>OW964839.1:9460659-10187857 GCA_943142095.1 Ophonus ardosiacus
CGCTAAAATTCATCATTTATTCAAACTTTCAGAAATTAAATAAATTGAAAAATGAGTACAGGACCTTATTAAGGTACCAAGGGTGTTATAAGGGCAATAATGCCTGAGGTTAAGAATGTACGTTGACCGAAGCTATTATTGTCCATTTGAGTTGATACCTTCAACGTTTAATGTCAATTTTTTTTTTTTAATATTCTACGGATTACGAATCAGAAAGTTTTAATAAAATTTACGAAGTAGGTAGGCCATGAATGCTTGTCCTTATTGTTTAGGCTTCATCCCAACGTCAATATCAATTTCTTGACAACAGTACCATAGCAACAACCCATAAAGCCCTTGGGCATTCATCTTTCTACCTTACTTTTTTACCGCTATCCAATCAGAATTCAGTGTTTCAGTTTTACTATAAAAATCTGTATTATCGACTTGTTCATGAACTGTCATAATATACCGGTTGGATATTAGATAAATAATAGACTTCCTAAATGTGTCATACATCTACTCATAACCCAGAAATATGTATTTACTTGAAAGGTAAAGTAAACTAGAAGCTGAAAAGTTTATATATAGAAAAAGTTAGCAGTTAGAATAACCTTAGGGTAATATTTATCCCACCTTACCGACTCAGGGTTAAATCATGTTGCTATTGAATTTATAATACTTATAAATTCCATGTAGCTGCCTTTGTGAGAGTGATTGAAAAAAGTCTTAACAAATAATATTTGGATATACATACCTTTAGTCAAATCATGTTCATACATGAATAGTAGAGTATCATTTTCATACTCGGATCTTTGTGTGTAGTTGAACTTAAATTCATCCGAAATAAAAACACAAGAATCACAATCTTCTACATGGCAGGTATAGTTGCCAAAATCATGTTCAGTCACTTCGTTCAATATTAAAATAGAAGTGTTGGTACTGTCTGATATATGAACATTTTTATTTGGTAACATACTTTGTCCGTTAAATCGCCATTGTGACCACCTATGTGGACATGTTCCAGCAGGTATTTCACATCGTAGAATTAGTGTCTGTCCAGCTTCGACATTATCATCTGCTATTTACAAAAAAAAGAAGTGGTTAAATGTCCGCCGGCAGTATTATGTAATAAACCAAGAAGTCCGCCGCTTGGAGGAATTTTTATGATTGTATTAGCAAATTTTCCGGAAATCCCAATAAATTAAGCAGACACAACGGAATGTAACAGTTGAAATAGGTATTGACGTACCTAGGATTGTATGATTTAAAACAGCCTATAGACAGAAATGTAAAGTCAGTCATATTTTCTTCAGTGTTTGCAATTATTATTGGTTATTTGCTATAGCAATGTCGCTACGAGTTAGCAAATTTGTTAGAGAATGGGGATTCCAGCTCAATCGAATTAAAGGAAAATAGTAAAAAAAAAATACGAATGTATATGCTGAATAAACAATTTTTATAAAAAAATAAAATGGTATAATTGAGATATTTCGGAAATAAGGGGTTTTTTGTTATAGCGCTTCGATACGTATATGAAATCTGTATATAATATTTTGATTGGCGACCGAAAGACCGCCTACACATGCATTACAAATAGCGTGTTAGGAGGTGGGGATTACTACCAATGGAATTTAAGAAATTCAAATTCGAAAGGAGGGGCTAACATTCCTGTACGGCAGTTTTCAAACAGTTCTTATTTTAACATAAATTTCTTGCTTTAAACTTAATAATTTAAATACACCTGTAATTATAAAGTATGTAGACTTATACAGTGTTATAATATTCATTTATTTTATGTAAATATAACTTAAAATAGCATGTATTTCAAGAACATTTAGGTCCATGATGAAAACAGTTTGATATAAAAACACATAAATGTGACGTCACGTCAATCTTTTCAAAATTCGGGAGACCATAACTCGCTTATTAATAGGAATTTTTTTCACCGGATTTTCATCAATAGTCTTAATTTTCCTAATATTTTCAGATGAAATTATAAAAAAATGGTTGGATTATTTTCTGAAATTCATTTAAAAACCAGGCCTAAATAATAAAAATTTAAAACAAAAACAATTATGTAGATGATAAGTACTTGTACCAATAAATTTACTTTGTAAAGAAATTTTCATTTAATCTGGTTATCAAAATATCTGATAACATTTTTTCTTCAGACATATTTGTCAAAAATTGGCAAATGTAAAATGGGCTTATAGAAGATAGAGTGTAACAATTTTTGCTCCTTTCAAATATTTACGAGCAACTTCTGGAAGTCTTTGAACGTCTACATAATTTTTAAGAACTACATGTAAAATAAGTTTAATTTAATTTTAATGTCTGGTTGGAATTTTTCTTTATATTTTACTTAATAGTATTTCTAATAGATCCTCCTCATCTTCAAGAAATTAAAACATTTTTTTTGTCTTTTACTTTGTACTAATTAAGGGTATTCAGCACTGAAATATATACTAACTGGAATGCACGTTCGTACCGTGACTATGAAGGCATATGAAAGCTGGCTGCTGGAGTAGTCGTGTGGCGCAGGTGAATAAAGCATAACATGAAAATAAAGCGATCGGCTATGATACGAATTATTCGGCTAGGTTCGGTTCGACACGAACGTGCGCGAACAGGACAAGCCATTATTAGCTCTGTTCGATGAGAAGTATTTGAAGTGCAGAGCAGAATAGTGCAGTTAGTGTTGCCAGAAGTCGAGACGAGACGAGACTTGGGGTCGGTCTCGTCTTGGTCTTGACTTGGTCTCGACTAGAGTGGTCTCGTCTTGGTCTTGTCGAGACGAGACTTGATGTCAGTCTCGTCTCGTCTCGAGTCTCGACAAGACTTAATACTCGTATCTAATAGTACATAAAATTGTAAGAACAGCAGTACAATCGCGATTAAAAAATTCCAAATAATATTTGAAATATTTATTATTAAGTTTTCCATGAATATCATCAACTTGATACTTGACCTCTTCAAACAATTAATATGAAAATATACGTATATATCGAGTGTTGTTTATCATTACTAAACATAAAATATATAATTTCAATTCCTTAACTACAGAATGCATTTCTATTATTAGCAATAGTTAAATAGATATGTATATGTTTAAATGAAGCAGTAAGTAAATGGATAAAAATCCCCAAAAAAGTAACTTCTTTCGCTATTTTTTTTATTTTTTTTCTAAATATATGTTAAATAAGTAGATAACTAAAACTTAGACTTTTGTGTATCCTCTGGTACGTGTACTACAGGTTGAGAACCGCTGTTTTATTTCAAAAGTTTGACCTTGAGTTATGTTTTGAGGTAACGTTATATGATGATCATACTGACTATAAAACTTAAGGGATGGGGGACAAAGCAATGGTTTTTCCAAAAATATCACTTCCTTACAAACTTTTCTAATCTCTTACATTATGCTTATTTTTATTAATTATATTCTGGCAACAATTTTATCAACGAAGCTGAAAATAAGAAAATATGAATGAACAAAAAATTATGAATTACAATCTCAGTACAAGGATATCCCTAATTCCAGTATTTTATAATACCCAGTTGAATTGAACCTTAGATTAAAATACGCCGAAAAGAAAACAAAGGCCTTTATGACCAATGACACTGGGCGAGGAAAGTGTACTTGTACTTTGCACGTGTTTTTACGAGAAATGTTTAATACCAATTTCTTAGAATGTTTGATACCAAATTTCCCAAATTGTTATACCTGTAACTACATATTTTAACAATGTCCCTTACATTTCACTTTATTGAGATAAAGTTTTACTTTCATTATACATCACATAATAGATACATAAACTTTTATCTTTTGAAGTACATATTTTCCAAATTTTTGTTTATATACGATACCATAATTTTTTAGTTTAGTTTGAGAAGAATTAAAACTTCGTTTTTTATACTTTTACTATTTCTTTACAAAATAATTATATAACTGATTTGTTAGTATTAATAGTTTACATTATTTACATTTAATATATTCCTATTTCTTTATGCAATATGCATTCATATGTTTGAATGAAGTGAAATATTTAGGCGAATAAGAAGTACGTCCGTTGAACAAGTACAATATGGTTGTTTTAAACCGGGACACAGACCTGGAATTTCCCTAGGATCGTAAAATCTTTGTCTGCATTTCCGTAAAATTCTAAGAATCACAATTCTTTAAAAATGAAAAATACTGTATATTTGAAGGGAACGTTACTTTGTTATAATAAATTAATTTAATAAATAAAACTGAAGTGCATTGCTAACGTGGAGAATGCACTACAAATGTAACTTTTTTGCTATTTGAAAATTAGAAATATTTTCCAAGATATAGTCAGTTGTACCAATATTTTAATTGAGAATTAATCAAAAATAAATTAAAATCAACATATTTATACATATAAAACATATATATTATAAAATAAAGGTTCATTTTAATTTAATTAAAATATTGGTGCATTAAAATAACATAAGAATTCTAAATTTATATTTCTTTCATTTCATCCCACCTACATTGTAAATTCATTTAAAAGTTACATTTGGATTATTTAGATGAATAAGAAATACATCATATTTACATAAATTAATGTTTTTGGAACACAACTATGAAAGTAGAAAATTACAAAATTTGAAAAATTAATATCTCTCTTATTTATATGAATTTTCGAACAGTATTTACAGCAATATTCTCAATTTTTGAAGCACTTTTAGAATATATGTTTTAAAAAATACCTTAGAACTGAAGTCGAGAGTCTTGTCGAGACTCAAGACTTTCTCGACAAGACTTGATACTGGTCTCGTCTCGTCTCGACTTTTCTAGTCGAGACCAAATGATGGTCTCGTCCCGACAAGACCAAGACGAGACGAGACCAAGACCAAGACCGGTCTTGGTCTTGTGGCAACACTAAGTGCAGTGCAATGTAGTATACAATAGTGCAGTGCAGTGTAGTGTACACTAGTTCAGTCTAATTCTTGTGGTTTCATAAAACACACCAGTGTATATTTGGGCAAGTTTGCTCAGTTGTGAGTAATCAAGCCAAGGATAGCCAAAGGTGTAAAAGGTTAGGTTGTTTATAAACACAGTCATATCATAAAGCTGCAAAGAAGTGACTGCAGAAATGTCTTTTTAAAGAGCATAATGTTTGAACTAATAAACGATTCTGACGAAGATCAATCATCACTTGATTCTTAATCAGATTCAGAGACAGATATATTAATTAATTCTTTATATAACAAAACAAAGAGAATACACTATATCTGAATCCATTATTTTATTTTCTCAATGTGTAAAATTTTAGGTTAATAAACAGATGTGTAGATAGGATAGAATTAAAATGTCTACCGAACAACATTTAGTTACCCCCACTCCTACTCTGCACTTTCTACACCACCTCGCGAGTAAGGTCAGAAACGTGAGCACTAGTTCTTAAATTTTTTGTCATCGAACAGCCTGCCAGAAGCTGCCCGTTTCTCATAAAACACGTTAGTGTAAGAAAGTTAACACTAGGGCGGCCTAGTACATGTCATCGAACAAAGCTATTGTTTAATGGGTCTTCAGTGCAGCGTACGCGTACGCTGATAGGTGAGTATGCGTGTTCCATTTAGTATATATTTTAGTAGTATTCAGATCTCCACATAGGAGCGGATCTAGTTTAAGACTTTAGGGAAGAGGGGATTTTTTTGGGGGCAAAGAACATAAAAATTAAGTCCCGGGGGTTAAAATCGGACTTGCTTTGTCGCCTTGATGAAAAAGTTCCCAGTTTGGATTTTTTTTATTATGATTCATTCTACCTTGTAGAACCAATATCTTAGTTTATTTTAATAATTCTCAGACAAGTGTCTCGAAAGATCGGTCTAATAATCACATATGCCCATTTGCCAGACTAATCTGAGATAAAAACTCGGCGATCATCTATAATAATTGCCCGGAGAGCAATAATCGTTTCAATATTTCCGGTATTTTTAAACTGCAATATTATGTTTCTTGTCGTTCCTTGAGGGACACTAATTTTTTTCGCATTTCTTTTTTTTCAATATTAAAAAAAACATACTTTAATTATTAAATTGTACGTTGTTCTCTCTTAATGCGTTTTCAATTTCTTTAGGAGGGGGGAAGGTAATTACCTCCTTTACCCTCCCTATAGATAAATAATTAACAATTAACAAGGTTATGTTTACAGTCGAAATTAAATATACGTATTCTGCCGTGCAATATAGTAGTATTTTTTAGTTAATATGCTTTTAAAATAGTGAATATTCCGCGCCGAACGGCTGAATTCTTGGTTTGTGTATACAATTAACCGGCGGTGGACATTTACAGCCGTATTCATAGTAAAAATATGCCGGTTTAACCCTGGTTTATAGGCATACTAGTTTAGATTCGGCTTTTCCCTTATTCATAGTACTGGACTAACGATAGTACTGGTTTAAGCACGGTCCGAACTTTAGACCCGCCCGACCCCTAGTTTTACGCTGGTTTAACAAGAAAAAAGCCAGTGAGCTATATATAAATAATATATATAATAAATAACTTTATTAATATTATATTATTTATTTATAGATGATGTAAGTAGCAGAGATACCGATGAACCGGATAATGAAGAACACAACGACGAAAGACAGGATACTGACCCAAGAAATGTATTTAGGCGGAACTTTTTAGAAACATACTTTAATTAACAAAGTTTATTATTACAATAAACCTGCTGTTATAGCAGGAAACGAACAATTCATAAAATATGTACTGTATGAAAGATTATAACTAATAAAATAAACACTATTTACGGTTTTATTTTTTCTATATTCTTTGCCTGGATTTTCAGTTGCTCCAAAACTAGATTCTTGTGTCCAATTTGATTCTCATTTACTCATTGTAAATCTAAAGATATCACACTAAATAAAAATATTATGTATTTTTCTACCGTGAGTATTTTTTAACGTGAAACATTGGGTTTGTCATATCCATAGTTACGATTCGACATTTGATTAACAGCAATGTAATTGCGTGTCCCATTTAAAATGAAACATAGGGAACGAATTTGACATTTGATAAGACGTCAGTAGAGGTTAATTTTGTTTAAATAATTATACCTGCTTTCCAAATTAAATTTAGTGTACCTTGTGCTCGAGTGATTTTCTAACTTGGCCAAATTTCTTACAATATTTAAATATAATACTCTGTAAAATTCATTCCCTATGTTTTCAATGAGACAGGCAAATATATTACTGTCAATCAAATGTCAAGTCGAAACATAGGAAAATTCAGCGGTTATCTGTCATATTGACAAGACGTCATTAGAGGTTAATTTTGTTTAAATAATTATATCTTTTTTTCTAAAAATTAAATTTAGTTGCAAAAAAATATTGTGTGCCCGAAATATGTTTAGTGCTCTCGAGTGGTTTTCTCACTTAGCTAAATTTCTGACTTAGCTAACATCTGTCAAATTCGTTCCCTATGTTTCATTTTAAATGGGACAAGCAAATACATTGCTGTCAATCAAATGTCAAATCGTAACCATGGACATGAAAACCCAATGTTTCACGTTAAAAAATACTCACGGTATATTTCTCATACGTACCTTCAAATTATAACAATTTTTTAAATTTAATTGCCGGCTGTTAACAAGTTTAGTTTTGTGGATTTGTTTACAAACAAATAATTATCATCTGACAACTGTCACAAACTGTGCTACTGCGCATGGCGGATATCAAAAAAGACCAAGTCCTCCTAGATCGATTGTGTTAGAATGAGTTTAATCTAGATCATTTTAACACAGGTTTAAACTTGGCGCAAATTTTACTATGAATAGGACATTTTGGTCTTAGTCTAAACCTGAACTATTAACCACATGTTTAGACCTGGACTTTCTATTTTACTATGAATATGGCTGTTAGTCATTATTACCTGCTCTTATTTGTGGTTTGAGAACTTCAGATGAATTCCTTGCACATTTCAGTTTACAAGGTGTACCCCATGATGCTTTTGAATTATAATATGTTATAAGTTTCATATGTTCATTGCAAATCCATGAATTGTTGAACAAAACAAACTTTTCCATTTGATATGCATTGTCTATTATTTCTAGATATATTGTTGTTAATTTATTAAATCGTAAATCTATGAATTTTATGGATGGTAAATTATGAAAACATTCTCGATCTATAGCAACTATAGAATTGTTATACAAACTGATATCTGTTAGGTATGGTAAATTAGAAAATAATTTACTTTGGAGTATAGTAATATTATTTTGACGTAAATTAATATTTGTTATTAATCGATTGTTGTTAAATATTTTGTCTGGCAAGAAATTGATATGATTCTTATCTAGATAGAGTGCCTTCATTTTTGTAATATTGTCAAGTGTGTTATTTTCAATGAAGTTTATATCACAGTTCGAAAAAAATACATGTGTTAAATTGTTGAATGATGAAAACGTCTTGTTTGTAAGCGTATGAAGAGCTTCGCCTGAAATATAAATAATAATATAAAATATTGGTTTCGTATTTGATTTTTTAGTAGAGTACTATATTTAAATATCAAAATAAAATTCCTGAATGGAAAGTATTCAAGGCTAAAACCTTTAAATTTTCCAACGATTTAATACGATGGGACCTCCATATCCAATCGATATTTATCACAGTGAAAATTTTGTAATTTATTCATTTAAAAAATTTAAACTTAAAAATGTTGAAATGAACCAAAATATATGAATTATTTTGGGAAACATCTTTAGGTTTAAAATAGTGCTGTTTTTGAAAAAATTGAATTCGAAATTTCATTTGAAAAATAATTCGAATTTCATACACATTTAAAATATGAATTTTGGGTATTTATGAAATTAGGATTACATATTTTCACGGGAAATTCGGATTTTTATGTTAATTTAAAAACATATTTACAATTTTACAGAATATGAAGTATGAGTATAAAAAATATGATGAAAATGAAAAATTAAGTATAATTTTTTATAATTCAAACAAATCGTTGCTACAACATAATAGAATATAATACCAAAAATATTGAAGAAATAAAATTGTAAATTAAAATGAAAACTAATCGAAAATCGCTCATGTCCATTTTATTAATTTGTAAATTTGTAATTCTGCGCTAAAAGTACTACGTATATGTTTTCAAAGTTAATTGGCATATATTACACGTTGCTTTGTTATTATTAATTTTAGAAAAATATTCCAGATAATAAATAAAAAATAAATCTAATAGAGCAGGTTTAACAAGTCATCTCATGTGTATTACACAAATAAATAGATGGCAGTACCATCTGTCGAATTTCAAAATTAGGAAAATATTCCGAATTTTGACTTTGAAATTCGTTATTCGAAAAAGCAACAAGCTTATTATACGACTTTTGAAATATACGAAATTCGAAAATTCAAATTTTGTTAACAACACTAGTTTAGAATAACCGTTTAGATTAGCTATTTATTACTATCAACTTACCTTCAAAGCGAAGTACATTAGCATCTTTTGGTAAAGTTTTTGGAATACTTGCTATTTGATAACCTGTCTCACTAAATATACATTTGCATTCTGTGTAGCCCCCGTCATTAGTAAAACACGTACACGGCTCGTTAAAATTATTATTTAAAATTACGAAGGGCAAAAACAGAACTAATACCAAGAACTTTTTCATGATAATAATTGATTTCTATGTATTCGACGAAAAAGTGATTTGAAAGTGAGTTCGCTAAAGCATATATTTGATATATAGTATGATAAGATATTTTATCTATAAATTTCGATATTTTTTTACCTCTCCTCTCGGTAAGAGAGGTATTGGAATCATGCTAAAAATCGCATATCCAGATTTTAGTGGAAAAGCACGTTTCAAGGTCCCTATAATCCGATTATAACTTTTTTACAATGATGTCCGTGTGTGTGTATGTGTGGATGTGTGTGTGGATGTTGGAACCACGGTTTCTAAAATACTATAAGACTTAAAAAATATTTAACTGCAGTTTCCTCAATCTGATATTCCTGGGAAGAGCTGATTAGATTTTGGTAACAATTAGACAACCGAAAGTAATAGTTTCTTTAAAAAAATCTTCTATCTATTATTTTTTGAAAATTTCTGTTCTTACTATTATAAAGAACATAAAATTCTACATCTGATACATTTAAAAATTTTATTATGTCTTGTATAGATTTAGAGATAAAGGCACTAAGAAAACCAGTTGAAAAATTCAAATGTTTGTAACATAGTTTGTAAATGACAAATGCCAGTGTCAAAAATTAACAGTTTTAGTGACATTCTGAAAGCTTTTTCTGGGAAGCACATTTAATCTCTCTTATTGTTTTATTAATTAAATATTAAAAATTGTATGTAAAATGCATATATCCATCAGATATACCGCCAATCTTGTTAATGAATTGGAAGAATCTCTGACATTTAGGAACTTCCTCATACAATGAAAAATAGATATAATTAGAACTATATGTGTGCAGAAGACATATTAAATACAATAATAACAATATTTGGGTAAAGTTCTGTAATGTTTTTGTTATAAACCGACGGTTCGATAGCGGAGTGCAATACAATACTTATATAGCCTAATATGGAAATGGCTGGCCGCTGGCCACAACAGATTTTTTTTTAGGGTATCTTGGAAAATATGAATGATAGAACAAAATCGTTTGCACATTCCATAATAACTTATTAAGAAAAGTTTAATAGTCACCGTAGGAATTATTGATCTTCTTTTGTTTCTGAGCTACAGGTAAAAATTCACTTTTCGCTCATTTCGAAAATATCTCATATCTATTTATTATGGTAGTTAGAAAACAATTGTTTTAACAAATTTTCTACCGTTTTTTAAGCAAAATAAAATGGCGTAATTAGATTTTTTGAAATCTTAATAATTCTCGAGATATAACACAAACTTATGATTTATTAATTGGCAACCTATATTGAAAACATTATAATCTTCTTCATTATTTTATAAGCTTTTCAATGATATATAACAAGTCTATATTCTTTTGTTTTACACAAGAATAAAAGATGAATTTATGAATTTTTTGGGGCGTAAAAATTGAAAATTATTAAGAAAAATCTATTACAGTTTATCAATTGTTTAGTTTGATTCCATATCTATTAAGGTGCCTGTCCACGTGAGAGTAAAACTCTTTCTCAATAATAAATATATTTATCTGTAAAAATGCAAAATCTAAAATTGCAACAAAAAACAAAATATGGTTAAACATCACTTAATTCTGTAGATTTTATTTGACAACTGACAGGTGATATTTGTTTCGTTTCTGTGAAATAGGTTTATATTCTGACCAATCAAAGGGTAGAATTTATATATCGCTAACTAAACCAACGCTATTCTTACGTGAAATAAAATATAATAACAAAATCTAAGACTTCAACATGTTTTTGTTGCGTTTAATCCAGAAATAACTAATTTCCATAATTTCCCGAAAACAAGAACCTAAATTCTATGGAAAAATTTATTAGAAAAATTTGCCAATTTGAAATAGTTGGTAGACGAAAGTTATGCATTCATCTTTTAAAAATGGGAAAGGAACCGAGTAAAAATATGCGTGCTCCTTGCATTTTGTAAAGCAAGATTATAATT
The DNA here is from genome assembly GCA_943142095.1 of Ophonus ardosiacus. Lineage (NCBI taxonomy): Eukaryota > Metazoa > Arthropoda > Insecta > Coleoptera > Carabidae > Ophonus > Ophonus ardosiacus. The sequence goes on from OW964839.1 coordinate 9,472,240, forward strand.
TTTATATGAAGCGGATTAGTTCGCAAAATTATTTATACTAGAAACATTATTTTTATTTAATATTAACTATAATATTAATATTACTTTGTATTTCAAACGCCGCAGTGTATAAGAATATAGTTGCGGGAAACGAAGCATCTACCTTAAACCAGCCATATTGTTACGTCACGCGGTAAGCTCCTCCTCTTCTTCACTCGCGAATATTCCTAAGAGCTCGCTCGCAAGTGGACAAGTCTAAATATGCTGTCTGATAGTTACTTGCAAATTTCGAACGCTGTTCGTATTGTGACAGTCCTCTCAGAACAATAAACATGGAACGAAGTACTTGGAGCAAGGAAGAGACATTTGAATTCATAGACGTATATGAAAAAAAAATCTGTACTTTGGAACACAAGTTTTCAAGTGTACCACAAAAGAGAAATAAAAAATGAAGATGATGTTGAAAAGTAGAGTATCACCAGTATCCGTTCTCGTACCGGTATTGTTTTTCTCATTTGAGAATCTCGTTTTGTTGTTATCAGACCAACTGATTCAATTAATTGTTCTAGTCCAACTGACGCTAAATTGCAGTCTCCGGGATACCTAGGATTTAACCCAGCAGCTCCTTTTATTTATTTTCTTAATTTCCATTGCAACTATCGTCGCTGAGGCGACTCGTTGTTTGTAAGAAGACATCCCGGAGACTACTGGTACGACATTCGCGAGCTACAAACGCCCAGTGGACATGGTCCTGAGTACAACAGTACTCTCCGGCTACTGTCTGAACTGTTCGCAAGATTAAAACACGTGGAGACAGTGGGGAGACTACTCTCGAGAGCAACTTTCAGAGTTTACTCTCACGTGGACAGACACCTTTAATTATGTTCTCAAAATTATTCTAAACCAATTATTTTCGGATTAGTTAAATTATTATTTATCGATGTTACAGTTGGCTTTGACACAATTCGAAAATAGTATATTACGTTCCAAGTTAGGAAAAGTGAAAGTTTACTAAACGAGTATGGCAAGTTTAAGTACGAGCGATAGCGAGTACTTAAATGCCATACGAGTATAGTAAACTTCAACTTTTCTGGCGCGGTGCGTATACTATTTGTTCGTATTTTATATTAGTATATATTAATGTCTGTAGCTCGGTGAGTGAAGTGTCATTATTTATTCTACTACTTAATATTGCATCTTCATTTAGTGTGTTACTTGTATCTCCCGAGATCTTAAGTTTGGGGATTCTTGGGCGACAATTTGGGTTTATTCTAATATACAGCATGTACGGCATTATGTACTCTTCTTCTGTAGGGGTGTTTTAATGTGTTGCTGATGTTGTGCGCTTCCGTATTGTCTAAAATTTCTTTTTCTAAAATGTTCGTTATGATACTTATGCCCAGTTTTATAAAAGATGGATAAGTAAATTACTAGCAAAGTAAAATTTATTCTCGAAGTAAAATAGTTTATTCCAGAGATTTTCGTTTTATAAAGCAAGAATAAAAATACTAGCTAAGTATCTATGGAATAAATTACTTCACTGATTTTCGAGGAAGTAAATTTTATTCTGTAGAATAAATTTGACACATGTCAAAATTAATTATTTTATAGAGAAAGCAGAAATTGATAGAAACCGAAAAGGATGGTGTTCTGTGAATTGCCAAATGGTATGTTCAGCAAATCTAAAAATAACGGATGTTGTTGCTAGATGGCCTGGTTCCGCACACGACAGCAACATATTTAACAATTCATTAATAAGAGATAGACTTGAAAACGGAGAATTTGGTAATTGCTACTTGTTAGGGGATAGTGGATACCCTTGTAAAAATTACTTATTAACACCTGTACAAAACCCAACTATTCCAAGCCAACATAATTACAATGTGTCATATAACAGTTTCATTTGAATCTATTCCTGGGACCTATTTGTGAAACTGCATTAAATTCGTTACAAATCTCATCTCATGCACTATTTTTGCTTTTGACGCTTGCTACGTCTGTCTGCTTGTTTTCAATAATACTAATATATTTTTTTATCTCTAACATGTTCGCTTTATCTACTTCAGCATAATTCTTTCGCCATTCTCTTTTTTTTATCTTCCGTCAAAAGGAAGGTATTGTCTTTGGTCAAAAAATTCGATGGTGAGTTTTTAACGAATAATCACTTTTTAAGATCCCTAGAATACGATTTTACTAATTTTACATTGATGTCTGTATGTGTGTGTGTCCGTGTGTGTGTCTGTGTGTGTGTCCGTGTGTGTGTGTGTGACAAATTTTTCTCCGAAGATAACTTCAAACTACAATTCTAAAAATTATGATTCTTTCGTATTCCTCTGCTGTACAACCATATGAAGAGCTGATTAGATTTTGGTTATAATTGGTCAACCGGAAGTATCCTTATTTGAAGTTCTTAACAGTTTTTCTGGAAAAAACGCAGTTAAATATCATTTTTCGACATTTTATGATCATTAATATGAAAGAAAATCTTATTCTCTATACGATTTGATTATACGTTTTCCTTCATATTCAATAGATATAGAGTTATAGAGAGATTAAGAAAGGTTAACTTTCAAAAACCAGTCAGCTTTGCAAAAATTATGGAAACAGCAGATAATATTCAAAAAATTCTAATTGACAGATGTCAGTGTCAAGTGCAAAATCAAAGTGGAAAGTATAGGATCAGAAAGTAATTTAAGTGACAGAGGGTCCCTCGCAAATGTCTTGCAGTTTCAATGCCGTGAGTACAAGAAAGGTCAAAGAAAAGATGGAAGGACTGTGTAGCAGAATATTTGAGAGAGGAATAACTGTGTGAAGAAGATGCGTTGGATAGGAATGAGGAAGTGTGAAGTGCAATTTACAGAATGTACATTCGTGTTATAATTATACTGGATTTATAGAATCTTTTCAAAGGAACTTGCAATATGGAATTTGTAAAAAATAGTGTGTTCGTGTTACAGTTTTACAGGATATATAGAATCTTTTCCAAGGAACTTTTGGTATCGGATTTGTACAAAACACATTGAATTGACGGAAGGTTTTGTGCTGGCCACAACAGATTTTTTCCATTTTTAATAAGAACTGACACTTTATGACACTTTATTTTGACGTTTGAATAATGTCTCTGTTGGTAGATCACTAGAATAAAATATTTACACTGCAAGTACTTATTTTACTCTGCAACTTATTTTATAAAACAGACATTTTTATTTACTCATCGATTAAATTTAGTTTCACAGTAATAACTCAGCAAGTTATTCGATGTTTATAAAACTGGGCATTAATTATTGTACTACTTCATTTCTTATTTTATTAATAGTTTCTGCTGGTAGTCTGCTATTATAGAATATTGAGCGGCGTTGATCGATTATATTTTGTATCGTGTTCTGTTTCTCTAGAACAAGTTTAGGCAGATCTTTGGTGAAGGTTTCAGTTGACGTCTCTAATCTCGTTAATCTATAGTAGCATCGGACTACAGATTCGTTCATATCCGTACTCCAAATAGTCCTCTGCTTGGTGCGGGAATACGTAGTGCGCTGTGGGTCTACCACAGCAACAGCTTCATCTTCAGTGGTCAACGGAAGTTGTTGAGTTTGCCCCATTCTGGTATGAATTCGTTGTCTAGTTGTCTCGTGGGGGTCGTTTGCAGGTATATCCTCACAACGGTTCCGATCCGGTTCTTGCAGTCCCGGCCCGACTCGGGCTATGTTTCTTGTTACAGAAGTGTGTAGATTTGTACACCTGCAGTGTCCTTGATCTTTTTCAATATATTGAACCAAATGAGATAATATTGGGTTCCAAATAAAATAGAACACTACTATAAACTGTGTTCTAACTAGAGGATATATGGAAGTCTCAATAAATTTGGATCATTGAACATATTAGAGTTTCTGACCAAGAATCCTAAACATTTGAAGGTCATGGAAACCTTTGCTTCAATATGTGAAGTAAAAGTTAACTTAGGATCAAATATGATGTCTAGATCAAGTAAAGATTCTGGTCTTGATAAAATACAATTATTGAGTGAGATAATCAAATAAAACTGGGGTATTTTTTTGTGTATGTCATAACGTTACACGTATTAATATTTGTTTTCATGGAACCAGTTTTGAATTACGACTAATTACGACGGAGCTACGGCACAGAATATATACATCACTAACATCGACAAAAGCGACACTGTTGTATGAATTGCTGCCAGTGTGCTTATAGCTATATATGTGCGTGAACTTCGACCAAGGAGGGGTAACGCAAGGAGACGGTACGCCCGTCTATCAGTGTTGCCAATTTGGTGAATTTTACACCAGATTTGGTGTTTTTTACAAGTTTTTGGTGTAAAAAATAATTCATTTGGAGTATGGCGTAAAATCTGGTGAAGTTAATTTTATCTCGTGTATGTACTGGTGTTTTGATATAAACGTATTTTTATTGTAATAATTTAATTCTAGTTAGTTCTTAATCGTTTGCGTTGGGTTCATTTATTGTTTCGTTCATAACGTTCAAATCTTGATCATGAAGTTGGCGCAGATAAAGTTCGCACGCTCACATTTTAAAAAGTACACACCGGAGTACAAATTCTACATAATGTATTGAATCGGAATAGGTTGTGTTATTGGTAGTATTTTTTTTATAAATTGAACTGCGGAGTGTACTGTTTAAATTGCGAGCGCGATGTTCATTTGTGCCAACTTAATGGGTAAAATTATGAAACTGAAAGAAACACGAAATGAACAGGGCGATGTATGGACATTATGACGCTGAATACCTAACCTTTTTTTTACAAACAACTTGAGCTTCAAATTAAATTATTATAATTATCTGGTGTAATTCTCGTGTTTTTAATTGTGAATTTTGGTGTAGTACTATTTCTAAGAGTTGGCAACACTGCTGCCTATGCCAGTGAAGGAGTGAAGGCGACGTGAGCAGAGCGATTCAACGCAAGAATATTACGACTACCAGACTAGACTACTACACATAATGCCGGGTGCTATGTATTGTTGCGAAAAGGCCAGTGGCGGATTTACGCATAGGCAATTTTTTTTTAATCAGAAATGTATAATTTTATTAAAAATTGCCGATCAAAAGACGCGACGAAAACATTTAAATCAATGATTTCTGAAACAATAGTAATTTACGTAACAAGACCTGAAAGTGATACTTTACTGGATGAGCGAGCCATAGGCGAGCTTTGGAAGCTTGTGAGCCCAGTATAGACACTTTCAGGTCATGTTGGGTACAATATTTTTTTTGCGATCCTGAAAAAAGAATAAAAAAGTATTATTTTATTTTTTATTGCGAGCAAATAAGATATAAATAAACAACTGATCTCCATGGAAACATTTAGCTTTACCGGTCCCGGGATCGGTACAGTACTTTCCGATCCCTTATAGACAACTTTCCGAGCTAGCTCAGCAAAGAAGGACTTTCCGGTCTAAATAGTGATCAGAAAGAGCTCATTTTCTGGGCGATCGCGAAAAAATTCATATAAAGTAAAGCTTTTTTGTAGGTATATTATTATTACTCCGGTCAATTTGTAATTATCGTCTGTTTTTCTATGGTACTTAATTCATGGAATATGCGCTCTATTTTCAACAAATGCCCAAGTAATTGAACTCATGTTTCAGACTTTATTTTGAAATCCTTGTTACTATTATGCTATCGATAATTTGATAATTATAACACATTTGTTACAATTGCCTGAATTGTAGAATAACCATTTAAAATTCCATTTTGTTATGTCTCCTTTTAGCTAAAATACATAAAGAAATGCAAAATTAAAGTGCATGTATTTATGTTTTTTGCAAAATGAAGTCAGATTTTACCTATTCTAAAGGCTATATTTGTGAAAATTATGACTTCTTCGCTTGCAAATTTTCAAAACACTGAAACCGAAAGCACATAACTAAATTTGACGAAATTCGGGTATATGATGTAATTTAAATAAATATGTTCGGGTGATTGAATGCATTTCGTGACACAATGATTATTAGTTTTTAAGCTATGTTTAAAAATGTGACTTTTTCGCTTCAAAATTTTCAATAAATACTTTAATGTAACGATAACCTAAATCACAGAACACAATTTGACGCAACTCGGATGATTATATTCATTTTATAGGAATTTAACCATACTTTTTTTCAGAAAAAATGCCAAAATCACTATAAAAATCCGCGCCATAATTTTTGTGAAATTACGTGTTTATAATGCTTTGCAACTATATATAACCATCAAAATAAAATTCTTGAGGGTTGGGTATTCCAGACTTTAGCCTTAATATTACCTATTTAAGCCCCTTTTATATTTTAACAAAAATAAAACATGCGAAAAGTTAAAACATTAAAAAAGATATATTTTAACATTTCTGATATTCAAATATCTATATTATCTTTGGTTAATATTTGGAAATTACGTTATTGTTCTGTTAGAATTATATTTTAAAATTATAAAAAGGCGGCAAATTTCTGAAAAAAGGCGGCAATTTTCTGGGTGCATACGGGCGGTAAAACTGTTAATCCGCCCCTGGAAAAGGTTTTAAAGGTTTAAGTTTTCAATGATATCAAAATAAATCATCTTTCCTCCTACACACCTAGGCATATATATCTTACGCATGCCTATGCTAGCGCGTAAAAAGGGCGTAAAGGGAGCCTGTTGAAGGTCACCAAAGTGAAATACACACGTATAGGGTAGTATACATTATAACGATGTTATATAATCATATCAGACCTTCTTATTTTCATTCTGTAATACTTACAAAATTATCCGTAGACTTCAATTTTACAAGTAAATATTAAAATACAGAGGGTTTACCGAAGACAAATTTATATATAAATTTAGTCCTATTATTTATTCCTTTAATTTGAAAACAGAATAATATTCAAATCAAATATAAGGTCAAGAAAATATCAGTGGAGTCATAACGACCTCATTATAGCACAAAATATGTCGTGCGCTCAATGTGGTATTGTGACATTAGCCTAAAAGCAAGATGAATGTACTTACCCCATGGCGCTGCGATAGTGGCAACGTTTGATGGCGTCCACAATGGCCGTGCCGTTGAGGGGGTCGCCCCCGGCGTCCAGTACGCGTACTGCGGCTCGCGCGTAAAGATGCACAGCGTCGTACAGGTATGCTGCTTCCGCTCGGATCTGCACATAAACAGACACACAAACTTAATTCTCTGTCCAAGCGCCACTTATTAAAAGTAAGTTGTAAAATTCATCATTATGCTGAAAATGTCTCGAAATGTGTATTCAGCAGAGCTGGGCAAGTTACTTTTAAAATGTAACTAGTTACAGTTACCCCCCAAAAAAAGTAACTAAGTTACTTAAGTTCCAGTTACTTTGGTGAAAGAACTAAGTTATTTGCTAGTTACTCATTAAAAGTAACTTAGTTACCTTGAGTTACTTTCTAACTACTTTTAATGGCGTGAAATGTAGACTTTGACTGTTTACTTAGTTATTGTGTAGTATACATAACAAGGAGTTTTTGCACTAACTACGTTAACCTAAATTTTAACATTATTGCTTGGCAACACCCAATCAGAATATTATTGTTAATGTTAACGGACCTACAGGGCCTTATTACCGCCTAGGCCCACGAGGCCACGGTCTAGGGCACGCTTTGACAAGGGGCCATCAGGGCCCGGTTGCTGTGATAAAAAATCTGATAAAAAGGCCCTGCGGACCTACATTATAATATAACATAAAAATTAAAAGTAACATTTTATCTTGTGAGAAGGGAACTTGCAAAAATGAGACGAATTCAAGTCTTGCAACCCTTGGAACAACGAAAAAATTACACTATTTTTTGTGGAATAATTTTGATGATTTAGTGGCAGTTTAATTATAATTTATTAAAACGATCATTTGTAAGCGAGGAAAATATTTGAAAATAATATATTTTATAAGTCAAATTTAATATTTAGTGACTTTTTAATTCTAGAATTAAAAGTTAAAATAATGTGTTATTTTTAGTTTTTCTGTTTACCGTACAAAAACTCTATTATTAATGAATATAATTACTTATTTTATTATCTATTATGGCTTGAAATCAATCAACAATAATATTGAATTTAATTATGTATTAAAATAAAAGTTACACATTACAGAGGGTATGCGCGATGCTGCGCTCAACAACTCCACATTTAAGTTATTTTGACTAACTTAAATTACATTCTAATTTCTGAGTTACTTTAAGTAACTTAAGTTACTCAAGTAACTAGTAACTAAAAACCGTAAACTACTACTTTTCAGCAGCAAGTTAAGTTACAGTTACAGCTACCATATTTTAAAAAGTAACTAAGTTACGTTACAAGTTACGTAAAAGTAACTAGTTAGCAACTAAGTTCCTAAAGTAACTAGTTACTGCCCAGCTCTGGTATTCAGTAATAGCATATTAGGAAACGTGTTTCTTCGGACTGTGATTATGATTTTGTAAATAATGATTAGTTCAATAATGATTCCTTCGAATCATGATTAAATTTAATTCCAAAGAAACAACAAAATTAACTCGATCGACGCGAAACCTACACAACATCGAACGAACTAGCGGCAAACGTCAAATGATAAATTAGCTGTTTTGATTGAAGTAATACCCAAATCGAAAATAGTTTAAAGATGGATTGTACTGAAGTAGAAATAATATTTTTGATATGGAATGTGAAGTAAAATATGAAAACAAGTTTCTTTAACTTTTTTTTGTACCTGCAGGATGTAATATTGGAAAGTTCGGATGATTCTGATGTAGACATAAATTTGCACATTCCAATATTTCATTGCTTGTGATCACAAAATGAAAGAATGGGGATAACGAATAACGAACGAAGAAACAATTTTCTTTTTGATCATATTCACTTTTATTTAATTTTATCACGAATCACAGTCCGAAGAAGCATGCCTACAACCATTTAAATCAGAGAGACACCGCGTCAAAACAAACGCATGCGGCTGGCACGTGGTTTTGTTACAGGATTGTACTATCCATCACCAAAAAAGAAAGCAACTGAAACGCTTTAAAAATGTTCTGTACATTTAAAAGTTAATATGTCCATTTTTTATGAAAAATGAGTGATACATTTTTCCCTTTAATCCCCCGAATCGAATGGCGTGATCAGTTTCAAGAAAAATATAACATGTCCTTTATAAATTTAACTTTAAAAAATTGAGTTCCAATGAAAAGTTGATATGTCCACTGGAATTATTATTTGATTTTTTTTTTCTTTTAATCAAATGGCAAGAGACAGAAGTGTTCAAATGGTATAGTTCGTCCAGAAATTATTTGGACAAATGACTTTTAAATCCTCCGTATTAATACTAATAGTTGTTACTTCAAAATTGTTGCGTTTCAAGCAAATATATTTATGCCCGGTTGCACCGACGTTTCTTAAATTTACACTTAATAAAACTGAACTTACATTAAGTATCACTTAATTTGTATCTACTGTTGCACACATATTTTTTTTTAACCTTAAGTAAGTGTAGTTTATATATTTTTAAGCTGTTTAAATTGTACTTTTAGTAACAAGAAAAATAAAATTTAAGGATTTTTCATAGTTGATTTTGTTTGTGTCAAAGTTTAGAGGTTATATTGGTAAGTTCGATTCAAATAGAATTATAGTTTTTAAAATTGAAGTGTTATTAAATATGATCATTGTGTTTAGCAAAAATGGCATCAGACGAAAAAAGATAGCGAACACGAAGTGCTAACTAATTAAATTAATAAGTAAAACATTGAAAGAAAAATGTATGCAATACTTACATGCCATTATAAAATTCAATATATTTTCTATTAAAATCAGGAATTCCAATATTGTATTTTTGGTTAATCGAAACCGTTGAAAAAAGCATGATCAGAAAGAGTATGAAAATTTTGCCTTGGTATTCCGTATAAAATTAAATCCAACGCATCTAAATTGTCATCGTCGTCAATAAACTCAATAACTTCCACGATTCTGATAGAAATTAAAAACCTTTGCATTCAATATAACCTCACTACTTACTTAACTGCAAGATAAACTGTCAATTTCGGAGACTTAAATGTATGGAAGCCTTAAGATATTTTTGGAGAGTTTAGTGCACGGTGCAACGAAATAAAACTAAACTTAAGGCTAAACTAAACTTAAATTCTTAAGTGGTATCGGTGCAACTGGGCATCAGTGACGTAGCGTAGGTTTCTGCCACCCAGGGCAGATGCCAAATTATAAAGATAAAATTATCTAGAACGGAGAAAATGTTAAGCTGCATGTTCATTTTCTTATTTAAGATAGAACTAAATTTGCACTATAACAAAATATCTTCACCAAAATATCATTTGACAGGTGTCAATCATTGAAAAAACCATATTTGAGAAAATAATATATATCGATGAAAAATAATATTATGAATGAGTAAATCAATAATGAAGAAATACTATAAAATAAGTAAAACCAATTAGAAAGTAAAATAATACAGAAATGTATGCAGATAAATAAAAAAAAACTGTACTGACAAACACACGACCTATTCGTGTTATATGTAACTCTTTCGTGTTAATCTTTATGCCGCAGATCTTCCAGAAACAATTAGTCACAAATGAATTTATGCAGATGATTTAGCTCTTGCCGTCTGTTATAAAAATATTGTAAAAACTGAAGAAATAAATAAATAAATAAATAAATAAATAAAATAAATATATCATCACGGCATATTACCCATTTCTGGGTGTGCCAGTATCTACAACACATGTAGACATCGGTAATGATGACGATATATTTTACCGTGTGGGCGCTTACCAGGCGTCACCTCACGGGCACTCATAGCTGGTGTGGAGAGTGCACCACAGGGGTCACTTTTGTGCCATTTAAAAATGGAAATATTTGGCGTCTGTCGGGATCGAACCCGAAGACTGATTTTTCTTATTTTCATTTAATTAATAAATTGGCAAATTATATGCTTCAGATCCGTTTTCATGATACTATGTTGAAATATAATTTCACATCTAAGAGCTACACTTGATAGATCTTTAACATTTAAAAATCATTTACCTAATGAAAGGAAGAAAATTACTGGATTTCAGTCAAATAATTGATATATTTTCCGCCTCTACCGGTTTCGACACCTCATATATAAAATATAGCAATTATTTAATTGAAATCCAGTAATTTTCCTTTCATCACCTTTCCAGTCAAGAAGTTCTTGCAGCCATTTATCTAATGTTGCGAAGAAAGTTAGAACTAGAAATAATATTATTTATAAGCTTTGTTGTACTTCATGAGGTTCTACAGCTTCTACTTTTCGCTGCTCTGCTATTAGTTTGGTTTTTAGCGCTGCTGAATATTGTGTTTCTGTCTGGTTAAATAGTATTTATGTGTGTAAACATAATGTTCAACTTAATAAAGCTATGAGGATCATTATTGGAGGTATTAAAACAACTCACATTTTTTGGTTACCAACTCTTTCCCATATTGCTCTTGTTCGGGAGTATAAGAAAATTATTTCGAACCCTTATCTTTTAATTCATAAATTTATTAATAATGCGTGTCTGTCTTGATTGAAGTCTCGTTATCATACGATTAAAACTGCTATTAATTTGCTTGTAGAAGACTTTGCAATTTTGCCGAAATGGGAAGAAGTTTGGATGGATTCTGTGCCACTTGAAATTTACAGTACTTTTGATACTTTTTGACCAGGTTTCGATCTGCCTCGCTTCATTTGGAAATCTTTTAATAGAATTCGGACTAATCATGGTATGTGCTGATGCTCTTTATAAATGGGGAAAAAATTACCAGTCTACAGTGCACCTACGGGGCTCCAAATCAGACGTTACTTCATATTGTTAAAGAATGCGAACAGTATTCTTTTAGGGGAACATCCAAAATTTACTTATGCTTTGTTCAGAAAATGGTCTCCAGTGGTTAGAAATTTTGAAAATCAATATTTAAATTCATTGTATTGTATCTATATTTTATTATTTTTATATGTTATAATTATGTTTATTGTATATTGTTTTATGTATGTATTTTTATTGTAATTGTCATACGATAAATAAATAATAAATATGTAATCTTTTATCGAAAAGAAATGAGTAAAGCAATTGTGAATTATCTTATATTAGAAATAGAACATTAATAAAAATCTTTAATAATACTATCAATATCAATTGCATCAGCTTTAACTTAACTAAGATTGATGTAAATACCCATATAATTTAAAAGTTAGACTGATAATTAAATAAAACAATCCACCTCAAGGTAATTGACTTCATAAATGATATCTGATATTTTTATTTATTTATTTGTTAATTTTCCGCTACAATGTTTATTTCGGAGTTGGACCTGCTCTATTACCGGGGAAAAAATTATAGTCAGTTGAGTTTGAAGTTTAAAAACTTGCTTAAAAAAAAAATCTGTTGTGGCCAGCACAATACCTCTCGCCATTTCCATTTTACGTTCTATAAGTATTGTATTGCACTTCCCTATCGAATCGTCGTTTTCTAACAAAAAATTACAGAATTTTAACCAAATATTGTTTTTATTGTATTTAACATGTCTTCTGCACACTTACAATTCTAATTATATTTATTTTTCATTGTATGAGGAAGTTCTTAAATGTCAGAGACTCTTCAAATTCATTAACTAAATTGGCGGTATTTCTGATGGATATATGCATTTTACCTACAATTTTAAATATTAAATTAATAAAACAATAAGAAAGATTAATGCCCGGTTTCTCCAGAGCAACTTACGACTTAAGTCGTTGCTTATTCCTAAGTTCCACCTTAAACTGTTGCACCACGCAAAAATGTCAAAATGTAAGACGTAAGTAGCACTTAAATGTAAGTCGAAAAAATTGGTGACTTATGTGGTTATGTGTCATATGTCAGTTGACATATCGGTAAGTCGCGGTAAATTTGTTTCGTTTTGGGCTGTTACGGCAAGAAAATTAGATGATATAAAGAAGAAACGATTAAATTATAGCAAAGAGGAAGAAAATTGGTCTGTGAGATTGTAGAAACAAAGATTTAAAGAGAATATTGAAAATTAAAAAATCATTGCGGTGTCCATGTCCAATATTCAAAAAGATAACACCTGGAAATTAATTGCCGTAGCATTGGCAATAAAATGTGTGCAAATATGGAGACTGACGCAAGGAAGACAACATTGAAGAAAAAGGCTTCAGTTTATAAGACTGGCGGTGGTCCATATAAAAATATTAAAAATAAATAATATATTTGGAACAAATAAATTCTGTTACTTATTTGTCGCGAAGTCCTACCATTTTCGACAATATCGACTTCCATCACAGTATCCACGACGTTAACGTCGTTAAAATTAGGGAAATCCTGTAAATCCTTATCGAATATTGTTGAATGAATACAAATATAAACCCTGTTAAACACATTGACAGCTTTGACATTTGACAGCCGGTATTTTATTTTGAATCGCTAAATTTCAAATTGACCAATCATAGAACAACATTACGCTGTTGCCAATGTAATTTGTGACATAAGTTAAGTTCGCATTTAAATTTGCTGGTGCAACGCAATTGAGATATAAGTCCTACTTACAATTAAGTAGCACTTTAATAATCAACAACTTAAGTTGCTGTGGAGAAACCGGGCATAAATGTACTTCTCAGAAAAAGCTTTCAGAATGTCACTAAAACTGTTGATATTTGACACTGACATCTGTCATGTACAAACTATGTTATAAACATAACTATGTTATAAACATTTGAATTTGTCAACTGGTTCCCTTAGTGCCTTAGCCTCTGCGATGTACTACATTAAATTATTCTATATATTACAGTGCATTTATCTCTTAATCTACTCAAGATATAATAAAATTTTTAAGTGTATTAGATGGAGAATTTTATGTTCTTCAATATTTGCAATAACAAAAATTTCTAAAAAATTATATTTAGAAGATTTTTTTAAAGAAACTATTACTTCCGGTTGTCCAAATGTTACCAAAATCTAATCAGCTCTTCCCAGGAATGTCAGATTGAGGAAACTGCAGCTAATTATTTTTTTAAGTCTTACAGTATTTAAGAAACATCCACACACACATCCACACATTCACACACACATACACACACACAGACGCATACACACGGACATCATCGTAAAAATGTTATAATCGGATTATAGGGACCTTAAAACGTGTTTTCCACTTGAATCTGGATATGCGATTTTTAGCATGAATTCAATACTTCTCTTAGCGGGAGGTAAAAAGGAATATAACCCAAAAAATTATTTAAGAATAAATTTTAAGAAGAATAGCAGAATATAACGCCATCGGTGACCAAAAAATTGTTACATTTAATTCTTGTCGTAGTTTCTGACCGTCGATCAGAAACATGTTTGTTTCCAAATGTCGCCCGACTTACTGTTTCGTTATGAAATTGATGCTGATATACTTATGGAAAGCTTTTGTTACTACTGATGGCCAAGACCAATGAGACATGGTCCTTGGTTTAGTATTATCAGCCTAAATTAAAGCAATATTCGAAGTAGGGGAAGCATAATAGGAGTTCACCACTTCCAAATAGATAATAGATGCAGAAATAAATCAGATAATATATGCAATATATGCAAAATAATTAATTTATACCCCTTGTAACAAATATTTGACTCTGGTTTTGACTCCGTAATAACTGGTTTTAGAAGTCTCGGTAGGGGTGCTACTACCTGGTAGTAAGGGCTGTATTTAATAGGATTATACTGTGTAATTAAAAACACATTTTCTAATGTTATTATATTAAGTCAAATGTATTATGCTGTATAATTGAACATGCATCTGAATTCAATAAATAGCCAAGCATCTGTTTATGCAGTGATGGTTAGCCACCAGTCATTAGTTTTGAAAGCGTTTGATTTAATTGTAAAAATGTGGAGACAATAGAGTGAAGATAGTGCACCGAAATTAAAGCCTTGTTAGAAAACCACGAGTTCATTTGTCACGCGAATGTAAAGAATTAGTTTTGAATGTGTATAATACTTTGCAAGAAGATTGCGAGGAGTATCCATTGAAAAAAACCTTTCATTTGACCAAAGTGCCACATACGACAGTTCGAAGAATGATTGAAAATGGTGTTTCTACAAAAAAAAAAAAAAATAATAATATGCACTATCAGTATAGCAATAAGGTATAAAAATAAGGAAAACAATAATATTTCTTGAGCGCAAAATTTGTAAACAATGGGGTCATTTGAAAAATAATAATTGTTGATTTTTTTATAAAATCATGAAATCCATCTCATTTAATAAATATAGTAATAGAAAATAATTTGAAATATGCGACTTTTCATTCATAAATTTGCTAATAAACTTTCGTACTTTTAAACACGGACTAAATTTGTGACGACACAAATTCATACTCACACAAAGACAATTCTCTCTCTCACACGCGCTTCACAACATGAAACAGTAACCTAACCTAAAAGTGTGACAGCTGACAGCAAAATATACAAGAGAGAAGATTATTATTACTTTCTATTTCTTTAAAAGTACTAGTGCAGTATAAGGTATGTAAATAAATCATTTATTTAAATAAATACCAAACCAAATAATCATAGTTCTAAATTAATCCGGTAGGGCTCGACTGTCGTATCCGTGAATATGTGTCGTCAGCCGTTGAAATATTTGAAATTAAACGCAACTTTTAAAAAATCATATCTCTAATTCTAAAGACTTGTAAGATGTAAAACATACACATACATGTTTAATTTGACCTAGTTCTTCAAAAAAAAAAAAATAAATCAGAAAATGTGAAATGACTCCATTCGTTTTTCATAAGGTTAACGCTCAAATGCAGCTGTAGGCACGTGTTTCGCTCGCTATTATTGTTCTCGTATATTTACTTTTGGGGTCCAAGTAACGGGTCTGGTGGGTGGTTATAAGTCACCACCGCTGTGATGTTGTATTTATGTGTTGAAATGCTGACCGAGAGGTAACATAGGTGTATTTGGTTGTTACACTTTGTCAGTCTTTTTGATTACTACCTCTAGTTAATGTCCACCTATTAACTAGCTATGATGTACTGATGAGCTCTAATAAGAGCGAAACACGTGTCTACCGCTGCATTTGACCGATAACCCTAGGAAAAAAGAATTGTTTATAAAAATAAGTATTTGAATACGTATCTATTAGTTCGTATATTTCTACATGATTATATTACGGATAATCGTGTGCTAATGACCTACTATAAACCCCACTATCAACACCTTGGAAATAACATCGACGTATACAAGATATTATATCAGTACAAATAAAACAGATGAATTTTTTTTATTACAAACATATGTTATTGACACTCTTTATAAGAGGAAATATTTTATCACAATATACAACAATAATCAACAATTAACTATTTGTTGTGCAAATGCTTTCACAAGAAATAGATATTTGAGGCAATTGTGTGATTAGTGTTATTATTGTGTCACATAATCTGTTTTCTGATAATCAAAAAGATATTTTTAAATGAAATATTGGCATTGGGATATACTTACTAGATTACATTCATTCTTCTTATAAATATGTATGAATAAATGTATATATCCGATATAAGTAAAAATATGTGTATCTGTAATAATAATAAAAGTATTTTGTATTACTTATTTTCATTGTTGTGGTAAATTTTTCTTTATTGTAATTAATCAAAGATATAAAAGATAATATTTTATACACAAAGGCATTAATCAGCTTTTTATATAATATATTTAAATATTTTTTTTACCCCTATGGCGTTCGGTGCGGTGCCGATTAGCCAATGACAATATAATATTTGAGTGTTATAATTTAGGACATACACAAACATCCAAGCCCAAGGAATCGAACCCACGACCTCGGAGCCAAGCGGTGCAGGTCGCCTGAGCGCTGCCTTTAACCGCACGACCACCGAGGCGTCTTTATTTAAATATTAGATATGGCTATTTACACATACAGTCGGAATTATGAGATATTATTAATTTATTTATTAATATAAAATAGATTAAAGTAAAGATATTAGTCATTTTTGTTCAGTTTGTTTATCTCTAAATGAATTGCAAATAAGGAAAGAAATGCAATTACTCATAATTGAAATAGTTTACGATTATCTAGTCGCTGAGTATGAGTTTTTTTATGCGTTGCCATGGTGATCTGTGATACTGTGATAGCTTTGGGTTGAATTGTTTATCGTAGACTTTGAAATAAATTATTCTGAAACTGTTTTTTTAGAGGTAACATGTCCAACAATCAAAGACGTATGCACAGACCTCTAATAATTATACAGATTTGTGGACATACGTTATTAGAAAATTGTAACATTCTTATTCTTCTTGTGACAAAATGGCGGGTATACGTTGAATATTTAAATTTATTCCAACAATTTTGGTTGACATTTGATATTTTAACCGCTAGTGGATTAAAATTCTTTAAAACGCTAGCGGAAATAAACATGACTTTAAGGCAAATTTGAATAAAATAATTTTCTTATGTCTGTTAAAAAAAGTACACTTTTTCCATTAAAATGGATTTATAATGTCTTTTTTACCACAATAAAAGTGTGAAGGAAGTGCATTTTTTTAACGCTACGGAATAAAATAATGAAATGTTACGGCACTTTTTTTCACATTTTTATTACAGAAAAAAAAATGTAGGCAACTCGAGTAAAAAGTGTCTTATTTCATTCATAGGATATCACGAACTCGCCTGCCGCTCATTCGGTCAAACTTTCCTATTCCTGAAATAAGACTATACTTTTCACACTTGTTGCATAAATAACTATTAATGGAAAGGTAACAGGTATATAATATGCTTAAATTAATTGATAAGTTTTAGGTTAGAATCATACTTGAACTAATGAACAATATTTTTAGAATGGAAAAAGCTACAACTATTACAAAGGTTAGAATAGATATTTATAGTCAAGTTTTGACAGTTAGAAATTGTAACAAGGTGAGCATGGTGAAATAACAAGTAAATAACTTTATTATAAACTCTTCTAAATTATAGTTTCAACATTTTAACTCCGTCATCTTTGTAAGTCAAAATTCTGTTTCGAAATAATAATCATTTTTCCTATATCTCTGTTTAGTCTAGATGTCAACCGCGTAGACATTTATTGTTTTGACAATTGACTATATAAGTTATTGCCTATGCTACTTGCAATCTTGTTATTTAGCTATGGAGGCTGGGATAAGCCCTGCACCCTTCACATATGCCCTGCTGAAGTGATAATCTTTAGTTTTTAAGGCAGTCGAGTTTATAGTCCACTCAATGGAGACCAAAAAAGACCTTTGCCTTACAAAAGGTGGGGAAAAAACGATTTTAACATATGTTATTTGGGTCGAGACGGAGGGTGAAAAATTTAAATTTGTGACAATGGGGAGGCTCGGCGTGAGCCGCCATCTTGGATCAAAGGTGCAAAAAATTAATTTTTTGCTATTATCTTGGAAACAGTGGCCCGTATCAAAATTTTACGAGAATACAAACTTAAAGCTCGTTATTTTTTGTAGAAACAAGGTTCTTGCATTTTTTACCTAGGATGAACTCTCAATAATAGGTAAACAGAACAACAATTTATGAAATAAGATTTAATTACTCAAAATATACATAATATTATTTTTTTAATACTTAGTCTAATAGATTTTGTTCTTTGTAATAGTTTACGTTTATCGTGGCATCAAAAGAAGTAAATTATCGACGATTTTTAAATAATTTTTGTCAGTGCATTTTCATAAATTCATCAACCACTCTGACCCGGTTAAAGATACGATATCGAGGTTTAAAAATTTTAATTCAGGTTTGAATTCTCCGTCATGTCATGTTAAACGATTTTTGCTCCGATGAGCGGTTAACGAATTATTAACAATTTAAACTTATATTCACTAAAATTTTAAACATCTGCAAATCGGCTTAGTTTTCATTTTTTTTCATTTTAGAAGAGAAAATGAAAACTAAGCCGATTTGCAGATGTTTTAAATTTTAGTGAAATTTCATGTAAGTTTTAATTGTTAATAATCCGTTAACCGCTCACCGCAGCAAAAATCGTTTAAGATGATATGACGGAGAATTCAAAACTGAATTAAAATTTTTAAACCCCGGTACCGTATCTTTAACCGGATCAGAGTGGTTGATGAATTTATGAAAATGCACTGACAAAAATTATTTAAAAATCGTCGATAATTTACTTCTTTTGATGCCACGATAAATGTAAACTGTTACAAAGAACAAAATCTATTAGACTAAGTATTAAAAAAATAATATTGTGCAAGGCCGGATTAAGATACTCTCGGGCCTGAGGCGCTACCAATTTTCGGGCCCCTAGAATAAAACATAAGACCCCCAAAAATATAATTTATTATATAAATTAAACAGAAAAATAATTACAACAGAAATAAACTCATAAAGTAAATAAAATACAACCCTAAAAAAAAAAATACATATATTACATAAACCCATCAGAAATACCGCCAATCTCATTAGTAAATTGGAAGAATTTAGAAGAGTAAGAGGAAACTTGTTCATAGAATGAAATATAAAAATATAGGTACAGACTGTTTCAAAGATAGTGTAAAAAGTAAGGACATATAGTACTGATAAAAATGAGTAAGAAAACTTAATCAACATAGACTTAATCTTCAACTGTTTCCGAGATAAATGAAAAATCGGAGAAATACTGACAATGATAGTGATCGAAGAAATTTTTGTCTATGTCAGTAAATAGACCATAAGAAACAATAAAATTTTATATGAAACATTTTTCTCAATTTCTAATAGTTACGATTTTATATGAAAATTAAATATTGGCCAAGGTCGCCACATGTAACTTAGTACAATTACTTGATTTTTTAAAAAAAAACAAAAGTACATCTAAGATGATCTCTGAAAGGTAAAGAAAAAGTCTTATTTAATTAAAGTCGTAACTCTTATAGTTTTCAAGATAGCAGAGGTAAACCCCGTAAAAACTTATTTTTCACTGCCTCATATCTCGGAAACTTTTGAAGATCGGACCCATGTTCATTAAGCTTTTTTTATTCAATTTGGTCAGTATTATATCCTCTTAATTTTTTTACACTTTCTTTGAAACACCCTGTATAAAGAAGAGATGTAATTATAATTTTTTGTGTGTACCAGAAATATTAGATATGTACAATACTTACCTATGTATATAGGCTAATAAGGAAATTGCGAAAGGTATTGTGCTGGCCACAACAGATTTTTTAAAATTAAACTTTGCACTGTGAGTTTGCCGCTATCAAATTCGGTCAAATATATGATCAAAATATCTGATGTGGACACCACATGACTTCCTTGTACGCCAGTTACTCTAAATGTACATATTTTGTTAATAATTAAAATATGTATTATAACAGACCCATCATAAAATTGCACGTATTTGACATAATTTGACATTGACATTTTTGTCCTAATTCATAACAAAATTACAGAAATCAAAAAGTACATAATTTTTAAATTTACATATGTCGCTTATACAAATAGCTAATTTAATCATACTTAATGTTTTCGACGCAGAATTTAAGTCTCTAAAACTTTTATATGAAGCATTTATTATTAAAATCAAAACAACATTTTTTTCAAGAAAAACTGGTAACAGCTTCAAGTAAAGTATCACTTCCGGTTATAATATTTTAACCATAATCTATTAAGTTATTCCCATTGATATAAAGGTACTATATAGCAAATTTGAAAAGTTTTGGAATATATTTTAATATAGTTTTTCATTAAAATTCATTATAGGCTACAAGTAAAGTACCACTTCCGGATAAACCATTTTAACTATAATCAATTATATTATTCCCATTGATATAAAAGTCTTATATACCAAATTTGAAAAGTTTTGGAATATATTTTAATATAGTTTTTCATTAAAATCTATTATAGGCTTCAAGTAAAGTGCCACTTCCGAAAGTTATGTAATGACCAAAAAGGGAGGTGCACAACTAGATGTTATAACAGTCCTAAATACAAAATTTTAACTTTCTACGGCTTCCCGTTTTTCAGTTATGCGAGATACGTACGTACGTACAGACGTCACGACGAAATTAGTCAAAATGGATTCAGGGATGGTCAAAATGGATATTTCCGTTGAAAACTGGAAACCGAAATTTTTCGCGATTACAATACTTCCTTTACTTCGTACAAGGAAGTAAAAATAGAGCAATAATGATTATTTGTGTTCTTCTAATTTTACCGATGTGTGTAAACTCTAAAGTTTGTTATTTTTTTTGTTTGTTAATTTTTAACATTTCGTATATAATTTCTGTCGTTACAAAGTATGCAAAATTAATTTTATTTATTGATTTAGATGTAGAATTTTATGTTTTACAACTTTTATTTGAATTTAATTAAATAATGCTAAAATCTTATGTTTATACCGGTCACCATTCTGTATAAATATTTTTGCGGGAATGTGCCGCCATAAAAAAAATTATAAATAAATATGTTAAAAACAAGGTAAACAAGTTGCAAAATAACAACCCGTAATAAAAATGTTTTTATAAAATATTTGTGCCTAAAATAATAATAACAAACTAAAAAACTTCAAAAGAAAACAAAACACAAGTGGGGATAAAGGAAAACAAGTAAATAATTGTAAATTGTGATATTTTAAGAACTCGTAGAAGTGAAGAAATCGTGACGAAAACAACTCAACCGTCAACAAATGCAAGTAATTTATATGTTTTTGATGATATTAAGTGCTTGTGTGGATATCCGGTGTGTAAATCAATGGATAAGTGAAGTGTTAACAGATGAAATGTTTTCGAATAATAAAAAGAACAGAAGAGCTTGTATAAATGTGGACGAAGTGAAAGTAATTTATTTGAATAGGAATATACAGAGTATAATGATTATGTAATTAACGTGCCATATTACACTGTAAAAAATTACATTGATATTCCGGACAAAATTTAGTTAGCTGCATTTTTTTTTGTTTTTTCAACAATAAGTTTTTGCCGTGTATACAAAGAACTTTGTATTTTAAGTTTCCAAAACTAAACAATTTTTTTTGTATATAAAAAGTATTATTTGCTGCAAAATATTAGGCATGGCAGCAATTATTATTAGTAGTATTAAGCAGTCATTTTGTTACTTTGTTCCGATTAGAAAATCATTTTGCAACAATTAAAAATATTTCATCTGTTACTGGGACAAATTTTATTTTTTTTCCTGTGACATTATATTTTGTAAAGATTACAAATTATTTCTTTTCTCGCCATATGCTTTGTACAGGTAACTAAAACTTTTGTGTAGACAGGGTATTCCCTGGCATACAACATAATTCACTGTTCGTGTACTATACTACGTCATGTCGCATTTGCTTGCGCAGTTAAGTTTAGCCTGTCGAAAATTGTGTTTTAAAAGTGCCTGTTTCTTGTGCCCGTCAATAAAAATGAATGATTTTGTAAAAGATATTTTAAAACAATGGCAATTAGTTTGTCTCATTGAGAAATTTGAAGGTATGTAGGTATAGATTACTGATAAATCTATATAATTTAAGTGACTATTGTTTCATATGTTATTTTTTTATATAATATTTGTTACATGCATATAGATTATAATTATAAATAAATAAAAATAATATAATACGCATGTATTTAATTTTTACCTTACTACCTCATTCTACATATCAATCAAAATTAATTAGTTTCTAAAACAAATTTATAGTTATTAATGGTAACTTATTTTATTTGTTCGAATAACAAATTTATATTTCTTAATGGTAACTTAATTTATTTGTTCGCATAACAAATGTGTAACGGTGTCAGCCGCTACAAGATGTAAAATAAACGATGGGACAGATAAATTGTAAAACTTATAAAAATATTTATTTGAACTAAACTGATTTACTATAAAAATATTTGAACTAAACTGATTTGCTTCTCACTTCATGTAATGACAAGGAAAAACTCGTTATTTATTTTTCATTTTGTCGCTAAGTTAACTCCTGAAAAATGCATAATAATAGTCTAGGGCGACGTTACAAATTTAAGTGACGATGGTAGCTTGATCGCTACAAATGTATACTTCTTAATGGTAACTTATTTTATTTGTTCGTATAACAAATATCTTTTGTTATATATAACAAAACTGTATTTGTTGCCACAACAATTTTTTACCAACAAATTTACCTTGGTAATTGTAACAAATATATTTGCTGGTCCTATATTGACAAAACAAATTTGCTACTGGAACTTATTTTTAGTAATCACAACAAAGTTTTTATTTACCGTGTAGAAATAAATTGTAAAGAGATCATGTCAGCCATCGGGATTCGAACCCAAGACCTTCACTTTGCCGGAGTGACGTTGTTGCCAACTAAGATATTGGCTGTTCCATCACGATAATTGATCTTCCACTAGGCGTACTGCTATTGCATCTCCTTCATTTTGAGGATATTATTTTTCTTCGTCACGTTACTCGATGTGGGGTTGGAATTACTATTACATATAAACATCTGCGAAAACGTCATAGTTTTACTCTTGGCCCTATCGGACCAGTTTTCACAATTTATTTTTAATATATAGACCAGGGGTTGCAAACTGGCGGCCCGCCAACGATCTGTAAACGACCCGCAGCTGCTGCCTTAACAATATATTTTTTTTATTTCACTTATAACTAGATTCTAGAAACTAGACTAGACGATTTTGATTAATATAAGTTGCAATGCGATACAGAACTAAGAAATAAGTTTAACGAGATTGGTACACCAGATTTTTATAAATACTTGCAGAGTAAGTACCCCAAGGCTCAAATCTAGGCCCTCTTTTATTTCTTCTATTTATTAATGACTTACCTGAATATTAAATTGCCAGAAACTTTTATTTGCTGACGATCTTAAGATTTTTTACTCCATTTTATCAATTAATGACTGCATGTTACTCCAACATGATCTCCAAACATTATCACAGTGGTGTTCTAATAATAATCTCTTTTTAAATATAAACAAATGTAATATAATGAGTTTTACCAGGAAAGCTTCACCAGTTGTTTTTAATTACAAAATTCAGAATAGTGAGTTAACCCATTGTTATATTTACAAGGATCTCGGAGTGACATTCGACTCTAAACTTTCATTCCATAATCATTTACATGATATTTTTAATAATTCCCTACGTATGCTCGGTTTCATAATACGCAACACTCGTACTTTCACTGACGTTTCGCCTATCTTTATTCTTTACTATTCATTCGTTCGCTCCAAATTGGAATATTGCTGTACAATATGGAATCCTTCCTATGAATGTTATCAGGACCTTATTGAAAAAATACAGAAAAAATTTCTGAAATATGTTTACTTCAAAATAAATCATATTTATCAAGACAATTCAATATCTTATCTTGACCTGTTGAACATGTTTAAAATACCCAGTTTATACGAAAGACGTGAATTTAATTCGGTCATCTTCCTATCAAAACTCATTCACTCAGACATTGATGACTCTACTTCTCTTAGCTTTCTTAATTTTCATGCTCCTTGCAAAACTACTCATTCCTTCACAACCTTCTACTTACCTACCTCCAGAACCAACATTCTTTCTAGTTCGCCTATTTACCGTATGTGTCATGTTTACAACATAAGGTTTGCGAACGTTGATGTTTTTCATCTTAACCCTAACCAATTACGCCATGTTTTGTTAAGAAATTTGTACCACAACGTATAGTCTTTGTCTTTTGTACCGATTTTTTGTATTGTTTTTCACATTTTATCCTGCCCTGTTATTGGGATTATTCCTGTTGGGCATTGTATGCTAAATAAATAAATAAATATAAAAACCATTGTGCCAACATGCTATCAATTTTGGAAGTATTTACGTTTGTGAGCAGCTATTTTCTAATATGAAACTGAATAAGTCAAAATGCTGCTCCTGAATAAAGACAGTACTACATATTGCTACACGGAGTACTGAAGAAAATTTTGATATGTTAGTGCAGAAGAAAAGGTGTCAGATCTCTGGATCAAAATTAAATTAAAGAAAAATTGAGATTTTATTTTCAATTGTGTAACAGTTTTATGTTTTTTGTACTTATTTTTTTTTAATAGATTTTAGTTTAGGAAATTGAATATGGCTCGCGTTACTTATCCATTTAACGTACTGGCCCTTTGCTACATTTGAGTTTGCTACCCCTGTTATAGACTGTTAAGTATTAACTCTTCGTTGATTATAAAAACTGGTCCGATAGGGCCAAATAAAATTATATGTGTTTGCAGATGTATTATTGTAGTGGTAATTCCAACACACCATTTTAAAAAAATTACGGTGCAGTCACTCATGTGTTATTATTTTCTGCGTGAACCGTAACTGATATCACAAATTACACTGAGAAAGAAAAGTTTACTATTGAATGTATCTTTCTGAAAAAAAAATAATAATTTCACTTTATCGGCGTGGCCATTAAAAAGTTACGGTCTAAGCAATGTTGGGACACCTAAGTTTCATACAATAATAATAATAAGTATCATCTTAAAAGATGACTTATAATCATATAAATTGTCGTACCAAATTTCATCCAAATCGAATAAAGCGTCCGGTTATTGTAAGTAAAATTAATTATTTTTTTCCGAAGAACTTTGAAGCAGAGTACTGGCTAAATGGTACACTTTCCGGTAGAAACAAGTTTGGTTAAATCGTCTTATTTTAGCATCAGAAATTTGTTTGCATGTGCACTTTACTAGACTGTGCAGAATATATTTCAAATTATAACTTCTTTCAGTTCTCTTTATCATACCATGAACTATGGCACATTACTTACATAACACTCTGTATATGGAGAAGGATGATTGTTGTGAGATTATTGCCCGGTTTCATCATTGCCGAATAAATTCACAAATAAATATCTGACCAGCAAATTTTATTCATCCATTAGTCAAGCTTCACTTTTCCTTACATGTTGCCAAATTAAATATTTGTGCTATAAGGAGTACCATTTGAGGAAGTTGAAAGTTATTTATAAATTACGACCTATTCGACATCTGTCAAAAGAATTATTTATTGAGATATTATTTTTATTAAATAATAGAATAACAGTGATTCGAATGGAATGTAAATATGTATATTTTAATCAAAAATGCAGTGGTATCAGTGACACACTGACTATAGAGAATTGATTAGGATGGACAACAGAAATAGTAACACATATAGTTAATCTTGTTTTGTAAAAATGCGATATGAGGAACAGACGATGTATAAATATAAACACAACAGTGAACAAACAGTAGCAACGTTGTTAAGTGTTCAAGTGTATTATGAATTTATTACCTTTGTTACATCTCATTGTTTAAGTGGTAAATATATATAAATAAATAAATAATTCTGTGGTTCATTGATGGCAAACGCAGATAGGTATATTA
This sequence comes from Ophonus ardosiacus, assembly GCA_943142095.1. Taxonomy (NCBI): domain Eukaryota; kingdom Metazoa; phylum Arthropoda; class Insecta; order Coleoptera; family Carabidae; genus Ophonus; species Ophonus ardosiacus. Next base: position 9,498,548 of record OW964839.1, read on the forward strand.
CTTCTGGTGATCGTAGAAACAAAACTTTAGGAACAATGCAGATTTAGGTAACGCTTATTATCAATTTATCACTTCTTGTACTTATCAACTTTCAAAATTTGCTGAAAGAAATTTCATAATCTGATTTTCTGTAAGATGGCAAATTTGATCAAACATATTTGAAAAACTGACATATCTGCATTGGCTAAAGAGCCATAGAAATAGAAATATATCACGGCTTGTATCCAGGCTTGTGTGCGTTATACCATTGATTATATAACGTAAACGTTTATACGTGATCTGGGGTTATACTGAGTGGTGGCGATTTGGAGTAAACTAGGGATTTAACCTGGGATTTTAATGCTCTGTTCATTTTTCGGTAAAAAATGCAAAGTTTTATATAATGGGGGATTACGGCTCAATCGAATTAAAGGAAAATAGTAAAAAATTACGAATGTATATGCTGAATAACGAATATTAATAAAAAAATGAAATGGTATAATTGAGATATTTCGGAAATAAAGGGTTTTTTGTTATAGCGCTTCGACACTAATATAAAAATATTTTGATTGGCGGCCGAGAAACCGCCTATACATGCATTACAAATAGCGTGTTAGGAGGTGGGATTACTACCAATGGAAGTTAAGAAATTCAAGTTCGAAAGGAGGGGCTAACATTCCTGTACTACAGTTTTCAAACAGTTTTTATTTTAACACAAATTTCTTGCATTAAATTTAATAATTTAAATACACCTGTAATTATAAAGTATGTAGACTTGTACAGTGTTATAATATTCATTTATTTTTATGTAAATATAACTTAAAATAGCATATAATTTCAAGAACATTTAGGTCCATGATGAAAACAGTTTGATATAAAAACATATATATGTGACGTCACGTCAATCTTTTCAAAATTCGGGAGACCATAACTCGCTTATTAATAGGAATTTTTTCACCGGATTTTCATCAATAGTCTTAGTTTTCCTAATATTTTCAGATGAAATTATAAAAAAAAAATGGTGTAATCCCCCATTAAAAGTTGAACACAAAACTGTTTTACATGTTCTATTATGTGTTTGATTTCCTAATCTGCTAAAAAACTTGGATAGCATTTGTTTGTAATTCAAATAAAAATTAGTTCTGATTATAAGTACTACACTTTTTATTTCCAACAAAATTATGATACGAACTTAATAGGAGGTGTGGCAATTAAATAACGAGATTTATTTTTTCCGGCTTCCCTGTAAATTTGGCAACATTGCAGGCTATGTCATATTAATTTGTCATTTTCCCTCCATCCACTGTTAAAATTTCAAGATAATTAGGCACACAGTTCGGCAGTAGCCTTTGATTGAAGTTAACTACTTTCTCGTACTCCGCCGGAATTATGTTAGTGTCAATATGAAATTCTGTCTGAAACTTCAAAAATCCACTACAGAAATGTAGGAATTGTTGAAGAATGTTTATGGTGATGAGGGTCTATCTAATTCTCAAGTTTTCGAGCAGTTTAGAAGATTTATAGAAGGAAGAAAAGAGATCGGAGACGATTAGCGCCTCGGTCGTGCACTGACATTGTTTTGTTCGAAATGCGAGTGATTGTACACGTGGATTGGGTGCCTGAGGGACATTTCGTTAACCAAGCATATTACAGAAGACATTTTTGACGAAATACAAAATCACCGTGTTGATACATCAACCGTACTCACTTGACCTAGTGCCATGTGACTTGTTTTTATTTCCAAATTGTAATTCTGCTGCACCAAATTCGAGGCCGAGATGTAGTTATAGAAAAAGCTTGTTATTTTTTTCCACCTGGGGGAACCGGGTTCGATCCCGATAGACGCCAAATATTTCCAATTATAAATGGCACAAAAAGTGACCCCTGTGGTGCACTCTCCACACCAGCTATGAGTGCTCGTGAGGTGACGCCTGGTAAGCGCCCACACGGTAAAATATATCATCATCATTACCGATGTCTACATGTGTTGTAGATACTTGCACACCCAGAAATGGGTAAAATGCCGTAATGATATATTTATATTTATTTATTTTGTAGCCACACCTCGTATTTATTTATTTATTTATTTATTTATTTATTTATTTATATTTATATATATATACATATATATATATATATATATATATATATATATATATATATATATATATATATATACAGGATGTCTCAGGACGAGCTTACGCTATCTATATTTTAAATACTATTTAATATAATTTAACGAAATTTGGTATCTAGGGGTTATCCAACATGCCCGTTTTAACTAAAATATTTTCAAGGCAGTAGCACTTCCGGTTTGACCGGAAATTGACCTCAACTTTCTTATTTTAAATGGAATACGCTATATTTTATTTTACCATTGAATGCAGCGAAAAATTTTACATATGAAGCAATAAAAACATTTTACTCATGATCAACTACTTCCGGCGTTATTCAACTTTTTTTGATTATTTGTCTGAAATCCGGCACATTTTCAAAACTCTGTATATCGGGAACGAGATCGAATTTTTATAATCTGAAAAAAGCCTTTTATAAAGGAGACTTTAAGCTACATTATCCATAGAATAATCCTCGATTATTTATAAAAAATGTGACGGGTACGTTACACCAAAATTACAGTTGACAAACTTCAAAAAAGACATTTTTTTAAATGAAACTCCCCCTTTTTTATTACATAAATGTGTTCTACGGCAAAAAATAAGGGTACTTTATGTAACATGTCCTATGTTGAAAGTTGATAGAATTTCAGTAAATTAGAAAAACATGTAATCTGGGTATAATTATAAAAGTATTTATTCTATGGCTATTGTGGGGTGGAGCGCCATCATGCTGGTACCATATTAAATTCCTTTGATCCAACGGTAAATTATCTAAGAAATCAAGTAGATGAGTTTGTAAAAACATTGTTTTTCCATGGCTTACCTATCCGTATTAATAAAATAATTATACCCAGATTACATGTTTTTCTAATTTACTGAAATTCTATCAACTTTCAACATAGGACATGTTACATAAAGTACCCTTATTTTTTGCCGTAGAACAAATTTATATAATAAAAAAAGGGAGGTTCCATTTAAAAAAAATGTCTTTTTTGAAGTTTGTCAACTGTAATTTTGGTGTAACGTACCCGTCACATTTTTAAAAATAATCGATGATTCTTCTATGGATAATGTAGTTTAAAGTCTCCTTTATAAAAGGCTTTTTTCAGATTATAAAAATTCGATCTCGTTCCCGATATACAGAGTTTTGAAAATGTGCCGGATTTCAGACAAAAAATCAAAAAAAGTTGAATAACGCCGGAAGTAGTTGATCATGAGCAAAATGTTTTTATTGCTTCATATGTAAAATTTTCCGCTGCATTCAATGGTAAAATAAAATATAGCGTATTCCTTTTAAAATAAGAAAGTTGAGGTCAATTTCTGGTCAAACCGGAAGTGCTACTGCTTTGAAAATATTTTAGTTAAAACGGGCATGTTGGATAACACCTAGATATCAAATTTCGTTAAATTATATTAAATAGTATTTAAAATATAGATAGCGTAAGCTCGTCCTGAGACACCCTGTATATATATATATATATATATATATATATATATAAATTAAGGATTTGTCACACCTTCTATATTTATACACCTTGCTCGGGACCCTTCAAATGAAATAAATAAATAAAAAATATCATGCATTTGAAGATGTGCAAACCTGAATTCCATACTATTTCATTCTCAGAAGTTATTTGTAAAATGACTACATATTTTGACTTTCACATGACACTGTTTTGACTCAAAACAAAGTTTCAAATTACAAAACACATTTTACGATTCCAGGAACTGGTAACAAGCCTTTTGACGTATTTTTATGCACGATAAGGTTTAATTATTTATTATTTATGTTACTGTTAATAGATTCACATTATGTGGTGGTGTTGGTCGTTGTTGGTGCTGATGATTTTCGGGGTAACTGCTGACATAGAACCCTGTCCACCATGCCACTGCTACATAGATAATAACGATAAATCCATCGGGGCAAACTGTGATGCTGGTGGTAGTGCAGGCTATGCACAAATTTCTAGCATTCCGTCCTCCATACCAAACAATGTCAACTTACTGCTCTTTCCTGGTTAGTGATACTACTTGTAAACTGTTTTAAAATATTAGGCCACGTTCAGAGAGAAAGCAGGTTTCCCGCTTCAGCTTAACAAGCGCGTGAAAAACCGGTTAAGCCGAAGCAGGCTGGCACAGGTTGTGTTCACACAGAAAACAGGCCATACTGCTCGTACTGTCAAGTGTCAAACTTAGTGTCAGTGTCACTCATCGACCTTTAAACTAATGGACCAAGTGTCTCCTATTCTTTTATTGTTAGAATAATGCTCCAACATAAAAGGATAGAAATATATATTCTGTCCTTCAACAATGCGGAAGTTCTCAGTTAATGTATACTGCGCATGCGTTCGTACTCATTGTACATCTTTTTCAGTCATATGTAAACCTCTATACATCGCTCTCTATCACTAAATAGTTGTCAAAATCTGCATTTGACGTTTCGTGACTGTGTATTATTTACTTTTTTAGAGAACATTTACAATTATTTCTGTCAATACATACGTATATGTGTTGTGAAGTGTGTATGCGACAAAATAATGGGGAGACGGTGTATTTCGTGCAGTCAGCAGTACGTACGCGGTTCAGCTGTGTCATTTCATATGTAAGTCCTTATTAATTATAACTTGTTCCCTATAATATAATATGTATATAATATATTGTATTAAAAATATATAATACAACTAATTATGCACAAAAAAATTAAATCTATACTCTCAGCAATTATGCACCAAGTATAACAAGTTAAGGACAAATCAATTTTTTTATTTTGCCGCGTTTTCCTAACTTCCGTACTGTTGAAGGATAGAGATACTATGTCTGTACCGTTATGGCGGGACAAGTGTTTTGCTCGTACGCTGCGTCTATTAGTTTAAAGGTCGATGGTGTCACTGATGAATACAAAAAATAATGTCTTAGTACTAAAGCTCCACGGATGCAGATTTTATTCTCTGTTGTGATAATAGTTTGAAACGACGTAGAAAGAAAATAGGGATCCACGCAATTAATAAGAATAGAGTAAAATACGAAGAGTATCATCACCTATTCCAAGGATTCAAATTGTACGAAGATAGTTTTTTCGCGTATATAAGGATGACGAAAGACACTTTAGACTATATTTTACATAAAGTGGAAGGCTGTTTAATAAGAAACCGAAAACTGGTCTCTTAAATATTTTCATTTCTTCTTTAAAATATTAAATGAAAAGTTAAATGTATTTATGTAATTAATATAACAGAAATCGTATTTTCTGGTGATATTTATGTCTCATACTTTCACATTGCATATTGATAGAAATATCTCCCCATAATTTTTCAATAATTTTTCTATAGAATGACATTTGTGAAATTTGTTCCAAATTGTATCCCTTTTTACCTCTCGCGAAGAGAGGTATTGGATTCATGCTAAAATTCGCATATCCAGATTTCATTGAATAAGCACGATTTAAGGTCCCTAGAATCCGATTATAACATTTTTAAAATGATGTCTGTGTGTGTGTGTGTGTGTGTGTGTGTGTGTGTGTGTGGATGTGTGTATGTGTGTATGTCTGGATGTTGTAGACACGATTCCTCAAAAATCATAAGACTTAAGAATTATTTAACTATGGATTCCTCAATCTGACATTCCTGGGAAGAGCTGAAAAGGTTTTGGTAACAATTAAACAACCGGAAGTAGTAGTTTCTGAGAAAAATTCTTCTAAATATAATTTTTTGGAAATTTTTGTTATTAAATATTGAAGAACATAAAATTGTCTATCTAATACACTTAAAATATTTATTATATCTTGTATAGATTTAGAGATAAAGACACTATAATATATAGAGTAATTTAATCACAGAGGCCAAGGCACTACGGAAACCAGTTGACAAATTCCAATGTTTATAACATAGTTTTTAAATGACACATGTCAGTGTCAAAAATCAACAGTTTTAGTGTGTTATAAAATGACGGTTTGAAAGGGAAGTGCAATTCAATATTTATATAGCGTAAAATGGAAATGGTGAGAGGTCTTGTGCTGGCCACAACAGATTTTTTGAACTTCGGATATTAGAATATCCATATCAAAGTTATTTTCTGAATACATTCTGGGCTTGTTTACTTTAACCTGCTCAATAAGAATACTGGTCTCGTTCCGGCAAAATCGGAAAGCGGGTAGTACCTGCCTGACAAGCGCCTGTTGAGCAGTTGTCTGCTTTTACTCTGAACGTCTACTCCTAATAACATGTGAACATTTTTAAAGCAGGTTAAAGCAGGTAAAGCGGGTAAATCGGAAACAGTTAACCTGCTTTCTCTCTGAACATACCCTTAGGCTGGATACACACATGTACAAATTATTGTAACAGAACACCGCCGGGTATCAATTTTCTGCTACGCGTCGACGTCACGTTATTTTTTATTGTCTAACAGTAAAGCCGGGTTTACATTGGTATAGTAATTGGGTTAGTTGCTTGTACCAGTAACTTGCAAGATAGTTACTAACCTAGTGTAAACCCTATAGGACAGTACTTGCACCAGTACTTGCATAAGTAATCAGGACAGGCAAGTGGATAGCCTCCCAGGCTATCTACTTACCACTTGCAAAGCCACTGTTCTTCCCCCACCAGCGTATTTGACACTAACCTACCGGCTTGTATGTAATAATAATAATAGTACTTTATTCCGTCGACAATGTAAAAATACATGTGTAGAATATGTCACAGAAATAATATAGTATTGGAGGTACATAAAAAATATAAGAGGTATTTTAATATAGACCCCGTTATTTGTCAAAATGATAAAAATTCATTCACTGAATAAAAAGTCTTGTCCAAAAGGATTTTTTTTAATAATCTTTTAAAGGCATTTTTATTTGTTTCTAGTTGTATATTCATCGGTAAATTATTAAAAAGTTTTAAACCTTGTATATTTGGAAGTAAATCTAACGTTTTGTGTTTATTTACTGGAATGTGAAGCATTTGCTTTTGTCTTGTGTTGCAGTGATGTTTATCAAAATTAGTTTGAAATTGTGTTTTATTATTAAAAATATATAAACAAACTTCATAAATGCATATGGAGGCTACAATCAGTATCTTAAACTGTGAGAAAAGAAGTCTACAAGAAGAACGACGGGAAACTTTAGCAATTGTACGAACTATACGTTTTTGTATAATGAATACACTATGTACAGATGCTCCCCAGAAACAAATACCATACCTTAATCTGGATTCGACTTGGGCGTAATATAAAGTGATAAGTTGTTTTCTTGTGAGAAGACTACTTAAATGCCAAAACTGATAATTAACTGAACCTAGCTTTGAGATAAGTGTGTTACAGTGATACTTTCCATTAAAATTTTCATCGAATTTTTAACCTAGAAAGTTACCCTTTTCAGATCTTTCAATTTCATAGCTATCAATGATTATATTTAAATTTAAATCTTTTCTACATTAATAGAAATGAAAACGTAAGTAGTAAGTCTTACTGAGATTAAAATAAAGATCATTATCGCAGAACCAAGCTCGTAAGTTATTTAAATGGTTTTCGCACTTTTGTTGAAGTAGCTGATCACAACTTTCAGAGGCGATTAAGGAAGTGTGATCTGCATATAGTGTAATGTGACATTCATCTCCAAAAATCGTAGGTAGGTCATTAATGTACAAAATTAACAGAGTTGGTGAAATTACACAACCTTGTGGGACACCCCTGTTACTGATTAAGATTGTAGACTCAGTGTTTTTTATTTGAGTATCATTGAGGTTGTATACAAATGTAAAAATTTGCTCGCTGGTGTATTTGTAAGCTAATGCCAGTAAATTTCTGTTTTGTACAGAGTTGAAATGTTTATAGTTGCCGGAGTTTTTGATTAAGAGATTTTTAAAAAAAGAGTACAATGAAAGATGGTCTGAAGGGGAAACAATTAAGTTTGTGAAACTTTATCGGAATTTCCTGACCCACACTCTTTTTGAATAACATTTTTCTTTCTCAATCTCTCTAATAAGTTCTTCAATCACAATTTGTGTAATTCGCATATATATTTCTTTTAACTTTTTGTTTCCAGTATGACGAGAAATTGTATACATTCTCTCGACGTACTAGTACAAGTGGACAATAATACTTTTTAAGTGTAGACATCCACTGTCTTGTGTCGGAGACAGTAAGCTAGCCAGGTTAGCTACTTGTAAAGTTTGTTCGCTCCTAGCTGAAACAAGCCGATAATTTATTACCCCAATAGTTATTACCACAAACCATAAACCACTTTGTTGAGCCTTTGTTCATCAAACGGCGGTCAGTTGTAAATGGAGTGTTGAACAAGGATTGTATTCAGTTCGTTTTGATATATGCGTTTGTAAATTTTTAAGAGAATTTTTTGAAATTATTTTGAAATGTATTTATAGTTAGGTATTATCATTGAATAGGTATAATTAAGAATTACCTGGAAAGACCTTTTCGGCTAATGACATTGTTTTCGGGTTTGGCCATCATCATAATTTCTAGGAATTATTTAATCTACTATTCATTTAAGTCACCCTTGATTGAATTTCGTTCCTTTATAATCCCGGTTTTCTTTCGTCTTAACTCAGTTTACATGTAACATTAGTTAGCAGCGGTTGTAAGTGAAATTTTAAATATGGAAATGTGGAGGCCCTGGGATGTCGACAATGCTTCTGCTAGTGTTAGTGACAAAGTCAATACCTGTGACACCGATGCCGACGTTGTGCAAAAATTTGTATATATTTCCCTGACAGTCCTAAGCCTGTAAAAAGTGTGAAGGAAAGTTGCCATTATTTGATTATTTTATGACGAGTATAATTGTATACTTGTAATAATGACATTTTCCCTTACTTATGCAGATTTCGAATATGTCCCTGTTCCACACTACCTGAGGATTTTCTATTTGTTTGTGGTAATATCTATTGGGGTAATAAAATATCGGCTTGTTTCAGCTAGGAGCGAACACACTTTACAAGTAACTATGTTTAGTTACTATACCAATGTAAATCCGCCTTAACGTAAAATAGCCACGATCAGTTACTCGAACATTTCTCCGTTCCATGTCAATAATTTGTTTCTGACTTGTCCACGCTGGCAAACAAAGGATGTAACATGAGCGCGTAACATTTCTTTGATGCTACGCTAGAAAACCGACAGCGGGTGGAACGCTATTCTGTTACGATGTTACGGTGTTACGATGTACCGTCCACACCGTTACGCGTTTAAGTTACGCGACGGTGTTCTATTACGGTAATTTGTACATGTGTGTACCCAGCCTTATGTCTTGTATGTGTTGGGTTATCATACTTTTTATTTTTCGTGCCAGTATGTGACTTGTAAATCGGGATTTCCTCTCTTATCAAGTGGATTGATTAAGCATGCATTCTGTTTGAGTGGGAGGTTTTTATGCAATCTACCTAGCCTTGAAAGGCAACAATTGAATATACAGGATGTTAAAAAATAAGTGTCACAAATTATGAGGGCATATAGTAGTAACCAAAATGAGTAAGAAAGTTTAATCAACATGGGTTCGATCTCCAACTATTTTTGAGAAAGAGGCCATTTTGTATTAGAATCGAAGAAAAACTGACTAAGATAGCGGTTGAACAAAATTTTGTCTATGCCAGTAAATATAAATAGACTATAAAAAAATCTGTTGTGGCCAGCACAAAACCTTCCGTCATTTCGATGTATTTTGTACATATCCCATACCCACACTATTTTTTACAAATTCTATACCGAAAGTTCCTTTCCCTATTTTATTAGGGGTCGCTGTTTCTTACTCTTCTCTTTTACTCATTCCTGTCCAACGCATCTTCTTCACACAATTCCTCCTCTCTCAAATCTTCTGCTACACAGTCCTTCCCTCTTATCTTTGGTCTCTCTCGTACTTCCGGCATTGAAAATTCTAATCTTGAGGCGAGGCTGCAACTGCAAGTCACTTGCGAGGGACACTCTATCACATTCACATATAACTTTCTGACCCTATACTTTCAATTTAGGTTTTGCATTTGTCACTGACATCTGACAATTAAATTTTTTTGAATATATCTGCTGTTTCCATAATTTTAGAAGAGCTGACTAATTATTGAAAGTTAATCTCTCTTAATGTCTCTATAACTCTATATGTATTGAATATGAAGGAAAATGTATAATCAAACCGTATAGAGAATAAGATATTCTTTCATATTGATAATCACAAAATAAGGGTACTTCCTGTGGATCAATTATAACCAAAATCTAATCAGCTCTTCATATGGATGTAAAGAAGAGGAATACGAAAGAATTATAATTTTTAGAATTGTAGTATTAGAGTTATCGTTGGAGAAAAATTTGTCACACACGGACACACATACACACACACACATACAGACATCATCTTAAAAATAGTAAATTCGTATTCTAGGGACCCTAAAACGTGCTTATTCATTAAAAACTCACCAACGAATTTTTTGACCAAAGACAATACTTTCCTTACCTAAAGGTGACGGAAGGTAAAAACAATAACATTTTATATGAAACATTTTTTTCACTTTATAATAGTTATGAAGTTATTTGAAAACTAAGTATTGGCCATTAAGTATTTAATACTCATGCCCATATTCATAAAAGCTCGTTAAGTTTCAAAACGGCTCGTAAAATTTTTTGACAAATAAAATCTCACTTGACAAATAACATTTTGATTTTTGTTTCAGTGTCGACTGTTTTTACTGGTTAAAAATTATAAAGAAGCGTTTAATATTTTACGAGTGTTTATGAACATGGGTATCAGTCTAAAGGCTGGTTTATGTAAACTGTAAACTTAAGAATTTACCTTAGCATTAGCATTATGACTTTGCATTAATAATTCAAGTATAGACAAATGCTTGTTGCGATACATGTAGCTGCTATAACCTTAACCTTAGCATTATACCGTAACCCTAGAATATGACAGTTTGTAAATTTTAAGTCATAATGCTAATGCCGACCAATTCGTGGACGACATCTTGATTCTGCCGATATATATATACGAGGGGAGTGTTTTATGTTATCTACCTAGCTATGAAAACAATATGCTATCGCGACAATTTTCTTATGTCAAGTTACTGTGACATTTTCATGTCCACAAAGACACAATTAAGAACTTGAAAGCGGCTATACGCGAAAAAAAGACCCCACAATTATGCTCAGAAAATGCTGTTTCTGCACAACAACTGCATGGTGCATAAAGCACGGATTATTCAAGCAGTAGTCATTGAATGCAGTTTTGACGAATTACAACATCCACCTTACATTCCTGACCACGTCCGACTATTATTTCTTTCCAGAACTCAAAAAACATTTGAGAGAGAGTCGCTTTTTATCGAATGATGACTTGGAAAACGCAGTGGAGTCGTATTTTGCAGAATTACCAAAAGATTTTTTTTGCAGGCGTAGCTTTATTAGAAAAACGTTTGAATAAGTGTATTAGTGTTAACGGTTCTTACGTTGAAAAATAAAATTACATTTGTTCCCTATCTCGTTGTTTTCATAGCTAGGTAGATAACATAAAAAACTCCCCTCGTATATGTGATAAAAAAGACGTATCGATTTTACAAAAAGTGATATTGTCGGCCTGTTCTTATTGGTTTGCCCTAAGAATTACATGAACCGGACAGCGTTATGTGAAGTTTAATGCAAAGTCATAATGCTAATGCTAAGGTAAATGCATAAGTTTACAGCTTACATAAACTAGTCTTAAAAGGTTTTGTTATTTCTACGGTCTACATTTGTCGTAATGATAACGCTCGTCCACATACAGCCGCTCGAACAGTAGATTATTTAAATGAGAAAAGGCCGAGATATCCACCTCCTAATAACTTTATTTGGCGAATAATAACATTGGATAGTATCAACAATTATTACCATAGAAATTATTCGCCAAATAAAGTTATTAGGAGGTGGATATCTCCGCCCTAAAACAATAATTTCTACAGATCTAAGATAAATTGCGAAAGATGTGTTATTTCACAAAATGAATCTGTTGATGCTTTCCAAAGAGAGATAAATGACATACTTCCTTAAACATAAAAAAAAATCTGTTGTGGCCATCACAAGACCTCTCGCCATTTCCAGTTTATGTTATATAGGTATTGTATTGCACTTCGCTATCGAACCGTCGTTTTATAACAAAAACATTACAGAACTTTACCCAAATATTGTTTTTATTCTAATTAACATGTCTTCTGACCACATACATTTCTAATTATATCTATTTTTCATTGTATGAGAAAGTTACTAAATATTAGAGATTCTTCTAATTCATTAATTAGATTGGCGATATATCTGATGGATATATGCATTTTACCTACAATTTGAAGTATATAATTAATAAAACAATAAGAAAGATTAAATATACTTCAAAAAAAAAAAAAAAAAACTACCAAAATGTCACTAAAACTGTTGATTTTTGACACTGACATATGTCATTTACAAACTATATTATAAAAATTTGAATTTGTCAACTGGTTTCCTTAGTGACTTAGCCTGTGCGATGTACTACATTAAATTATTCTATATATTACACTGCTTTCATCTCTAAATCTATACAAGATATAATAAAATTTCTTCAATAATTGTAATAACAAAAATTTCCAAAAAATTATATTTAGAATATTTTTTTTTAAAGAAACTATTAATTCCGGTTGTCCAATTGCTACCAAAATCTAATCAGCACTTTCCAGGAATGTCAGATTGAGGAAACTGCAGTTAAATAATTTTTAAGTCTTATGGTATTTGAGAAACCGTGGCTCCAACATGGACACACACATCCATACACACATACACACACACGGACATCATCGTAAAAATGTTATGTCGGATTATAGGGACCTTAAAACGTGCTTATCCACTATAATCTGGATATGCGAATTTTAGCATGATTCCAATACCTCTCTTAGCGAGAGGTAAAAACTTGTTTTCACAAGTTGTTTTGAATGTAAGGGGGAATATTTTGTGAATATGAGTAATAAAATTTTCAGAATAAAATACCATGTTCTACTTCATTAGGTTCGAAACAAAAAAAAGAGCCCTCGTATTTCACCATTTACCAAATTGAATTTGTAAGGCTAAAAAATTTCAAGTGTATATTTCATAAATTTCCATTTTAGGCCGAGGATTCGCAATTCTGAAGAACAACAGTCTCAGCTCGTTCTTCAACCTTACGAAGCTTTCATTCAATCGCAATCGCATTGTTACGATCGAAAACGATGCTTTCCAGAACTTAACAAAACTGACCATGTTGTGGTTGGAGTTCAACCTGATAATTTCTCTTCCCGAGGAGGTGTTTCACGACCTGAAAGAACTTTCCCATGTTTTCCTACGACGAAACAAGCTAACAAGTTTACCGCAGGTACGAACACAATTACGCAAAAGGACCAAAAAGTTACAGATACATAACCCAACAAAAGACAATTGTGTCTTGTGTCTTGTACATGTAGATGAGGTCTCTTTAGATAAAAACTACTCTACGAGCATAGGCTCATAATAGTTCGGCCGGCTTACAATTTCAATCAAACGCCTTAGCAAATAATAAAACCTGCAAGTATGGTGAAAAATTTCTAGAATTTTTTTTTACTCCTTTAAAATATATATTTGAATTACAAAAACTGAATACTTTATTAAAGTAACTAACTAAGTACAAGTTATAAAACAAAAACTGTGGTCCAACAGTCGGGTCATAAGAGTTCGGCCGGAATTTAATATTGAGTTACATTGCCTTTATTACTTATAACAGTGTTTATTCTGCTAGGTATTGTGTCTACTAGCTTTGCACATTCTTCTGGTAGAATATTATCCCATATGTGTTGCAAAGTATCTTTTAATTGGGGTACTGTATGTGCCGTATTTTCTCGAAGATGTCCATTTTCAAACGGATATTTCATGCTCCTTGAACCATGTTTGAACATTTTTTGCCATATGACACGGTGCGCCGTCCTGTTGGAAGATGAACTCACCTTCGGTCGTTTCGCAATTAGCGATTGAAGGTAAAAAAACTTTCTTCCAAATAGTCTCGGTATTTCTGTGAGTTCACTGTTCCATTAATAAAGTGTATTTACCCACACCCCTTCCAGACATACAATCCCAAACCATAACAGAAGCTGAGAACGTGACTTTTTTCACTAAACAGTCGTTTTGGTAAGTCTCCGCAGATGTACGCAACACTCGTTTCCGCGAGTTTTCTACGCAAACCTAGAATTTAGCTTCGTCACTCCAAATTACGCTGTGCTGAGTCCAGTTTCGGTGTTCTCGAACCCATTTTTGTCTAATACTATTTTGTAATTTTGTTAATAATGGTTTTCTTTTGCCTATTGCAAAAATTAAATAAGCTATTAACAAAATGTACAAAACAAAGGTAGTAGAATGTTACCTTATAGAACTTATGTCCTATATTTCGAACAGTTCTCTTCGTTATAGATATCAAAACTTCCTTTGCTATATTCTCCCTCTATAGCATAGTTATTTTTTTTAGTATTTGACCGCGGATTTTTTTTGCTCTTCTACGTAAAGCTAGCTTCTTTACTTTTGTAATAGTAGATGGTCGGCCGGTTTTGGTTTTTCTTCGACTCCGATTGTTCTTTTATATAAATTAATGGTATATTGCACTGTCGAAATAGGAACAGAATGCGAACAGATATTCGACGTGCCGAAATTCCCTTTTTATGGGCATTAATGATGGATAAGCGCAAGTCTTTACTTAGAGATTTACCACGAGCATTGTGCTTGAAAACCATTAATTACAATTCGATAACTAATACTGAGAGGTATTTTGTTTATTTGTGCAATGTTTGTTCTGTATTAACAAGAGCGCATTATTTTTATGACTAGTATGATAAGTGGTCGAACTATTATGACCCATCAGTTGGACCATACTTTTTGTTATATAAATTTAGTTTATTAGGCGATTTTAATAAAGTATTCAGTTTTTGTAAGTTTAAAGTGTATATTTTAAAATAGACGAAAGACTTGTAGAAATTACTCACCATTTGGGTTAATAAATTGTTAAGGCGTTTAGTAGACAATGTAAGCCGGCCGAACTATTATGAGCCTGGGCTCGTATAATTCATTTCGTCTACAGAATCTCTTTTCCGACCTGCCTAAATTGAAGACGATAGACATTTCCGCTAATTCGCTCACCAGCATCAGTCAGGGTTGCTTCACAAACCTACCCTCGCTTCGCAAGGTGCACCTAGAGGACAACAAACTACAGACGATACACCCCAACATCGTAGACAACACAGCAATGCTGCAATATTTTAACCTCAATGACAATAAATGGAAATGTGACAAACAACTATGCCCGATAATGGATGCGATATCTACATCAGAGTTCTATGAGATGGTGTGTTCTTCACCGGAGTATCTCGCCTATAAGAGATGGGTTGAGTTCGTAGAACATTTTCACCCTAATGTGAGTATATTCGTAACGTATGGGACATAATTTTTGAGAAAAAAGCTGTTGTGGCCAGCACAAGGCCTCTCGCCATTTCCATATAAGGCTATATAAGTATTGTATTGCACTTCGCTATCAAACCGTCGTTTTATAACAAAAATATTACAGAACTTTACCCAATATTGTTTTTATTGTATTTAACATGTCTGCTGCACACATATAATTCTAATTATATCTATTTTTCATTATATGAGAAAGTTCCTAAATGTCAGAGATTCTTCCAATTCATTAGCAAGATTGGCGGTAATTCCTATGGATATGTGCATTTTACCTATGGGGTCCCGTGGCCGAGTGCCAGAGTGTCTGGTCGCGAACCTGGGGAACCGGGTTCGATCCGACGACCGACGCCAAATATTTCGAATTTTAAATGGCACAAAAGTGACCCCTGTGGTGCAGTCTCCACGCCAGTAATGAGTGCCCGTGAGGTGAAGCCTGGTAAGCGCCCACACGGTACAAATATGTCATCATCATTACCGACATCTGCGATAAAGCAGATTGTGGCACACTCAGAAATGGGTAATATGCCGTGATGATATATTTATTTTTTATTAATTTTACCCATAATTTTAAATATTTAATTAATAAAACAATAAGAAAGATTAAATGTACTCCCCAGAAAAAGTTTTCAGAATTTTACTAAAACTGTTGATTTTTTACACTGACATCTGTCATTTACAAACTATGTTATAAACATTTAAATTTGTCAATTGGTTTCCTTAGTGCCATAGCCTCTGCGATTAGTCTATTCTGTATATTACAGTGCCTTTATCGCTATCTATAGAAGATATAATAAAAAATTTAAATGTATCAGATGTAGAATTTTATGTTCTTCAATAATAGTAATAACAGAAATTTTCAAAAAATAATATTTAGAAGATTTTTTTAAAGAGACTATTACTTCCGGTTGTCCAATTGTTACCAAAATGTAATCATCTCTTCCCAGGAATGTCAGATTGAGGAAACTGCAGTTAAATATTTTTTAAGTCTTATAGTATTTGAGAAACCGTTGGTCTAACATCCACACACACACACACACACACACACACACACACACACGCACACACACACACGGACATCATCGTAAAAATGTTATAATCAGATTATAGAAACCTTAAAATGTGCTTATCCACGAAAATCTGGATATGCGAATTTTAGTTTGAATCCAATACCTCTTTTAGCGAGAGGTAAAAATCAAGTTTAATCAGCAAAATACGTCATGTAGACAACACATAATGAGTGTTTCAGTCAAAAGTTTAGAAAATAATAGCCGGTTAAGGTAACCATGATTATTCAGTGGTTAACTGACTCACCGCGATTTTCTGGTTTAACCACGACATTTGGGTAATAAGGTGAATCAGTTATTCAACTAGCAGTAAACGGTTAATCGATTAACTCACTAATAGGTAGTTTCAAAAGTGGCAACCGTGCTTGTGGGATTTAATGTAGAAGACTATACGGTCTCGAAAATTTAGACTGGAAAATTTTCTGATTGTAATTCCTTATTAATAAAAATACAAATATTAAAGGTGGAACTATAACTTCTCAATAATATAACGATACGAAAATGTTACAATATATTCATTGTTTTGGAATTCCAGGATAACAAAATCTGGACACCTGTATGAAAATTATTAATTTTTCATACTCACCAAAATAAGAATAATCAAGAAATAACATTAAAATTCCCAAACTGTGAGAAATCCAATGATAAATCAACGAAAGTCCTTGGTTTGATAATTAACGAAAATTTGAACTGGAAACAACAATGTGATGAATTGATTAAGAAGTTGAACTCTATTACTTTTCAAATTAAACATCTACGGCAATTTTTAAACATTACTTAACTCTTAATGTTCTATCATGCCTATGTAAAATCACGACTTCGCTATGGGATCTGTTTTTGGGGCAATTCTCCTGATTGTGCCATCGTTTTTCTCAGCCAAAAGAGAATTGTGAGAGCCTTAGTTGGAGCAAGATATCATGAAACATGTAGAAATATTTTTCAACAATTAAAATTATTAACGTTAACAAGTATTTATATTTTTGAGATGTGTCTTTACATACATAAGAATAAGAATTCTTTTACTTTAATTTCAGCTAAACATGACCATGATACTAGAAGCCAAAATAATTATTATATCCCTAGTTCAAGACTAGATATTGTTAAAAATTCTCCAAATAGATTTGGTCTTATTTTCTATAATAAACTGTCAGACTTAATAAAATCGGCTGTGTCCGAAAGTACTTTTAAAAAGAATTTGAAACTGTATCTTCTAGAACACAATTTTTATAATGTTAATGAATTTTTAATCTTGTAGTTCAATGTACCCTAATTTTATGTATTTTATTGACGTCTTCTATACACTTCTTGTGTCTTCAGAAAATAAATCTATTATTATTATTATGATTAGAGTATTACAGACATCATAATGATTTGTTTCAGTTTACAAACACAGAGTACGTCGTAATAGAGGAAGGTTACACTGCCGAGTTACAATGTCATCACTGCACGCCATCGAGACTTGTCTGGTACTACCACGATAAGCCTATAACTAGGCATTACAGTATTAGAATCCTCGAAAATGCTATGTTGTCCATACTGATATTACCCAATATTACAAAGGAGGATGCTGGGCAGTATAGTTGCCAAGTGGAAGATTGTGTCAGTTGTATCAAACCCGTTACATCTTTAATATTTTCTAAAAGGGTTGCAGAAGGAGGTAAGTGCCTACAAGTACGTCTTTTACGAGCCTAACATTAATGAAGTTTGTGCACTTTACTTAAAGCGGGAAAAGATTAATTAAGCATTGTTGAACAACATTTGAAAAATAGTTGAACAACAGTCTTGGCAAACTTACACATACCAAGAAGTAGACAACTGTTCGATTCGAACTTCGAATGGGGTCCTATACCATAGTCATATTTTAACTATCTTAAATAAGAAGACGAATATATATATAAATTAATGAGTATTAGTGAAAAAATTTTCTTTAAATATTGACTAGGTCATAAACTACAAGCGATTGAAAATGTTGTCAAAAGACGAACGAATTTACCTAATTCAATGGTATGGCAAAGGTAATAAAGCGAACCGTCGAGTTGTCGAAGAATTTAACAACGATTATGGTTGATTTTTATAACTAAAAGTTAATGAAAATAAATAAATAACTGCAATTACCATGACAACGCAAACTTATTTTTTGGGACTTAGAATAATTTTCAACTAAAACGACCAATTTTCGATTTTTATCTGAAATTAAAAGAAAATTGGAAAATGTTAAAACTGAATTGGCCGTTTCGGGACATCCAAAAACTTTTATCAAGAATACATTTTTTGTAAAATAAAAAATAAAAAAGTTTTTCCTCTTTGGAATTCGATCCGTGGACATACGGTATATGCATTTAAACAGAAACTGGTTTAGAAGCCATTTTGGAAAATTTATTTTATTGTGATTTTAAATTAATACTCTGTAAGTAATCATTCTTCTATATGGTTTATTATAATATGCTATATTCATTATAATATCAAATGATTTAAAAAAATTACAAAAATCAATTTGTCATAGAAATTTAATAAATTTTCTTTTATTTATTTTAGGATATTATAATGTCCCCTGATTTTTTTCCAAGTACTATATAATATTTCACAGCAGAACTAAATTAGTTTATAAAATGAGTACAACAGATAGGTATGTAAAAACTGAATTTTAATATTATCTTTATAAATATTATCTTAAATCAAAAAGTTGCAGAAGACATTACAAGTCTTGATACATATAATTATACAACATACTCATGCTTAGACTACTTATACGACTCGTGATATGATAATATATTAATTTGCGGTAGAAAATAGTTTGCAGAGAAATCTGTATTATAGTTTTAATAGTAACCCATATTAAACTTTTATTAGTAAATATATCTCTTATCAATTAGCTTTAATGAAACCAACATATTATAGTCCATGCAAAATATATATGCAACTATTGCACTTAAGTCATAATAGGAAGTTATAAACTAGTTAAAAAAAAAAACGGTGTAAATTAGTTGAACAGATTCCCCAGATTCCCCACCCGCCTGACATTAACGTCGTATAAACCTCAGAATCAGTAAATTATCGTTGCATGAAAGATATAATGCAAGTTAAAAGTTTTAAGAAAAGTATTTTTAAAAGTTAATAGAACTAATAACAGTGCATACTAAACTTTTTCTGAGTTCAATTTAAATATAAAATATTCTATCCGCACCGTCAAACAGCTGTTGAAGTCTCTTATGGCTATGGGCGCAATGCGTAACGTAAAATTAAACTCCATAATAAATATGTAAGGTATGTATTTTTTTTTTTGTTTCAGATTCTGTTTCCAATGAATCAGTAGCAGTATGTGATAAGACAATTAGTAAGTACATAACTCATTCTTGAGCACATTGAATATTACCCTTTTAGAACTCGCACTAAATTTGACAGACAAGAGCACTCGCCGGTTTGAAGAACCATCAACAAAATAAGCGTTAGTAAAGGAATATAAATTACCTAGAAATTATGATTGAGTTTTTACAAATTAATTAATACATTCTTTTTGCTAGTCATTTTGGAACTATTGAAGTGGTTTCACACTTCCAGTTTTTTACGTTTCAAAACTTAACTATAAAAATAGTGGAGGAGCGCTAAGTAATTATCTCGGAACCGGTTCAAACAACTCCGATTTTGATGATTTTTTTTTTTAAATGACGGTAATGCCAAATACTTTAACCTTTATGGTTTGAAAATTGACGCTCTTTGTTATTTATTAAATTATTTAATTTTTAAAAATTATTAATATCGGCGTTAAAATAATGTTATTTATGAAAGTATAATATTTAAAAACGACATCCAGTGACCTTGTATATTGGATACTGAGAAGTAAGATGTATTCTAAAATGATTGGAGTATGTAATCTGATGTGGCCAGCACATAACCTCTCGCCGGATAGTTTACCTGTGTGCATAAAACAAAGATTATTTTACAAATACAAATACATTCATGTATAAGTCTTTGACGTTCAAACTTCTTTATATATTTTTCTAAGCCTAAGTGTCTCCTCACATATGAAGCAGAATGTTAGTTTGCAAAGAAGAAGCATGAAAACGAGTAGTCGCTGAATGTTTCCCAGCTGAGCACATGAAAAACGAGGATATCCAAAATGCTCCTAATTTTGGACAAGATTAGATAATCAGGGCAGCCCTCAGCGCACATGGATGAGTGCAAAGGCGGTGAATGGATTGCCTACGAGAAGACAAGACATTTGAATTGTAGACGGTACAAGCCGAACAAAGTGCGAATAAGATGACTCTCTACGAGAAGGAACACTATATTTAAATGTTATAAACACAAGATGAAAGTGAATTAAGAAAAATATACTTAGAGAATCTCTTAATTATTCGTTTGCCCTGTGACTATTGTTGAGATGACAAGTCTACGTCTACGTTAAATGACTGTTAAATTTATCTCAAAGATTATGGGAAAATGCACGAGCACTGTAGACTAGAGTAACATTGAACTGCAAAAAGTTATCAAATTCTTCTTAAATAAGATATAATATTGACGACAGTACACATCGATATTAGTATAAAAAGAGCGCAATCTCATCATCACTTTATTGAAATAAAATCAATGTGTTATTTAGATACATTTATGAAAAAAGAAAATTTGATAGAAGTTATGTACGAATATACGCACATTTCCAGATATACCTTATACATGTATGTAGAGAAGACAAACATTGTTCGAATTAATAATCCCTGTTATCTGCATAAAATTTTAATATAGTAAAATATATTTTGAAATTTGTTGCATATAATTTATATTAAAATAACCTACAGATTTTGTAAATATATGGAGAAAAATATATAAAGAAGTTTGAACGTCAAAGACTTATACATGAATGTATTTGTATTTGTAAAATAATCTTTGTTTTATGCACACAGGTAAACTATCCGGCGAGAGGTTATGTGCTGGCTACATCAGATTACATACTCCAATCATTTTAGAATACATCTTACTTCTCAGTATCCAATATACAAGGTCACTGGATGTCGTTTTTAAATATTATACTTTCATAAATAACATTATTTTAACGCCGATATTAATAATTTTTAAAAATTAAATAATTTAATAAATAACAAAGAGCGTCAATTTTCAAACCATAAAGGTTGAAGTATTTGGCATTACCGACATTTTAAAAAAAAAATCATCAAAATCGGAGTTGTTTGAACCGGTTCCGAGATAATGCACTTTTTTGAGCTAACGCTCCTCCACTAAAATGTAACAAAATTATTTTCTATTATTATTTTTTAATGTAAATTGCATACATGCTTGATAATGGCCAGGATCTTGGCCGAAACGTCGCATTTTTATTAAAGGAAATACAGTGTGAACACTGAAAACCGTGACATAGGCGTTTAACATGGGAAAACAGTTTTTTTCAAATATTATCTGTCCCGCAAGAGTATAGTGGGAGTTTTTGATATGTTCAGAAAGATTATTTAATTTGGCATCGAAGAGTATCTAAATGCTCTTAATTTAATGCCTTATTATTAAAATATTTACGAAAGTATAAACCTACTTGACAGTTATTACTTATAATTTACTAAAAACAGTAATCATGGAAACGTGTTCGGTAGCTGACTTGGTTAAATCAAGGCTCCATGATAATTTTTCACAAGTTCAAATCCCTCCCGGTTCAAGCTAATATTTTTATATTTATTTTTGTATTATTAAATACATTCTTTCAGAAAACTTTGTAAATCCAATGGATTTTTCATTAGAAGAAAAAATTAGTATAATTAAATTTTACAATCAAGGGATAAGTTTACGAGAAATTGCATCCCATGAACGAACTAGACGAATCATTTTAAAATTTGAAAAAACCGGTTGCGTTAATGACGAACATAAAACTAAACTTAATTTGGCTTAAATTTGCATATTTATTTCACTTATTGTACAATTCTTGTACTTGATGTACCAAAAAAATTATTTGTTTTAATTTTGTAATTTATTTAGTAATAAATTGTACAAAATAAATATAAAAATATTAACTTGAACCGGGAGGGATTTGAACTAGTGAAAAATTATCATAGAGCCTTCATTTAACCAAGTAAGCTACCAAATACGTTTCCATGATTACTGTTTTTAGTAAATTATAAGTAATAATTGTCAAGTAGCATTATATTTTCGTAAATATTTCAATAATAAAGCATTAAATTAGGAGTATTTAGATACTCTTCGATGCCAAATTAAATAATCTTTCTAAACATATCAAAAACTCCCACTACACTCTTGCGGGACAGATAATATTTCAGAAAAACTGTTTTCCCATGTTAAACGCCTATGTCACGGTTTTCAGTGTTCACACTGTATACAATAAAGCCAGTAATCTAACAAAAGGAAGTTTTACTTTTCATTCCAAATTCTTTTTAAACCTTCTAGATATTTTTATTTATTCTGTTATCATTTCTTCAAAACAAATAAATGAATAAAAATTAAATATTTTTGAGATAATAATTGTAAATAACATTGAAGCAAGGTTAAATAGTTATAAAGGAAAAACGAAAATGATTACAATGAGTGCTCATTAGGTGACATTTGGTAAACGCACACACGGTACGAATATGTCGTTATCATTGCCGACATCTGTTTACAAAGCAGATTGGCTCACCCAGCAATGAGTAATATACCATCATTATATATTTATTTATTTTATTTAAGTATATAATTCCAACATTTATAATAAATTCATTGGGCCGCAGAGTTCATAAGTCGAGTAAACTTCAATAAGGATTTACACAAAAAGTTTCAAAGACGTTGGTTTTGTTTTTCATAATATATTGTATAAAACAAGACAACATAATACCATCTAAAGTTATAAATTTTAAGTTATTCTTACAAAAAACTTTTGAAGAATTAATAACGATATAGCACGAACCGGTTCCACAGACCGTAATATTCGATAAAATGGGTAGTACAGGATGCCCATTTTATAAGTTCCCGCCTTAAAGTTTAAAAATAGGCAAAACAGTATACATTTCATACGCCACTTGGTAAATAGTAGTACTTTAAATCGAATAATCACAGTAGGAATAAGAGCAAAACAAAATTTTAAAAACCAAATCACTTATGAAATGTAACATGGGTTGCCTATTTGTAAACTTAAGGCGGGAACTTATAAAATGGGCACTCTGTGTAAGTTGCCTGTATAATACACTCGTGTAACTGAAACTGACCGTATGTCCAAAAGGCACTGTGCGATACAGTGGCAAGTGGCACACACTTGTGATTACGGAAATAATAAAATTTTAACTATCGTTGGTCCCTGAGACTGGGTGCATGTGTGAAGGGTTAATAATCATAAAGGTAGTAAACTGTTAGCTGGAGTATAGATGTCTATGGCTGATGACAGTTCTTTGTTTGGTAGTGGTAACCATAGCAACCTTTATTTCTATGCTTTGCTGCAAGATGCGTTCTTGCAAATTGCAATTGTGTGTCTATTGGCGTGCTTTTGAGGATGCATGGTGTTCACTATAAATATTTAAAAAAGCCGATTACGATTTTGATTTTACACTTTAAAATTTGATATTTCTTTTGTTTTAGGTTCTGCTATTTCACAAACAGGTCACTCTTCATGTGAGTTTATTTAAGTAAAAAAATCATATGCACAATATTAAACAAAGTGATATATTTTAGGTTCAGCCACTACTACTGTTTTGGTTATAATAATAGTAATATTAATTATTGTTTGTATTATAATTGTCTTTCGTGAACCAATACGTCAAATAATAAAGAACAGAGTAAGTAAAATATATTGTAGTACAAAATCTGTGTTGTTTTAGAATCAGCTGATTTTTTTAACGCCACATGCCAGAAGCCTACGTACTTTGAAAATTGATATGTGACCAGAGCTGGGCAGTAACTAGTTACTTTAGTAACTTAGTTACTAACTAGTTACTTTTACGTAACTTGTAACGTAACTTAGTTACTTTTTAAAATATGGTAACTGTAACTTAACTTGCTGCGGAAAAGTAGTTGCTAACTTTCCGGTTTTTAGTTACTAGTTACTTGAATAACTTAAGTTACTCAAAGTAACTCAGAAATTTGAATGTAACTTAAGTTAGTCAACGTAACTTAAAAAGTGGAATGTAATTTAGTTATAAAAAGTAGCAGGGGGTTTAAAATTTCTAAGAAATATTTTGTTGAGGCTGATGCCTTTTTTTAGAAACACTAACTAAAACTGTTTTGTTTTAAATAAATGTCGGTCCAGAGTGGGAGTGTTGAGCGCAGCATCGCACATACCCTCTGTAATGTGTAACTTTTATTTTAATACATAATTAAATTCAAAATTATTGTTGATTGATTTCAAGCTATAATACATAATAAAATAAGTAATTATATCAATTAATAATAGAGTTTTTGTACGGTAAACAGAAAAACTAAAAATAACACATTATTTTAACTTTTAATTCTAGAATTAAAAAGTCACTAAATGTTAAATTTAACATAAAACATATTTTCAAATATTTTCCTCGCTTACAAATGATATGTTTTAATAAATTATAATTAACCTGCCACTAAATCATCAAAATTATTCCAATTTTCAGGTTTTTTCGTTGTTCTAAGGGTTGCAAGACTTGAATTCGTCTCATTTTTGCAAATTCCCTTCTCACAAGATAAAATGTTACTTTTAATTTTTGTTATATTATAAAGTAGGTCCGCAGGGCTTCTTTATCAGATTTTTGAGCCCTAGGCCAAAATTCTTTTCGGGCCCCCCTCCCTCTTTATAGTAAAAAACAAGTACGTACAAATATTTGTATAATTATAATGTAAGTTTATTTATTAAAGAAAAAAATAAAATTGCCTGCTGAGAGAAAAGCTGATCAATTATACAGTACCGCATGCTCGATTCTAGTTTGAGGTGAAATTTTAGCGTAATATTTTGTTACTCCTCTCTAGGTACGGTTGGCGATTTTGCTGAGTCCCGGGAATATGTTATTAGCGTAGCGGGGCCCCAAATATTTATAAAAAGATACTTTTTCATCAAATTTTCTCAGATATTTGAATGTGCGGGGCCCATGTGAGCACGGGGCCTCAGATTGAAAATCAACGTCTGATACGAGGTTTCCAATAAATTAATTATTATCCACTAATAAGTCTAGGAAATAATGTCTGCATGTTTTATACATTATAATTAATTAAAAAAATCACAGCAACCGGGCCCTGCGGGCCGCTTGTCAAGGCGAGCCCTAGGCCGTAGCCTCGTGGGTTTAGGCGGTAATAAGGCCCTGTAGGTCCGTTAACATTAACAATAATTATCTGATTGGGTCTTGCAAAGCAATAACGTTCAAATTTAGGTTAACGTGGTTAGTGCAAAAACTCCCTGATATGTATACTACACAATAACTTAGTCAACAGTCTAAGTCTACACTTCACGCCATTAAAAGTAGTTAGAAAGTAACTCAAGGTAACTAAGTTACTTTTAATGAGTAACTAGTAAATAACTTAGTTCTTTCACCAAAGTAACTGGAACTTAAGTAACTTAGTTACTTTTTTTTAGAGGTAACTGTAACTGTAACTAGTTACATTTTAAAAGTAACTTGCCCAGCTCTGTATGTGACAACTGGGGTATGGTTAACTGTTAATTGGGAATTAGTTAAGTGAGTCAATAAAAATTGAGGAGTTGTCACACGTTCTATCTTTATAAACTGTGGTCCATGATAAACTCCCTTTACGATATGACATATCGACATAATTGAGTTTAAAGTGAAATTGTTGTGCATTATATAATGATTAATTATTAATTTCCTGAAAAAATATGGAAAACCATATGAAATGTTCGACAATTCCACTCCTCTAAACTAAGTAATTACTAATTAATTTTATCTAGCTCAAAAATTATGGAGCAACTAAACTTTTATTAAAACTTAATTTGACTAAGTACCTACTGCTATCGTTTATCTTAATATTGTTGACTTTAATAAAACAAAATGACATAAATCATAAATCTCTTTGATATTACAGAATTTTCGTCAAGCAAATATGTCAAGAATTCATAACGAAGGAATCTCTGCTTCATATCCAAATCCAAACGTTGGATCAACTGCGAATATTTTTTCGAACGGGAACGGCAATTAGAAAAAATGGAGAAAATAAAACGAGAATAAAATCAAATAAAGAAACCTATATTTTATATGTAAATTGCAATATTTTTTGTGTGATTCATTTATTTTTTCCCTGTGTATAATGTAAAAATAAATACTCTTTCTAATAAATATTACATATCTGTGATAATCCCATATTTTTGTTACTCTAAATAAATGTTGAAAATGACACCTTAAAACAATAAAAATGTACATATCACTGCCAAAATGTATGATTTTTACCCCTAAAGCGTCTTGCTTATGTTAACAACAGATGCCAGCACAATACGTCTCGCCATTTCCATTCTGTTACATAAGTATCGAATTTAACATTTCTTGTACACACAAATAATTCTAATTATATCTATTCTTTCATTCTATAGGGAATCTTGTCCTACTCTTCTAAAATGTTCAAGATGGTTCCAATTCATTGACGAGATTGGCGATCTTTCTTAAGAATATGTATGTACTATTACTATTAATATACATACCTACCTACAATTTTAAATATTTAATTAATAATTAAATAAGAAATATTAAGGGAAGGTCTTATAAACAATAAATTAATCCTCAGTTAGTTACTACACAAGTAAATTAAATGGACCATTAAAAAAGAAATTATAAAACTAAACTCACTATCAAATAACTAACGGGAGATTTAATTAAATTTTAGTAGTGTGTTTGTGGTTTTGTGAAAAGTATCTATATTCACATTCGTTATAAACGTAAATCAGCTGACTAATTTAACAGTAAGTTTAGTTATCGTGATTACCGTTTTCCCTTTCTGGTGATTGGATTTTAACATGCATGTAATCTATGGCACTAATTACATTTGGAAAACCACTTACATGGAAAAAAAATTGTTACTAATTTTTTTTGGGGGAGTATCAGGCATTTGTATATAACTATTTCTTAGTAACACAATATGATGAGTAATACGATGGATTATTCTACCCACTGTGGCTTTTGTAACATTAAATTGGTCCCCTATAACAATTTGGAACGACCCAGTTGACATATTTCTTAATGTTAGTGGTCTTATATTTTCTTCAATCTTTTTCAATATGTGTAACACACATTGTTTTTACAATCGAAACCTTTTTTTAAACTCATTGCCATTATATATTTCATATGGATTTGTCCTGTTTCGGAACAATCTTATTAGCCTATCTCGTGCAAATATAAATTCATCATCATTATCTGTTGAT
Source organism: Ophonus ardosiacus (assembly GCA_943142095.1). Classification (NCBI taxonomy): domain Eukaryota; kingdom Metazoa; phylum Arthropoda; class Insecta; order Coleoptera; family Carabidae; genus Ophonus; species Ophonus ardosiacus. The sequence goes on from OW964839.1 coordinate 9,526,456, forward strand.
GAATCCCAGGACAATGATGATACAAATTCTTTAGATAAGACACTAGACACAGACATTTCTTAAACAAATATTTAAGAAGTAAATAGTTCCCTATTTCAAGTTGTTTTAAAATATACATAACCAAAAATTACAGTTTGATGTTTCTTTAACAACTGATTTAAATCTAATAGCATGAAATTCCGCAGTTAGTTTAATTGGTCGATTTACTTGTCACTAAACTTTTATAATACCCAAATCTTCAGTTAAATTAGTTTAGTAGCTAACTAAATTTTAACTGTTGATTAAATAGTTTTATAAGACTGGCCTTAAATGTACCTATTTTCTAGAAAAAGCTTTCAGTAATATCAATAAAACTGCTTATTTTTGACACTGACATTTATCTGTAAATTACAAACATTTGAAATAGACAACTAGTTCTCTTGGTGTAGTCTGGACTGTGCGATTTATTGCAATAGATTATTCTATACATTATATTTTCTTTCTCTCTAAATCTATAGAAGGTATAATAAATTTTTTAAGTGTATTACTAGTTGGATAATTTTATGTTCATCATTATTTGTAATGATAAGTCTTCAAAAAATAATATTTAGATTTTTTTTTAAGAAACAACTACTTCTGGTTGTTCAGTTGTTATCAAAACATTTTCAGCTTTTCCCATTAATGTGAGATTCATGAATACGTAGTTAAACAGGTCTTAAGTATTATAGTTTTTGAGGAATCGTCTTTCCAACATCCAGACACACACACACACACACACACACACACACATATTCGTGAAAATATTTTAATCGGATTATAGGGACCTTAAAACGTGCTTATTCGCTAAAATCTGGATATGCGATTTTTAGCATAAATCACGTACCTACCTCTCTTATCGCGAGGAAATAATAGGAACAAGTATGGTTAGTTCTTCTCTCATTTTTTGTCATTGTTTAAATTTAAAATAGAATATTTATTTCAGACAGGAAATAATAATAATTATGTACTGTACTTGCGTAGGTGTGAGCACTCTAAAAATTATAAATTTCGTGGTGTTTCGCAGGAGCAGAAATGAGGTAAAGGTATACCCGAGAGTAGTCTACCCCATTTACAAAGAATAATGATAGGTGGAGAAGTGCTGCACCCGCATGTCGAAGGAAAGTGCCTTTTACGTGTAAAGTTACTAAATTTTTGTTGACTGTTATTTACCAGATTAACGGAATTATTATGTAAAAATATCGTTATTTATAAATATAGCAATGTGATTGTGAACGACATTTTCTAAAAATCCATTTCACTAGGCAATATCATTATACAGGTGTCTCTCTAATAGGGGGACATGGCTTAACCACAGATTCCTGAGGCTAAAATAAGACGATTTAACTAAACTTGCTTCTACCGGAAAGTGTACCATTTAGCCAGAATTCTGCTTCAAAGTTCTTCGAAAAAAAAATGCTTATAATAACCGGACGCTTTATATGATTTGGATGAAATTTGGTATGACAGTTTATATGGTTATAAGTCATCTTAAGATGATACTTGTTATTATTAGTGAACCACTAGTGTATGAAACTTAGGTGCCCCAACATTGTTTAGAAGTAACTTTTTAATGGCCAAGCCGATAACGTGAAATTATTTATTTTCTGAAAGATACATTCAATAGTAAACTTTTCTCTCTCTATGTAATTTGTGATATATGTTACGGTTCACACAGAAAAAAATAAAATCTGAGTGTCTGCACCGCTAAATTTTTTGATACTTTTATCGGGAAGCAGTTGTTTCTGGTCGATTGTTGTATGCGGAAAATGTCATTTTTCGAAAATTGTCATGAAAAATAAACACATGACAACTATGAACACGCAAAAGTTTTTACGAGAGGTAATGGATGCATGCTAAAAATCGCATATCCAGATTTTAGTGAATAAGAACGATTTAAGCTCCCTAGAATCCGATTATAAGATGTTTGTGCGTGTGTGTGTGTGTGTGTGTTTGTGTGCTTATTCCCTAAAATCTAGATATGCGCGATTTTTAGCATGAATCCAATACCTTTCTTAGCGAGAGGTAAAAAATGTATCTTGTTTTGTGCCGGTGAGTGTACAAGTACGAATTGATAACCAGGGATGTGCATTTACGCGTAAAAAAATATTTTTTACGTTTACGTGTAAAAAAATGCGTAAAAAATGTTAAATAAGTAAAAAACGTAAATAATGTATAATTTTAGTTCTTCATAACGGCACTAGATGACTTGTTGTTTACAAATATCACATTACAGTAACTTTCCTTAATCCTGTCAGAAATATATTCTAAAACGACTGAAACTATAAAGTTTATAAGAAAGAGACTGAAATTATTGTAAAATATTTAAAAAAAAGATTCTGAAACTATAGATAAATTAACATAAAATTCTTAAAATTTGTATAAAATTCAATTTCAATAAGTTTGGAGCTAATGATTTAAATCTATTTCAACTTATTTGAAACTATATGTTATTAATAATTAATAAATAGAAAATTAAATTTTAGTTTTTCAAATCTTTTTATTGGCCGTCTATTTTTAAATGTCTTCAAATTTTATTTCTTTACAAAACTACCTAAAATTTACATAAAACATTTAAAAAGTATAATATAAAATGCTTCAAGTTTAGGTATTTAGTCCAATTTTGACGTAAAATGTGTTTGAAGTTGTTGACAGTTTGAAGGTACCTAATTGTTTGTCTGAATCAAAGAAACATGTTGATGTCACGTGGACTGCTTGTTCTGGAATATTCATTACAGTATAAAAGAAAATATCTTTATAAAAAAATATTCTCATGGTAATAATATTTTACATTATCTCTATAAAAAATTCTCAAATATTGTCAATGTAAAAAATAACGTATTATACGTGACATATTTTACGTGCCCATCCCTGTTGATAACTGAATCGTAAGTAGAAAATGTCATATTTTATAAATATAACAATAGAAAATCGCTGTCACTACTAGATATACTAGATTGTAGAAACTTTTCCAGTAGCCCTCGTATAAATGTATACCGTAACGCTCCTTTTGTAAGCATAACTGATGTATGACTTAGAGATCGAGTAATTGTTAACACCTTGTTTATTATAAATTGTCGCATGGTAATATTAATTAATTTAATGAAATATTGTGTGTACATGAAACTATTTTCTACGCGATAAGATTGTCGCGCATTAGACGATGCTACACAACGTTACTAGATTAAACTCAAATATGACACTGTTTCACCTCCGTTCTGCTTCATTAATGCATTACAAATTCATAAGGCGAGGTAGATTACAACTAGGAAACGTTCGCAACTACTTGCATAAGTAGTTCACTTTAGAGTTTGTAGCGTGCAACACTCAGGAACTAAGTAACTAACATGGTAGCTTATATCCGCAACAGTTTGACACTTATTTGAACAAGATAATTTAACTTCATCACTAACTAGGCTAATTCTCTAATATCATGTAAACAAATATGTACAAGTATAAGTATAGTGTGTTTACTTTTCATAATACAACGTAACACAAGAATAAGAATTATTAAAAAATCTTTCAGAACACAATACACTAGGAATAGCAGAACCTTTTTACTTTTCGTTCTGTAATATTTTATAAGATCCAACGTTGCGGCACCATTAATGGGGTCATATACCATAGTCATATTTTAACTATCTTAAATAACAAGACGAAAATATACGTAAATTAATGAGTATTAGTGAAAAAATTTTCTTTAAATATTAACTAGGTCACAAACTACAAGCGATTGAAGTTGATTACTAATTGGGTATGACGCGTTAGGTACTAAGAATTTGATTGGTCGCTTGATTTTAAAAAGAAGATTCGCGCGTCTTCAGCGGTCACCTTTGAAACAATATGAAATGTCATGTTGTTCTATAACCTAACAAAACATTTAACAATTTTGTGTTTGATGAATTTGTTTAATTATAACATAATGTTCTGTAATTTATTAGGAAGAAATCCTTGTTAAATGCTTATTATTTATGTTATTTATACTTAACAATAATTTCTTCGTGAATATAACGTATAAGTTTTTTATATAAAAACATTTCAGCTATGCAAACATGAAAAAAATTGTTTCCAGTATAACTAACAGTTTGTCCCATTGTTTATCGATCACTTGTTAGTATCTGCTACGGCACGCACAAATTCTTAAACTTTAAAAATTCATATCTCGCTTATTACGTAATATTTTTTAGTCGCGTTTGCACTGAACTTCTTATTTTATCCTGTTCTTACAGGAAAAAAAATAAAAGAAAAATGGTATAGGACCCTATTGATGACTTCTTCAGGCAAAATGACATAAATAAATTACGAGACAAAAGCAAAGCAAGTAACCAAGGTAACATAAAAAGTACATAAATGTTACCTATTTGGTAAGTATACAATTTACTAGAAAATTTTTTGGTTAAGAAAATATCCAATTGAATCCGTTTATTTCTGATCACGTGTGCGAAAGTAACCAATCACAAGTAACTTACACTGAAAATTTTTTGGTTAAAAAATTATCCAATTGAATCCTTTTATTGCTGACCACGTGTGCAAAAGTAACCAATCAAAACAAACTTACACTGATAATTATCCTAAGACAATTATCACTTATGTCACTAAGTAACAAACAGTTTTTGACATATAATTAAAGATTAATTGTTTTAATTTAAAAATGTAATTTTTACGCTGTCAATGAAAATGATGATTTAATCAACAAAATTAAAGAAGAAAACATATCAAAAAATACTGTATTAAATAAAAAACTAAATGTGGATAATATTTATGGACTTTTGTATGTCTTATCTTCTCTTTGGTCTCACTCAAAGAGGTCTCATTCTCATTGCACACTTCACACTGAACATATTCATAGCCACATTCACGTTCATAGCTACTAGTGACATCTACTGGGTTATGTTAGACACAAAATTCTGTCAAATACAAATTTTAGGCAAATTTAATGTTAAAACTGCACAAAATTTTCTCACCGAATACCCCTCGATCATTGATAAATACTTATAATTTTATCACAGTCCCCCAAGCACGTTGCTTTTAGGTAACACCTCCTCCGCCTTCGGCGTCGGTCTGTTATCAAGGAACGCGCTTTCGGTAACTGTCATAAAATTATTTCGTAATTATCAATGTCATCGGGATATCATAGCTGATAATTATCCTAAGACAATTATCACTTATGTCATTAAGTTGCTAACAAACCCTTTTTGACAGATAATTAACGATTAATTGTTTTAATTTGAAAATGACGTTTTGACAGTATGATAGTGAAAATAACGCTTAAATTAATAAAATACACACTCACACTTACAATAAAACACTCTATTATAAACAAAAAATTAGAAAATATCATTCTATTATTATTACTATTAAACGTTTGTATAATAAAACTGAAATGTGTCTCGTCATCTTATAGTGTCAATGTCAATCTTATTATCGTTACACACTTTACGCTGAACTATATTCATAGCTACTACTGACATCTATTGGGTGATTTTATAATTATCAAAATCCTGCTAAAGACAAATTCTTCATAAATTTAATTAAAATTGCAAAAATATTCTCACCGAATGCCCCTCGATCATTGATAAATACTTATAATTTTATCACAACTCCCTCAAGCTCGTTGCGTTTAGGTCGGCGCTGTTACCAAGCAACGCGCTTTCGGTAACTGTCATAAAATTATTTCGTAATTATCAATGTCCTCGGGATATTATAGCTGACAATATGCATGCACTGCATTAACTAGGACTGCGAACATGCATATTCTCAGGAAAATTCTCCTTTTGCCAGAGGAAAAACCGTCCGTAAAAACTGGCAGAGAAGTGATCTGTATAACTCACAGATGCTTTTCGGTAGCGAACAATCAACACAGGCAGCAACACAAACGCAGAAGATGTCGATGATCGGCTGTTACAAATACGATTACGTTTTGAACTGAAATTGAACCTGAACCGGAACTAAACCCTTAACCCAAATTTTAATACTCGGTTCGGTTCCGAGTCAGGTTCAATTAAAAAATATATCTGAAGTTCAGTTCTGGGTTTGGGTTCGCTAAAATGTTACCGTTTGATTCTAGTTTTAGTTCGGCTGGAATGATATTTATCTAGTTCTATTCTTCATTACATTTTTATTTTATTGATAGGTGAATATGATAGCTAATGATACAAGACCAATTTAAAACATAGCAACCCTTATATCAGTTGAACGAGAATAGTTATTTACGTATAGACAGAGGGTCGAAAGAAAAGGTCCTATCTTTTATGACCAGTTGCACCGCCTATAATTACATATTAACTTTTGGTTAAATTGACAATATCGTATCGAAAAGGAATGTCAAATGAGTTTGTTAAAAATTATAGTCAAAACTTCGATATGTACTTTACCTTTACCTATAATGGCTAGTTGCATCGCTTAAGCCTCATTGTGTTGTAGTTATGGTTAGCGTAGAAAGTTTGGCATAGGCATTGCAATGTGAGCGTTCACAATAACGAAATCAGCGCGGCGCTGGTTTAACGCTACTCGTGGTTAGCGCAGGAGTTTGCAAGCTCCAAACTTATGGTTAGTGGTTAAGGGAAGTAGCCAATCAGAAAACAGAGGAGAGAGCGAAAGATATATGTACAGAAAGAAAGAGTGAAAGTTTGACATTTGTTGAAGACGTGGTTTTAAAATTAGGTTATTTTTGTGAAAATGAGTTCAAGAAATACGAAAAAAAAAGTTATTAGCCCTATTTTTAATTTTACAAATGAAAAATAGAAATAAAAAAGAATGCCAGAGGAGATGGTGGGTACATCCTGTTAATTCAAAAAAGAGAAATCAGGGCGACTGGGAAAATCTGATACAAGAAATGAGACTATATGATGAAAATATGTTTTTTAATTATAGCAGAATGACTGTACAATAATTTGATCACAACAAACAATCGCCCCAATTCTGTAAGAAAGTTGTTAAGTCTTAACAACGTTGCTATAGCAAATAACCAATAATAATTGCGAACACTGAATAAAACATGAAAATGACAGGCTTTACATTTGTTTTTATTGGTTACAATTTTTAGCAACGTTCCTAAGACTTAACAACTTCCTTACAGAATTGGGGTGGATGACAACAAACTGACAATTTGAGGTTAAAATTTGCTACATGTGTCACATAAACACGTTGCGAAAGTTGCGCAGTCTATGTCAATTTACTGCGAACATCCTTATTTTCTACTAAAGTGTACTATTTTACCGGTAATGCTTAACACTAATTTGGAATATTGTGAACGCAGTTTCCCAATGACAAACTACTAACCATAACCACTAACTATAAGTACTAACACTAACTACTAATTTCGTGTTGTGAATGAGGCTTTATTGTTACATTTTAGATTAAATTGTGTAACGGCGACGACGGACCGCTGCCCCTATTCGGTCGCCATTTTGTACTGACGTCCCTGCTCGTTCTCCATGCTGTCAAAGGGTTTGCTCGGGCGCCAATAATTCGGAAACACAGCATAAGGAGAGATGGTCGATCCTGTAAAGGACGCTCTCATAGCGTCGCTGAAAAGGATGGCTGGAACGCCAAAAAGTGCTCGGGTAGCTTAGTGGAGACAGAGTTCGGCTTTTGACAATGAAATCAATTGTAATCATTTTTAATATTTTATTAAAATAAATTAAAATGAGAAAGTAATAAATATAACAAAGCAAAGTAACAATGAATCAGCGATACTTGCAGGACATTCTCCCTACTACGCACGATCAACAATGAACGGGCAACAATGGCACACACCAAGGTTGCGGGAACACGCTATGAACGAGTAACAATGGCACACACCAAAGTTACGGGAACACGGTACGGTTACAGTGTTGTCACTTTGACAACACTCATCAACAATCGCGATTTCAATCTAAGACAGTGTTGGCACACACCAACACTCAAGGACAATCGCGATTACGGTGAACAGCGGCCAACACCACTGCTCAAAACAACCGGCTACACCGGTACGGTCCACCTTCTGCACTCTCTCACGAGCTGCCGGCACACACCAATAGCACTGAGTCAGAGGCAGCCAAGGCCATCCACAACCCGCTCACCTGGCCCACACCAGGTTCGCAGAAGACGGCACACATCATCTTAGGTTCGTTGGAGAGCTAATGCTCCCTTGAGAGAGCACACACTCTCTCTTTGAAACTAATGCTCGAGCTCGTATTTATACCCCGAAAAACCGTTAAAAATATCAAAAAAAAAGTTCGAACACGTTTTTAGTCATCCTGCAAATTCTCGCTAAGTTTGAATAAAAATATAAAAATACAGTTTCATGTAGGATCGAACCGACGATATCTAGCGTGCTGGTCAAGGGCACTAGCCACTCGACCACACAATAGCTGACAGATGAACAACAATTTTATAAACATTCGCAGCTATAACCAAAATACAACAATACATTTTACAACAAACGACATACAATATAACCAAACAATTATATTGTATGCGTAATTCAAAACAATACAAACCAATAAAAAATGGAAAACAATATTTTTACTTGTGGGATTTGAACTTTCATTTAAATAATCAAACTTTAGAAAAAAACTGACATGCTAACCACAAGGCTATTACGTTAAACATGAAGAATAAATTCAAATCTAGTGACCATCGTTACAATTGACAATAACGTAAACTAAATGTCAAATGAGCTGGTTAATATTACTGTCAAAATAGTGGCCTCAGAAATCCGGACGTTGTGTATTTATTATTGCATTTTTGCTATTGAAATCTAAATTATACATAACTAGAAATCCAGTAGTGATAAAATAATTTGTGCAGCATTATTCGAAGGACAATCAATATTTTAATTTTCGATTTCTCAAAAGCTCGGGCATCACTAATAAGACTTCTGTACAAAACCTGCTTCTTTCAGAAATATCTGTCCTACTTTACCATTTTCAAATTCATTAGGATTTTACCTTCATCTGTAATTGCCGTTAGGACATAAAACATGCTTGAAGGACACTTAATTTGATTTGCCATAAATGAATTGATCCCTGAGGCCCATAGATAAAAGAAAGATAAAATCAAAGAGTGCATTACAATTGCACCTACCTATACAGCTATTCGGTTATAAAGTTTCCTTCCACTTTGACAAAAAGCTTTGTGAGAAAAGAAGTCACATTACATTGTATCGTTCCGAAGTATTGCCTCAGCACAAAAGAACTTTATCCTCTAAACAGAATCTAAAAACTTTATTTACAGATTCACTGAATAAAATTTATTGCAGGTTTGTCCTACACTGCCACGTCTTAAAATTAGGGAATTTGAAGTATGTAACTATAGCTGTTCAATTTCAAAAATATTTTCTCTAAATTAGTAAAACATCTTTCAGAACTCATAATGTTAAAACAACCTTTTAGCTACAGTTCCGTGTAGGTATTTGCTGTCGAAAAGTAAGTTGTACAAATATCTATATACAGTATGTCCCCGGATTGAGTTTACAAGAGGAAAAAAATTGTTATTTTTGATTTTACGAAAAAATGCCAAGGGAAGAAAAATTTTTGCTTGAATTAAAACGCATGTTTCAGTTATTAAAACTTTTAATTAATGTTAGGTTCTTTTATTATAACGTTTTTTCGTATTTTGTCCTCCTAATAATACAGTTATTACATTGAATCTAACATGATTTTAGTTAGCTTTGAAATATTGACAAATGGTTATTAATTCTAATTTCAGATTAAAAAATCTGTTGTGGCCAGCACAAAACCTTCCGTCAATTCGATGTATTTTGTACATATCGTATACCAAAAGTTCCTTGAAAAAGATTCTGTATATCCTGTATAATTGTAACAAAAACACACTATTTTTTACATATCCATACTGAAAGTTCCTTTGAAAAGATTCTAAAATCTAATATAATTTTAATACGAATACGAACGTACATTATGTATAGCACTTAACACTTCCTCCTGCTTCAACTTTGCCCTATTATATTAGAAGTCGCTGTTTCTTACTCTTCTCTTCTACTCATTCCTGTCCAAAGCACATTCGTGACACAGTTCTTCCTCTCTCAAATCTTCTGCTATACAGTCCTTCCATCTTCTCTTCCCACTGGCGAGGGACACTCTGTCACTTATATCACTTTCATATCATATACTTTCCACTTTGGTTTTGCACTTGCCACTGACATCTGTCAATTAGATTTTTACCTCCCGCTACCCTTGGTAAGGGAGGTATAGGGATCGTGCTAAAAATCTCATATCGAGATTTTAGTAAATGACCACGTTTTAAGGTCCTTAGAATCCATTTTTAACATTTTCACGATGATGTCTGTATGTGTGTATGTGTGTGTGTGTGTGTGTGTGTGTGTGTGTGTGTGTGTTTGTGTGTATGTGTACGAATTTTGTTTGCACTCTAACTCAAATACTATCATTCAGAAAATTCTGAAACCTTGTATTTTTACCCTGTTCTAATAGGAATAGAAGCCATTAGATTTTGGTGTAAATCGGATAAACGGAAATCGTACTTTACTTGAAGCTCATAAAGGTTTTTCTTCAAAAAATACCATTAAATGTCATTTTTTCGAATTTTATGTCTTATGAAAATTAAAGATTATTGAATTTTCTACAGGAATACATTGATACTTTTTCTATATATGTTACAGATAAATTTAAAAATAATTTTTTTTATTAGTCGCGAAGCCTAAGATAAAAACTATTTCTTTGTTACACAGTTCATTTTTTAAATGAATGTAACTGACAGTAAATGTCACTGTCAGAAAACTTATCACTTCAAATTAATAATAGTGACATTTTAAAAAGAAAATAGTAAATAAAGCAATAGTTTTCTGCAATGGAACAGTTTGCAGCGTTAGCCAATACGTAGGTATGTATGTATTTAAATTAATAAAAATTAAATAGCGGGAGGTTTTGTGTTGGCCACATCAGATTTTTTTGAATATATGTACCTGTTGTTTTCATAATTTTTGCAATGCTGACTGATTTTCGAAAGTTAATCTCTCTTAATCTCTCTATGACTCTATATCTATTGAATATGAAGGAAAATGTATAATCGAACCGTATAGAAAATAAGATATTCTTTCTATTGATAATCACATAAAATGTCGAAAATGATATTTAACTGCGATTTTTCAAGAAAAACTGTTAAGAACTTCAAATAAGGGTACTTCCGGTTGACCAATTATAACCAAAATCTAATCAGCTCTTCATATGGTTGTAAAGAAGAGGAATATGAAAGAATCATAATTTTTAGAATTGTAGTTTTGGAGTTATCGTCGGAGAAAAATTTGTCACACACACACACACACACACGGACACACACACAGACACACACACAGACACACACACAGACACACACACAGACACACACACAGACACACACACAGACACACACACAGACACACACACGGACACACACACACACACACATACAGACATCATCTTAAAAATAGTACATTCGTATTGTAGGGACCCTAAAACGTGCTTATTCATTAAAAACTCACCACCGAATTTTTTGACCAAAAACAATACCTTCCTTTTGACGGAAGGTAAAAAGAGTTAATTGAATAAACTACAAGTATTTTGATTTTCGCCGTTTTTACCTTCCGTCACCTTTAGGTAAGGAAGGTATTGTCTTTGGTCAAAAAATTCGGTGGTGAGTTTTTAATGAATAAGCACGTTTTAGGGTCCCTACAATACGAATTTACTATTTTTAAGATGATGTCTGTATGTATGTGTGTGTGTGTGTGTGTGTGTCCGTGTGTGTGTGTGTGTATGTGTGTCCGTGTGTGACAAATTTTTCTCCGACGATAACTCCAATACTATAATTCTAAAAATTATGATTTTTTCGTATTCCTCTTCTGTACAACCATATGAAGAGTTGATTAGATTTTGGTTATAATTACTCCACCGGAAGTACCCGTATTTGAAGTTTTTAACAGTTTTTCTTAAAAAAACGCAGTTAAATATTATTTTTTGACATTTTGTTTTTATATTTATTAAAGAAAATACTCTTCTCTATATGGTTTGATTATTCATTTTCCTTCATATTCAATAGATGTAGAGTTAAAGCATTATAAAGAAATTAATTTTCAAAAATTAGTCAGCTTTGTTATTTATCATGGAAACAGCTGACATAATTATTCAAAAAAATTTAATTGACAGATGTCAGTTGCAAGTGCAAAACCAAATATGGAAAAAAGTATAGGATCTAAAATTGGTATGTCTTAGTGTTGCTCGCAAGTGACACGCAAAGAAAGGCCAAAGAGAAGAAGGAAGGACATTACTTAGTGTAGCCTATGTTATAATTTTATTGGATTTATATAACCTTTTCAAATGAACTTTAGGTATGGAATTTGTAAAAAATAGTATGTGTTCCTATTCGATTTTACATGATACTATATAGAATCTGTTCCAAGGACCTTTTGGAATGGGATTTGTACAAAATACATGGAATTGACGGAAGGTCTTGTGCTGGCCACAACAGATTTTTTTACCTTCCGTATAAGGAAGGTATTGTCTTTGGTCAAAAAATTCGTTGGTGAGTTTTTAATGAATAAGCACGTTTTAGGGCCCCTAGAATACGAATTTACTATTTTTAAGATGATGTCTGTATGTGTGTGTGTGTGTGTGTCCGTGTGTGTGTCCGTGTGTGTGTCCGTGTGTGTGTCCGTGTGTGACAAATTTTTCTCCGACGATAACTCCAATACTACAATTCTAAAAATTATAATTCTTTCGTATTCCTCTTCTTTACATCCATATGAAGAGCTGATTAGATTTTGGTTATAATTGATCCACCGGAAGTACCCTTATTTGAAGTTTTTAACAGTTTTTCTTAAAAAAACGTAGTTAAATATTATTTTTCGACATTTTGTGATTATCAATATGAAAGAATATCTTATTCTCTATACGGTTTGATTATACAGTTTCGTTCATATTCAATAGATATAGAGTTATAGAGACATTAAGAGAGATTAACTTTCAAATATTAGTCAGCTTTGTTCAAATTATGGAAACAACAGAAAAATTTAATTGACAGATGTCAGTTGTAAATGCAAAACCAAAGTTGAAAGTATAGAGTCAGAAAGTTATGTGTGAATGTGATAGAGTGTCTCTCCAAAGAGAAGAAAATGGAAGGACTGTGTAGCAGAAGATTTGAGAGAGGAAGAATTGTGTGAAGAAGATGCGTTGGACAGGAATGATTAAAAGAGAAGAGTAAGAAACAGCGACCCCTAATAAAATAGGGAAAGGAACTTTCGGTATAGAATTTGTAAAAAATAGTGTGTTCGTGTTACAATTTTATAGGATATACAGAATCTTTTTCAAGGAAGTTTTGGTATGGGATATATACAAAATACATTGAATTGACGGAAGGTTTTGTGCTGGTCACAACAGATTTTTTTTTCTGAAATTAGAATTAACAACTAGCGTAAACTCGGCTACGCCGAGTATACCCTAGGGCTCCGCCGATAGTGTTTTATAATAGTTTTACGTACGTCCAATCCGTCTAGGAACAATTTAAACGTAAAGTGCTAAAGCTAAGAGTCTTTCAAAATATTTTTTTACCGCCCACCCAAACAGCCCGCGCAACCTGCCCACCCAAACTGCACACGCAACCTGCCCACGCAATCTGCCCACCCAAACTGCCCACGCAACCTGCCCACCCAAAATGTCCACGTAACCTGCACACCCAAACTGCCCACGCAACCTGCCCACCCAAAATACCCACGCAAACTACCCACCCAACCTGCCCACCAAAAATGCGTACGCAACCTCCCCACCCAATCTGTATGGCAGCCCTCGATGATACCTCTCATTTGATACCAAACACGACATGGTTCTGACAACTTTAAACAAAAAACAAAACCCGATCGAGCTGTCAAATTTTTGACACTTTTGCATGACAGCCCTTGACGTTACTTTTCATTTGATACCAAACACGACATGGTTCCGAAAACTTTAAGCAAAAAACAAAAGCCGATCGAGCTTTCAAAATTTTGACATTTCTGCATGGTAGCCCTTGACGAACCCTCTCATTTGATATCAAACACGACATGGTTCTAACAACTTTAAGCAAAAAACAAAAGCCGATCGAGCTGTAAAATTTTTAACATTTCTGCATGTCAGCCCTTGACGAACCCTCTCATTTGATACCAAACACGACATGGTTCTGACAACTTTAAGCAAAAAACAAAAGCCGATCGAGCTGTCAAAATTTTGACATTTCTGCACGGCAGCCCTTGTCGATACCTCTCATTTGATATCAAACACGACATGTTTCTGACAACTTTATGCAAAAAACAAAAACCGATCAAGCTGTGAAATTCTTGACATTGGAATATTTGTTTTTTACTTAGTTTCTTATGGGATGTGTGGCAACACTTTGGAAATGTACATGAATCACCACGGACATGAACCTTCAAAAATTTTAATTTTTAAATATAATGTTTTAGGCCTTTTAAATTACTATGGAATAACCGCCCATTGCCATAATGTATGTTTATGAATTTAACTTTTTTCAAAATGTCCTTATTTTATAAATAATTCCATTTAAATGTTCTGATTGACATGTCAAAGATACGTTCTTCGTCTTAAATTTTTCAAAGAAGACTAAATTTTTGTTTTCAAATTGTTTCAAAAAGCCAAAATACGACCTTTAAAAATGTTTTACACAAAAACTATGCACCGTACATAAAAATGACCTATTACCAGGAAATCAACTTGAGTTATTATCTATAACCTGCAACAATTTTCATTAAAATCGCTCTTACCGTTTAGTCTGTACAGGCGAATAAAATTTCCCCGATCGTCTTGATGAATTCAATATAGAAATATATATAGATAGTGAATCTACCCGTTTAGAATAAAAGATAATTTGTCAATATTTCAAAGCTAACTAAAATCATGTTAGATTCAATGTAATAACTGTATTGTTAGGAGGACAAAATACGAAAAAACGTTATAATAAAAGAACCTTACATTAATTAAAACGTTATAATAACTAAAACATGCGTTTTAATTCAAGCAAAAATGTTTCTTCCCTTGACATTTTTTCGTAAAATCAAAAATAATTTTTTTTTCCTCTTGTAAACTCAATCCGAGGACATACTTTATACAAAGAACTTTAGATAAAAGGTTGTTTTATTTTAAATATTTTCTATGTTTCGGAATTAGAATGTCATATTCTAGCTAACTTATTGACGTTATAGAATGTGTTTTACTCTTAAACGACTTAAATCACAATAAATACACTAAGAATATAGGTAGGTAACGGAAAATATAAATTATTGTCGCTAACCTAACATTTTTACAAAAAATTCTTTAAGTGGAAATTGTCAAATACAACACTCGGTACAGCACGAGCTAGAAATTTGGATACGAGCGCGCGTCGGGGAATGGACGATCGAGTGAGTACTTAAATAGCATTTTGTAATGAGTGTTTTATACTATTTTCTCTGTTTCGGCTTTCCTTTATATTTTCCTTTATAAAAATGTTAGACAATTTTCAATAAGGGATTTTTTTGGTATGGTTCTATATCATTTCTTTTTCTGCAAGAACAGGATAAACAAAAAATTTATATGCAAATGCGATTTAAAAAATTTACGAAATAAGGCTGTGTCCGAAGAAGCTACTACTTCCGGTTGTCCAATTGTTACTAAAATTCAGCTCTTGCCATTAATGTTAGATTAAGGAATACGTAGTTAAATTAATCTTTAGTCTTATGAAATTTGAAGAACCGTCCCTTCAACATCTACACATACATACATACACACACACACATACACACACACACATACACACACACCTTAAAATCGGATTCTAGTGACTTTAAAACGTGTTTATTCATTAAAATTTGGATATGCGATTTTTTGCATGAATCCAATCAGAGCTGGGCAGTAACTAGTTACTTTAGTAACTTAGTTACTAACTAGTTACTTTTACGTAACTTGTAACGTAACTTAGTTACTTTTTAAAATATGGTAACTGTAACTGTAACTTAACTTGCTGCGGAAAAGTAGTTCGTAACTTTACGGTTTTTAGTTACTAGTTACTTGAGTAACTTAAGTTACTTAAAGTAACTCAGAAATTAGAATGTAACTTAAGTTAGTCAAAGTAACTTAAAAAGTGGAGTTGTTGAGCGCAGCATCGCGCATGCCCTCTGTAATGTGTAACTTTTATTTTAATACATTATTAAATTCAATATTATTGTTGATTGATTTCAAGCCATAATAGATAATAAAATAAGTAATTATATTCATTAATAATAGAGTTTTTGTACGGTAAACAGAAAAACTAAAAATAACACATTATTTTAACTTTTAATTCTAGAATTAAAAAGTCACTAAATGTTAAATTTGACTATATATAATATATTATTTTCAAATGTTTTCTTCGCTTACAAATGATAGGCGGTAATAAGGCCCTGTAGGTCCGTTAACATTAACAATAAAAACTGATCGGGTGTTGCCAAGCAATAAAGTTAAAATTTAGGTTAACATAGTTAGTGCAAAAACTCCCTGATATGTATACTACACAATAACTAAGTCAACAGTCAAAGTCTACACTTCACGCCATTAAAAGTAGTTAGAAAGTAACTCAAGGTAACTAAGTTACTTTTAATGAGTAACTAGTAAATAACTTAGTTCTTTCACCAAAGTAACTGGAACTTAAGTAACTTAGTTACTTCTTTTTGGAGGTAACTGTAACTGTAACTAGTTACATTTTAAAAGTAACTTGCCCAGCTCTGAATCCAATACCTCTCAGCGAGAGCTCATAAAAAATAGGGAATAACCTCGACAAACTTCGTAAACAAATTACTAAACGTTTTTACAAAACTTTATAAGAATTTTTTATGTTCAAAGGGAGCATAAATGTAAGATAACTTTGTCGATCTCTGTACAAAGTTCTAACAATGAGATTAAAGCGAAGTTACCGTCTCGTATTTGACTTCAAAGCTCGGAAACTTTCGAGGTTATCTGTTGTTCTCTATATCACATATCGAGTATGTTGGACAACTTTTTCATTTTGTTGAGTGAACTTGCTCAAGAGTTGTAAAAGCTTAGAGGGAATATATTTTATGTCATATGAGGAATTGTACGTCGTTTCTCATACAGTATGCAAATAGGGATGCTGTAAAACACACATGAAAATTTATGTACACAACTTTGTGTCATGACCAAGTGTTCTGTTTTAAATTCAACGTTTGTAAAATGCTGATATGTAAATATTGAGAGAATGTATCAAATATTTTTTAATAAAAGCATGTCAGAGCAAATTGAGTAGATATATCACTTCGGTTTTATAAATGAGGATATATTTTACAGTAGAGAGCTTTTTATCTCTCGCTAAGAGAGGTATTGGATTCATGCTAAAATTCGCATATCCAGATTTTATTGAATAAGCACGATTTAAGGTCCCTAGAATCCGATTATAACATTCTTAAAATGATGTCTGTGTGTGTGTGCGTGTGTGTGTGTGTGTGTGTGTGTGTGTGTGTGTGTGTGTGTGTGTGGATGTGTGTATGTGTGTATGTCTGGATGTTGTAGACACGATTCCTCAAAAACTATAAGACTTAAAAAATATTTAACTGCAGTTTCCTTAATCTGACATTCCTGGGAAGAGCTGAATAGGTTTTGGTAACAATTGAACAACCGGAAGTAGTAGTTTTTTAGAAAAATTCTTCTAAATATCATTTTTTGGGAGTTCTTTTTATTAAATATTGAAGAACATAAAATTCTCCATCTAATAAACTTAAAATTTTTATTATATCTTGCATAGATTTAGAGATAAAGACACTATAATTTATAGAGTACACTAATTGCAGAGGTTAAGGCACTAAGGAAACCAGTTGTCAAATTCCAATGTTTATAACATGACACATGTCATTGTCCAATATCAACAGTTTTAGTGACATTCTGATAACTTTTTCTGGAAAGTATATTTAATTTTTCTTATTGTTTTATTAATTAAATATTTGAAATTATAGGTAAAATTGTGGTAAAATGCATATATCCATCAGAAATACCGCCAATCTGGTTAATGATTTGGAACAATCTCTGACATTTAGAAACTTCCTCATACAATAAAAAAAATATATAATTAGAATTATATGTCTGCAGAAGACATGTTAAATACAATAAAAAACAATATTTGGGTAAAGTTCTGTAATATTTTGTTATAAAACGACGGTTCGAAAGCGAAGTGCAGTACAATACTAATATAGCCTAATATGGAAATGGCGAGAGGTCTTGTACTGGCCACAACAGATTTTTTTATTTGATTTAATGATTTTTGTAAAATTAAATATAAAATAAATAGAATTTCTTCGTTTATAGAAATGTGCTTCATTCTTATTAAGTTCGCATGCTTTTTTGTTAAATAACGAATTTTTCCGTTTGTATATAAAATATTGTATATAACAAGTGAGTAAAGTGTCATTATTTGTCTCAAGCGATTGCACCCCAAAAAAATAATAAATCACCTTTTATTCATGTGTAAAACAAAAGAATGTAGACTTGTTATATATTATTGAAAAGCTTATAAAATAAGCAAAAAGATGAGACTATTTTCAACATAGGTTGTCATTTAAAAAATCATAAGTTTGTATTATATCAAGAATTATGATGTTTTCAAAAAATCTAATTACGCAATTTTATTTAACCTAAAAAATTTGTTAAAACATTTTTTCTGTAACTACAATAATAAATAAGTTATGGGATATTTTCGAAATGAGTGAAAAACACATTTTTGTCTGTAGCTCAGAAACAAAAGAAGATCGAAAATTCCTGTGGTGACTATTAAACTTTTCTCAAAAAGTTGACCCTGTAGTGGTAGCACGCACTTTAGAATTCTATCATAGAAAGCAAGCGAATGCGATTTTACTTTTACGAATCTTGGTAGCATGCCCTTTAGAATTCTATATTCACTTTTTGTTTCGCGAATTATCGGATTTTATGCTATTAAAATAAAAAATATTATCACATTTGTATATAATAAATGTATAAATTTTATATAAATTGGATTTGAGTAGAATTTTGGCAAAATAATGACATTACTTTGACACTTTCGCCTCGAGTCGTTCGCTTACAGGCGAATATTTTGAGACACGCATGCTACCAAATTTTCGCTTCGTGGCGAAAAGCGAAAACAAATGCCTCATTTGATAGAATTCTATAGTGCGTGCTACCACTACTGGAATGTGCAAACGATTTTAGTCTATTATTAATATTTCCCGAGATACCCTAAACAAACATCGAAAATGAGACACCTGTACTTGCCGCTAAGTTACGATGTCTGTAATTACGATCTGAGCGCGATCTGTAGTGGTAGCACGCACTTTAGAATTCTATCAAATGAGGCATTTGTTTTCGCATTTCGCCACGAAGCGAAAATTTGGTAGCATGCGTGTCTCAAAATATTCGACTTGAGGCGAAAGTGTCAAAGTAACGTCATAATTTTGACACAGTTCTATTCAAAGGCATTTTATATATAATTTATACATTTATTATATACAACTGTCACAATATTTCTTATTTTAATAGTATAAAATCCAATCATTTCCGAATCAAAAAGTGAATATACAGTGTCCCATTTAGAGGTGCCACCATTGGGATCTCGAGAACTATAAGAGATGCGATGTCGGTTAAATGGAACTTTTTGTGCGCCTTTGAGAGGCCATCTCAGATGTGCTTTTATTTTTCCAAAAATACTCATAGGGCACTAGATAATGACGAAAAACTGAATATTGTTGATTTTTTCTTTTTCAAATAACTTCTAATCTATTAATAATTGAGAAAAAAGTTTTAAATATAAAAGATAGATATTTTTATTAACTAGTCAGTGGCGTGCGAAATAAATTTTTATATCCGTAAATTTTTGAGATATAACACAAACTTATATTTTTTTAAAAGGAACCCATATCGGATTTCAGTCAACGAAGTAAGGGTTATTATGTTTTATTTTGTTTTGCCTTCAAAATTATTATTTTTTCCTTATTTTGTATTAAATTTACAATTATTTTGAATATATTGGTAGATTTCTTTTTGGAAATACTGTTTTTAATTTAAATAATTTATTTCGTTAAAAAATTTTGCTCAAAACTCGAATCAAATTAATTTTTATAAAATTTTGTATCAGGTCGCCCTTGGTACATCATAGTGTAATTTGTAATTATGAGTCTAGAATGAAAATATTAAGTAATAAAGGCATAAAACAAATTATTTTGATCAAATACAATATAATTAATAAAAATAATAATGTGTTTTTGGGAAATAATAAGAAAATTCAGGAAAATAAAGAGAAAAATTAAATTTTAGGAGCATAACAAATATAATACATAATAACCCTTACATCATTGAAAAGAGAAAAAAATAGTTATTTTTTTGAGACTAAAATCAGATATGGGTTCCATTTAAAAAAATATAAGTTTGTGTTATATCTCGAAAATTTACGGATATAAAAATTTATTTCGTACGCCACTGGTTAGTTAATAAAAATCTCTATCTTTTATATTTGAAACGTTTTTCTCAATTACTAATAGTTTAGAAGTTATTTGAGAAAGAAAAAAATCAACAATATTCAGTTTTTCGACATTATCTAGTGCCCTATAAGAATTTTTGGAAAAACAAAAGCACATCTGAGATGGCCTCCCAAAGGCGCACAAAAAGTTCCATTTAACCGACATCGTATCTCTTATAGTTCTCGAAAACCCAATGGTGGCACCTCTAAATGGGACACACTGTAGAATTCTAAAGTGCGTGTTACCAAGATTCGTAAAAATAAAATCGTATTCGCCTGCTTTCTATGATAGAATTCTAAAGTGCGTGCTACCTAGGGTTACCAACTTTACAAAATTACAAAAAAGGACATTTTTTCGGCACTCTATTTCTGAGTTATGTGTAGGATTTAAAATTAAAAAAAAAAATGCGCCGCAGGCGATTTTTTGAAAATTTTCAAGGTCGAACGTGTTTTAATGCAAAGTTAGATAATATAGAGTTTTTTACAAAGACAAATTTAACAAATTCTTAAAAAATTATAATCAATATTTTATGACGAAAACAAGTACCACCACCTTTTTTGAGAACCCTGTAAACTAAATGTTACTAGAAAAATTAGTACCAATACATCAACAATTCAAAAATTCCATCGTTATTTTATTTCACTTACATAAAATGTGAAATAATTATTTCATTTTCATATTTATAATAACAAGAAAAATATTATTAATAACAAAATTTACTATAAAAGAACAAATCGCGTCCTTTCCTTGTTTAGAAAAGGACAAGGACAAAATATGCTCAAAAAAGGACAGTCCTTTCCAAAAAAGGTCAGTTGGCAACCCTAGTGCTACCACTACTGATACGCGCCGCAACGATATATTGAGTAGTGCCGAAATATCCGGAATGTTTAAATTCAAATGCTCTCCGGCTTATGTAGGGTAATACCAAATTATGCAGATATTAAAATAAAATTTCCCTGAAAAAATATAGAAAACGATAGGTACTCACCCTTTTGATACCACCGAGATATCCAACAGGGTTGGGAAAGTTGAAAGGCGGTCCTTCCATGTGCTGGTTGACGGCGCGGGTGAAACTGGCAAAACCGACGGGCGCTGACGCCACGATGCCCAAATAAGCACGAAACGCTCTCGCGGCCACCGGATCTGCTTCATCTCGCAGAAGACCGCGAAGATACTTGCCAGGCGATTCAGGCTCGTATTGCTCGATGTCTACGCCCACTACCCAGTATGCACCTGAAACAAACATAGTACAGTAAAAACAACAAAAAATAGGACGTGATTTACGACTGGCACTTAGGTGTAGTGCTTTGTGGGTATGGGACATCTCAGTTATTTTCTTCATTATTGAGAATAGAAGAAAATCATTCAAATGAAAGTTTTAATAGTGTAATAAGACGAAATTCAGCGGCATTACTTTTATTTGATATTTAGAAAACAAGTCCATTTTTACCTCCCGCTACCCTTGGTAAGGGAGGTATAGGGATCGTGCTAAAAATCACGTATCGAGATTTTAGTAAATGACCACGTTTTAAGGTCCCTAGAATCCAATTTTAACATTTTCACGATGGTGTCTGCATGTGTGTGTGTATGTATGTGTGTGTGTATGTATGTATGTGTGTGTGTGTATGTGTAGGGATTTTGTCTACGCTCTAACTCAAATACTATCATTCAGAAAATTCTGAAACCTTGTATTTCTATCCTATTCTAATATGAAAGCCATTAGATTTTGGTGTAAATCGGATAACCGGAAATGGCACTTTACCTGAAGCTCATAATGGTTTTTCTTCAGAAAATATCATTAAATGCCATTTTTTCGCATTTTATGCCTTTTCTACAGGAAAACATTAATACTTTTTGTATATATTTTGCAGATAAATTTAAAAATATTTTTTTTTTTTAGTCCCGAAGCCTAAGAAAAACAATTCCTTTGTTACACAGTGCATATTTCAAATGAATATAACTGACAGTAAATGTCACTGTCAAAAAACTAATCACTTCAAATTAATAATAGTGACATTTTAAAAAGAAAATAGTAAATAAATCAATAGTTTTATGCATTGGGACAGTTTTCAGCGTTAGTAAATACGTAAGTATGTATTTAAATTAATAAAAATCGATAGGAAAGTGTGGCGAAGGAAGATTGTTGCGTAACTATTATTGTGGTCCGGATGGGGTTATTCGTTACCGAAAATCGGTCACTTTAATATGTTCTTATGTATGAATGCTATGATGATGGTGGACAAGGCGAAAGAAGAATGTTGTTAAAGAGTGAAGTGAGTCAGCTGAGCTCTTACTCGTATCCCTTTTCTTATTGTTACTATTGTTTCCGGGTATTTGCTAGCACCCTAAGTGAGAATCGCGTGATTTTATGTACGTATGTATGTAAAAATTAAATAGCGGGAGATTTTGTGTTGGCCACATCAGATTTTTTTGGATACAGCCCTTGAAGCCTACTTAAATACATCTGCAAGTTATAAATATTTTAAAATTGCATCTGGTCATAAATCTAAAGAGAAATTGTTCCTAAATTCTTGTTCGGAAAATAATGAGACACCCTAACTTTCATGTCACCGCGGGACGTGTTTCCTCTGTTAGAGATTTTCTGTCAGCTCAGATGAGACCTGGGTTCGAGGCTAGAAGGAGGTGTTTAAAACAAAGAATAAAGTGTGAAAAGGTGAGTGCATAGCAATAACAAGCTAATAACTTTAATGCGAACTCTTCTAAATTATAGGGATCGTGCTAAAAATCATATATCGAGATTTTAGTAAATGAACACGTTTTAAGGTCCCTAGAATCCAATTTTAACATTTTCACGATTATGTCTTTATGTGTGTATGTGTGTGTATGTATGTATGTATGTATGTATGTGTGTGTGTGTGTGTGTGTGTGTGTGTGTGTGTGTGTGTGTGTGTGTGTGTGTGTGTGTGTGAATGTGTAAGGATTTTGTCTTCGCTCTAAATCAAATACTATCATTCAGAAAATTCTGAAACCTTGGATTTCTATCATATTCTAATATGAAAAGAAGCCATTAGATTTTGGTGTAAATCGGATAACCGGAAATGGCACTTTACCTGAAGCTCATAATGGTTTTTCTTCAAAAAATACCATTAAATGCCATTTTTTTCGCATTTTATGTCTTATGAAAATTAAAGATTATTGAATTTTTTACAGGAATACATTAATATTTTTTCTATATATTTTACAGATAAATTTAAAAATATATTTTTTTATTAGTCCCGAATAGGGCTGCGCGATATTCAAATTTCAATATCGATATTCGATAACAAAATGATATCGATATTTTCCGATATATCGATTTTCCGATAATTATCGATATTTATCGAAGAATATCGATAATTGTAAGTAAAATCGATAAATATCGATATTAATCGATAAATGTCAAAATTAATCGATAAATATCGATATTAATCGATAAATATCGATATTAATCGATAAATATCGATATTAATCGATAAATATCGATAATTATCGATAAATATCGATAATTATCGATAAATATAGAAATTAATCCATAAATATCGAAATTAATCAATAAATATTGACATGAATCGATAATTATCGACTAATATTGATATAGGCAAATACTAGTTATTAATATTTATTAACATCATACTAATTATCGATAAATGTGTATATTTATGAATATGTTGCAATATTGGTAACTTCGACAATAGATATATGCTGATACGTAATATAGCTATTGCATTAATGAAAAAACAATATTAAGGCAAAAAAATATTTATTTTTTTACAATTTCTTTATTTTGTGATAAAAAAATTAATTGTTCGGCGTGTTCTGCGGTAAGTGATGCTAGATGATCTGTTGAATTATTGCCGCCCTTACTATACTGAAAATAACCTCTACAAACCATATGTCAAAATGAAACGACTAAAAAATATCAGCACAAAAATACATACTCAAATCATTGTTATTCAACGGGCCTTCAGTTCAAAGTACGCTGCTAGTGCTACATGGAATATGCGAGTTACAGCCAGCCAATAGTATATTTCAGTAATTTACAACACAACACTACAACTTGTATGTTGTGTTTGGGTTGTTTTGTATGGAGATTTCGATATTAATCGATAATTATCGATGTTTATCGATAATAATCGATATTTATCAATAGTTATCGATAATAATCGATATTTATCGATATTTCGATATTAATCGATATTTATCGATAATTATCGATAATAATCGATATTTATCGATGTTTATCGATAATAATCGATATTTTCGATATTGATCGATAGGTATCGATAATTATCGACATTTATCGATAAGTATCGATAAATATCGAAATATCGATTTATCGATAAATAATTTTTATAATATCGCAGGCTGATATTTTTAAAAATATCGATAATTATCGATATATCGATATTTTTCCCAGCCCTAGTCCCGAAACCTAAGACAAACACAATTCCTTTGTTACGCAGTTCATATTTCAACTGACAGTAAATGTCACTGTCAAAAAACTAATCACTTCAAATTAATAATAGTGACATTTTAAAAAGAAAATAGTAAATAAAGCAATAGTTTTCTGCAATGGGACAGTTTGCAGCGTTAGTAAATACGTAGGTATGTATTTAAATTAATCAGATT
The DNA here is from genome assembly GCA_943142095.1 of Ophonus ardosiacus. Lineage (NCBI taxonomy): Eukaryota > Metazoa > Arthropoda > Insecta > Coleoptera > Carabidae > Ophonus > Ophonus ardosiacus. The sequence goes on from OW964839.1 coordinate 9,551,594, forward strand.
TTTAAATCAAAATTCCGTTTAGAAATACAAGGTGCGGCAATGGGGGATTACGACTCAATCGAATTAAAGGAAAATAGTAAAAAATTACGAATGTATATGCTGAATAACGAATATTAATAAAAAAATGGAATGGTATAATTGAGATATTTCGGAAATAAAGGGTTTTTTGTTATAGCGCTTCGACACTAATATGAAAATATTTTGATTGGCGACCGAGAAACCGCCTATACATGCATTACAAACAGCGTGTTAGGAGGTGGGGATTACTACCAATGGAAGTTAAGAAATTCAAATTCGAAAGGAGGGGCTAACATTCCTGTACTACAGTTTCCAAACAGTTTTTATTTTAACATAAATTTCTTGCATTAAATTTAATAATTTAAATACACCTGTAATTATAAAGTATGTAGACTTCTACAGTGTTATAATATTCATTTATTTTTGTGTAAATATAACTTAAAATAGCAACCTTCAGAATGTCAAAATTTAAAGGTGCGTTTTCATATATGGCCCCCACTTTATATAACAGTGTTCCTGACTATCTGAAGATCCTTTCTTTAAACAATTTCAAAAGAAATGTACGAGGATTATTATTTGTATAATATTTATTTCATTGTTTACTATTTTGTACTCTATCTATATTTATCTATATTTATCTTAAATGTTTCTGTTACTTAAATTATCTGTAATTGATTAATATTTCAACGTGTCTATTAGTTTTATATACATCTGTGTATTATTTGTTGGTTAGGTGGAAGAGCAGCCTTAGGCTGAACCTCGCCCTTGATTATATGTCAATAAAGTTTATTATTATTATTATTATTATTATTATTATTATTATTATTATTATTATTATATTTCAAGAACATTTAGGTCCATGATGAAAACAGTTTGATATAAAAACACATAAATGTGACGTCACGTCAATCTTTTCAAAATTTGGGAGACCATAACTCGCTTATTAATAGGAATTTTTTCACCGGATCTTCATCAATAGTCTTAGTTTTCCTAATATTTTCAGATAAAATTATATAAAAAAATGGTGCAATCCCCCATTAGATAACGAGATTTATTCTTCCCTGTAAATATGGCAACATTGAAGGCTATGTCATATTAACTTGTCATCTTCCCTCCATCCACTACTAAAATTTCAAGATAATTAGGCAAACCGTTCGGCAGTAGCCATTGATTGAAGTTAACTACTTTCTCGTACTCCGCCGGAATTAAGTGTCAATATGAAATTCTGTGTGAAACTTAAAAACCCCATCACAAAAATGTTCGAATTGTTGAAGAATCTAGTACTCAAGTTTTCGAGCAGTTTAGCAGATTTAAAGAAGGAAGAAAAAAGATCGGAGACGATTAGCGCCTCGGCCGTACACTGACATTGTTTTTTTTTTTTTCGAAATGCGAGTGATTGTTCACATGGATTGGGTGCCTGAGGGGCATTTCGTTAACCAAGCATATTACAAGAAGGTTTTGATAACTCTTCATGCACGGGTGAGAAGAAACAGGGCTGAAATGTGATGGATTCTCCATGAAGACAACGCGCCGAAACAAAATGCCCTGTCCGGCAAGACATTTTTGACGAAATACAAAATCACCCTGCTGGTACATCAACCGTACTCCCATGACCTAGTGCCATGTGACTTGCTTTTATTCCCAAATTGTAATTCTGGCTCCAAATTAGGGGCCGAGATGTAGTTATAGAAAAAGCGGCAGAGCTTATGAACAACGTAACAAAAAAGGCCTGCAGGCATTGCTTCCAACAATGGAATATTCGCATCAGGCGGTGTAGGGTTCGGGGAGGAGAGTACATTGAAGGTGGCAATATTTGTTTTGTGTAATTTTATACATTGTCAATGTTCTAAGATCAATCTTGTTATTTTGTAGCCACACCTCGTAGTTATCAATTTTCTCTGTTTAGTCTTCTGGATGTCAGCGCTTAGACAGTTAATGTGTTGACAATTAACTATATAAGTTATTGCAAGCTGACGTGCAGGGCTGATATTTAGTGATGGATGCCAACCTTGCACCCCCGCACCCCTCAGAAAGGCTCTACTGAAGATCATAACCGTTTGTTTTTAGTTACTGCTTGGTTAAGATTCATTCGGGAAAGGCATAGAGTCTAATGTTGAGGCTCATACGTAACGCGAGTACTTTGGCCTAGAGATGCAGCGACATCTTTAGGGTTTAGTTTTATTTAATTATGTTTAGTGTAATCGGCAACAAGAGTTAGTTTAGTGTAAATATGTAAATAAAATACTACCTTTTTTACCTCCCGCTACCCTTGGTAAGGGAGGTATAGGGATCGTGCTAAAAATCTCATATCGAGATTTTAGTAAATGACCACGTTTTAAGTTCCCTAGAATCCATTTTTAACATTTTCACGATGATGTCTGTATGTGTGTATGTGTGTATGTGTGTGTGTATGTGTGTATGTATGTGTGTATAGGTATGTGTATGGATTTTGTCTTCACTCTAACTCAGATACTATCATTCAGAAAATTCTGAAACCTTGTATTTCCATCCCATTCTAATATGAAAAGAAGCCAGTAGATTTTGGTGTAAATCGGATAACCGGAAATGGCACTTTATCTGAAGCTCATAATGGTTTTTCTTCAAAAAATACCATTAAATGCCATTTTTTCGCATTTTATGTCTTATGAAAATTAAAGATTATTGAATTTTCTACTGGAATACATTAATACTTTTTCTATATGTTTTACAGATAAATTTAAAAATAATTTTTCTTATTAGTCGCGAAGCCTAAGATAAACACAATAATTCCTTTGTTACACAGTTCATATTTCAAATGAATGTAACTGACAGTAAATGTCACTGTCAAAAAACTAATCACTTCAAATTAATAATAGTGACATTTTAAAAAGAAAATAGTAAATAAAGCAATAGTTTTCTGCAATGGAACAGTTTGCAGCGTTAGTAAATACGTAAGTATGTATTTAAATTAATAAAAATTCAATAGCGGGAGGTTTTGTGTTGCCCACATCAGATTTTTTTTATTAGTCCCGAAGCCTAAGATAAACACAATTCCTTTGTTACATAATTCATATTTCAAGTAAATGTAACTGACAGTAAATGTCACTGTCAAAAAACTAATCACTTCAAATTAATAATAGTGGCATTTTAAAAAGAAAATAGTAAGTAAAGCAATAGTTTTCTGCAATGGAACAGTTTGCAGCGTTAGTAAATACATAAGTATGTATTTAAATTAATAAAAATTGATAGGAAAGTGTGGCGAAGAAAGATTGTTGCGCAACTATTATTGTGGTCCGGATGGGGTTATTCGCTACCGAAAATCGGTCACTTTAATATGTCCTTATGTATGAATGCTATGATGATTGTGGACAAGGCGAAAGAATAATGTTGTTAAAGAGTGAAGTGAGTCAGCTGAGCTCTTACTCTTATCCCTTTTCTTATTGTTACTATTGTTTCCGGGTATTTGCTAACCCCCTAAGTGGGAATCGCGTGATTTTATGTACGTATGTATGTATGTAAAAATTAAATAGCGGGAGGTTTTGTGTTGGCCACATCAGCTTTTTTAACGTGAAACATTGAGTTTGTCATATCCATAGTTACGACTTCATATTTGATTGACAGCAATGTATTTTCCCGTTCCATTTAAAATGAAACATAGGGAACGAATCTGACAGAAGTACTATATTTAAATATTGTAAGAAATTTAGCGGAGTCAGAAAACCACTCGAGAGTACTAAATATATTTCGGGCACAAGGTACACACAGTATTTTCTTTACATCTAAATTTAATTTTTAGAAAACAGGTATAATTATTTAAATAATATTAACCTCTAATGACATCTTGTCAATATGACAGATAACCCTTGAATTTCCCTATAAGTTATGATTTGACATTTGATTGACAGCAATATATTTGTCTGTCTCATTTAAAATGACACATGGGGAATGAATTTGTCAGAAGTATTTAGCCGAGTCAGAAAACCACTCGGTCACAAGGTGCACACTATATTTTTTCTACAACTAATTTTATTTTAGAATGCAGGTATAATTATTTAAACAAAACTAACCTCTATTGACGTCTTATCAAATGTCAAATTCGTTCCCTATGTTTCATTTTAAATGGAACGGGCAAATACATTGCTGTCAATCAAATGTCAAGTAACCATGGATGTGACAAACCCAATGTTTCACTTTAAAAAATACTCACGGTATACACACACTTCGTGAAAATGTTAAAATTGGATTCTAGGGACCTTAAAATGTGGTCATTTATTAAAATCTCGATATGCGATTTTGAGCACGATCCCTATACCTCCCTTACCAAGGGTAACGGAAGGAAATATTAGCGTGGCGGACCCCATTATATAGTGAAAACACGCACAAATATCCCCCGAACCTAGCGTGCTTATGGTCACGATCCGTTACACTTACCCAATGCCAATGAGCAAGATTTTTTATAAACACTTGGATGAAAGTAACATAAAACTGTTAAAGCGATGTGGTAATAAAATTTCAACATTTCTCAAGTTTTAGAGATCAGGAGATTTAATTTATTTAACTATAGTAAGAAATCCTATTATTTCCATATTCCGATTTCCTAGACTCCAGTGACATTAATTTGCCTCGTGCCCAACTCGACGAGTAATCCTATGGAAGAAGTTTCAGTAAATAATTATATTCATTCAAGTTATCTCATGTTTCAGTAATTTTATTTGTCGGAAACAAATTCAGAGAAGAGAAATTTTCCATCTTGCAAAATATCTAATAAGAATATTTTCATTAAATTAAATTTTGTAATTAGATCAGAAAAATTGGCATGATTTTAAAATATTAATTTATAACATTTTCATTACTTTTCACGGCACAAATGACAGACAATAAAGCATTTTAAATACATGACTTGACGTCTATCAGCGACGATTGTCATGTTCAGCCTACTAACTGTGTACTAACTGACTAGTTTTTTATTTTGTCAAAATAAAATATTATAATTTTTTTTTTTTTATTATTTCGTCAAAATTGAATAAAATATTGTACAAACCACGTGAGCTAAGAAAGTTTATTCACTCGAAACTTTCTTTTCATAAATAAACATTACCTTAGCTCACTTGGTATGTAAATATCTATTATTGCTCTTACATACTGCGATTATTCTATTTTAAATATTAATATTTTCACAAAGTGGCTAGTGAAATGTCCTATGTGTTGCCTATTCTTAAACTTTTAGGCGGGGACAGATAAAATGGGCCTGTATATATATTGTTATTATTTTTATATTCATTATTTTAAAAAATGAAAATTAGTGTAATTACGTGGAAGTGTATAAGTCTATAACTGAAAGTGTTTCATATTTTTTTTTTGTTTCAAAACTGCCACCCTTTTGAAAGACCTGCTTTTTTTGAAGAGATTTACAACCTCATAAAAAGTTTATGATTGATATTAAATTGAGAGCGTTCATTACCTATGCAGACTTACGGAGTTATTCATGTAAAAATATAAAATGTGTCATAAATATGAAAATGTAATACAATACCTTCATCAAAAAGCTTCCTTTCTTCCATGGCGACCATTAATCCAACGTGCTCGTAATGATGTCCAAGAATTACGTAAACTGCAACAAAAATTATTACTTATTACCGTTACAATGTAGCGAAATCATTAAATGTGAGATCGGTATACTTTTCTCATTTCAACAATATAAAAATAAATATATTTGAATTTATTTATTTCAGAAATTAATCAAATTATGCCCGGTTTCACCATTGACGAATAAATAGTTTATTCATCAGTTAAGCTATTCGTCGAATAAAATAGCATATTTTTGTTCCACCAACGTCAGTTAGCAGTTATTCGACGAATAAATCGTCAGTTAAATTATCTGGAGATTTTTGCCCAGTTAAATATTTATTCAACGAATAGTTTGACATTTGACATTTTTATTGTGCGTGTTATAATATAATTATTGTTCAGTGGCGATCAGAAGAATATTTACAAAAGGTACCAATCTAAAACGGATAATAGATAAATATGAAAAATGAAGTTATCTTTAGTTGTTATTTATATTTCCGTCAATATTAAAATCTCATTTTCATCATTGTTGACATCTTCTGATCAAGAAATTGTTATTCAGGCGAAAAAGGAATGATCCCTATAATCACATGATCATAATTTATAATCAATTTGACGAAGTAGATTTTCGCATGCGATTCTGATTATCAAAACAATGCGTTTCAGAAATTCTGATTCAGCATCATCTGGAGCCAATAAATGAAAGAAATATGCCAGTTCTTTTATGAAGGATATTTTTTTTGTGCAAATATATTCCATTCTTTAATATTTTCTTGTGACAACACATCGTCAGTTTTCTTATTTTCTATAATACCGTGAGTATTTTTTAACGTGAAGCATTGGGTTTGTCATATCCATGGTTACGACTTGACATTTGATTGACAGCAATGTATTTGCCCGTTCGATTTAAAATGAAACATAGGGGACGAATTTGACATTTGATAAGACGTCAATAAAGGTTCATTTTGTTTAAATAATTATACCTGCATTCTAAATTAAAATTAGTTGTAGAAAAAATATAGTGTGCACCTTGTGCCCGAGTGGTTTTCTTACTCGGTTAAATTTCTTACAATATTTAAATATAATACTTGTGTCAAATTCATTCCCCATGTGTCATTTCAATGAGACAGACAAATACATTGCTGTCAATCAAATGTCAAATCATAACTTATAGGAAAATTCAACGGTTATCTGTCATATTGACAAGATGTCATTAGAGGTTAATTTTGTTTAATAATTATACCTCTTTTCTGAAAACTAAATTTAGATGTAAAAAAATACCGTGTGCACCTTGTGCCCGAAATATATTTAGTGTTCTCGAGTGGTTTTTTGATTCCGCTAAATTTCTTACAATATTTAAATATAATACTTCTGTCAGATTCGTTCCCTATGTATCATTTTAAATGGAACGGGCAAATACATTGCTGTCAATCAAATATCAAGTCGTAACCATGGATATGACAAAATCAATGTTTCACGTTAAAAAATACTCACGGTATACAAATATTCTTCCACTACAATTTTTAAACATTTTTTTTCTTCGTGAAGGAATTGTTTATTTCTTTCCCTCTTCTTATTTATATTTTCACTCATTTTCATTTGATTTCAATGACATAAATGAAAAAATTATTTTCGTTGACAGCGAACATGACAGTTTTGTCAGGGAGATGAACTTGTTAACTGTATACTCAATGCAAAATAATGGAAATAAAAATAATATTCCGTGAATAACTATCTATTCAACGATTTTGGTTGGTGAAATGAAATTTTGACTAACCGATGAATAAAATTTATTCGTCAGATAACTATTTGTAAATTTATTCGGCAATGGTGAAACCGGGCATTAGTAAACTAATAATTTTGCCAACTAGATTTGACTTTAGCGCTAAATTTTCAAACTAAATTTACAGTTTGTTACAATGTTAATCAGGCTTCTAGTTACTAAAATCTTTGTTGTATTGTCTTTGTTTTGACAGGAACGCCCTATGAGGAAAAATTGTATGTTTATATGTTTGGCGTGGAGGAAAATAAGCTAAAATTTCGTATGGCAGTGAACTTGTTAATGGAATGCTAGCCACAAAGTTTTTATACTCACTTCTGGTTTCGCGGAAGGTCTCTTCAACGAGGCGATGGAAAGGGTTGTCCATGTAGCCGTGATGGTACTGGGAATCCCACCATCTTGCACATCTTACTGTAATTCCAGCTGCTTGGAAAGTGGCCAGAATAGTGGATGCCACCTTCGAGTACTCTACGTCGCTCGAGTTCGGAAAGAAGAACACCACCTGCAATCAAAATAAGTCTTATTGGTAAACAAAACTAAACATGTTTTATGTCTCGTACTCATACGTATGAATAATAATAGTTATTTGGGATACAAGTACGTAAAGCTAGTCTTTGTGGTCAACACAAAACCTCCCGCTATTTAATTTTTATTAATTTTAGTACATACCTACATATATTTTTTTTTTTTATTTGTTTATTTGAGGGTTCTTCAACTTCTATGGTTATTTGAACCCTGGTACATTCTAATTTACAATTTCAATTATGTATTATTTTTACATCTTGTTCTATGTATTATGTTTTCTTCCTGTTGTTGGTTATTGGCTAGTGCTCGTCTCAAGTCGGTGGGAATGTTAAACTGTCTTCTTTTTTGGATGTACTGTGGGCATTCTTCTACTATGTGTTTGATGGACAGTGTGGTGTTGCAGTTGTCACATGTTAAGGGGGCTGTTCTTGATAGTAGGTGGCTGTGGGTAAGTTTGGTGTGGCCTATGCGCATTCTTGTTATAATTATTTGGTCCTTTTTCGTTCCGTTTGTTGTCCATGTCTTGGTGTCTGCTTTGATATTTCTCAATTTGTTGTTTGTCGTTTGTTGCCATATGCTGAACCAGTGTTGTTCTGTTTGAGTTTTAATGTGGTTCTTTAATTCGTTTTTTGTAATAGGTACGTTGGTGAAGTTTTCAACTAGTATGGCTTCTTTTGCTACGGTGTCTGCTTTTTCATTTCCTGGATTATTGACGTGGGAGGGAGTCCATATAAACATGACCGGCTATTTACTAATGCTGCAAACTATATTATGTTCTATTGCATATAACTATTGCTTTATTTACTATTTTCTTTTTAAAATATCACTATTATTAGTTTGAAGTGATTAGTTTTTTGACAGTGACATTTACCTGTCAGTTACCTACATTTGAAATATGAATTGCGTAACAAACGAATTGTGTTTGTCTTAGACTTCAGGATTTATAATACAGATTAATTTTTAAATTTATCTGTAAAATATATACAGGGAATTTATTTTAACATGCAACATATGGTCAATCACTTCCATGGTTACTCACTATTGACGAAAAATGACAGCAATGTAATATTTGTCCATTTTAAAATGCAACATACAAAATTTGGATTTTTCTATTATGAAAACTAATTTCCAATAAATTAGCCTACATACGATTAACAATGAATCAAAACATGAATGTTGCGCATCTCAACAAACTTTAGCTTACAAAAATTCATAACTTTCATGTAATAAATGTTAAAAAAATATCCCCATTCACACTGAGGCAATATTTTAGTCGGTCCTAATAAGAATTAACACCATTTGTGATGTGTTCTGGAGGTATCTCCTGTGCTACAATACTATTTATAATGTTGCATTTTAAAATGGACAAATATTACATTGCTGTCAGTTTTTGACAATAGTGAGTAACCATGGAAGTGATTCACCATAATGTTGCATTTTAAAATAAATTCTCTGTAGAAAAAGTATTAATGTATACCTGTAGAAAATTCAATACCGGTAACCTTTAATTTTCATAACGAGATAAAATGTGAAAAAATAGAGTCGAAATACAAGGTTTCAGAATTTTCTGAATGATAGTATTTGAGTTAGAGCGTGGACAAAATCCATACACACACACACACCACACATACACACACTCACACACACATACAGACATCATGGTGAAAATGTTAAAATTGGATACAAGGGACCTTAAAACGTGGTCATTTACTAAAATCTCGATATGTGATTTTTAGCACGATCCATATACCTCTCTTATACCCAAATCATTCAAGCACCCAATGCACGTCATCACTTTGTGTAAAAACCTTAATGCATTAAAATCACTAATAGTGAAAAATGAAATAAAATTTTAATCAGTTTGAACTGTCAAAAAATGTATAGCCTTATATAATTATTATTAAGATGAATAGTAGAGTTCATTACTTTTCGTATATGACATGAATAATATATAAATAATGTACATCAACGTCATATTATTCGTTTAATTGTTGCTATAGATGGCAACATTGATAATTTGTATGTTCATACTGTCAAAGTTATTATTTGAAAAATATTTGTATTGAGTTTGAAATATTTTTGTGCGTTGTAAAGGCCTATTTATAATAAAATAATGTTAAACGCAACGCAACGACGCAACGTGACCGTTAACGCACGTTAAGCACTTCTTATCAATCAGAAGAATTCGGTATATTTCTTTGAAATTCGGCTCACTTTTATTTATTGTCTTTATATGGCATACATAAGTATTGTATAAATAAGGTTAGTACTCGGGTTAGTATTATAAAATAATTTAAATAGAAATGAAAAGTGACTAAAATATAGTATTTATTTTGTAGAAGTGACAGATTATTAACATGTCGATAATAGAGATTGCAATCTGTATAACTCCTTTCATAAAGATTCTAAAACCTCTGCAAACGTACCCGTACATGACGTCACACATCTAGTTACTTTTATTCAATTTTTATTATTGACGTGCATTGGCTGCTTGAATGATTTGGGTATACCAAGGGTAGCGGGAGGTAAAAAAAAATTAAATAGCGGGAGGTCTTGTGTTGGCCACATCAGATTTATTTTTACGAGTGAAACAACCTGTTTTCTATTCTAGGGATAAACATAATCAAACGTCAACATATTTAAATGGCATTACTCATCTACTTGGAAATTACTAGCTATTTCAATAAAATGCTGCAAAAAATGAAACCAGTTTCTAGATATTGAATGTCATATAATCATTTGTGAATTTTAATTCCTTTGGTATTTGGATTTTATATATTCGTAATTTAACTTTAATTAAACTAAGTACTCTTAAAAAAATAAATTCAGTAGGTATACTTATTTACTAAGATCAAGTATTATTCAACGAAAATAGTGCGTTATACAATGACTTAATAAATAAAATTATAAAAAATATCAAGGAAAACATGTCGAAAAATAATGACCTTCAAAAAGAAAAGTATTTATGAATGAAGAAATATACCTACCTATAATAATCAAAAAACCCAAAAAAAGACATCCGAGAATATTTTTAATAAACGAAGGCAGGGCCGGCTTGATATTTTGCGGAACCTCTTGCAAGATTACCGGGAGAAGATTAAAAATAATAACCTTATGAAAGTTTTCACATAAAACATTTTTCAAGATAGTACGAGCCTCTTCTCACTTCAGTTGGCCCACTTGTTAAAAATTCATTTATGCTGACTTAACTAATAGCATTTTTAATAATACTAAAATGAATCTTTACTTTTTATTTAAAATGTAGATTTTCAGCATTATAGCGTAATTTTAAATTCAATTTTTAGCTCAAGATTAAAAATTTAATGGTATAACTTTAACACAAATCTAATATACAGTGTGTCCCATTTAGAAGTGCCACCATTGGGATCTCGAGAACTATAAGATATACAATGTCGGTTAAATGGAACTTTTTGTGCGCCTTTGGAAGGCGATCTCAAATGTGCTTTTGTTTTTCCAAAAATTCTCATAAGGCACTAGATAATGACGAAAAATTGATTATTGTTGATTTTTTCTTTTTCAAATAACTTCTGAACTATTGGTAATTGAGAAAAACGTTTCAAATATAAAAGATAGATATTTTTATTAACTAACCAGTGGCGTACAAAACAAATTTTTATATCCGTAAATATTCGAGATATAACACAAACTTATATTTTTTTAAATGGAACCTGATTTTAGTCTCAAAAAATAACTATTTTTTTCTCTTTTCAATGTTGTAGGGGGTATTATGTTTTATATTTGTTTTGCCTTCAAAATTATTATTTTTTTTCTTATTTTGTATTAAATTTACAATTATTTTGAAAATATTGGCAGATTTGTATTTACAAATACTCCTTGTATTTAAATAATTTATTTCGTTAGAAAAATTTGCTCAAAACTCGTATCAAATTAATTTTTATAATATTTTGTATCAGATCGCCCTTGGCACATTATAGTGTAATTTGTAATTATGAGTCTAGAATGAAATTATTAAGTAATAAAGGCATAAAATAAATTATATCGATCAAATACAATATAATTAATAAAAATAATATATTTTTTTGAGAAATAATATGAAAATTCACAAAAATAAAGAAAAAAATTAAATTTTAGGAGCAAAACAAATATAAAACGTAATAACCCTTACATCATTAAAAAGAGAAAAAAAATAATTATTTTTTGAGACTAAAATAAGATATGGGTTCCATTTAAAAAAATATAAGTTTGTGTTATATCTCGAAAATTTACGGTTATAAAAATTTATTTCGTACGCCACTGGTTAGTTAATATAAATATCTATTTTTTATATTTGAAACTTTTTTCTCAATTACTTATAGTTTAGAAGTTATTTGAAAAAGAAAAAATCAACAATATTCAGTTTTTCGTCATTATCTAGTGCCCTATGAGAATTTTTGGAAAAACAAAAGCACATCTGAGATGGCCTCCCAAAGACGCATAAAAAGTTCCATTTAACCGACATCGTATCTCTTATAGTTCTCCAGATACCAATGGTGGCACCTCTAAATGGGACACACTGTATACCTCCCTTACCAAGGGTAGCGGGAGGTAAAAATCGGCGAAAAAAAACTTTTTCTAAAACTTGATGAAGTAATTTTTGAGACTTTTATTTAGGCTTAACTTAAAATAAATCTCCAAATAGCTTAATCGTCGATAAAAGAAAAATATCGCATCGAAATCATAACACAAATGCCGGTATTTATTCTAGCTGTCTTATTTTGACGGCGCCATTAATGTGGTTCCGATGCTTAACATGTACGTTTCTTATCTAGAATAGTGTAAATAAAATAATAAAAATTATTTAAAAAAATCCAATGTTATATAATTATTATTATAATAATAATGGTCTGCGTTTTGTTGCGATATTTTTCACTTATTCGACGAATAAGCTATTCGAAGATTTATATGATATTGGTGAATACGGGCATAAGTGTCAGAAGACAGATATGTAAACATAATCTACAAGAATAAATATTTCTTTCATTTTCGCAATTTTTCGACTTCAAATAAAATTTAATATGCTCCTCGGGAATGAATTTCCATTTTAACACTCATATATGATTTCTCGGCCCTACGGGCAAATACATTCCGCGTTTGTGATAAAAAATAGAATTTGTGCTTTGATACATAAATATTATTTTATAAAATATTCCAAACGTCAGGCATTTTTTCTTCGTTTATGTATTTCTGTAGTTCAGAAATAGTACTTATATTAAAGAACGAACGCCATAATTGTCATTTTATCTTGTGAGAAGGAAGTTTTGGATCACAACGCCAACGCGAAGTGGAGTGATCCAACACTTTGAACAAAATAATCGACATTTATGAAATGAGTTCATTATACTTACTATATATTCTATTTTACGCATTCTATGTCTTTTTAAAATAAAAAAATCTGTTATGACCAGCACAATACCTCTCGCAATTTCCATTTTATTTTATATAAGTATTGTATTGCGCTTCGCTATCGAACCGTCGTTTTATAACAAAAAAATTACAGCACTACTCAAATATTGTTTTTTATTGTATATAACATGTCTTCTGCACATATACAATTCTAATTATATCTATTTTTCATTGTATGAGGAAGTTCCAAATGTTAGAGAGTCTTGCAATTCATTAAGAAGATTGACGGTATATCTGATGGATTATGCATTTTACCTACAATTTTAAATATTTAATTAATAAAACAGTAAAAAAGATTAAATGTACTTCCCAGAAAAAGCTTTCAGAATGTCACTAAAACTGTTTATTTTTCCACACACACATCCACACATACACACACACGGACATCATTGTAAAAATGTTATAATCGGATTATAGGGACCTTAAAACGTGTTTATCCACTAAAATTTGGAAATGCGAATTTTAGCATGATTCCAATAACTTATCTTAGCGAGAAGTAAAAATGGAAGTGTCAAAATTGGTTGGCGGTATTAATATGACGTTCGAAAAATCATTTGACAACTCTAATTTGATTTTTGTAACATTGTAAGACTTTACGCTATTTTCTATTTTTTTCTAACTTTACTACTCTATATATCTTCTCTTCTTCTCGTTTTAAATTCGAAATTATATAAAAATAAAATTTTTAACAATCGTTTGTGTTCGTTTATTTAACGAGATTTGACATTTTTTTGATATTTTTGAAATTCTTAGCTACCATCCTTATAAAGGTAAATTATATTAGTCTCTTACAGCACTCGAATGAGTTATTAACGAACTATTTTGAGTGCTGTAATAGCTTTGTTATAGATGCAAAATGAAAAAATCTGATGTGGGCAACACAAAACCTCCCGCAATTTAATTTTTATTAATTTAAATACATACCTATCTACGTATTTACTAACACTGCAAACTGTTCCATTGCAGAAAACTATTGCTTTATTTACTATTTTCTTTTTAAAATGTCACTATTATTAATTTGAAGTGATAAGTTTTCTGACAGTGACATTTACTGTCAGTTACATTCATTTGAAAAATGAGCTGTGTAACAAAGGAATAGTTTTTATCTTAGGCTTCGCGACTAATAAAAAAAAATATTTTTAAATTTATCTGTAATATATATAGAAAAAGTATTAATGTATTCCTGTAGAAAATTCAATAATCTTTAATTTTCGTAAGACATAAAAATTCGAAAAAATGGCATTTAATGGTATTTTTTGAAGAAAAACCATTATGAGCTTCAAGTAAAGTACCATTTCCGTTTATCCGATTTAGACCAAAATCTAATGGCTTCTATTCCTATTAGAATAGGGTAAAAATACAAGGTTTCAGAATTTTCTGAATGATAGTATTTGAGTTAGAGTGCAAACAAAATTCGTACACATACACACATACACACACTCACACTCACACACACACACACACACACACACACACACACACACACACACATACAGACATCATCGTGAAAATGTTAAAAATGGATTCTAGGGACCTTAAAACGTGGTCATTTACTAAAATCTCAATATTAGATTTTTAGCACGATCCCTATACCTCCCTTACCAAGGGTAGCGGGAGGTAAAAATTAATTTAACCGTACATAAAGTATATACGTTATACACTCTTTAAAATATGTAAAATGTCACTTTTTAAACACTAGTGCGTGAAAAGGAAATACCTTGCTAGACAACATGTCAACTAACACTAACAATATTTGAAGCTGCCTGCATACTCACACTCAGTATTATGAGAAATAGCACTAACACTTCGATAATAACGAATATATTATTTATACCATGTGGGCGTTTGTCACGGACACTCATCGCTATAAAAATTAATACAATATGTATCACGGTATCACATACTCCGCAACCGAAAGTAATGGAATGCTTCTTGATACTTTTCATTACCCATATTCACTATAGTTATTTTTTATGTGAAGATAATCGTAAGACATTTGCTGATTCATTCTCGTGTGATAACCCTGTGTACACAGTTTAACCAGTTACGGTGGATTTATGCAGCCTACTTTTTATTTAATTTTTTCTTTTTCTTTATAAAAGTTAAATGTGTGTTTATATATATATTTCTTTATGTGCACACTTCTAATTTTACTTTAAAGCCGGATTTATAGTTTACATAACATAACAAAACATAGCATAACATAACGTAACATAACATAAGAATTTTTTTAGATTTTATGGTACGAAACATAAACATAAGACATAGCACGAGAAAAAGAAGAATTGTTCTGAAAAATGTTCATAATGTAGTATTATTACTATATTCATTACTGTTTTTACATTTCATTTTGTCATTCTTTGTACACGTTAAATTTTAGAACTTTTCGCAAAAACATGATTTGTTTAGATAAAAATGGCTGATGACGATGCTATGATAGTAGCTGTTGCAATATCTTGTGCATTATTATTATTAACTCTGCACAATAATTTAACTTCATTTAACGTAAATATCTCATCAGAAACAAAAACTAAACTCACAATTTGTTTGTAAACAACAAGCAGATGCGAGCACTCTAACCCTCCAAGATTTCGCTGCTCTTCCAATAGAGCCGAATTGAGCCGAATATTCCCGAACACCATAACATAACATAACGAAATAAAATATGGTAATTTCTTATGTTATGCTATGTTATGTTATGCTATGTTATAAAACTATAAAATGCCATACGGACTTATGTGTTTTCATATTTTCACTATGTTATGCTATGCTATGTTATGTAAACTATAAATCCGGCTTAAGACTTGACGAACTTTCAACCGTTAAAGTGAAAGAATTTCACAACTGCGCATGAGCACCACAACATAATCGTCAGCGTGGTGCCGTATTATATTATTATTATTGTCGGGAGGTGGTTCATTCTTGCCCCTGTACTGCGACCTTTCTGGTCTGTTGTACCCTCCGTGTTTCCTCCTATTCTAGGAGCCCTGTATGTTTTGTAAACTCCAGGATTTTCTTTAGACTAATGTCCTTTAATGTCTCAGTGTGCAATTCTTTTGCTCCTAAAAGACTATGTCTGCTTGCCATAAATGCTTCGCAGTGACATATTAAGTGTTCAGGGGTTTCATCCTCTTCTCCACATCCTCTGCATGTTGGTTCTTGTTTGAGGCCCAACCTATGCAAATGTTTATTTAATTGACATTGTCCTGTTACCAGTCCTGTTATTAGTCTGACATCTTGCTTGCTCATTACAAGTAAGTTGTCTGTTCTTTTCTTGGATGGCTCATTCAGGAAGAGCTTGGAATGTCTTTGGCCTGATGTGGCTGTCCAATGCCGTTTGTGCCATTGCCAAAGCAAAGTATTAAGTTCTTGCTTAACTGTTTGCGCATTTATTCCGCAAGCAGGTTCTGGTCCTATAAAAGGTATATTTGTCCCATCTTTTGCAAGATGGTCGGCTGCCTGGTTTCCTTCAATTTCTGAATGCCCGGGTACCCATATCAATCTTAATTTATTCGTCGCTCCTAAGGCATTCAATCTGTGGATGCAGTCCAGAATTAGTCCTGAGCCTACCTCACACGAGTTTAGTGCCTTAAGTGCGGCTTGGCTGTCTGTTACTATGGAGATTCTTCTATTGTGGTAGTTTTTCTCCAATAGTAATTGCACGCTGGTTAAAATTGCGTGTACTTCTGCTTGGAATACTGTTGCATTTGTCCCAAGTCCAACCGATTGGTTGTGTCTTGTGAATTCGTTTTCGTGTGCGTGGTTTTAGGTTATACGCTGGTTTGCTGGTTATACAACGAAAAATGAATAAAGACCAAGATTATTTATTATTGGATTTAATCCAAAAGTATCCCCACCTGTACGACAAAACTAATTGTTTATTCAGAGATAAAACAGCGAAAAAAATGCATGGAAAAGTATGCTGAAGCAGCAGATGCACACATTATTACATTCTTGTCCATTTTGAGAGATATTTATCTGTTTAAATTTACGACTATATGCCAGAAAAATCACATCTGTATGAGTATCGAAGGTTTAAAGTAGTTGCATAAAGTACTAAGCTTAAACTAAAAGTAAAAGCGAAAAGAAAAACAAAAAATAAAATAAAAATATGATGTGGCCAGCACATGACCTCCCGCAAATTCCATGTTTAAAATAGTAATGAGCTTTCAGTAAAGTATCTTTTTCCGTTCCGGTTGATCGTTTATAAACAAAATCTAATTTGTTGTTTTAATAAATAGAAGTCTGTAATACGAAATTAATTTCGTGCCAAAAATAATCGATTATCATGGACCTATAGCGCTCACCATCAACTATAACAGTTCGACCTTCGTCATTAATTTAGAAAAAGTAAGCTGACCATAGTGTGCACCAAACAGTCTCATTTTGACATGTAATGGTACCTCGTAAATCACATGAAGATTTTCCTCTGCTATACCCAGAGAGGAGAAAATGTGCCTCACCAAAGAAAAAGATAATCCGCGAAAAATCATCATCAACTTCCAAGTGCTCTAAAAACGCAATCTGTGTAAATTCTTTGCCGTACATGATCCATGTCGTAAATGTGTAGTTGTAAACCAATATTTGACATTTTAAAAATACGTACTTATACTGACAGATTTATATTTACAAATCAATTATATTTCTACTTAATTCTTCTTAACACGGTTTCATTATTAATGTAAATGTGACAGTGACATTTGTTCTAATATGTCAAAATTTTATTAAAGTATTATGTTTTTGTTTGACGCATGGGTCAGATGATGTACAAAAATAAATTATTTTATAAATTTATATTTAAAGTTATTTAAAGTTTTTTAATGTTATATTATCGTAGAATTGAAGATTGTACCATTATATTATATTTTTAATAGTAAAAGTTGCTGAAAAATTATATTCAATGCAATTTTTCCAAGAAAAACTGGTAAAAGCTTGTATAAGTTATACTTCCGGTTATCTGATATACACTAAAAACTAATCAACTCTTCCCACATTAGTATAGAATGGGTACACAAAATTTCAAAATTTTCTGATTGATAGTATTTGAGTAATCGTGTCCACAGGATCCACACACACATACACACATACACACACACATGCATACCCACAGACATCATTGTAAAAATGTTAAAATCGGATTCTGGGGGCATCAAAACGTGCTTATTCACTAAAATCTCTATATGCGTTCTTTAGCACGATCCCTATACCTCCCTTACCTAGGGTAGCGGGAGGTAAAAAGTAAACTGCATAAATTCACCTTTATCATGAAACATAAATATTTTTAAATTTTCATTTTCATAATATGAAACACCCCTGAGTTTGGCCGCCCATGTGCGGGGCCACTGCACCCCCGCTAAAACGGTCCTGAATTTATAAATACCGGGGGTGTTTGAAAGAGTACCATTAGTAACTGATACGGCTACAGCTACAACTTTCTCACCTACTTGAAGCCTGCCCTGAACAAAAGTGGGGATAAGGAAAACTAATGAATATTTTAAAACTGAGATGTTAAGGTTAAGAGATACATTAGAAGAGAAGAGATCGTGGCGAAAACAACATAAGCTAGCGACATTAGTTATTGTAAGTAATTTATATTTTTTATTTATTGTTGATTGCCGTCTGCAATTTTTCTTTAATATGGATCCCGGATTCACACGTGACTTTTACTTCAGACAAGTCCCAATACGACTCATATCTGTCAGTCTGGAGGTCAGATATCAAATTAATTATTCTTATAATGTAAATTTAGTTGTATTATTTTTACCTTCCGTCAAAAGGAAGGTATTGTTTTTGGTCAAAAAATTCGGTGGTGAGTTTTTAATGTATAAGCACGTTTTAGGGTCTCTACAATACGAATGTACTATTTTTAAGATGATGTCTGTATGTGTGTATGTGTGTCCGTGTGTGTGTCTGTGTGTGTGTCCGTGTGTGTGTCTGTGTGTGTGTCCGTGTGTGTGTCTGTGTGTGTGTCCGTGTGTGTGTCTGTGTGTGTGTGTGTGTGACAAATTTTTCTCCGACGATAACTCCAAAACTACAATTCTAAAAATTATGATTCTTTCATATTCCTCTTCTTTACAACCATATGAAGAGCTGATTAGATTTTGGTTATAATTGGTCAACCGGAAGTACCCTTATTTGAAGATCTTAACAGTTTTTCTGGAAAAAACCCAGTTAAATATCATTTTTCGACATTTTATGGTCATTAATACGAAAGAAAATTTTATTCTCTGTAAGATTTGATTATACATTTTCCTTCATATTCAATAAATATGGAGTTATAGAGAGATTAAGAGAGGTTAACTTTCAAAAATCAGTCTGCTTTGAAAAAATTATGGAAACAACAGATATGTATATTCAAAAAATTCTAATTGACAGATGTCAGTGTCAAGTGCAAAATCAAAGTAGAAAGTATTGGATCAGAAAGTAACATAAGTGGCAGAGTGTCCTTCGCAAGTGACTTGCAGTTACAATGCCGGGAGTACGAGGAAGGCCAAAGAGAAAATGGAAGGACTATGTAGCAGAATATTTGAGAGAGGAAGAACTGTGTTAAAAAGATTCGTTGTATAGGAATGAGGAAGTGTGAAGTACAATTTACAGAATGTACATTTGTGTTCTAATTATATTGGATTTATAGAATCTTTTCAAAGAAACTTGCAATATGGAATTTGTAAAAAATAGTGTGTTCGTGTTACAATTTTACAGGATATATAAAATCTTTTCCAAGGAACTTTTGGTATCTGATTTGTACAAATACATTGAATTGACGGAAGGTTTTGTGCTGGCCACAACAGATTTTTTTCTTAATTATTATTATAAATACACAAAATTGAAAATTACATATAATTGTTCATTACGATATTTAAATAATCTTTATTTAAGGTTGAATAAAATTCTGATGAATTTATGCAAAAACAAAATGTTAATTGGATATCTTTAAAACTAAATAATTCTCGAGTTATAACATAAACATTATATATTTTTCTTGTACGATCGTTTTTTTTTTTACCTTCTTTCACCTTTAGGTATTGTCTTTGGTCAAAAAATTATGTGAGTTTTTAATAAATAAGCACGTTTTAGGGTCCCTAGAATACAATTTTACTAGTTTTACGATGATGTCTGTATGTATGTGAGGCTGTGTCCGATATCGCATTTTGGCATTTAGTATTTAGGATTTAGGTCTTCTTCATATAAGTACAACTCCGAATGGCACCCTAGTGATATCCATTGGTTTGTATGGCAACACTTTGAACAAGAAAAATGAATTATACAATTCGATTCAATTTGATGCTTGAGAGTAAATGTTAATATTATATTTCATAAAATAGAAGCTAAAAAGCGATTCTTTTACTGTAAATTTGACGTTCTGTACAAATTATAGCAACGAACATATTTGTTTAATTAGTGCGCGTCAACTTCAAGGCATAGTGTGCTCCTGCAAAACCCTAAAATCTAATTCCTAAAATACTAAATAATCACTAGATTTAGGGCATATAAATTTAGGATTTAGATATTAGGATGATAAAAGTGCAACATCGGACACAGCCAGGGGTGTAGTCGAGGGTATACGCGGGTATACGCCGTATACCCTCTGGCTTTTTAGGTGCCCGAGCGTGTACCCTCTGCTTTTAAATATTTGAGACAAAAATTATAAAAATTAAATAAACTAATGAAAATTTTATCCAACAATTAATATAATTTTTTTAGAAATTATAATGAAATTATCTTTATGTTTATAAAATGTACTTTATTTGATTGGCGTCGCCATCTATTATTGAAATTTTAATTTTGATTTTTGTTATATAGAAGCCGTATACCGTTTACAGTTTTCGCAAAATGTACGATTCGTAGTAGGCAGGTTTGCGACTTTGATACGTAAGGCAGTATTTAATTCTTTTATTTTTTTCTTTGTGTTTATAGTTTTTGTATTTTAGTTGAAAATTTAAAAGATGACATTAACTTCGTATTAAGTCACAATGTATAATAGTCGCGCGCATGTTGTGTTGTGTTTCGATTTTAGACAGTTTATCCAGATAAATATATTCTCTTTTGTAAAATGTTCTGTGATCTGGCAATTTATTTTTATACATGAGAGGGAAAATACATGCAACTTCACATCCCTTGAAAAAAATGTAATTTTCAATTATAAGGCATTTGACCTTGAATGAAAAAAATTGCGTATTTTTTTCTTTTTAATTATTGCCCCGCCCCCTCTGCGTATATCCTATGTTTACAAATATATTTTCAGCGTATACCCTCTGCTAATTTTACGACTACAGCACTGGACACAGCCTTAGTATGTGTGTGCGTGTCTATTAAGATATGATCCAAAACTTGTTAAATTTGATATTTGAAACTCGAATATAATTTGAAACAACATATTATATTCGACATTGACTATATATGATAAACCGGATATTGATTTGGAGCTCTAACAAATTTTTGAGGAAAAATATAATAAATTATAATCCAAAATTTCGTATTACAGACTTTTCTATTTATTGGACAACAAATTCGATTTTATTTACAAACGATCAACCGGAAGTGATACTTTACTTAAAGGTCACTGCTATTTCAAACATGGAATTGGCGGAAGGACATGTGCTGACCACATCAGAATTTTTCATTTGTTTTCCAATAAATTTAATTTTATTTCACTTCAAATAATTAATTGTGTTATATCTCGAGAATTATTAACTTTTATAAAAATATAATGGTTTCATCAACATCAAATAAATCTAGCTTTCTTCGCTTAATCGCGTCAAAATATGACAGCTAGAATAAATACTGTCATTTGTGCTATGGTTTCGATGCGATATTTTTCTCTTATTCGACGAATAAGCTAGTCAAAGATTTATTTGATATTGGTGAAACCGAGCACTAGACATTTTTCTTTATCTTTTATAATAATCGAGATACATAGTATTTTTAAAATAGGCAAAATTAAGCACAAGTTTTGCGACTATTTTTTTGCAAATTTTAGTTTTGTAATTTTTCGGGTTTATTTTAATTGCTTAACATCAGTTTCAATGAATGACAAACATCATACTTGATCTGTATAAAATTGGTGAATAAATAGAAAAACTTACTTAGCATTTAGCGTAAAAATATCATTTGGTAAATGTACATATAAAAATAACGCCTTTATTAAATGACCAAAATAGAAACATTTTGAAAAAAGAGCTAGTAATAAATACAACAAAACTGAAAAGCCAAAACATTTCTTACTAATAGCTTTCATTGAACCTTGAATTTTGCGGTCTATAAACACGAATGTGATCATCGTTGGTAGATTTTAATACCTTTTCGACTGTAAATATTACCCGTTCCCAAAATGCTAGATTTCTGTGAAGGTAATTTAATGAATTCATCATCGTAAAACCAGTAAAATCGTATTGTAGGGACCCTAAAACGTGCTTATTCATTTAAAACACCATCGAACTTTTTGACCAAAGACAATACCTTCCTTAACTAAAGGTTTTTTCACTAATTTGATATTTCTAGCGAAGAAGTCCGGGATCCATACTATTCAAGTAGATATTAATTATTATTTAAAAAGTATTTACATACCTACATAAGTAAATATACAAATATACGTTTTAAATTTTCTACATAGATGTGATATTTATTTCAGATAAATACAACAATATGAAGATATTAATAGTTTCTTTATTTTTATCAATAAACTTAGCATTGGCAACAAAATTAACTGAAGATAATTTCAGTTTGAAAGATTTATTAGAAGATTCTCAACATACAATTATAAATATTTTTAAAACTGGTAGTAACCCAGATATCAAAAACAATATCTTTGAAAAGAACTTTGCTCCTACATTTAAACTTGGTGAATTAAAACGCACTAAGAGATCTGATACTGGTTCACCAAATATTCCTACTTTGGATAATTCGTTTGGGAAACCAGAATATTCTAATTTTGATACAGGTAATGAATATTTTGATGCTAAATATTTGGACAGTACACTATATGAAATAAACGATGAAAAGAGATCAGTACCATCTACTTTTGGCGAAGTTAGTAATGGATCCATCAATGAAAAGAAAAGTAATAGTACTAGTAGAATAATAAATATTTTTGAATCAGGCAGCAACCCAAAGATCAAAAACAATTTCTTTGAAAAGGACTTCACTCCTGAAATAAGAGCACCAAATCATCAAATAGGGTTACGACAAAATTCTAATGGACCTACCTATCAATACCCCGAATGGGCACAAGCTTCATTTAAACCAGAAGTTAAAAGTCCAGAAGAACCAAAAATTCGTCCTCCTCTTCCGGCATCCAGACCATCATTTCCGACATTCCAATCAGGTTCACCACAAATGCTAACTCCTATTACGTCGTACGGCGGTACTCAAGGAGAAGATGTTTCGAAAAAAGCGACAAATAGCTTAACCCCTGAATCCAATCCGCAAAATATAGATGTAGCCGAATTTAGAAGCCCTTCTGCAGTATCGGCAATGACATTTAAATCAGGTTCCCCAGAACCTCGAATTCCTGCTGTGGCATACAGCTGGACGGTAGACGACGGTGTTTCAAAAAATGCAACAGCAAATATACCAGAAGTTAGAAGCCCTGAAATGGCATACAAACCAGATTCACCAGAATTTCGAAATCCTCCTCCGGTATACGGACCAGTTCCACCAGAACCAGAAATTCCAAGTCCATCTACGGAATACAAGGCTGATTCTTTTGAGGTGCAAAATTCGACAACTAGTTTAAACCTTGAACCCAAAGTAAGACCATATGTAGCATCCTATTACAGAAGAGATTCACCAGAAATTCGAAGTCCTCCAGTGGCATACACCGAACGACCTAAAAACTAGATTCATTAGAAATTCGAAGCCCTTTGGTGGCATACTAACATGTGTCACATAAGTTTTTGGAAATTTTTTGAATGAACGGGGCTGCACTTAAAGAAATAAATGTTTTAAAAACAAAAGTTTTGCTTTGCGATTCAAAAAATTACTGAAAACAAAAAATGTTACAATAGGTAGAATTAAATAAAATGTTGATTGAATTGAGGGTATAAAAATATGATTTTGAAAATTGTTTTTGATTTAAAAATATTGAAAAATTTATTTTTGTAATATTTGTATATTGTATATTTTTTTATAAGAAATTAATAAACATGTTAAATAAATAATAATCTACCTATAACTTACCATCCAACCTTAAAATTTAAAACACGTATTTTTCTTTCATAAGGAGGTACTTTTTAAAGTGAAATATTTTATTTTTATTTCAAAAGTAAATAAGTATAGAATCTAATTAAAAAAGTACTTCAAACTAAAAGAAAATAGCTATCGATTTGAAATACATAAATTTTATATTAAAAAATCTGTTGTGGCCAGCACAAAACCTTCCGTCAATTCGATGTATTTTGTACATATCCCATACCAAAAGTTCCTTGAAAAAGATGCTGTATATCCTGTAAAATTTTAACACCAACACACTATTTTTTACAAATTCCATACCGAAAGTTCCTTTCCCTATTTTATTAGGGGTCGCTGTTTCTTACTCTTCTCTTTTACTCATTCCTGTCCAACGTATCTTCTTCACATAATTCTTCCTCTCTCATATCTACACAGTCCTTCCATTTCTCTTTGGCCTTTCTTGTACTTCTGGCATTGAAAATTCCAATCTTGAGGCGAGTCTGCAACTACAAGTCACTTGCGAGGGACACTCTATCACATTCACATATAACTTTCTGACCCTATACTTTCAAGTTTGGTTTTGCATTTGACACTGACATCTGTCAATTAAAAATTTTTGAATTATCTGCTGTTTCCATAATTTTAGCAAAGCTGACTAATTTTTGAAAGTTAATGTCTCTATAACTCTATATGTATTGAATCTGAAGGAAAATGTATAATCAAACCGTATAGAGAAGAGTATTTTCTTTAATATGTATAATAACAAAATGTCGAAAAATGATATTTAACTGCGTTTTTTCAAGAAAAACTGTTAAAAACTTGAAATAAGGGTACTTCCGGTAGATCAATTATAACCAAAATCTAATCAGCTCTTCACATGGATGCAAAGAACAGGAATACGAAAGAATTATAATTTTTAGAATTGTAGTATTGGAGTTATCGCCGGAGAAAAATTTGTCACACACGGACACACACACACACACATACAGACATCATCTTAAAAATAGCAAATTCGTATTCTAGGGATCCTAAAACGTGCTTATTCACTAAAAACTCACCAACGAATTTTTTGACCAAAGACAATACCTTCCTTACCTAAAGGTGACGGAAGGTAAAAATATATACATTCAGTACAAAAGTACTAAACAAATAAATATATTATTGCTTAAAAAAGTTTTGCTCTTAAAATAACAGTAATTCCTTCTTGAAATAAAACCATTTATCTTTTAACTTAAAAGTATGATTATCTATTAAAAGTCCTAATTCACTTGAAGTAAAATAAATTCTTTTGGCTCAATTTTAAAAGTAATTTTGTTTGATTTTATCTGCAATTTATTTATTATTAAAGTATTTTTTTTTTTTTTTGTGATTTAAGGAAAGTATATTGAACTAGTTCATTACTACAAAATTAACATATTTTAAGTTTAACATTGAACATTGTAACAATTTATACGCGGAACTGTAATTCTTATACTCTTATTAACAAAGAAACAAGTTGTGTTTATCTTAAGCTTCGGGATTTATAAAAAAATTGATTTTTAAATTTATCTGTAAAACATATAGAAAAAGTATTAATGTATTCCTGTAGATAATTCAATAAACTTTGATTTTCATAACGACATCAAATGTGATAAAATGGCATTTAATAGTTATTTTTTATACAAGACGATAAAATACAATTTTATCGTCTTGTAGTAGACGAGTAGAAAGTTTAATTCACGAGCGATTTCGCGAGTCAATAATTCAATTTTATCGTCGTGTGTAAAATTCTATTTTTTTTATAGCGGATTTTAAAGATCAAAAATTAGAAAAACCGATTATAAATTAAATTATTTAAGAACAATTTAAAAATCTCAGTAGCGTGGTAGTTATAGAATTTGTTTGAAAACAATTTCATTTTATTCATGTTTATACAATTGAAGTTATATATAATATGAATCGCCAAAATGTATAATGTGTTTTAATTTAAATAAAAATTAAAGTTCTTTATCTACTCTTGGTGTTAAAGTATTATTTTATCCACCCTTGCGGTTAAAATGTCAGTCAACTATTTCGAGTTGAACAAAGCACACTATAAATCTGCTATAGAAAAATTTTTTTGAAGAAAAACCATTATGAGCTTCAGGTAAAAAAAACATAATATACAAAAATAAAAAATCTGATGTGGCCAACACAAGACCTCCCGCTATTTAATTTTTATTAATTTAAATACATTCCTACATATTTACTAATGCTGCAAATTATATTGTTTCTTTGCATATAGCTTTATTTACTATTTTCTGTTTACAATGTCACCATTATTAATTTGAAGTGATTAGTTTTTTGACAGTGATAAATTTGTCAGTTACATACATTTGACACGGTAAAATAACTCAAAAGTGTTATAATTCCGCTAACTGCAAGTTACAGTAATTACATTATTAGTTATAATGTCTTAATAAAAACTGTGTTCCTTGGGTGAGCTTCAAATAAAGTGCCATTTCCGGTTATCCGATTTACACCAAAATCTAATGGATAGTATTTGAATTAGAGTGGAAACAAAATCCATACACATACACACACACAAACACACACACAAACACAAACACACACACACACACACACACACATACATGCAGACATCATCGTGAAAACGTTAAAATTGAATTTTAGGGCCCTAAAATCGTGGTCATTTATTAAAATCTCGATATGTGATTTTAGCAAGATCCCTATACCTCCTTTACCAAGGGTAGCGGGAGGTAAAAATTAAAACCAGTTCCTATGTACCTATTCAATAAGATATTGAATATTATATGTGTGTTTTAATATAACATATCTCCATAATTTAATCAGAATTATTTAAAATATTCTTTTTTGCGATAAAATCTCATTATAAAGAGTAATTAATGAATAACTATTTACAAGGAAAACATGTAAAATAATAACCTTCAATAAAGTATTTATCTATGAAGGAATATCCTACCTAAGACTATTAAAATATCCAGAATAAAAGACGTCAAAGGATATTGTTGGTAACAGAAAACAAAAGATGAAAGTGGGGATAATGAAAACAAATAAATATTCTACAACCGGTTTGTTGTGTAGTACACTAGCAGACGTGGAGTAAACAACAAATGTCGTCTACAGTAATTATTGTAAGTAATTTATGTAGGCTTATGTTATAGCGTAATAAATGATATTTCAAACATCATAAGTTTTATTTTAATATGAGGTCTAGTTTCTAATAGATATTTACACACCAAGTGAACTAAGGTAATGTTTATTAATGAGAAGAAAGTTTAGTTTAGTTAATTTCTTAGAGTGAATAAACATTCTTAGCTCACGTGGTTTGTACAATATTTTATTCAATTTTGACGAAATAGTAATAAAAGCTATTATAATATTTAATTTTGACAAAATAAAAAACTGATCAATTAGTATGTTGAGCATGACAATCGTCGCTGATAGACGTCAAATCATCTATTCAAAATGCTTTATTGTCTATCATTTGTGTCGTGAAAAGTGGTAAGTGTTATTTTCGTACCTGATGTTACTTTAAATGCATTATTTGTTGCAGAGAGAGTTAAAATTTTGTGACAGTGATTTAATTTTTTTTTAATTCACTTGTGAATAAAGTGTATCTTATAGTAGTTGCTATGGAGTTAAAAATGACAGTTTAAAACGTCAAAATTGAATAAAAAAAAAAATATGAAATACAAAACTGCGAAGTGGTCTATTTCTATGCACGTATGTTTAAAAGTAGGCAATAGTTTTGTCACATGTTGTTAAGCTGTATGAACATTGGCATCACCATGGTGTATAAATATATATACACCGTGGCATCACAAAGGTACTGTTTTAGATTAAGTGAATTTCAATAAGTAATTATAAAATATCTAATGGATATTTCGTGATAAATATGAAGCTATTTATAGAATATTTTTTTAAAATTTTGTATTTAGAAAGCATATAACACAGAAAACGAAAGACGAAAGTGGGGATAATGAAAAACAAAGGAATTGTGTTTATAAAATGCTCGGAGACTTATAAAAAGATAACTTTTTAAATGTACCTGTAAAATAAAAAAAGTATTGATGTAGTCGTATACCTGTAGATTTTCAATAATTTTTTTAATGATATAAAATGCGAAAAAATGACATTTAATGGTATTTTTTGACGAAAAACCATTATGAGCATCAAGTAAAGTGCCATTTCCGGTTATCCCATTTACACCAAAATCTAATGGTTTCTTTCCGTATTAGAATAGAACCGAAATACAAGGTTTCAGAATTTTCTGAATGATGGTTGAGTTAGAACGTAAGACAAAATCCATGCACATACACACACGCACAGAGAGAGAGACAGAGAGAGATAAACAAACGTCATCGTAAAAATGTTAAAATTGGATTCTAGGGATCTTAATGGTCATTTATTAAAATCTCGATATGCGACGATCTCTTACCAAGGGTAACGGGAGGTAAAAATAGATATTTAGCACTGAGTACAGTGGAATTAGATTTAGAAAAAAATATTTAGGTACATGTAACAAAAAAAAAAAACAAATGAAATTGACTCCGAAAGTGATGACGTCAAAATCGACCGGGAATTACAAAACCTGAAAGTAGGCTTCCGGTTTCTTAACTGCATCTTGAAAGAGTTTGTTGTGAACGAACCGTACTAGCGCCAAATTTAAATAGCTGTCATAAAAGCTGTTTTCTGTAAAGTGTAAACACAACTTTTAGAATTAAAAATTATTTCTTATAAAGCTAATTTTATAACAATATTTTGCATTATAATCAATTAATAAAATGAATAATGCATATGAAAAATAATGGAGATGGAAAATAAAAGAAGCAGATATGCAAAATTTGAAAAGTAGATTACCATATAATAAAATATATTTGTCACATACGTATAAATAATATAGTGTTAACGAATACGTGTAACAAATTTATAGGGTATGTAGGGGATGCAAAAATAAAATAAACAAAATTAGTAACTGTAGTGAGAGATCGTAACAGCCAACGAAAATTAAGAAAGATAATTACCATTTTACGAGTTTATTAGTAAAGTCTATTTTGCATCTCGTACATACCCTATAAATTTGTAACACGTATTCATTAAAAGCCTTTGTAGGTACATATTTACAAAAATTCGATTACATACTTTGTTCATTATAAAATATTTCGACTTCCTTATAAGCGGGTATTGAAAATTTGTCAAAGCCCCACAAACTTTAAGGATGAATGTTGCATGGGGCATTAAAAAAAGCAATCATATGTAATATCTGAAAAGTTTTAATTCCTCCTATGGCCCTTTCTACTTGTACATTTACCCTCGTAATATTTCTTGTTTTCTGAATTTGTTCCACCGTAAACTATGGAATCATTAAAAATTAACGCCTGATTAACTCGCAACTTTACAATGATTAAAACCCATTGCTTTTCCAAATTTGGCTAAATCGTTTCTTAATACTTCAACATATTCCTCAGAAACTGCGCGATCAGTGGATCTATGTGGTGTTTAAGGATATAGATCTTCTTCTGTTTGCACTGTAGTATCAGTTGTTTTCTTCTTCGACCAGGAACAAGCCGTATTTACTTTTTTTTTTTACTTTAAATACATAAAACAGGAATATGTAACAAAATCACATCATTAAATTTTCTAGTTTTCGAATAAGACAAATGACAGCTATTTAAATTTAGCGCTAGTTCGGTTCGTTCACAATAAACGCTTTCAAGATGCAGTCAAGAAACCGGAAGCCTACTTTCATGTTTTGTAATTCCCGGTCGATTTTGACGTCACGCTTTCGGAGTCAATAGAGATTTAGTACAGAATAAATAGCACTGCTGCTTTTCACCTTTGCTTTTTACGTGTGTGTGTGTGTGTGTGTGTGTGTGCGCGTGTGTGTGTGTTTGTGTGCGTGTGTGTGCGCGTGCGTGTGTGTGTGTTTGTGTATGAGTGTGCGCGCGTGTGGGTGTGTGTATGTGTGGATTTTGGAACCACGGTTTCTCAAATACTATAAGGGCCGGTTTTTCAATCTCTGATTAAAATTTTAAGTTCTAGTTAAGTAAACAATATTGCATCGTTTTATTAGCTAGGTGTTTAGTCGAGATGATTAAACTATGACTATAATGACAAATATTTTTTTTTACTCATACTAATGTATATATTAATGGTAGCCAAGGTAATAGTTGGGTTGAAATTTTAAGTTAATACTACCAGTTTTATGTTTAAATTACTTACTTACTTAATCCTGCACCTTTCTACCCTCACGGGTGTAAGGCGTTCCCCCGGCCTGCGGGGGAGGGGGTTGAGTTCTGATTTGTTGGTCTTCTCCATATTTCTTTCCACTCTGCTCTATCTTGTGTTGCTGTCTTCGTTTCTTCCCAAGTTAAACCTCTTCTTTGCGCTGCCTCCTTTACTTCTTCCAGCCACGTTCTTCTTGGTCGTCCTCGTGGTTTCTTTCTTCCAATTTTTGCTTCAAACACTTTTTTAACTATTCTCTCCTCTCCCATCCTTTCTACATGCCCATACCATCTCATCTGTCCTTCTGCTATCTTATCTTCTATTGCTTTTACTTTTAAGTTTTGTCTGTGGGTTGTGTTTTCAATTTTGTCCAGTCTTGTTTTCCCCTCTATTTTTCTCAAGAACCTCATTTCGATAGCCGTAATTTTTTCTTTTTGTCTTTGCGTTAATGTCCATGTTTCAGCTCCGTGTATGAGTATAGGTGTCACTACTTTCTTAAATATTTGTACTCTGGTCTCTTTCGGTATTTCTTTCTTTCCTAAGAAGCTGTGTTTGATGCTATTGAATATTTTGCCTCCTGTTGTTCTTCTTTCTTTTATTTCTTCATCAAATCTTCCATCTTCTGAGATCATTGACCCCAGGTATTTAAATTTTTGGACTTGCTGTAGATTTTCATTTTTTAGTTGTATCGTGTGGTGTTGTTCATTTCTTCCTAGTATCATGGTTTTCGTTTTTTCTTTATTGATCTTCATGTTTAATTTTTGTAGCGCTTTGTCATATATTTCTATATTCCTTGTTAAGGTTTTTTCGTCTTCTGCTATGATGACCATGTCATCTGCATAGCATAGTTCTGCTATTTCCACTCTTCTCAATTTCCAATGTCCTATGTAGTATTTCTTTACTTCTTTCTTTGTCTCTTTTATTCCTTCGTCAAGAATTAGCGTAAACAGAAGCGGGCTCAAAATGCATCCTTGTCTTACTCCGGCTGTAGTTTCAAATGTATTGGAGGTCTCTTGTTTCACTCTTACATAGCTCTTAGTCTTTGAATATAGGCTCTGAATTCCTGTTATTAACGTATTTGATATTCCCCTTTTTCTTAGCGTTTTCCATGTGTCTTCTCTATTGATTCTATCAAACGCTTTCTCTAGATCAATGAAGCAAACATGTACGTTTCTCCCTTCTTTTATTGCCTTTTCCCCTATTTGTCTTAGTATGAATATCGCATCATTTACTCCTCTATTTGGTCTAAAACCAAATTGAGTTTCCTCTAACGATTCTTCCAGCTCTGTTCTTAGTCTACTCTCCAAGATTCTTGCATATATTTTGGCCACTGTGCTTATTAGGGTAATTCCTCTATAGTTCTGGCACTCTCTGCTATCTCCTTTTTTAAATATTGGTGTTATGATACCTATTTGCCATTCTGTTGGTGTTATTCCTTTTAGCGCTTCATTCATTATGTCTTTAAGTTCTTGTAGTGCTGATTCGGGTAGTGCTTTCAGCATGTCTGCTGTTATTTTGCCATGTCCGGGAGCTTTTCCTCTTTTGGTTTTTCTTATTGCTTCTATTATTTCTTTCAAGCTTATTTCTTCTTCTTGTGTTGTTTCTGTTTCCTTTGTTCGTGTGCGATGACTTTCTTGTTGTTCTTCATCTTTAGTATCCTTTCCCTCTAGTAGTTCTATGAAATACTGTCTCCATCTATCCATTATTCTGTCTTCTTCTGCTATCGTCTTTCCTTCCTTATCTTTAATGTTCGTAATTGTTGCTGTCTTCTTTTGTCTTATATTTTTAAGTGTTCCAAAAAATAATTTCTGGTTTTCATTGTATGCGTTTTTCATTTTTTCACCAAATTCTCTCCATGCTTTTTCTTTTTCTTCCTTTATTACTCTTTTTACTTTTTTCCTTTGTTCTTTATATTTTTCATAGTCAATAGGTTCTTTCGTTTGTAGATATTTATTCCACTTGTTCTTTTTTTCTTTCACTGCAACTTTTACCCTTTCCGACCACCATCTAGTTTTGTTTGTGTTTCTGTTCACTATTCTAGTCGTGCCGCAGCTTTTTTCTGCTGCCTCTAGTATTGTCTTTTTGAAGTTCTCCCATTTCTTTTCTATGTTTCCTTCTTTTTCTTTTGCTTTTTTCTTAAACTCTTCGTTGACGTTCTTTTGAAATTTTTCTTCTATCTCTTGTCTTCTAAGTTCATGGCATTTTATTTTCTTATTTACTATCTTTCTTTTGATTTCGTTCTTTGTGATTACTTCTTGCTTTAGTATCATTGTTACAAGGAAATGGACGCTTCCAATCTCTGGTCCTCTTTTTACTTTTATGTCTTTTACTCTATTCCAGCTGTCTATGTTAATTAGGAAATAATCTATAATCGATTTTTCATTTCTGCTTATAACTTGTCTAGTTATTTTATGTATTTCTTTGTGCTTGAAGTGTGTATTTCCGATTTTAAACTCATTCTCTAGGCAAAACTCTATTATTCTTTCCCCGTTTGTATTCATCACATTCTCTCCATTCCTTCCTAAGCACCACTCTATTCCATCATTCTTATTTCCTACCCTCCCGTTAAGGTCTCCCATTATTATTACTCTCTTTTCACTTCTGTCTACTATTTCTTGTAGTTCTTTAAAGAAGTTATCTTTTTCTTCTTTTCTTGCGTCCTCGTTTGGTCCATAGCCCACAATTAGCGTGTATTCTTCGTTTTCGTCTCCTTCCTTAACATTTATTGATAGTAGTCTTTCGTTCAATAGGTTTTCTTTAGAAACATATTTCATCTTATCCTCTTTAATTAAAATTGCCACCCCTGCCTTAGCGTTTTCTTTATCCGATACTCCTACCCAGTACATCCAATATCCATTTTGTGTCTTTGTGATTCCTTTGCCTTTCCTCTTTGTTTCTGTTATACCCACGTAATCCATATTCATTTTTACCAGTTCTTCTGTTAATTCATATTCTTTCCCTGTTAAACTTTTTACATTCCATGTTCCAAATTTTATTATTTTCCTTGGTTTATTTACTCTATTTTTTATTTTGCCCTTCCCGTACTTAATTATATATGTTTTGTTGTTCCTTATCGTATCCTTTTCCTTTGCTTGCGACGTCTTTCCTTTTTGTTGCAATTTTCCTCGTTTTTCCCTTAGTTTTTTGGCGCAGTACCTCCTTCTTCTTTGACCTCTATCAGCTTCTTTTCTGTTTTGTCCCATTTCCATTCCTTTCCATTTATTGTTATTTTCTGATAGCCTATCTTCAATATGTCACCTGCCTTTTTATTCTTCTCCGCTGACATTTTTATTTCCTTTTGTATTTCGCGCTCGTTTCTTGTTAGTTCGTTGTTTATGAAAATTTTGTCCTTTAAAGTTCGTAGGTTCTTTTTATTCGCCATTACTTTTTGTTTATCTTGAAAATTTTCCATTTGTACCTTACATGTCTTCTCTCCTATCTTTAGTGCTTCCTTCACTTGTACATTAACTCCAATTTTCTTGTGTATGAAGTCTTCTACGGTGTTTTTTAGGTCATTTCTGTTGATTGAGTCTGTTCTTAGCCCTACAATCACGAAATTATTTTTGATTTTTTCTTTCTCTAATCTCTCGATTCTCTCTTTCATGTCGTTCAATTCTTTTTTGATCTCTATATTTTCTTCCTTCAGCTGTTCATTTATCTGTTTCATTCGTAGTAGTTCTTCTTGATATTCTTTCTGATCCTGTTTTATCTCTTTTGTATCATTCTTTATTTGTAATATAATTTTCATTAAATCTCTTAGTTCTATTTTATCACTTTCTTCTTTGTTACTTTTGTCCGGTGTTCTCATAGTCTTTCTACTTCTTTTTGTTATATCTTGGCCATCTGTACTCTCTCTCTCTTCCTTTTACTGTCATCCGACGTGTAATCTTCTCTATCCGATGACATATTCGCACAACTTTCCTGAGTACGGGCCTGACTAAATTTTTATCTTGTTCGCACGCTCTAGCTGCTCCGCCACTACTCGCTTACGCTTGCTTACCTCTGTATTGTATGTCCTTGGCTACTGTCTCGCCACTGTATACACTTTTTACTCTAATTTAGAGCTTCTAGGCACTTCTCACTCCACTTTCTTTATTCACAACACTATCTTATTTCACCAGAGTTTATTTGTTTCCTATGGCCGCGAATTAATGCGTGATATCTTTCGTATATCGAATTTGACTATCGCCGCACGATCGACACAACCGTCTTCACTGCCTGCCACAACTCAACTCGATATATATATATATATATATATATATATATATATATATATACAGGGTTAGTTAAAAGTATGGAGACGGCGATTTATTGTCGTTTATATTCATTTTAGGAAATTAAGTTCAATACAAAAGTTTTTTAAGAAATTTTGAGAATATTTGAATTTTTTTTCTTCAATAGTTTTTGAGTTACGCTTGTAACATATTAATTTTACACTACCATTCGATAGAGTGTTTTTTTCTCTTTACAATAGTATGTTTGTTTTTTTGTTTTTAAAAATTTTAATAACATTTTTACAAGGAAAAACACCGGTTCAAGTATTTACGAATAGTAAGTACATCTAAGATAGACAAAAGCAAAGCGATAAACAAACTCGAGCGATGTAATTTACTTAGTTATTAATTTGTTTTTCATGATAAGATTGTGACCGACAACTTTATTGGAAATAATTTTCATAAATATGACCTCCCCAACGAACTGTAAAAGTTTTCTAACCCTGAATCAGATTGTATATAATTCAAAAACAGAAAATCACTGAAAAATGACATATGTATCTACTTTAACCATGTAACCACAGAAATAATGTATGTATGTGTTTTATTTTTTTATTTATTTCAGATAAATACGAAATGAAGACTTTAACAGTAGTTTGTTTATTTTTATCAACAAACTTAATATTGGCATTGGCAGAAAATTTAACTGAAGAAACTGAAAGACAACTTGTAGCCTCTCTGCTTGCTAAATACAGATTTTCCAAAGAAAATTTCAATTTGAAAGATGCATCCTACGATTCTCAACATACAATTATAAATAATTTTAATTCTGGTAGCAACCCACAACTTCAAATCATTTTTTATGAAAAGAACACACCAAATATTCCATCGATCAATAATGTGTTTCGAAAACCAGATTATCCTTATTTTGACGATTCAAGTGATACAGGAGATCATTATAAACCAAAGACTCATTTTGGTACAGTTACTGATGGACGGGCACCATTTATGTTTTCGCCAAATACGAGAACTAATGTAAATCCTGAATTCAAATTAAAATCCGTTGCACCAGAATTTACAAGCCCTCTTGCACCGGCATACAGACCTTTGCCATATAAACCAAATCCAGCAGAATATCGATGGCCTCCTATGGATTTCCAACCACCTCCTTTGCCAACAACTCGAAGACCAGAAGTGGCATACAGACCACATTTAGCAGAACTAAAAAGTAGAATTCCTCTTACAGCATACGAATACAGACCAGATGGACCAGAATATCGAATCCCTAATGTGCCATTTCTACCTCCTGTGCCATACAACAGTTCAGATGCTCCAGAAGCTTCAAGTCCACATGTGGCAAATGTGTATGTAGGCTACATACACGAGTTCAGTTCTGGAGCGCCAAATGCGAGCACTGAATCCAAATTCGGACCAAAAGAACCAGAAATTAAAAACTCTCCTTTGGAATTCGATTACATATCAAATGCACCAGAATATCGAACTCCCAATGTACCATACCGGCTACCTGTACTACATTACACATCAGATAAACCTGAAACTCGAAGCACTTATATGCCTCATCTCTCAGAAGACAGCAACTCTTCTGTGTGGCAGCTGGAAAACATGACAAACAAGTCAGATGCACCAGAATTTCGAAGTTCTCCTGTCACACAATCTCCAATTCCTGTGCAAACGACACGAAGATCAGAAGTAAAATACGGACCAGATGCACCACCAGAATTTCCAGTCCCAAATGTGCCATTTCTACCACCTTTGCCATACACCAAACCACCTGCCACAGGACCAACGACTAGACGACCAGAACTAACAACGCCTACCACCAGATATTCGGGATATGTCACTAACAAGAGTTCGACATCTGTATGAACATGCTTGAAAATAGGGTGATATAGTTGTATGAAGGTACTCTTTATAAAATACGCCAATTGCCCGTTATAAAATTTTCTGGGACTAGCGGTAAAGAATCTTTAACCCAGGTAGTGTATTCTTAAATGGACCGCACCTGAAAATTGTGTACAAGATATTTCTTATATGTTATTCTTCATGAAAAGTTGTATATATATTAGAATAAAGAAAACATTTTTATTATAATAGGTTTTGTGTAATAAAATGTTTGAAAACAGTATTTTTCATAGCTCGTTTAAACGGCTAATTTTTACCGCCACAATGACTGCGTATGTGCCCGCTCAATAGATGGATACTCGTCACAGTAGTGGTCTAGTTGCGTCATCTGTTAACTATTTGCTTAGTAATACTCTTCTATTTACGAGTGGAGGATGAGGGATTTAACTCTCTCTCACTGCAAATAATTGTTTTATTTCCAAACGAAATTTTTGTCTGTGCTACAACTTTGATTGTATTCAATAAACATACATTATAATAGTGAAACGTTGTATGGTCCCTACTTGCCAAAATAATTAATCATTTAATTTAACCCTGTATATATATATATATATATATATATATATATATATATATATACAGTGTGTCCCGTTTAGAGGTGCCACCATTGGGATCTCGAGAACTGTAAGAGATACGATGTCGGTTATATGGAACTTTTTATGCGCCTTTGGGAGGCCATCTCAGATGTGCTTTTATTTTTTCAAAAATTCTCATAGGGCACTAGATAATGACGAAAAACTGAATATTGTTGATTTTTTCTTTTTCAAATAACTTCTAAACTATTAATAATTGAGAAAAAAGTTTCAAATATAAAAGATAGATATTTTTATTAGCTAACCAGTGGCGTACGAAATAAATTTTTATATCTGTAAATTTTTGAGATATAACACAAACTTATATTTTTTTAAATGGAACCCATATCTGATTTTAGTCTCAAAAAAATAAATATTTTTTTCTGTTTTGAACGATGTAAGGGTTATTATGTTTTATATTTGTTTTGCCTTCAAAAATGATTATTTTTTCCTTATTTTGTACTAAATTTACAATTATTTTGAAAATATTGGTAGATTTCTATTTGGAAATACTCCTTGTATTTAAATAATTTATTTCCTTAAAAATATTTGCTCAAAATTCGTATCAAATTAATTTTTATATTTTGTATCAGGTCGCCCTTGGCACATCGTAGTGTAATTTGTAATTATGAGTCTAGAATGAAAATATTAAGTAATAAAGGCATAAAACAAATTATTTGGATCAAATACAATATAATAAATAAAAATAATAATGTTTTTCTGGGAAATAATTAGAAAATTCAGGATAATAAAGAGAAAAATTAAATTTTAGGAGCAAAATAAATATAAAACATAATAACCCTTACACCATTGAAAAGAGATAAAAATATTGATTTTTTTGAAACTAAAATCAGATATGAGTTCCATTTAAAAAAATATAAGTTTGTGTTATATCTCGAAAATTTACGAATATAAAAATTTATTTCGTACGCCACTGGTTAGTTAATAAAAATATCTATCTTTTATATTTGAAACGTTTTTCCTAATTACTAATAGTTTAGAAGTTATTTGAGAAAGAAAAAATCAACAATATTTAGTTTTTCGTCATTATCTAGTGTCCTATGAGATTTTTTGGAAAAACAAAAGCACATCGGAGATGACCTCCCAAAGGTGCACAAAAAGTTCCATTTAACCGACATCGTATCTCTTATAGTTCTCGAGATCCCAATGGTGGCACCTCTAAATGGGACACACTGTATATATATATTGAAAGTATCTCGCTTATTTATTAAGTTAGTAATTTCTTCCATATAACGTGATTTATACAGCAACATGATGACGGATGGACATTCATGATACCACTTCCGGTTTATTAGTAATTAATATCAACTTCAAAATTTCAAATGGAACATACTATTTTTTTTACAAATTTGAAAAGTAGGTACATCAAATTTGCTTTGCAATCATGTAAAATAATACATACAGGGTGTTAAAAAATAAGTGTCACAAATTATGAGAGCATATAGTATTGACCAAAATGAGTAAAAAAGCTTAATCAACATGGGTCCGATCTTCAATAGTTTCCGAGATATAAGGCAGTGAAAAATGAGTTTTTTCGGGGTTTACCTCTGCTGTCTCGAAAATTGTAAGAGTTATGATTTTTACTAAATGAGATTTTTTGTTTACCTTTCAAAGGTCATCTTAGATGTGTTTTTGTTTTTCAAAAAAATTCAAATAATTGTATTAAGACAAATGTTGTGGCGATCTTGGCCAATATTTAGTTTCAAAATAACTTCGTAACTATTAGAAAGTCAAAAAAATATTTCATATAAAATTTTATTGTTTTTTATGTTCTATTTACTGACATAGACAAAATTTTGTTCAGTCACTATCTTTGTGTGTTTATTTTTCGATTCTAATACAAAATGGCCTCTTTTTCAAAAACAGTTGAAGATCGGACCAATGTTGATTAACCTTTTTTACTCATTTTGGTCAGTACTATTTACCCTCATAATTTGTGGCACTTATTTTTTAACACCCTATATGTTACATTAAAAAGTAAAATGGCGGGCACTTTTTTATACACCTAATTGGTTTTATTTTCATAAATTTTGGAAAAATTCCACTACTTTTGCATTTTTTTTTTTTTTTTTTAGGAAAATAAGGTACCTGGTTTCCCTGTCACCAGGAGTGTGGTCTTTACTTGGCGAGTTAAATAAATCACATGAAATTGGATACTCAGTAAATTTGGAATGAAAAATAATGACATTTAACACCTATTTACATGATTACTAGCTGTCATTCTGACACGGGCCCCCATATCTGCTTATCAAAAAAAAAAACCAACAAAGTCACATGAGTGCTCGCGCCTTATAAATTAGTATCCCATGTAAATGTAGTAGTATATGACGTTGTAAAGTTGTAAATTCAGTTATTTGGTGATTGTCAAATGAATATCAGAGTTGCTGACGGTTGATGTTATTATATTGTTATTATGTTTAAAAACCAAGTAAACTCTGTATTTATAATAAAAAAAATCTCAGACATCTGTAAAATAAAGAAGGATGCAACAATGAAACTCCATAACGAAAAAAAATAACACTCACAAAAAAAATATAAATAAACAAGTCGGTATCGAACCAAAGTGGGGTTCAGTCGTGTTTATTTTCATTCCTAAAATTTCAGGGCATGGAACCCGAACCTGAACCGAACCAAAACCGGAACCAAACCGTAACATTTTAGGGAACCCAAACCGAGAACCGAACCTCAGAAATATTTTTAATTGAACCTGAGTTGAAACCGAACCGAGTATTAAAATACAGGTTCGGGGTTCAACTCCGGTTCAGGTTAATTTTTAGTTCGAAAAATAAATATAGCCGATAATCGACGTCTTAGGCGCCTGCGTTGCTGTCTGGGGTGACTTTTCGTGAAAATTGTGTTCGTTTCTTGTTGCGTTTTGCGTAAATTCCGGCTCTCATTTTACATTATTTCGAACGTGAACCGCGAACAAAACCGCAAATTTTATTAATGCTTGAACCAGAAGAGCACCTGAACCCATCTTTCAAAAAAAATAAATTAACATGAACCTAAACCGAACCCAATTTTTGGCGGGTTCGATGCCCTGTAAAATTTTCATATCTATTTATTTCTGCATTCTTCTTCGATACATTTACAACATTATGTCTTCAAGTAAAAATTAAACTTTAATTCTTTACTCCGGCGTTTCATTGAGTTGGGGACAACTTACATTTCAGATCTAAAGTGACTAAGTGTAAGTGAATAGTGCATTTGTGTGCAACGGGCCAAATTTAGTCTTCGGGCCGGCCAACCGTGCACGCCGCGCCTGCTGCTCTCATCGTCTCCACTACTCTTCTGCGTTTCTACAAGAGAAACACACCAGCCTCACAGCGAAGTGAGGCCTGAGTTACGTCGTTCTTCTGAACCCATGGTCACCGCTTCCAACCGCAGACAGCGTCCTCATTGGAACCCTGCGGGCAGGATCATCTGAATCCTGCATTTCGTCCCATCGAGTCCCTGCCTTCCAAATATTATTCCTGTCTCTCCCGTCAAGGTCAGTACTTTGATATTCACCTTGATAATCACCAAACTCTAATTTCGCGAGATTTCATTTTATTATTCATTACTTAAATTACAATTAGTCCACTAGCGACTTGGTCCTTTGAGCATTAACAGACGTCATTACTTTAGGGATATTTTTTAATGACGTAAGTTTTCTGCCTTTTCATTTCTACCATACCAGGATACGCACAATCTACTACTTATAACATCCATTCAATTACATCCACTCAATATCTTTAATATATAAATTACTTACAATTGTAGACAGTATGAGTTGTTACCTTCACGATCTTTTTTCTTCTTCTAGTTTATCTTTTAACAAATTCCTGGTTATATTATTTATTTATTTTGCATTATCCCCACTCCCACTTTCGTTTTCGTTTACTAACAATATTCTCTGATGACGTCTATAATTTGGGTTTTTTCGTTATTACAGGTTGAATATTCCTTTTGAAGGTTATTATTTTACAACATGTTTTCCTTGTACGTATAGAACACGGAACAAAAACAACTAAGGAAAAGTGACTTCGTATTTCGTTAATACAAACCGTGGCTGTCTGTTATATCAGTTATAGTTCTCGTCATCAAAAATAAACAGCTTAACTGCAGTTAAGTTCACAAAGAAACCTAAAATTTCTGCCCATCGTAAATAATAAGACAGAATACTATCACTCTTTTCCACACAAAACTAAAACAATTTGCGGTGTACCGTATTAAACTATTTCATTCTAGCCCTATAGTTAGATAAGTGTAACAACAAAAATGAATAAACCGATGACATGTTATAGATGTCATGTTTTGTTTGTAATACTTTGTACAGTTTAAATTATTAAATAATATTTTTACCTTCCGTCATCTTTAGGTAAGGAAGGTATTGTCTTTGGTCAAAAAATTCGGTAGTGAGTTTTTAATAAATAAGCACGATTTACGGTACCTACAATACGAATTTACTATTTTTAAGATGGTGTGTGTGTGTGTGTGTGTGTGTGTGTGTGTGTGTGTGTCCGTGTGTGACAAATTTTCTCCGACGATAACTCCAATACTACAATTCTAAAAATTATAATTCTTTCGTATTCCTCTTCTGTACATCCATATGAAGAGTTGATTAGATTTTGGTTATAATTGATCCACCGGAAGTACCCTTATTTGAAGTTTTTAACAGTTTTTCTTAAAAAAATGCAGTTAAATATTGTTTTTTGCCATTTTTTTATTATACATATTAAAGAAAATATTCTTCTCTATACAGTTTGATTATACATTTTCCTTCATATTCAATAGATGTAGATTTAAAACATTATAAAGAAATTAATTTTCAAAATTTAGTCAGCTTTGCTATATATCATGGAAACAGCTGATGCTGATATATTAAAAAAATTCTAATTGACAGATGTCAGTTGCAAGTGCAAAACCAAATATGGAAAGTGTAGGATCACAAAATTGGTATGACATAGTGCTTCTCGCAAGTGACACGCAGAGAAAGGCCAAAGAGAAGATGGAAGTACTGTATCGCAGAAGACTGAAAGGAATGCCTGTGTAAAGAAGATGTGTTGGACAGGAATTAGTGGAAGAAAAGAGGAAACAGCTACCTCTAATAAAATAGGGGAAGCTGAAGAATAAGAAGAAGTGTCAAATGCATTTTACTTAGTGTATGTTTATGTTATAATTTTATTGGATTTATAGAACAGAAATAGTATGTGTTCGTGTTTGATTTTACATGATATTATATAGAATATGTTCCAAGGACCTTTTGGTATGGGATTTGTACAAAATACATCGAATTGACGGAACGTTTTGTGCTGGCCACAACAGATTTTTTAACTTTTGTTTTGTGTCATATTTTTTATTTGCATAATTTATATATAAATATACAGGTGTCTCTCAAATAGGAGGACATGGCTTAATCACAGATTCCTGAGGCTCAAATAAGACGATTTAACTAAACTTGCTACTATTAGAGAGTACCATTTAGTCAAAATTCTGCTTCAAAGTTCTTAAAACAAAAATATTTTGCTTATAATAACCGGACGCTTTATTCGATTTGGATGAAATTTGGTATGACATTTTATATGGTCATAATGCTAATGCTAAGGTAAGTTCTTAAGTTTACAGCTTACATAAACCAGGACAACATGTGAAAAAATAACCTTCAATAATAAAGATGAATGAACCAAAAACCCCAAAATAAATTACGTCACAAGATATTATTAGTAAATAAAAACGAAAGTGGGGATAAAGGAAAACAAATATTTTAAAATGAAATTTTGTTAACAGGTACACTAGAAGAGAAGAGATCGTTACGAAAACAACATATCCCGTCTACAAATGTAAGTATGTATGTAATTTATATGTGGATGATATTGAATGTACGGTTACATGGGCGTCCGGTGTGTAAATGAATGGATGTTATAAGTGGAGTGTTAAAGTTATCGTTAAGAACAGTCAAAATTACATGTTTTATCTCAAACTTGCTCTTCGGAATTATTTAATTCGTTCTTCTTGTACATAGTTTTGTACACGAGTAATAGTTATTTACGTATAGAGGGCCGAAAGAAAAGGTTTACGCCTGCGGACGAAATTTGAAGCCCAACGCGTAGCGAAGGGTTTTTATTCGTCCAAGAGTGTAAACTTCTTTTGTCCTGAGGTATGTGCAACGTTTTACTACTGTAATCAAATGCAATGTTTTTATTTATTTATTTATTTATTTATTTATTTATAT
This sequence comes from Ophonus ardosiacus, assembly GCA_943142095.1. Taxonomy (NCBI): domain Eukaryota; kingdom Metazoa; phylum Arthropoda; class Insecta; order Coleoptera; family Carabidae; genus Ophonus; species Ophonus ardosiacus. The sequence goes on from OW964839.1 coordinate 9,595,229, forward strand.
ATATATATATATATATATATATATAATTATTTGTGATCGTATCTGAACCCCGGACCTCCACATATCTAGGGTGACGCTTTAATCATCTGAGCCACACTAGATATGTGGAGATCCGGGGTTCGAGTCCCCGTGGTGTCCTTGAATTTTTTATAATTTCTTTCTTCTTATATTTAAAAATTCTAATTCTTTGTTTATATATATATATATATATATATATATATATATATATATATATATATATATATATACAGGGTGTAAATTTTAAAACGGGTCATAACATAGAAAATCAGTTTTTTAGACGCCAAAAGTTTTAATATTAATTTATTGTTAAAATAATTAATGCATATTATAAAGAATAAAATTACGAATTTTTTACTACCAAACACATTGCATTTTTGTTTCATATAAAGCCAGAAAATAAATTTAAAAATTTGTAGAATTAAGAAAAAATATCATTAGCCATGAAACTGACAGTAACAAAACATTGTCATTTTTTATTAACTTGATAGGGGACAATTATTAATTTATGAACTAATACAGAATAACACAAAATAAAGAAAAGCCTAGGATATTTATTTAAGAAACAACTATTATTTATTGTAATAGGTATTTACAAATTAAAGATGATCTACATGTAATAAGTAATAAGTTATAAGAAACTACAAGGGAACAATTAAAACCATTTAATAATTATACAAATTATCCATGTTTTCTTCTTAATAAAAGGAAAATAATAATTTAACAAATAATATGCAAAAAAGTTTATTCATGAGCGTCTTGCGTCGACAATTGTTTTTTTTTTTGTTACTGTCAGTTTCACGGCTATTGATATTTTTTCTTAATTGTGCAAATTTTGAAATGTATTTACTGGTTTTATATAAAACAGAAATGTAATGTGTTTGGTATAAAACAATCGTAATTTTTTTCTTTATAATATGCATTAATTCTTTTTTCAATAAATTAATACAGAAACTTTTGGCGTCTAAAAAACTGTTTTTCTATGTTATAGCCCTATGACCCGTTTTAAAATTTACACCCTGTATATATATATACAGGGTGTTAATACTAAGTCGTTACACCCGAAAATAGTAGTCAGAACTCATTAAAACAAAGAACGTTTCTTAGTTCCAATTTTTGATTTGGAGCCCCGGTTCGTAGTTATTGAAGTTCTTTTGTTTTTCGAAAAATCGTCTTAACTCCCTGATCTTAAGGCTTACTGAAAATTTTTTCTTCCAAAATTACTTTTCGGCCCTCTAAAACATTTGGCATCTACAATTATTTTTTTATTTTTTCAAAAGGCAAAATGGCGAAACAAAAAATGTTAATAGGTAAAAGAAAAAGAAGAAAAGTATAAATATGCATCTAAATAAGTAGTATCCTCAATCCAAGTTTCAAAATTTTACTGCAACTAGTTCCAGAGTTATTAATAAAAATGTAACTGATGAGATGCATTTTCAAAGGGCTCTAACAACTCTGTAACGAAAATGACACATTTTGTATCTAGCTGCACGTTAGAATAAACCCTGGTAGCAAAAGGAGACCTACTCGTCAGTAAAACTACTAAGGAAATGTGGGACAAGCTATGCACAAACCACGAGCAAAAAGCTTCGGTGAATAAACTCACGTTAACGCAATTTCATGAATATAAAATGACGTCAGATGACACAGTAGTGCAATCCATTGCTAAAGTTACTTCATTTCCGTATGTTGTCAAGAATCATAAACTTGTTATTGCGCAACGACATTCTTACGTGAAAAATACCAAGGAACACAGAGTTTTTATTAAGACATTATAACTAATAATGTTGTTACTGCAACTTACATTTAGCGGAATGGGGAATTACGGGTCAATCGAATTAATGGAAAATAGTAAAAAAATACGAATGTATATGCTGAATAACGAATATTATTAAAAAAATGAAATGGTATAATTGAGATATTTCGGAAATAAAGGGTTTTTTGTTATAACGCTTCGAAACTAATATGAAAATATTTTGATTGGCGACCGAGAAACCGCCTATACATGCATTACAAATAGCGTGTTAGGAGGTGGCATTACTACCAATAGAAGTTAAGAAATTCAAATGCGAAAGAAGGGGCTAACATTTCTGTACTACAGTTTCCAAACAGTTTTTATTTTAACATAAATTTCTTGCATTAAACTTAATAATTTAAATACACCTGTAATTATAAAGTATGTATACTTATACAGTGTTATAATATTCATTTATTTTTATGTAAATATAACTTAAAATAGCATATATTTCAAGAACATTTAGGTCCATGATGAAAACAATTTGATATAAAAACACATAAATGTGACGTCACGTCAATCTTTTCAAAATTCGGGAGACCATAACTCGCTTATTAATAGGAATTTTTTCACCGGATTTTCATCAATAGTCTTAGTTTTCCTAATATTTTCAGATGAAATTATAAAAAAAAATGGTGTAATCCCCATTATAACACTTTTAAGTTATTTTGCCTTGTACAACTTTTTTTTAGTCTGTTAAACTACAGTGCAAAGTTATGGTGTGTGGTACTTATTATTTGGTCACATAATAGTTATTAAAACGTTTTATATTTCAGTTTCATTGGCGTCGATTCTTTTAGTTTTATTAACGTCTTTCGCACTAAATTAAAGGAAGTGTTAGAAACGTAATTGACAGTTATTTATAAATACATTTTTTAAAGTTTCATAATACAGTTTAAAAATAATTGTTTAGTATAAATGCATTAAAGTTTACATATATTACATATATTAGTTAGTTTACCGTTTTCTAAAAGTTTTCTAAATTTATTTAAAACTTTTAAATAACTGCAAAAGTAACAGTTTTATTTTAAACAGAAGAAAGTGGCAGTATAGTTTCTCAGTAACTTAATGCATCAACTAAAAAACTGATGTAAATTAGTTCTTAGGAAGTTATTATAACTGAAATATCGAATTATAATATGTACGGCCATATTTATGCATTTAAACAGAAACTTGTTTAGAAGCCATTTTGTAAAATTTAGTATAAATTAATTTTATTGTGTTTTGAATTTAATATTCTGAAAGTAATCATTCTTCTATATGGTTTATTATAATATACTTTATTCATTATAATATCGAATGATTTAAAAAAAAATACAAAAATCTATTTTTCACAAAAATTTAATAAATGTTCTTTTATTTATTTTAGGTTATTATAATGTCCCTTGATTTTTCTTCCAAGTATAATATAATATTTCACAGTAAAAATAAATTTGTTATAAAATGAGTTCAACAGATATGTAAAAAATATGATCTTTATAAAGATGATCTTAGATTTAAAAAGTTACAGAAGACATTACAAGTCTTGGTGCATATAATTATACAACATAGTCATGCTTAGACTACTTATACGACTCGTGATATGATAAAATATGAATTTACGGTAGAAAATAGTTTGCTGAGAAATCTGTATTGTAGTTTGAATAGTAACCCATATTATAGTTTTATTAGTGAATGTATCTCCTTATCAATTAGCTTTAATGAAACCAACATATTATAGTCCATGCAAAATAGATATGCAACTATTGCATGTAAGTGTTACTTAAGTGATAATAGAAAGTTATATAGTAGCGAAAAAAACGTTGTAAATTAGTTGAATAGATTCCCCACCCGCCTGACATTAACGTCGTATAAACGTTAGAATCAGTAAATTATCGTTGCATAAAAGGTATAATACAAGTTAAAAAGTTTTAAGAAAAGTTTTTTTAAAGTTAATAGAACTAATAACAAACTAATTTGTGCTCCTTGGGATATTATATGTAGGTGTTTAAGTTTTCAATATAGACTAGTTATTTTTGCCTGCAGGCCTTTTCTGTTAGGTTGTTCATAAGCTCTGCCGCTTTTCTATAACTACATCTCGGCCCCGAATTTGGTGCCTTTTAAAGCAGAATTACAATATGGTACCTATCAACACGGTGATTTTGTAATTCGTCAAACTTGTCTTGCCAGACAGGGCGTTTTGTACCGGCGCGTTGCCTTCATGGATAATCCATGAGACGTTTTCTCACATTTCAGCCCTTTTTCTTTTCACCCGTGTATGAAGTTAGTTAGTTAGTTAAGAAGTTAACGAAATGCCCCGCAGGCATTCAATTCATGTGAACAATCACTCGCATTTCAAAAAAAATAATGTCAGTGCACGGCCGGGGTGCTAATCGTCTCCGAAGAAGGCGAGTGAGTCAAATTTTATGTGTGCTGTGAAATAAGACACTTTTTACTCAGTTGCATACAATTTTTACCTCTCGCTAAGAGAGGTATTGGATTCATGCTAAAATTCGCATATCCAGATTTTATTGAATAAGCACGATTTAAGGTTTCTAGAATCCGATTATAACATTTTTAAAATGATGTCTGTGTGTGTGTGTGTGTGTGTGTGTGTGTGTGTGCGTGTGTGTGTGTGTGTGTGTGTGTATGTGTGTATGTATGTCTGGATGTTGTAGACACGATTCCTCAAAAACTATAAGCCTTAAAAAATATTTAACTGCAGTTGTTTAATCTGACATTCCTGGGAAGAGCTGAAAAGGTTTTGGTAACAACTGAACAACCGGAAGTAGTAGTTTCTTAGAAAAATTCTTCTAAATATAATTTTTTGGGAGTTTTTTTTATTAAATATTGAAGAACATAAAATTCTCCATGTAATACACTTAAATTTTTTATTATATCTTGCATAGATTTAGAGATAAAGACACAATAATTTATAGAGTACACTAATCGCAGAGGCTAAGGCACTAAGGAAACCAGTAGACAAATTCCAATGTTTATAACATGACACATGTCATTGTCAAATATCAACAGTTTTAGTGACATTCTGATAGCTTTTTCTGGGAAGTATATTTAATTTTTCTTATTGTTTTATTAATTAAATATTTCAAATTATAGGTAAAATTGTGGTAAAATGCATATATCCATCAGAAATACCGCCAATATGGTTAATGAATTGGAACAATCTCTGACACTTAGAAACTTCCTCATACAATAAAAATATATATAATTAGAATTATATGTGTGCAGAAGACATGTTAAATACAATAAAAAACAATATTTGGGTAAAGTTCTGTAATATTTTGTTATAAAACTACGGTTCGAAAGCGAAGTGCAGTATAATACCAATACTTATATAGCCTAATATGGAAATGGCGAGATGTCTTGTGCTGGCCACAACAGATTTTTTTATTTACGCCTACATTAGATGCATGAAAAAAGTACTATAGCGTTTCATTTCTCGACTGTATGAACCTATTTTAATGAAAAAGGTACATTTTTAACGAACGTAAATTTTTTTTTTTCAGATAAGTACAATATGAAGAAGATCTTATCAATAGTTTGTTTATTTTTATTAACAAACTTGATATTATCAGAAGAAAATTACGATTTTGAATATGGAAATCCCGATTCTAAATATACAGTTGTAAATATTTATGAATCTGGTGGAAACGTACAAACCAACAATTTCTATGAAACGGAACATAAACCAAATGCACCAGAAGTTGGGCGGCCTTCTATGGAATATAAACCAAAAGCACCAGAAGTTAGGCACTCTCCTACGGAATATGAACCGAATGAACCAGATTTGCGAAATCATCCCGGGGTATTTAGACCACCTCCGGCACATAGACCAGATGTACCAGAAAGACAAAGTCCTTCTCTGGCAACTTGGCCGCCTACGAGGCCACCTGTGACATTTACGTTCAGAACAGATGGACCAGAAATTCAAAGTTTTTTTATACCAAGTACTCCAAGGACTACTACAAAGAACCCCCAAGGATAAATATTACAAATATATTGTTATAGAAGTAATATTTATTGTAATTGTCTAAAATACAAAATATACACAGTTTACAATAAATACTGCATACTGATTTTTGCCAATTCAGTAATAGTGTTTTCCTAGGCAACGGCTTTTGAAGAAATATAGAATTTCATATAAATTTTAGTACAAAGTACGACAGCTGCAGTGGTAGCACGCACTTTAGAATTCTATCATAGAAAGCAGGCGAATGCGATTTTACTTTTACGAATCTTGGTAGCATGCACTTTAGAATTCTATATTCGCTTTTTGTTTGGGAAATTTTTGGATTTTATACCGTTAAAATAAAAAATATTATGACAGTTTTATATAACAAACTAGCTGACCCGCCCCGGCTTCGCACGGGTAAAGCTAAAATAACGATTAGCTACACGTGTACCAGTAATTTTTCACATTTACTTCGGAGACATGCACTGCGTAGGGAGCCGGCAACCTGCCTCGCATCGTGCATGTAACAGGCTCCGCCCGATCCCCGCAACGCACCTAAAAGCGCCTTTTCTAAGCATGTTTCGGGTACTTTTACTTATGTAGGTACATACATATGATGCAAGCTATCTCACCGACAAATATCGAAAATTGCTAACGGTTAAAACTTTACTATAGCTAAAAAAAAAATCTGATGTGGCCAACACAAAACCTCCCGCTATTGAATTTTTATTAATTTAAATACATACTTACGTATTTACTACCGCTGCAAACTGTTCCATTGCAGAAAACTATTGCTTTATTTACTATTTTCTTTTTAAAATGTCACTATTATTAATTTGAAGTGATTAGTTTTTTGACAGTGACATTAACTGTCAGTTACATTCATTTGAAATATGAACTGTGTAACAAACGAATTATTGTGTCTTAGGCTTCGCGACTAATAAAAAAAATTATTTTTAAATTTATGTGTAAATTATATAGAAAAAGTATTAATGTATTCCAGTAGAAAATTCAACAATCTTTAATTTTCATAAGACATAAAATGCGAAAAAATGGCATTTAATGGTATTTTTTGAAGAAAAACCATTATGAGCTTCAGGTAAAGTGTCATTTCCGGTTATCCGATTTACACCAAAATCTAATGGCTTCTATTCATATTAGAATGGGATGGAAATACAAGGTTTCAGAATTTTCTGAATGATAGTATTTGAGTTAGAGTGAAGACAAAATCCCTACACATACACACACACATACATACACACATACACACACACATACATACACACATACACACACACATACACACATACAGACATCATCGTGAAAATGTTAAAAATGGATTCTAGGGAAATTAAAACGTGGTCATTTACTAAAATCTTGATATGAGATTTTTAGCACGATCCCTATACCTCCCTTACCAAGGGTAGCGGGAGGTAATAATTGAAATCATGATGGGTTCTCCATATAAACTTTCGTCCCCTATTTAACCCCCTTTAAGTTTTATTTTATTAGACACACAAGAGTAAACGAGAAAAAAGAAAATTCCTTAACAATAATTTTTACCTCCCGCTACCCTTGGTAAGGGAGGTATAGGGATCGTGCTAAAAATCACTTATCGAGATGTTAGTAAATGACCACGTTTTAAGGTCCCTAGAATCCAAATTTAACATTTTCACGATGATGTCTGTATGTGTGTATGTGTGTGTATGTGTGTGTGTATGTATGTATGTATGTATGTGTGTGTGTGTGTATGTGTAGGGATTTTGTCTTCACTCTAACTCAAATACTATCATTCAGAAAATTCTGAAATCTTGTATTTCTATCCTATTCTAATAAGAAAAGAAGCCATTAGATTTTGGTGTAAATCGGATAACCGGAAATGGCACTTTACCTGAAGCTCATAATGGTTTTTCTTCAAAAAATACCATTAAATGCCATTTTTTCGCATTTTGTCGTTATGAAAATTAAAGATTATTGAATTTTCTACAGGAATACATTAATACTTTTTCTATATATTTTACAGATAAATTTAAAAATAATTTTTTTTACAAGTCCCGAAGCCTAAGAAAAACACAATTCCTTTGTTTCACAGTTCATATTTCAAATGAATGTAACTGACATTAAATGTCACTGTCAAAAAACTAATCACTTCAAATTAATAATAGTGACATTTTAAAAAGAAAATAGTAAATAAAGCAATAGTTTTATGCAATGGAACCGTTTGCAGCGTTAGTAAATCCGTAAGTATGTATTTAAATTAATAAAAATTAAATAGCGGGAGGTTTTGTGTTGGCCACATCAGATTTTTTAAAAACTATATACGTATTTCAAGAACTACGCTCTCATCATCAGTAGAAACTTGCAACGAATTCCAACAATATTTTCTGTTGTCATGGCGATATCAATGTATTGTTGCCCGTAACAATAGTATTCAAATACTATAGTAACGATACTATTTTTGCAATTATTGCACTACAGCACGTGTACATATTTGCATCTGCTTTATTTTGCGATTATTATTGAGATGGATACCCCATCTAAAATAGTTTTGGGTTCTTTTACGATTTATTTTGGATTTAAACTTTATCAGAAATTGGAGGCTTGGGCAAATGAGGGGGAGGATGGGTTGGACATCGAAATTAGGTAGGTGTTTTTTTTTATGAATATATAAATATTCATACTTGTTGTTGATTTAATCAGATGCGCTTTAAACACACATGTAATTAGTACTTTATTTATTTAAGTATAAAAGTATACAACGTAAATTTATATTTTTTCCGTACATTGAAAGAAATAAGAAGGAATACAATAATATTATATTAGGGATCCATAATGTACGTTCCTTTCATATTATGCCACGCCTTATAACGGAATTGGGTCCTCAATTCATTTCTTGAAGTTGAATGAAAAATTCTAATAATTTTATAAAGTTCTTTAAAGCCTTCCTAATCTTAATCTCCAGTTATCTTCTATTGATTTTCTTCCAGTTCTCGTACTTCAATTTCTTTATTAATTCTTGCTTTTCTACTTTTCTTGAGACAGCCCTGTGGGCACAATATATTAATTTGAGTAATTCTTTGGAGTATAGTGTGACTAGAATTGCAATTCAGTTTTAAATGTCTCATAGCCAAATATTTACAGATTACAGTAAAATCTCGAACCAATAATACAGGATGTCTTTCAAATAGGGGGAGATGGCTTAACCACAGGTTCCTGAGGCTAAAATAAGACGATTTAATTAAACTTGCTTCTACCGGAAAATGTACCATTTAGCCAGTATTCTGCTTCAAAGTACTTCGAAAAACAAAAAAAAAAAAATCTGATGTGGCCAGCACATGTCCTCCCGCCAATTCCATGTTTAAAATAGCTTTGAGCTTTAAGTAAAGTTTCACTTCCGATTGATCGTTTGTAAACAAAATCTACTTTGTTGTTCCAATAAATAGAAAAGTTTGTAATACAAAATTTTAGATTATATTTTATTATGTTTTTCCTGAAAAATCTGTTAGAGATTCAAATTAATTACTACATTCGGTTTATCATATATAGTCAAAATCTAATATGTTGTTTTAAATTATATAAGAGTATTAAATACCAACTTTGCGAACTTTTTGATCATTAATATATTTTAAGGAAAAATCGTCACACACACATTATTGTCAAAATCATCACCAACTTCCTTATGCTCTAAAACGCAATCTGTGTAAATTCTTCGCCGTACATTATTCATTTCGTAAATGTGTAGTTGCAAATTATTATTTGACACTTTGAAATCACGTTCTTATTGAGAACTGTTTGATATATAATGCTGTAAACATCAAACTTGAATCGAATTATCCTGTATATCTAATATTTATGTATGAAGGAAAATATATTATTTTTACAAACCTTAATTTCATTGGAATCATATTTAAACTACTAAATTCTTCTTAACACGGTTTTATTATTAATTTTAATGAAAATTGCTGCGTGACAGTGACATTTGTTTAAATATATCAAATTTGTTATTGAAGTATTGTTTTTGTTTGACGCAGAGGCAAAGTGATGTACAAAAATAAATTATTTTATAACATAATATAAAGTTATTTCAAGTTATTTACTTAATGCTATTATTGTTGAATTGAAGATTGTGCCATTATATTCAATTTGTATTGGTAAAAGTTGCTAAAAAATTATATTCAATGAATTTTTTACAAGAAAAACTGTTAAAAGCTTGTTTAAATGATACTTCCGGTTATCCGATATACACTCAAAACTAATGAGATCTTCCCACATTAGCATAGAATGGATATACAAAATTTCAAATTTTTCTGATTGATAGTATTTGAGTAATCGTGTCCACATGATCCACACACACACACAGACACACAGACACACCGACACACAGACACACAGACACACACACATACATACCTACAGACATCATTGTAAAAATGTTAAAATCGGATTCTGGGGACACCAAAACGTGCTTATTCACTAAAATCTCTATATCCGATTTTTAGCACGATCCCTATACCTCCCTTACCTAGGGTAGCGGGAGGTAAAAAATAATAATTTTGCGTTGAATGGTAAACTTTTCTCTCTCTGAGTAATTTGTGATATCTGTTACGGTTTACACAAAAAATAATAAAACCTGAGAGTCTGCACCGTGAATTTTTTAAAATAAATTTAATCTAGCAGTCTATCCAAATGTCAAACAACTAATTTTTAGTGACAATAACAATTGTTTATGGGTTGTCAAAAATTTCCTTCGCAATATTCTAAAATTATTAACATCCGTTTGTTCGGCCTAATAGTATTTTACTACTATTGTTATAAATAAGACGATTACATAGCTTACTCCTAAACAAGTTGAGAAGATTGACAACTCGTTACTGTCATTAAAAATTAGATGTTTGGCATTTGAACAGACTGATAGATAAAATTTATTTTAAAAATTTACCGTGCAGTCACTCAGATTTATTTCTTTGTGAACCGTAACATATCACAAATTATACAGAGAGAGAAAAGTTTACTATTGATGTATATATATACAGGTGTCTCAGGACGAGCTTACGCTATCAATATTTTAAATACTATTTAATATAATTTAACGAAATTTGGTATCTAGGGGTTATCCAACATGCCCGTTTAACTAAAATATTTTCAAAGCAGTAGCATTTCCGGTTTGCCCGGAAATTGACCTCAACTTTCTTATTTTAAATGGAATACGCTATATTTTATTTTACCATTGAATGCAGCGGAAAATTTTTCATATGAAGCAATAAAAACATTTTACTCATGATAAACTACTTCTGGCGTTATTCAACTTTTTTTGATTTTTTGTCTGAAATCCGGCACATTTTCAAAACTCTGTATATCGGGAACGAGATCGAATCTAAAAAAAGCCTTTTATAAAGAAGACTTTAAGCTACATCATCCATAGAAGAATCCTCGATTATTTATAAAAATGCGACGGGTACGTTACACCAAAATTACAGTTGACAAACTTCAAAAAAAAACAATTTTTTTAAATGGAACTCCCCTTTTTTATTACATAAATATACACTACGACAAAAAATAAGGGTACTTTATTTAACATGTCCTATGTTGAAAGTTGATAGAATTTCAGTAAATTAGAAAAACATGTAATCTGGGCATAATTATTTTATTAAATAAATAAAGTAGTATATATATATATATATATATATATATATATATTACTTTATTTATTTACATCAATTACTATTCTATCACATCATAAAGTGAAATTAATAAATAAAAGTTGAGAAAAATTTCAAGGACAACATGTGAAAAAATAACCTTCAATAAGGAAGGTATTTATGAATGAAAGAATGAATATTCTATTAAATATGACCAAAAAACCCAAAATAAATTACGTCATAAGATATTATTAGTAAACGAAAACGAAAGTGGGGATAAAGGAACACAAATAAATATTTTAAACTGGAATTTTGTTAACAGATACACTAGAAGAGAAGAGATCGTTTCGAAAACAACACATCCCGCCTACAAATGTAAGTATGTAATTTATATCTGGATGATAATGAATGTACCTACGCTTATATGGACGAGCGGTGTGTAAATGAATGGATGTTGTAAGTGGAGTGTTAAAGTTATCGTTAAGAGCACTCAAAATTATATGTTTTATCTCAAACAACTTGTTCGGAATTATTTAATTCGTTCTTCTTGCACATATTTTTGTAAACAAGTAAAATTATCTTACGATTATTAATAAAAAAAATCTGATGTGGTCAACACACAATCCTGCAAACTATATTAAGTTCCTTTGCATATATCTATGGTTTTAAATTTCGTCGAAAGCTGTTTGATTTTTAGTGCTGCAAATATAGTCAACTTAAATCGGACAGTAACATATGTGTAAACATATCAAATATTTTATTAAAATATTACGTTTTTGTTTGACGCGTAGGCAAGATGATGTGCAAAAATAAATTATTTTATTAACAATCATTATAGTAATATACAGATTCCTAACCTTTTGGAGGTTGGAAAATACGTCATTCCTAACTTTAATAACAATCTCTTGGGTTGGAAGTAATAGATTTCACTTCCATCTCTTAGGTGGGAAATGTTTATTTAGGGGTTGCCTAGCAACATCGCCGTAGATCCCCATAATTAAGTAGGCTAAACAAATTTTAAGACAGCTGTCAAAATATTAATAAAATTAAAGGTTATAATTCATTGATTTATTTTGAAAATTATTGATTTAAAATGAGGATGATTGTGAATAAAATAGTACATTATAACCTCGGTGGGAGTTTCATAACAGCCTCGCGCATTATCTCACCTCGAGGCTTCGCCTTTCGGTAATACACATAAGCCCTCGGCTGTAATGAAACAGCTCCCACCTCGGATGTAATATACTATTACAATTTAATATTTATGGTATTTTACATAAGAAGCCAGGTAAAACGGTTTTTACTGCTGAAAGGAGGAAATGACTGAATTTATTTGTTACTCACTTGTAAGTCACATTTAAAATTATAACCTAAATCTGTCAGTTGCAATTGTCACTTATTTTCAATACGTATGACGGTAACAAAACACAATTTTCACATGTCATCAACGTTACTAACGTGGTAACTAACTTGTAAAATTTTTACAACTTAGCAACCAATTTTACATGTTGGTAACTAGTAAACATTAATTTTCAAAAGTAGTAGGCGGTATCAATAAATGAAGTTTACAAGTGAGTAACAAATAATAGTATATTACATCCGAGGTGGGAGATGTTTCATTACAGCCGAGGGCTTATGTGTATTACCGAAAGGCGAAGCCTCGAGGTGAGATAATGCGCGAGGCTATTATGAAACTCCCACCGAGGTTATGTATACTATTTTATTCACAATCATCCTCATTTTAAATCAATAATTTTCAAAATAAATCAATGAATTATAACCTTTAATTTTATTAATATTTTGACAGCTGTCTTAAAATTTGTTTAGCCTACTTAATTATGGGGATCTACGGCAATATTGCTAGGCAACCCCTACATAAACATTTCCAACCCAAGAGATGGAAGTAAAATCTGTTATTTCCAACGCAAGAGATTGTCATTAAAGTTAGGAATGACGTATTTTCCAACCTCCAAAAAGTTAGGAATCTGTATTTTACTATAATGATTGTGAATAAAAGTTATTTGAAGTTATTTTCTAAATTCTATTATCGTAGAATTGAAGATTATGCCATTATAATCACTTTTTATTAGCAAAAGTTGCTGAAAAATTATATTCAATGATTTTTTTTTGCAAGAAAAACTGTTAAAAGCTTGTACAAATGATACTTCCGGTTATCCGATATAATTTTTAAAATTTGCGCCAGCACGACATTAAAATAACTATTTATAAAGAGATCACAATTATTATTATCTTATTAAAATGTAATTTAGAAAATGAATGATTACTATTTAATTTTGGTTCAAATATTTAATTTGATTGTAATATTTTGACGAAATGCTTTGATTTTCTTGTCATACATAATGTGACCACACGTCGCGTTTTGAACGGGACTGTTCCGTTTTCACGCTATTTGTTCCGCTGTCCCGAACGAACACAAAATTGTCTGGGGTCTGATTTTGCAACCTTGAAATCTACTGTATATTGAAATCTATCAGATTTCAGATTTCCATTTTTCTCCCATACTGTCGAAATCTACTCTGTTGAAGCGATTTTGTAAATTCTACCTTCACAAAATTTAAAATGATAATAATAATCATAAATTGACACCTACAATTAGCAGATCCTTCTAATTAATTATGATCCGTCAGTGCAAAATTGTGTTTTGTTTTGCACTATATGAAAAATTTGAATTAGAACAATAACAATAAAACTTTTTAAATCAGACCCAGCTGTTTTGTTTTCTCAAAATGTACGATGCGTTCGTGTATTGCAGATCGCGCGTGGAGCAAAGAGATAGACGGGACAACCCGCGTTGTGTTTATAATTTTCCTACGTAGCGTTTTTGTATTTTGAAAAAAACAAGTGTAATGCTTTGGCACGGAACTCTATTAAGTGACAATGTAAAGAATTGTGCAGATATTGTTGACCGGCAACATGTATAACGGTCGCTCCCATATTGTGTTGTGTTTAATCAGTTAAATATATTCTCTTTTCTAAAATATTCTGTGATTTGGCAATTTATTTTTGTACATGAAAGGGAAAAAATCTGTTGTGGCCAGCACAAGACCTTCCGTCAATTCGATGTATTTTGTACAAATCCCATACCAAAAGTTCCGTGGAACAGTTTCTATATAATATCATGTAAAATCGAACACGAACACATATTATTTTTTACAAATTCCATACCAAAAGTTCATTTGAAAAGGTTGTATAAATTCAAAAAAATTATGACATAAACAAAAACTACGTAAAATGCACTTGACACATTTCTTTCTGCTTCAGCTTTCCCCTATTTTATTGGGGGTCGCTGTTTCCTCTTCTCTTCCACTCATTCCTGTCTAACGCATCTTCTTTACCACAGTCCTTCCTTTCTCAAGTCTTCTGCGATACAGTCCTTCCATCTTCTCTTTAGCCTTTCACTGCATGTCACTTGCGAGGAACACTATTACATACTAATTTTTGATCCCATACTTTCCATATTTGGTTTTGCACTTGCAACAGACATCTGTCAATTAGAATTTTTTGAATGAGCAGCTGTTTCCATTATAAATAGCAAAGCTGACTAATTTTTTAAAATTAATTTCTTTATAATGCTTTAACTCTACATGTGTTGAATATGAAGGAAAATGTATAATCAAACCATATAGAGAAGAGTATTTTCTTTAATAAATATAATAACAAAATATCAAAAAATAATATATAACTTCGTTTTTTTTAAGAAAAACTGTTAAAAACAAAAAAGGGTACTTCCGGTGGATCAATTATAACCAAAATCTAATCAACTCTTCTTCGGACACACATATATACACACACACACACACACACACACGGACACACACACACACATACATACATACATACATACAGACATCATTTTAAAAATAGTAAATTCGTATTGTAGGGACCCTAAAACTCACTACCGAATTTTTTGACCAAAGACAATACCTTCCTTACCTAAAGCTGACGGAAGGTAAAAATATGCAGTTTCACATCCCTTGACTGTATTTTTCAATTATAAACCATTTGACCATGAATGAAAAATAATAATAATTTTTTAAGTGTATTAGATGGACAATTTATGTTCTTAAATATTTATAATAACAAAAATATTCAAAAATAATACGTATTTAGAAGTTTTTTTTTTATGAAACAGTAACTTCCGGTTGTCCAATTGTTAACAAAACCTTTTCAGCTCTTCTCAATAATGTCAGATTAAGGAATACGTAGTTATATTGGTCTTTAATCTTATAGAATTTGAGAAACCGTCCCGTTAACATCCAGGCAAACACATGCCGACATCCTTGTAAAAATGTTGGATTCTGTACTCTGTTTTTAAACTATAGACAGTAATTAGAAATTCTAATGAGAAAATCAAAGCCTGTGATTGGCTGCTGCGCAATTTCGTGAAGCCGCATTTAACAGACGAAATTTCAAGTTAACCTTAAAACGTAATTGAAACGTCAAACTCTCAGTAGTTGTCAAATCACTTGTAGAATTTGCACGTGTTTTTTGCTTCATTTCTCTTTTTGTGATATTTCACGACTAAAAACTGTTATAATATATAAATTTTTCATCAAGGAATTACAAAAAAATAATGCAATTAATTAATTTATAATTAAAAGTTATGTATTTATGATTTTATATGAATAAATTAAGTAGATTATCTATAATAGTTTTGGTTAATGAAAATATAACTTGGAAAGTATAAATGCTGTGACCTTCATTTTATCATTTCAATTCTCACGTTCGTTTGAATGAAGGAGACAATGTTTCGTTTGAATTAATAACACTATATATTTTAATAAAGTTATTACACAACGTTTCGATTGTTGAAGTATCTACAATCCTCTTCAGGTGAATACTAACAAACTTAGAGACTGCTAGAGCTTATATACTAAATACATAATAATTGATCTAATGAAGCGTACAAAGTTTACAAATGGAAACACTAGTGTAGTTTAAAGTGATTCAGACGTCCAATCAGCGGCTTCCACACGTTGCTTATTTCTACACTTGGTTGGCTGAAGACTTCGTTGTTGTTGTTGATGACTGCTGCTTCCTTGAATTTTCTCTTGTACCAGTGTTTTTCTCTGATTTTTGCTTCAGACCACTTCATCCTATGCTGTTTTTCCCAGGAATGTTGTGCGATGCCGGATTTTATTGTTTCTCCTCTCTGCGTATGAATTCTATATTCTTTGAGCCTGATTTCAAAATGTCTTCTCGTTTCCCCCACGTATGACTCACCACATTCACACGGGACTTGGTAGATACAATTTTTGGAATCTCGACTGGTCTGCGGTCTCGTATGGGAGATCATACTTCTAACAGTAGTTCTTGATCTGAATACTGTGTTGATGTTGTAAGTTCTTCCTATGCGTTTTATCGTCTCGGATAAGCCTCTGATGTATGGGATGCTGAGTAGTACTTCCGGTTTTTCTTGTTTTTTTTTTTCTTTTTGGTTGCTGGCTGTTGGATTGATGTTCGTCTTGGGCGAAGAATCTGTCTTTTTCGACGGCCTTGCAATGGGATCATCTCTATCACCCGTCATCGCCAACATCTACATGAACTGGTTTGAATCTCAAGCAATAGAGAAGGCGAAATTTAAGCCGAAGGTATGGATCAGATATGTGGACGATACCTTCATAGTTTGGAACCACAGTGATCGACAACTAGAACACTTCCTGCATCACCTGAACACCATCAAACCAACCATCAAATTCACAATGGAAAAAGAAAAAGAACACTCATTCTCATTACCTTTCTTGGATGTCCGCGTGAAGAATAATAACGGGAGGATTGAGACAGCAGTTTACAGAAAACCAACACATACCGGCCAATATCTGAACCATGCATCTAACCACTCTATAACAACGAAGAAAGGAATAGCAAAATCTCTAATCGACAGAGCTCACAGATTATGCAACACAGAGAAAGGACGGCAAGAAGAAATCAAGCATATCAACAGGGACCTGAAACAAAATGGCTACCAAAAAGAGAAAAAGAAGAAAAACCGGAAGTACTACTCAGCATCCCATACATCAGAGGCTTATCCGAGACGATAAAACGCATAAGAAGAACTTACAACATCAACACAGTATTCAGATCAAGAACTACTGTCAGAAGTATGATCTCCCATACGATACCGCAGACCAGTCGAGATTCCAAAAATTGTATCTACCACGTCCCGTGTGAATGTGGTGAGTCATACGTGGGGGAAACGAGAAGACCTTTAGAAATCAGGCTCAAAGAACATAGAATTCATACGCAGAGAAGAGAAACAACAAAATCCGGCATCGCACAACATTCCTGGGAAAAACAGCATAGGATGAAGTGGTCTGAAGCAAAAATCATCTCCAGAGAAGAACACTGGTACAAGAGAAAATTCAAGGAAGCAGCAGTCATCAACAACAACAACGAAGTCTTCAGCCAACCAAGTGTAGAAATAAGCAACGTGTGGAAGCCGCTGATTGGACGTCTGAATCACCTTAAACTACACTAGTGTTTCCATTTGTAAACTTTGTACGCTTCATTAGATCAATTATTATGTATTTAGTATATAAGCTCTAGCAGTCTCTAAGTTTGTTAGTATTCACCTGAAGACGATTGTAGATACTTCAACAATCGAAACGTTGTGTAATAACTTTATTAAAATATAGACAATGGAAGTCCAGAATAGTGTTATTAATTCATTTCAATTCTCCCGCCAAATAAATCTAGTGACTTTTTTTGGTATCTTCTAGCGGTGTAAATGTGACTTCGTCTAGTGCAGTCTATAGTTTAGAAACACGGTATAATGGCCCCAAATTGATTCACTAAAATCTGGCTATGCGAGAGGTTATAAAAGGTACATTTTTAACGGACTTAAAAATAATATTTTTTATTTTCAGATAAGTACAATATGAAGACCTTATCAATAGTTTGTTTATTTTTATTGCCAACTTTGATATTATCAGAAGACATAAGTGAAGAAAATGAAAGACGACTTCTTGACATTCTGCTCCACAAATATAAAATTCCGAAAGAAAATTACGATTCGGAATATGCAAATCCCGATTCTAAATATACAGTTATAAATATTTATGAATCTGGTGGAAACGTACAAACCAACAATTTCTATGAAACGGAACATAAACCAAATGCACCAGAAGTTGGGCGCCCTTCTATGGAATATGAACCAAATGAACCAGATTTGCGAAAACTTCCCGGGCTATATAGACCACCAGTGGCACATAGACCAGATGCACCAGAAAGACAAAGTCCTTCTGTGGCTACGAGGCCACCGACGAGGCCACCTATGACATTTACGTTCAGAACAGATGGACCAGAAATTCAAAGTTTTCTTATACCAAGTACTCCAAGGACTACTACAAAGGACCCCCAAGGATAAATATTACAAATATATTGTTATAGAAGTAATATTTATTGTAATTGTATAAAATACAAAATATACCTACACAGTTTACAATAAATACTGCATACTGATTTTTGCCAATGAGGTCATGCACGACTTTTTTTATAATTTTAATCGATAGAGTAGTGAAAAATAATAGACCCGTATTTTTTATTTTCCCTCAAATCTATCTTTAATCATGAAAAAATTGTAATTGAAAATGACAATCTTTAAAATGAGGCTGCTAGAGCCCCGCTTCGTCCCTTGTCCAATGACGTCACAGAGTGAAAGGCACGACCATTTTGATTTTCAGATTATCTTAAACGTCAAATTGACATTTAAAGATAACCTAAAATTTATGAATGTAAACATGTCGATGGAACGGTGTTTCGTGCCGAAATAGAGAATAAAATAATTTTCTGCATTATATTCAATGTCTCACATGCGTTTATAACCTTTTATCGTCTAATTCAAAAATTCAAAAGTGAAAGAAACATCTGATGTACCGTAGATAATTTCACACCAAATGAAAATTATATTTATAAAAATCTGTTGTGGCCAGCACAAGACCTCTCGCCATTTCCATTTTAGACTATATAAGTATTGTATTGCACTTTGTTATCGAACCGTCGTTTTATAACAAAATATTACAGGACTTTGCCCAAATATTGTTTTTTATTGTATTTAACATGTCTTCTGCACACATATAATTCTAATTATATCTATTTTTCATTGTATGAGGGAGTTTCTAAATGTCACAAATTCTTCCAATTCATTAACCAGATTGGCGGTATTTCTGATGAATATATGCATATTACCTATAATTTCAAATATTTAATTAATAAAACAATAAGAAAGATTAAATGTACTTCCCAGAAAAAGCTATCAAAATGTCACTAAAACTGTTAATTTTTGACACTGAAATCTGTCATTTACAAATTGTTCTAAACATTTGACTTTGTCAACTGGTTTCCTTAGTGTAGTTTCGCCTATTCGACTTGTTATATCGCGATATTCTATATATTATAGCGTCTTTATCTCTAAATTTATAGAAGATATAATAAAAAATTTAAATGTATCAGGTGTAGAATTTTATTCTTCAAAATTAGTAATATCAAAAATTTCCAAAATTAATATTTGGAAGAATTTCTTTTAAAAACTACTACTTCCGGTTGTTCAATTGTTACCAAAATCTTTTCAGCTCTTCTCAGGAATGTCAGATTGAGGAATCCATAGTTAAACAGTTCTTAAGTCTTATAGTTTTTGAGGAATCGTGGCTACAACATCCAGACATACACACATACACACATACACACATACACACATCCACACACACACACAGACATCATTTTAAAAATGGTATAAGCGGATTATAGGGACCTTAAATCGTGTTTATTCACTAAAATCTGGGTATGCGAATTTTAGCATGAATCCAATACCTCTCTTAGCGAGAGGTAAAAATAAATAGTACAATATTATATTAATATATTAGAGCATATTCAGATATTTAATTCTCAATTTATAGTTTAAATATATTTTTCTTTTAGAAATTATGTGTCCATATAAAATGTCTGTAGACCAGATGCACCAGAAAGACAAAGTCCTCCTGTGGCAACTAGGCCACCTATGACATTCACGTTCAGAACAGATGGACCAGAAATTCAAAGTTTTCCTATACCAAGTACTCGAAGGACTACTACAAAGGACCCTCAAGGATAAATATTACGCGCTGCTTATCAATAAATAAATTAATTCGTAATACAAAAATATTATTATAGAAGGAATATTTATTGTAATTGTATAAAATACAAAATATACACAGTTTAAAATAAGTACTGAATACTAATTATTGCCAGTCCACTAAGGCTTTTGAAGGAATAAGTATTTCATATAAATTTTAATACAAAATACAAGGACTGTTCTGAAAATATTTAGTTGTAGGCCTTGGGTGACAATAACAGTCAAGAAACTATTTTTTTATCGGTAGTTTCTAGAGATGCACTCGATTTCGAGCTTTGGCCCGGCTCGGCCCGAAGCCCACCTCGATTTCGAGTCGTTCATCGAGCCGGGCCGAAGATATTTTTTTATCGAGCTGAATCGGGCTAATCATTTGCAAAAGTTGAGGCGAGTCGGACTTTTGATTTTGGCCCGGCCCGAAAAGCTCGAATTTTCGGGCCGGCCCGAAAAATCCTATTGTTTAATCAAATGCACCGTTTCTTTAATATGTTAATGAAAATGTATGGAGTTAAAAAGGATCAAAATGATTTAATAACTTCATACTTCATATCTTAACAAGTATTATTTTACTTCAAGAATTCAAGCTTATTCACTAAAGCATAATAATGCTATTGTGATATTACTACTGTTACTACTCGTATACTTAAATAAAAGTGTATTTTGTTCCTATCATAATTATTTCTTGTCTTATTTTTCAACAGAAACAAAGTTAGATAAATATCATTACGTAAATGATATTTTACACTAGAAGTGTCTCTTTTTTTAACATTTTATGTTAACTAATGTTGAACGTTATAAGGTTGTAGAGGTTTTTTTTTTTAAGTTTAACACGAAGAAAGTTAAACATTTCTCCTCACATAAAAATTAAAATTAGGAATTCCGGATGCACTCAATTTCGAGCTTAGGCCCGGTCCGGGCCGAAGCCCGACCCGATTTCGGGTCAATTTTCAAGCCGGGCCAGCTAATTTTTTGTCGAGTCGATCTTCGAATCGGGCCTGCAATTTTTATTTTCGGGCCGAGTCGATCCAAACTTCAAAGCCCGGTCCGGCCCGGCCCGAATGCATCTCTAGTAGTTTCCTCACGTGAAACTAATTAAATTTGTAGTCTAAAGGGTTGAGGTCTGCTGGATTGCTAGAAGGTCACTAAGGCCGCAATGAAGGCTGGAACATTGGCTCGCAGCCAGGCCTGCGTCGTTCTGGCCAAATATTCCGGGGCTGAATCATGATGGAAGATCCAGTCTTTGCCAGGAAAGAGTATGTTGTTCAGGGGTTTCACAATTTCTTCTAAAACGTAAAGCGTAGGAAATATACGAAAATTTTAACAAGTAGACTTGTAAAATGTGATTTTGAAATACATACAACTCATTCATTTATTATTATATTATTAATATTATATACATAATTATACCATTTTAATTATGGTGGATCGGGATAATAGGGGACGATATACTCGAATATATTTGATCATGAATCAAGTAATAAGTTAAAGTAATATTAGTTGAATTTTATATTAGCTCTGTTCGATGAGAAGTGCTTGAAGTGTAGAGCAGAATAGTGCAGTGCAGTGTAGTGTACACTAGTACAGTCTAATTCTTGTGGTTTCATAAAACACACTAGTGTATATTTGGGCAAGTTTGCTCAGCTGTGAGTAATCAAGCCAAGCATAGCCAAAGGTGTAAAAGGTTAGGTTGTTTATAAACACAGTCATATCATAAAGCTGCAAAAAAGTGACTGCAGAAATGTCTGTTTTAAAGAGCATAGTGAACTAATAAACGATTCTGACGAAGATCAATCATCACTTGATTCTTCATCAGATTCAGAGACAGATATATTAATTAATTCTTTATATAGCAAAACAAAATTTTAGGTTAAATAAACAGATGTGTAGATAGGATAGAATTAAAATGTCTACCGAACAACATTTAGCTACCCCCACTCCTAGTCTGCACTTTCTACACTACCTCGCGAGTCAGGTCAGAAAAAAGAGCACTAGTTCTTAAAATTTTTGTCATCGAACAGCCTGCCAGAAGCTGCCCGTTTCTCATAAAACATGTTAGTGCAAGAAAGTTAACACTAGGGCGGCCTAGTACATGTCATCGAACAAAGCTATTGTAAAACGAATTTTAGCACTTGCATAACGGCGGAGAGGTGAAGAGCAGTCACGTAATGACTAGCTAGTCGGTGTAATAACTTGTCATATCGAACATATACGATGTATAGTGCTGTACACCAATCTTGACATGAGTGGTAAGCTTACACTGAAATATATACTAACTGGAGTGCGCGTACAAACCGTGACTGTGAAGCATATTGAAAGCCTGCTGCTGGAGTAGTCGGCAAACATCGAGACAGTTCCTGAGTAGACGGAAATTATTTCGTGTGGCGCATGTTTAAATAAATAATAATAATATGAAAACAAAGCGATCAGCTATGATACGAGTTATTCGGCTAGGTTCGGTTCGGCATGAACGTGCGCGAACAGGACCAGCCATTATTGTTCAATGAGGCTTCAGTGCAGCGTACGCTGATAGGTAGAGTATGCGAGTTCCAGTTAGTATATATTTCAGTGGTAAACTTACATTGTGATACTCCATAGACGCCGTCAAATAATAATTATTACATTAACTTTGTGCTTTTAACTCATTTGTGTACGCTTATGATCCGAGTATAAACAAGATAGGAACTGGTACGAACTCCAATTGCACAGATCAACTGCCAACAAAAGAAAGGCTGCGTAGCTTTAAAACTTATTTGGGCAACTACTATATATTATATTAGGTGAATTAATTGGATTTCGCGTGGATTTAAACGGAGCGTATATACTAGACAGTGATTTGTGCTAACATATACCTATTCCGTAGTTCATCTTTCGTGTCCCGGACTATAAGATTAGGTGATGACGTGCGCGTGTATAGAGATGCACTCGATTTCGAGCTTTGGACCGGCCCGGCCCGAAGCCCGCCTCGATTTCGAGTCGATCATCGAGCCGGGCCGAAGATATTTTTTATCGGGCCGAATCGGGCTAATCATTTTCAAAAATCAAGGCGAGTCGGACTTTTGATTTTGGCCCGGCCCGAAAATTCGAGCTTTTCGGGCCGACCCGAAAAATCTTATAGTTCAATCAAATACACGTTTCCTTAATATTTTAAAGAAAATGGATGAAGTTAAAAAGAATCAAAATGATTTAATAACAACAAACTTCACATATTAATAAATAAAAATGTATTATTTTACTTCAAGAATTCAAGGTTATTCATTAAAGCGTAATAATTATATTGTGTTGTCCTATTTTTAAGCAGAAACAAAGTTAGATAAAAAATCCTTATGTAAATTATATTTTTTATATAAGATTTGTGAAAAAGTTGTTTAAATTTTCGAACGGCTTTGGTAAACAAAGTGTTAAATCCATGTAGGTCTGTAATTTTTACAACAAATTTACTTAGAAGGGTCTCTTTTTTAACTACTTATGTTAACTAATGTTGAATGTTTTAAGAATGTAGAGGTTTTTTATAAGTTTGACACGAAAAAAGTTAAACATTTCGCTTTAACATAAAAATCAGCATTAGGAACCCATTTTCGAGCTTTGGCCCGGCCCGGCCCGAAGCCCGGCCCGATTTCGAGTCAATTTTTGAGCCGGGCTAGCTAATTTTTTTGTCGAGTCGATCTTCGAGTCGGGCCGGTAATTTTTATTTTCGGGCCGAGTCGATCCAAACCTCAAAGCCCGGCCCGGCCCGACCCGAATGCATCTCTACGCGTGTACTTGTATTTCTATAGTTTTAATTTGTTTTTGTGCTACTGATGATGATTGCGTGCCAGTTGATATGTGCATTTAGTTTAGTTTTAATAAAACATTTCTTTGTGAAGAAAAGAACATTGTGTTGTGTATAATAAATTTATCTTCACGTAGCTTTAAACTCTAAGTTAATAATATTTTGTTCAGTTCATCAAGAAATGAATTCCAACAATATTTTATGTTATCATGGCGATACCAATGTATTGTTGCCCGTAAGAATAGTATTCAAATACTATAGTAACGATACTATTTTTGCAATTATTGCTCTTGCACGTGTATATATTTGCATCTGCTTTATTTTGCGATTATTATTGAGATGGATACTCCGTCTAAAATAGTTATGGGTTCATTCGCGATTTATTTTGGCTTTATACTTTATCAGAAATTGGAGGCTTGGGCAAATGAGGGAGAGGATGGGCTGGACATCGAAATTAGGTAGGTATTTTTTTTTATGCATATAAAGATTCATACTTGTTGTTGATTAAATCAGATGCGCTTTAAACACGCATGCATATAAGTAATTATTAGTATTTTATTTATTTAAGTATAGAAGTACACATCGTATATTTGTTCTGTACATTGAAAGAAATGAGAGCGGAGACAATAATTAGGGATTCATAATGTAGGCAAAAAATATTAAATTACTGAATATGTAAATAGAGTATTTTTTCTTTGAGTCCTTCATAAACAGATTACCTAGTGTCTAGTCTGTAAATTTGTGGTATTTTCTTTTATCGTAGTTACATCTATACACTTATTCCCGTATTTTTTTTTATTAATTTTTACTACTTCTTGTTTCTGTTCAAACGTGAATAATTCCTTTTGTTTTATTAACTGCCATATTCTTAATATGTTCCTTGAATTTCATTTTCATGTATGGTTAGGAAAAATGTTAAGAGAGTTGGAGTGAGTCAGTTGAGATGATTTGGTCATGTGCAGAAAATGACGAGGAAACGGCTTGTGAAACGCCTATATGTTGGTAAATTTGAGGGTGTTCGATTGCGTGGCCATCCAGTGTGTAAGTGGATGGATGTGATCGGTAGTGTTCTAAAGGAGCGTAAGTTTCCGAGTAGAAAGAGAAGGTGCCTGGATGGGAATGTGTAGCGAAGGATGATTATTTCGTAACTTTTATGGGGTGAAGATGTATGGTTAGTAAGAATGTTCTTAACAGAATGAAGTGATTCAGCTGAACTTAGTGATGCCGCGAGACGAGATATGGCGAGAAACAATCTACTCTCGTCTCGTCTCGAATTTTCGAGACGAGATTTCTCTGCATCTCGTCTCGTCATATTTTTTCTTATTTCCTCTCGATCTCGACTCGAGAGTCTCGAATTTCTCGAATTTATAATTAGAAATAGTAAATAAATTAAAATTACAAGCAACATGAATTTAATAAACGGGTACCACTGATTAAAAAATTATTTTACTAAGTCTGGTGTTTGAATGGCAGGTAAAAATAGGTACTCTATATTACCCGTTGTTGGGTATAGCAATCTGTTTTGTATGCTAATATTGGTAATTATGATTTTATATTCGTATAGTGGCAGCACTTGAGGCTAGCGTGAAGGTATACTATAGATGTCACTTTTGAGCATTTTCTTTTTACTAAAACGCAATAAATCTAAAATTAATAAATAAATAAATATCAATGTAAATGAAGAGGCAATTAAAATATTTATTTATACCGACAAATATTTTGCTATTTTGTATATTTTAATTAGAAATAATTACGTAATATAAAAAAATAGTACAACCGAGATCTCGAATTTCTACTCTCGTCTCGGGCAAATCTCAAGGGCATTACTCTCGTCTCGTCTCGATATTTCGAGACGAGAATAAGGTTAATCTCGTCTCGAAAATTCGAGAAATTCGAGATGAGATCTCGAAAATGCGAGATCTCGCGGCATCACTAGCTGAACTGTTATATGGACGAGGTGAAAGAAGTATGTTTAGACAGGAATGTGTGGTGAAGGATGATTGTTACGTAACTATTATTGTAGTCCGGGTGCGGTTATTCGCTAGACAAGGCGATAGAATGTTGTTTAAGAGGGAAGTGAGTCAGCTGAGTTCTTACTCTTATTCTTTTCCATTTTTTTATTGTTGTTACTATTGTTTTCGGGTTTTTGTTAACCCAAAAGGTGGGATACGCGTGATTTTATATATGTATGTATGTATGTATGAATTTCATCTTTGTCTTTTCCTTTCATATTTATACCATGCCTTATAATGGAATTGGGTCCTCAATTCATTTCTTCAAAATGAATAAAAAAATATAATTATTTAATAAAGCTCTTCAAAGCATTCCTGTTCCTAATCTTCGGTTATCTTTTATTGATTTTCTTCCAGTTCTTGTACTTCAATTTCTTCATTAGTTCCTGCTTTTCTACTTTTCTTGGATCAGCCCTGTGTGCACAATATATTAATTTCGGAGTACAGTGTGACTACAACTGCAATTCAGTCAAAATATCTAATAGCCAAATATTTACAGATTATCAATAAATCACCCCAATTCTTAGCAACATTGTTATACCAAAAAGTCAATAATATTACAATCACTGAAAAAAAATTGAAAATGACAAGCTGTACATTATTTGTTTCTATTGGAATTTTTTTTACCGACACTGCGAAGACTTAGTCGGAAAAATTTACTCTGTCGGGTCCTGCAATAAATCTATAAATATCGTAATTATAATAGAGCGGCATATCGCTCACTACTTGCACTATAACATTGGATACGAAACTGGCCATTATTTTCCGCGCTCTATTGGAATGAAGATATGCATTGCATTTTACTTCTACCTGATCTGATAGTGTTTCACCAAGACATCTTGTCTTGACGATCAATTCTTGTCGTCTTGAATTTACATATTAGAAATAAATAAATTCTGGTCTTGCGCATAATGAAATTTGTGAAGACAGAGGATAAATTCAGATTCAAAAAAAAAAAAAAAAAACAAATAGGACACTATAAAATTTATGCCTAGAATCTGATGACCCGAGTTCGATCTCGGCCGACGCTAAAATTATTTCGAATTTAAATAGCACAAAGTGACTCCTGAGGTGTACTCTTCGCCCCAGCAATGAGTGCCCGTATGGTGACGCCTGGTAAACGCCCGCACAGTGCGAATATGTCATCATCATTACCGATATCTGCGTATTAAGCAATGGATAATATGTCGTGATGATTTTTATATAAAATTTATTAAGTAAGATATTACCTATATATTGATTGTAGGTATTTAAATTCGTTTAGTTTTCGGATAACCTACATAATTTAGCTTTAATGTAAATTATCCTTATAAAAAGTAAGTAAAGTATATATCTCTATTTGAGATTACTTTTTTTGCGATAATATCAATTTCCTTACACATAGTGCAAATAAAAATACCATTAACTAGTAACAAGGAAAACAGGTTGCAAAATAATAAACTTCAATAAAAAAATTAAGAAGAATAAAAAACCCAGAATGAAAACATCAGAGAATACTGTCTGAACGAAAGTGGGGATAAAGTAAAAAAATATATATAAGGTAGTAAATATTTTAAATCAGTGATTTGTTACGAGACACTAAAAGAAGGAAAGACATCGTGACGAAAACAACTCATTCCGTCTTCAATAATTGTAAGTAATTTATAAGTTGAGAATATTGAAAAAAAAAAAAAAAAAATAGAAGAGCTTTATTGTAATTTCATCCATAGTTACTAAATATACGGGGTGTTTGCGCACAAATTAAAGGGGTTATTCAATATACCAAAACAATTAAAAAAAACTTGATCAATATGGATCCGATCATCAATAGTTACAGCGATATAACGCAGTAAAAAATCTGTTGTGGCCAGCACAAGACGTCTCGTCATTTCCATATTAGGCTATATAAGTATTGAATTGCATTTCGCTTTTGAACCGTCGTTTTATAACAAAAAATTACAGAACTTTACCCAAATATTGTTTTTTATTGTATTTAACATGTCTTCTGCACACATATAATTCTAATTATATCTATTTTTCATTGTATGAGGAAGTTCCTAAATATGAGAGATTCTTCCAATTCATTAACCAGATTGGCGGTATTTCTGATGGATATATGCATTTTACCTATAATTTCAAATATTTAATTAATAAAACAATAAATGAGTTTTAACGGGGCGTACCCCTGCTACCTCGAAAACGATAACAGTTACCACTTCATTGAAATAAGACATGTACATACCTTTGAGAAGTCAACTCAGATGGAATTTTATTTCTCTAAAAAATCATTAATTTTACTAAGTAAAATATTGTGACTGCATCGTCAATTTTTTTGAAATAAATTTAATCTAGCAGTCTTTCCAAACACCAAACATCTAATTTTTAATGACAGTAACGAGTTGTCAATCTTCTCAATTTGTTTAGGAGTTAGCTAACATATTTATTCGTCTTATTTGTAATAATGGTAGCAAAATACTATTAGACCGAACAAACGGATGTTACTACTTTCTGAATTTTGTTACTATCATTAGAAATTACTTGTTTGACATTTAGATAGACTGCTAGATTAAATTTATTTAAAAAAAAATCACGATGCCGACACTCATATTTTATTTTTTCTGTCTGAACCGTAACAGATATCACAAATTAAATAGAGAGAGAAAAGTTTACTATTGAATGTATCTTTCAGAAAATAAATAATTTCACGTTATCGGCGTGGCCATTAAAAAGTTATGGTCTAATCAATGTTCGGACACCTAAGTTTCATACACTAGTGGTTCACTAATAATAACAAGTATCATCTTAAAAGATGACGAACTGTCACACCAAATTTCATCCAAATCAAATATATTGTTCTGTTATTATGAGAATTTTTTTTTTTCGGAGAAGTTTGAAGCAGAATACTGGCTAAATGGTACACTTTCCGGTAAAATCAAGTTTAGTTAAATCGTCTTATTTTAGCCTCAGGAATCTGTGGTTAAGCCATGTCCCCCTATTTGAGAGACGTTCTGTATATCAAACAGCTCTCAATAAGAACGTGATTTCAAAGTGTCAAATATTAGTTTGCAACTACACATTTACGAAAAGGATCATGTACGGCGAAGAATTTACACAGATTGCATTTTAGAGTATAAATTGCTGCTGATTTTTACAATAATCTGTGTGAGACGATTTTCCTTAAAATATATTAATGATCCAAAACTTCACAAAGTTGGTATTTAAAACTCGTATATAATTTGAAACAACTTTTGACTGTATATTTATTTATTTATTCGTATCTACACTACATTATTACATTCCCTGATTATTACAATGAATTGAGCAGGCTCTGGATTTGATGAATGTCATTGTCATGGTCCTGGCAAAAGTTCTTTCTTCATCTCTGATACATGTAGCGCAGTAGAGGAAAGATTGGCCGACACTCAAGTGACGTGGCCAGGGGACGCCTGAATGTATACACACTCACCGGGATGACTGTATATAGCTCTGTTCGATGAGAAGTGTTTGAAGTGCAGAGCAGAATAGTGCAGTGCAGTGTAGTGTACACTAGTACAGTCTAATTCTCGTTGTTTCATAAAACACACTAGTGTATATTTAGGCAAGTTTGCTCAGCTGTGAGTAATCAAGCCAAGCGTAGCCAAAGGTGCAAAAGGTTAGGTTGTTTATAAACACAGTCATATCATAAAGCTGCAAAGAAGTGACTGCAGAAATGTCTGTTTTAAAGAGCATAGTGTTTGAACTAATAAATGATTCTGACGAACATCAATCATCACTTGATTCTTCATCAGATTCAGAGACATATTAATTATTCTTTATATAACAATACAAAGAGAATATACTATATCTGAATCCATTATTTTAATTTCTCAATGTGTAAAATTTTAGGTTAATAAACAGATATGTAGATAGTATAGAATTAAAATGTCTACCGAACAACCTTTAGCTACCCCCACTCCTAGTCTGCACTTTCTACACCACCTCGCGAGTCAGGTCAGAAACGTGAGCACTAGTTCTTAAAATTTTTGTCATCGAACAGCCTGCCAGAAGCTGCCCGTTTCTCATAAAACATGTTAGTGTAAGAAAGTTAACACTAGGGCGGCCTAGTACATGTCATTGAACAAATCTTATGATAAACCGGAATGTAGTACTTATTTTGGAGCTCTAACAGATTTTTCAGGAAAAACATAATAAAATAAAATCAAAAATTTCGTATTAATACTAATAATGACAACATAGTTCTCGAAATACGTATTTACTTTTATTAAAATTAAATTTTAAGGTTAAGGGGTAATTTTGTTAGTGTTACTTATAATTTAACCTTAGACTCCTTTTTCCATTATCATGCATTGTACGTGTATGTTTTTTTTAATGGTAATATTTATTTCAGATAAGTTCAATATGAAGATATTACCAATATTCTGTTTATTTTTATCAATAAACTTATTATTGGCATTAAAATTAAGTGAAAATATCAAAAATCAACTGTTTGCTGCTCTTTCGCCTGAAAGATTTAAAGATATATTACAAGATTCTCAACATATATCTATAAATCTTTTTCAACCTGGCAGTTACCCACAATTCCATTATGTAAAAAAGGGCATCTCTCCTACTCTCAATGTACCAAAAGATGAAGGACCTCCTACTCCTCTCGTACACCCACTATCTGTGGACTTCAGGCCAGATGCACAAAAATTGTCAAGTCGTTCTGCAGAAACCAGACCACCTATGGCATACAGATCAGATGCACCCGAAAGTCGCGCGTATCTTGTTCCACATTTTGAGGGTTCACATGAGCCTATCAAGCTAATGATTTTCGTGGATCTTCCGCAAAGCGATTTAGATGGTAAAAATCAATAATTTTGTAGAGAATTATTCGACAGTGAAGAGTATTGAGGCAGTAAAAGTTCAAAATGATAAAAATGATAAATAGTCACGTAACACATCAATTTCGCATCCAAATTGTCCGCAGATATATGTGTCTCTCATTTTTAGGACTTCCTACTCCTGTAATGCAACCACAATCTGTGGACTTCGGGTCACATGCTGAAAAATTGTCAAGTCGACCTGCAGAAACCAAACCACCTAAGGTACACACTTTAGATGCACCAGAAAGTCGCATGCATCTTGTTCCATATTCTGAAAGTTCAGATAAGCCTACCCAGCTATTGCCTTAGGGGCAAACCTGAAATTTCTTGTTGAGAATTTAATAACGAGTATAAATAATATTGTATTACATATGTCTCTCATATTTAGCCCATTTAAATTTCGCGCTAAATCGTCCCTGATATTTATGTACAATTTATTTAAAGATATATATACAGGGTGTAAATTTTAAAATGGGTCATAGGGCTATAACATAGGAAAACAGAAAACAGTTTTTTAGACGCCAAAAGTTTCTATATTAATTTATAAGTTAGGAATATTGAGAGCGTGTTATTACGTGAATGCCCCAACGTAAATGAATGTTACAAGTGGAGAGATATATTGTAAACAATGAGTAAAAGTCGGCCGATGCCTTCACTAATACTCGAAGCTGAATTGTTTGTTTATTTTAGTTTTTATAGTGTCAGCTAGTAGAGTTCAGAGTAAGGGTATATGGGGGCATTCTTGGTTCAGCTTTGAAAGAGTTAACAACATTATATTCGACTTATAAAATAATTGTATTTAACCTACATTTATAATATTATAATAGTATCATTGAATAGTGCATTTTATAATTCATTTATCCAACAACCTAATAACTTTTAACAATATGGAGAGCATTTTTCCGACAAAAAAAAAAAACTTGTATGAATGTGGACGAGGATAAACTAATATAATTTGATAGGAATATGTAGCGCACGGCTTTCGTTGCGTGTGTCACATAGGGTGATTAAAAAATAGGGACAAATATCTATTTTCTTTATTATTAATTGTTGTTTAAATTACAAAAATGCGCGTGAAGTTAAATGCCACTTTTTGATGAGAAAAAAATCCTGAAATCTACTTCCGGTTTCACTAGAAGCGGAAACATCGTTGATTTTTTGAAGTAGAATAATGATACGCATATTTTTATATTTTCGAAAAGTACTTGAAATTAGCTTTACATTAATGCCAAATATTAGCATTTTCATTAAAAATAACCCAGTTATTAATTATACGAGTATTTATAGTAGTTATTATATATCAAGGTATACTGAGGGTCTACTTTTTATCACGAATGTGGAATTTATTTGCCAGGGCCAAGGAAAGTGAACCATATAGGTTATTTTTTAATGAAAATGCCAGTATTTGGTAAGAGTATAAAGCTAATTTTAATTAGAGATGCATTCGGGCCGGGCCGGACCGGGCTTTGAGGTTTGGATCGACTCGGCCCGAAAATAAAAATTGCCGGCCCGATTCGAAGATTGACTCGACAAAATATTAGCTGGCCCGGCTCGAAAATAGACTCGAAATCGGGCCGGGCTTCGGGCCGGGCCGGGTCAAAGCTCGAAATTGGGTGCATCCCACATTCCTAATTTTGATTTTTATGTGAGGAGAAATGTTTAACTTTTTTCGTGCCAAATTTATAAAAAACCTCTACATCCTTATAACTTTCGACATTAGTTAACATAAGTTGTTAAAAAATAGAGACACTTCTAGTGTAAGTTTGTTATAAAAATTACAGACTTACGAGTATTTAACACTTTGTTTCCAAAGGCGCTCGAAAATTTAAACACAAATCTCATACAAAAGATATGATTTACATAAGGAGTATTTTTATTTAACTTTATTTCTACTCAAAAATAAGACAAAAAAATCATTATAGTAGAAATAATTTTTTTTTTTATTTAAGTATACGAATAGTAACAATAGTAATAATAACATGACAATAGCATTATTATGCTTTAATGAATAACCTTGATTTTTTTAAGTAAAATAACATTTTTATTATTAAGATGTGAAGTATGTTGTTATTAAATCATTTTGACCCTTTTAAACTTCATCCATTTTCATTAAAATATTAAGGAAACTGTGCATTTGATTGAACTATAAGATTTTTCGGGCCAGCCCGAAAAGCTCGAATTTTCGGGTCGGGCCAAAATCAAAAGTCCGACTAGCCTCAACTTTTGCAAATGATTACCCGATTCGGCCCGATAAAAAATATCTTCGGCCCGGCTCGATGATCGACTCGAAATCGAGGCGGGCTTCGGGCCGGGCAGGGCCAAAGCTCGAGATCGAGTGCATCTCTAATTTTAATAAATACTATCCGAAAATATAAAAATGGGGTCCCGTGGCCGCGTGCCTAAGTGTCTGGTCGCCTGGGGGAACCAGGTTCGATCCCGACAGTCGCCAAATATTTCCAATTTTAAATGGCACAAAAGTGACCCCTGTGGTGCACTCTCCACACCAGCTATGAGTGCCCGTGAATTGACGCCTGGTAAGCGCCCACACGGTAAAATATATCGTCATCATTACCGATGTCTACATGTGTTGTAGATACTGGCACACCATGGGTAATATGCCGTGATGATATATTTATTTATTTATTTAAAATATAAAAATATATACAACATTCCAGTTAAAACATCAATGAAGGTTTCGCGAAATCGGAAGTAGAATCCATGATCTTTTCTTATCAAAAAAGTGGCATTTTACTTCGCGTGTAATTTTGTAATTTAAACTATAAGTCAAATTAATTTTAAAGAATATAGCTATTTGTTCCTATTTTTACAATCATCAGTATAAGAGCTGTTGCATTACTATTTTCGATAATCGAATTTTGATTATAAAAATAATTGATTAGTTAGATTAATTATATAAATTATATAATTCATTGATCAACTAATTGATAATTTGAATAGGTAAGTACCTAATATAATAATTTATTAATTTATAAAAAAAAAATATGAATTACCTAATTAATAAGTGAAAGATTATCGACCTGGAATAATGCCGATCACGTTTTGTTTCCTGGATTATATCCTTATTTACGATTTGTAACAATATGCTCTTTTTGAAATTAAATTTAATAAATTATTATTATTAAATACTGCTAAAACTAACACTTGATCTGGCGATAAACAAATTTCAACATATCTGATATTCATTATTCTATTGTCTACTTGGACTTGGAAACTACTCGCTATACCAAAAAACACTGCAAAAACTTAAAACCTGTTTCTAGATACTCATAGATTTTACCTACATTTTGAATGTGTGTATTTAAATTCGTTTAGTTTTTGGATAACCTACATAATTTAGCATGTAAATTATTCTTATATGAAGTAAGTAAAGTATACAGTGTGTCCCATTTAGAGGTGCCACCATTGGGATCTCGAGAACTATAAGAGATGCGATGTTGGTTAAATGGAACTTTTTGTGCGCCTTTGGGAGGCCATCTCAGATGTGCATTTATTTTTCCAAAAATACTCATAGGGCACTAGATAATGACGAAAAACTGAATATTGTTGATTTTTTCTTTTTTAAATAACTTCTAATCTATTAATAATTGAGAAAAAAGTTTCAAATATAAAAGATAGATATTTTTATTATCTAATCAGTGGCGTGCGAAATAAATTTTTATATCCGTAAATTTTTGAGATATAACACAAACTTATATTTTTTTAAATGGAACCCATATCTGATTTTAGTCTCAAAAAAATAAATATTTTTTTCTCTTTTCATCGATGTAAGGGTTATTATGTTTTATATTTGTTTTGCATTCAAAATTATTATTTTTTCCTTATTTTGTATTAAATTTACAATTATTTAGAAAATATTGGTAGATTTCTATTTGACAATACTCCTTGTATTTAAATAATTTATTTCGTTAAAAAATTTTGCTCAAAACTCGTATCAAATTAATTTTTATAAAATTTTGTATCAGGTCGCC
Organism: Ophonus ardosiacus; assembly: GCA_943142095.1. NCBI lineage: Eukaryota > Metazoa > Arthropoda > Insecta > Coleoptera > Carabidae > Ophonus > Ophonus ardosiacus. Next base: position 9,630,374 of record OW964839.1, read on the forward strand.
CTTGGCACATAATAGTGTAATTTGTAATTATGAGTCTAGAATGAAAATATTAAGTAATAAAGGCATAAAACAAATTATTTTGATCAAATACAATATAATTAATAAAAATAATAATGTTTTTTTGGGAAATAATAAGAAAATTCAGGAAAATAAAGAGAAAAATTAAATTTTAGGAGCAAAACAAATATAATACATAATAACCCTTACATCATTGAAAAGAGAAAAAAATAATTATTTTTTTGAGATGAAAATCAGATATGGGTTCTATTTAAAAAAATATAAGTTTGTGTTATATCTCGAAAATTTACGGATATAAAAATTTATTTCGTACACCACTGGTTAGTTAATAAAAATATCTATCTTTTATATTTGAAACGTTTTTCTCAATTACTAATAGTTTAGAAGTTATTTGAGAAAGAAATAATCAACAATATTCAGTTTTTCGACATTATCTAGTGCCCTATAAGAATTTTTGGAAAAACAAAAGCACATCTGAGATGGCCTCCAAAAGGCGCACAAAAAGTTCCATTTAACCGACATCGTATCTCTTATAGTTCTCGAAATCCCAATGGTGGCACCTGTAAATGGGACAGACTGTATATCTCTATTTGAGATCACTTTTTTGCGATAATATTAATTACACATAGTGTAAATAAAAATACCATTAACTAGTAATAAGGAAAACACGTTGCAAAATAATAACCTTCAATAAAAAAATTAAGAAGAATAAAAAACCCAGAATAAAAACATCAGAGAATACTATTAGACCGAAAGTGGGGATAAAGTAAAAAAATAAATATAAGGTGCAAGTATTTTAAATCAGTGATTTGTTACGAGACACTAAAAGAAGAGAAGACATCGTGACAAAAACAACTCATCTCGTCTTCAATAATTGTAAGTAATTAGTGATTCTGCCGAGACGAGATATTTCTCGATTCTCGTCTCATCCCGTACTCGAGATTTCTCGTCTCGACGAGACGAGACAGAAATGTAAAAAATATTTTACGAGACGAGATATATTTGCCGAGACCTCGATTAAGTACTACATCCGGTTTATCATATATAGTCAAAATCTAATATGTTGTTTCAAATTATATAAGAGTACTGAATACCAACTTTGCGAAGTTTTGGATCATTAATATATTTTAAGGAAAAATCGTCACACATACATTGTTGTCAAATTCATTACCAACTTCCTTATGCTCTAAAACGCAATCTGTGTAAATTCTTCGCCGTACATTATCCATTTCGTAAATGTGTAGTTGCAAACTATTATTTGACACTTTAAAATCACGTTCTTATTGAGAGCTGTTTGATATATAATGCTGCAAACATCAAACTTAAATCGAATTATCCTGTATATCTAATATTTATATGTATGATGGAAAATATATTATTTTTACAAACCTTAATTTCATTAGAATCATATTTAAACTACTAAATTCTTCTTAACACGGTTTCATTATTAATTTTAATGAAAATTGCTTCGTGGCAGTGACATTTGTTTAAATATGTCAAATTAGTTATTAAAGTATTGTTTTTGTTTGACGCAGAGGCAAAGTGATGTACAAAAATTTTTCTGATTGATAGTATTTGAGTAATCGTGTCCACAAGATCCACACACACACATACAGACACACACACACATACATACCTACAGACATCATTGTAAAAATGTTAAAATTGGATTCTGGGAACATCAAAACGTGCTTATTCACTAAAATCTCTATATCTGATTTTTAGCAAGATCCCTATACCTCCCTTACCTAGGGTAGCGGGAGGTAAAAATAAAAAATCTGTTGTGTCCAGCACAAGACCTCTCGCCATTTCCATATTAGGCTATATAAGTATTGTATTGCACTTCGCTTTCGAACCGTCGTTTTATAACAAAATCTTACAGAACATAACCAAATATTGTTTTTTATTATATTTAACATGTCTTCTGCACACATATAATTCTAATTATATCTATTTTTCATTGTATGAGGAAATTTCTAAATGTCAAAGATTGTTCCAATTCATTAACCAGATTGGCGGTATTTCTGATGGATTTATGCATTTTACCACTATTTTACCTATAATTTCAAATATTTAATTAATAAAACAATAAGAAAAGTTAAATATACTTCCCAGAAAAAGCTACCAGAATGTCACTAAAACTGTTGATATTTGACAATGACATGTGTCATGTTATAAACATTGGAATTTGTCAACTGGTTTCCTTAGCGCCTTGGCCTCTGCGATTAGTTTACTCTATAAATTATTGAGTCTTTATCTCTAAATCTATACAAGATATAATAAAATTTTTAAGTGTATTAGATGGAGAATTGTATGTTCTTCAATAGTTAATAAAAAAAAACTCCCAAAAAATTATATTTAGAAGATTTTTTCTAAGAAACTACTACTTCCGGTTGTTCAATTGTTACCAAAACCTTTTCAGCTCTTCCCAGGAATGTCAGATTGAGGAAACTGCAGTTAAATATTTTTTAAGTCTTATAGTTTTTGAGGAATCGTGACTACAACATCCAGACATACATACACACACACACACACATATACACACACACACACACACACAGACATCATTTTAAAAATGTTATAATCGGATTCTACGGACCTTAAATCATGCTTATTCAATAAAATCTGGATATGCGAATTTTAGCATGAATCCAATACCTCTCTTAGCGAGAGGTAAAAACTACAAAATATACATATTCGCCTATTTAGAACTATGCTTTTTTTTCTCAAATAACGATATACCACTGAAATGGTCTCCAAATAGGGCAAGTTTTGTCTAACAACAGCCTTCGTATCTCTTACAGTTCTTGAATATCGAGACCGTATTTTGAGATACATGCATTATATGTAAATAACACTAACAAAATTAGCCCTTAACCTTAAAATTTGATTCTAATAAATTACGTATTAGGAGAACTAAGTTCTCATCATTAGTAGTACAAAAGGAAAAGTTAAACAAAGTAGCCAAGATTACTCAACATGTCAACCAACAGAGTTGTCAGGACATGTTGAATAATCTTGGCTACTCTGTTTAACTTTTCCTTTTGTACTACTAATGATGATAACTTAGTTCTCGAAATACGTATTTACTTTTATTAAAATTAAATTTTAAAGATAAGGGGTAATTTTGTTTTACTATTATCAAGCATTGTATGTGTATTTTTGTTTTTAATAGTAATAATATTTATTTCAGATATGTACAATATGAAGATATTATCAATATTCTGTTTATTTTTATCAATAAACTTAATATTGGCATTAAAATTAAGTGAAAATATTGAAAATCAACTTGATGCTCTCCCGCCAAAAAGTTTGAAAGATATTTTACAAAATTCTCAACATACATCTATAAATATTTTTCAACCTGGCAGCTACCCACAATTCAATTTTGTCGAAAAGGGCTTCCCTCCTACTCTCAATGTACCAAAAGATGAAGGACCTCCTACTCCTCTAATACACCCACAATCTGTGGACTTCAGGCCAGATGCTGGAAAATTGTCAAGTCGTTCTGCAGAAACCAAACCACCTATGGCATACAGTTCAGATGCACCAAACAGTCGCGCGTATATTGTTTCATATTCTGAGAGTTCACGTCAGCCTACTAAGCTAGCAATTTTCGTGGATCTTCCGCAAAGCGATATAGAAGGTAAAAATTATATGTTTGGATAATATAAAATTAATAATTTTGTGGAGAATTATTCGACAGTGAAGAGTATTGCGGCAGTAAAAGTTCAAAATGCTCAAAATGATAGATAGTCACGTATAGTCTGTTCGCTCCTAGCTGAAACAAGCCGATATTTTATTACCGCAATAGATATTACCACAAACAAATAGAAAATCCTCAGGTAGTGTGGAACAGGGACGTATTCGAAATCTGCATAAGTCACAGGTATTGACTTCGTCACTAACACTGGCAGAAGCATTGTCGACATCCCAGGGCCTCCACATTTCCATATTTAAAATTTCACTTACAACCGCTGCTAACTAATGTTACATGTACACTGAGTTAAGACGAAAGAAAACCGAGATTATAAAGGAACGAAATTCAATCAAGGGTGACTTAAATGAATAGTAGATTAAATAATTCCTAAAAATTCTCTTAAAAATTTACAAACGCATATATCAAAACGAACTGAATACAATTCTTGTTCAACACTCCATTTACAACTGACCGCCGTTTGATGAACAAAGGCTCAAGAAAGTGGTTTATGGTTTGTGGTAATAACTATTGGGGTAATAAATTATCGGCTTGTTTCAGCTAGGAGCGAACAGACTTTAACACATCAATTTCGCATCCAAATTGTCCGCAGATATATGTGTCTCTCATTTTTAGGACTTCCTACTCCTGTAATGCAACCGCAATCTGTGGACTTCGGGTCAGATGCTGAAAAATTGTCAAGTCGACCTGCAGAAACCAAACCACCTAAGGTACACACTTTAGATGCACCAGAAAGTCGCATGCATCTTGTTCCATATTCTGATAGTTCAGATAAGCCTACCCAGCTATTGCCTTAGGGGCAAACCTGAAATTTCTTGTTGAGAATTTAATAACGAGTATTAATAATATTGTATTAAATATGTTTATTTGAAAAGTAATTTTCGTGGATCTTCCGCGAAACGATTTAGTAAGCAAAAATTATATCCTTGGATAGTATAAAGTTGATAATTTTGTGGAGAATTATTCGACGGTAAAGAGTATTGCGGCAGTAAAACTTATAACAAATGCTCAAAAATATTAGATATGCACGTAACACATCAATTTCGCTCCAAATTGTCCGAGTGTCTCTCATATTTAGTCCGTTTGAATTTCGCGCTAAATCATCCCTGAAATTTATATATGCACGAGGTCCTACTGAGATGCATGTCAGGATTATACAACCTAACCCGCTACGGCGCGTAGCGCGGCTTTTTTAAAGTTAACTTGCGTTCACCAAAAAAATCCTAACTAGGAGTAGGATATTAATAAAAAAATGTCAATTTGAAAGTATTTAATTAAATGTCAATTTTGTTAAAAAAGGTTTTATAAAGAAATCAGAGCTAATTGTGTTTATTATTCTGTATTATCGTTGATTTGTTCTAAGAGTACATCATTTCAAATAACACGGATTTACAAACTTAACCTAATTAGCAAACATTTGAAGGGCACAGGGGAAGAAAGCGGTTTGTCATTAAAAATTTGAAATTAGAATTTTTATGCTATGTTGTAGACAAATACCGAGTCTTTTACGCGGAATATTCCTTTTGGGCAAAAACACGGTAGGTCAGAAGTTATTACCATTGACTAATTTGGCGTACAGAGGAAGAAGACGGGTATGTTCATGCGGTACTAAGCAAAAAGGTGGATTGTCCACTCTCATGTAGCAAAAAAGTTGATGGGTATAAGGCAAAACAACGGTTTGTCCAAAAATGTAAAGTTTGCAGGACACATTTTTAAAATTTTTAAGATCGTGTAATTTTTTGAATAACTATGCACAATTTTGATGCAGCTTTCTTTACTGCTTTCTAAATGAGTACCTTAAATTAAAAAAAAAAAACTTGTCTGTTGTCTTATTTTCGTGGAAATTTCGATTTTTTCATATTGGTGTGAAATTAAAAAACCGAAATTTCCACCAAAATAGGGCGCCAGACAAATTTTCTAATTTGAGGTGCTCATTTACAAAACAGTAAGGAATCCTGGTTCAAAATTGTGCATAGCGGAAGGCATTATCCAAAAAATAACACGAACTTAAAATCTTAAAAACTGTCTCCTGCAAACTTTACATTTTTTGACAAGCCGCGTTCTTCCCCTGTACCCTTCATTTGGTATGTAAGTTACAATTATTGACAATTTAGTATTAAAAGCTGTAAAAATATTGTTAATACTTGTATTGAAAATAGGTACTTATAAGTTGACATTACCAGTAAGAGTGTTTCTGATCTACTTGTACTGGATGGAAGCACAGAGAATATATTGTTTAACTGTGTGATAATTTTTATAAATAAAAATGTACACTACAAGATTTAAATAAATAATAAGAAATATCTGTCCCAATTTTAGCAAAATTCTTTGTTGAGAAGCAGCACATCGAAATGCAAAAAAGATTACCTGTTTTTAATATCCAGTATATATTCTTTTTACTCTGAAAAGGGTCAGACTAAGAAAAATCGCACGAGCCGATTTATTTCTCCAAACCGTCCCTGTTAAAAATCACGTTCGGTTAGAACTTTTCATGTCGAGAATATGTTAATGTTCTTAAAATTTAGGTTAGCATTCAATCTGTTAATAAAAATTACAGTAGTGTTCACTTGTTTTGTAACGAATCCGCTTTTAACGAACTCTTACTTATAAACCAAGCACTTTTAATGGATGGAATAAACGACCATGAGGTCATTGTAATTTTTTCCGTTCATAAAAAACCAGGACAGAAAGAAATTTCGTATATAACGAAATATATTTTAATTGAGTATTTTCTTATAAATCCGGATATAACAAACTATCGTATATAATGAATTTTTCGCTTTTAACGAACTTTCGGGTCGTGTGCAAAGTGTAACTTCTTCTGTCTTGTATGTATTTCGTTTACCAATTATTATTGTTCATTGCTATAGATATAGGTCATAACTTCATTTATAGTTGTATGGCATACGATATTATACATAATTATACTTATTGTTAAATTTTTTACTCAAATATTCAAAACTGTTAAAAACTTCCAATAAGGATACTTCCGGTGGATCAGTTAAAATCAAAATCTAATCAGCTCTAATAATAAGAAGAAAGCGAAAGAATTATAATTTTTAGAATTGTAGTATTGGAGTTATCGTCGGAGAAAAATTTGAAACACACGGACACACACACACACACACACACACACACACATACATACATATATACAGAAATAATCTTAAAATTAGTAAATTCGTATAGTAGGGACGCTAAAATGTGCTTATTCATTAAAAACTCATTACCGAATTTTTTGACCAAAGACAATGCGTTCCTTACCTAAAGGTGACGGAGGGTAAAAATGTACACTTCAAGATTTAAATAAATAAAAAGAAATATCTGTATTTCGTTTAGCGATTATTATTGTTCATTGCTATAGATATAGGTTATAACTTCATCTATACTTATGTAGGATACGATATTATACATATTTATACTTATTGTTATTTTTTTTTACTCAAATATTCAATAAATCAGTAATTTATAACTTGTTCTGCTGTTTAATGGAGGAATGGGTAAATGGAGGGGAGGATGGACTTGATATCGAAATTAGATAAGTATTTTTTCAAACATATAAACATTTATACTTACTGTTGATTAAATGAGATGCGCTTTAAACAAACAATATATGCATATACCGGATGTAACACGAAAACCGGGCCATCGGCGTTTAACATGAGAAATTAGTTTTTGCTTGCGCAAAAGTGCCCTATTAATTTTAGACAAAAATGCTTCAAATAAATGTTGTAGACAATTAAATTTTGCATCTAAATCAATAACCACATATGTCTCAATCTGACAGATACGTCTCTGACAGGTAAAATATGTCACAATCTGACAGATACGTTTCTGACAAAGTTAATGCAATTATATTTGTAATTTTACCCATCGGAAACGCTGTACTTTAAGTTATCATTATTGAAAATGGAGAATTGTTCACAGGAAAAGAAGATAGTAGTAATATTTTGATGATACCATATTACATAATGTCTGACAAGTAAAATATCATAAAATTTTATTTTAATACAATAGTTAATACTATAAAGAAGTAAGTTTTACAAAATTTTAAATTCAATTTTCTGGGTTAGCAAAAATGCAAAAGAAAATGTGACTATTGGAATAGATGCAAAATTTAATTCTCTACAACCTTTATTTGGAGCATTTTAGTCTAAAATTAATAGGCCACTTTTTAGCAAGGAAAAACTGATTTCCTATGTTAAATGCCTATGGCCCGGTTTTCGTGTTACACCCGGTATGTAATTAGTACTTTATTCATATTATAATATTATATTAGGTATCTATAATGTACGCAAAAATATTAAATTACTCAGATATATAAATAGAATAATTTCTTTATTAATTCCTGCATTTCTACTTTTCTCGGGTCAGCCATGTGTGCATAATATATTAATTTGGTTGTTCTTCGGTGTACAATGTGACCAGAAGTTTTGTAATACTAACAACTATCAGTAATTTTGCATTTTGTTCCTAAATTTATATAAGAGAATCATTTGAAACACTTAAAAAACAGTAAATGTGGAAGTTAAATTTTAACACTGGTTACTCTTATAATTCTTTTGTATAAAACTTTAAGCTACCGTATATTCAAGTTATATGATGGTGATAATAGTAATATTTCTGTTACATGTTTATAAAACGTTACGAGTATATCAATAAAAATTACATTACTAATATAACTTCGAAACCAGTAGTTATTTTTAAATAACTATATGTTAAAGTAACATTTATACAGGGTGTCTCAATAACCTTGCTCACTATTGGTAACTTTTTTATTTGAAGAGATACGAGGTTGGTTAAATGAGCAAAATTATGCCATTTTATATAAAAAAAATTGGTCATGTAGACAAAATAAAAATTGTGTCAGCGGTTCTCAAAATTTGGGACAAAATATATATTTTTTAAATGGAACCATATATTTTTTATTATCTTATTGGAAAGAGTATTTTTTTCTCTTTCCAATAAGGTAATGTTATTTATGTACAATTTTTTCAAATAAACGAGTTATTTACGGTTAAAAATTAAAATTTTCTAGTTCTACGTAACTGGTGTCTAGATATAACTTTCCATATAGCAAGATCATATCTAACTTTTCTTCATTTGTAAAGTTATTGACCACAGAGAACTTTACGGGAGAAATTATTAAACGTCAAACAAACAATGAATCAATTGTTTACATGGCTTACTTGGCTAAATAAACTGTTAAAACAGTTTACAAAATTTTAATTTTTAACCGTAAATAACTCGTTTATTTGAAAAAATTGGACATGAACAACATTACCTTATTGGAAAGAGAAAAAAATACTCTTTCCAATAAGATAATAAAAAATATATGGTTCCATTTAAAAAATATATATTTTGTCCCAAATTTTGAAAACCGCTGACACAATTTTTATTTTGTCTACATGACCAATTTTGTAATATAAAATGGCACAATTTTGCTCATTTAACCAACCTCGTATCTCTTCAAATAAAAAAGTTACCAATAGTGAGCAAGCTTATTGAGACACCTGTATACAATTTATAAAACTAGAATTTTAAAGTTGATTACTATAAGCTCAGAAAATGTTAGTTGGACCAGCCGCTGGCTGCCGCGCTCCTATTGGTCGAGGAGTCATCCGCATCCGCCCCGTCAATGAACTATACTTCTCTAATTGAGAAGATCACTTTTTTCCGATAATATTCCAATACACACAGTGTAATTAATGAATAAAATGATGAATAACTACTTACAAGGAAAACATGTTGTGAAATAATAACCTTCAAAAAAGAAAGTATTTATGAATGAAGGAATATTCTATCTGTAAAAAAACCCATATTAAAGACGTCATCAGAGGATATTGTTAGTAAGCGAAGACGAAAATGAGAGTGGGGATAATGCAAGACAAATAAATATTTTAAACCAGGAATTTGCTAAGAGATACACTAGAAGAAGAGAAGAGATCGTGACAAAAACAACTCATCTTGTTTGCAATTGTAAGTAATTTATATATTGAAGATATTGAGTGAATGTAATTGAATGGATTTAATAAACATTCCGGTATATATTTCGGAACCTGTCAAACTATGATTGGCTATGACGAAATAGTTTAATCAATAAGAGTCGGAGTGCCAAATTCACTGCCGAAATGTTGAAGTTTTCTGTTCTTTATTTTGTCACTTCAGCGTCAATTGTTTAATGTGCATGTTCGAGCGAGCACCATGGTCGGATATATTCGGTGATCTTCGTTTCATTTTCATCCCCTCAGACTGTGTCCGATGTTGCACTTTTATCACCCTATTCGGGCTTATTCACGTGTACCTTGTTATGCGATCTATATTGCTACGTAACGACTTATTGCTATTTTAAAGATAATTGTTAAAATTCGTATTCACGTGTCAACAAGCTGTCGTTATTTTAACAATAATTGTTATCAGTCAGGCAAGAGCTCCTGACCACTTGCCGAGGTGTCAACAATTATTGTTAAGAGTAAATTAAAATGGCAAATGCTCATAAATATTCATCATCGGTAAATTTAGTGTATTTAAACTAAATTTCGTGCACAAATATATAATTCGTATCGTTTCTTTATTTGATATTAGTGCGTAGTCGTGTCTTTAAAGGGCAGACTGATTTGTCCTGTTTCAAATAAGTGATATACATAATATGTAAATTAGGTAGATCATTTTTAGCTCATTTATTGTCTACCCCATTAGGCATGAATTAAGAATAAATATGCCGCAATTAAAGGATATGGAAGTGAACCGCTTTTTTATCTGAAAAGAAAATATATTTTTCAGAATATTTCGTATGTCATGACAGAGTACAATTGCTGAAGTAACACCATTCCTTTAGGATTAGAAAACACGCAGATGGTATTTCCTATTAATTGAAGATATATAAATCACTAAACGAAGTAATAAACAATAAAAAGTACTTGTCATGGAAAATACTTTTAGATTCAAGCTGCAATTTTTTTTTCTTATTTCTGGCAGGTATTTTCTGTTTTTTTCGCCATATTTACTGTGAATTTGAAGTAAATTAGACGTAAATGATGAAACAACTCTACTTGTCACACTTGTCATTCATAAACAAAGTAAACAAATCTTAAAACACTTCTACCACACTTACAATACCAATGCGAACATTAATAGTTTTTATAATTAGAGATTTATTAGTTAAAAATGTTTTCGTCAGTTTTAAATATTATACTATAATAAACGTATCTTTAATAACCCAAATGAATTTAAAAAAATCATTATTTTAAATAAGAAATGTTTTAATTTTAATATCCTAATGGTTGCAACACTGCAATTTTAAATAATGACAGCTGTACTGAATACAACTTCATGTTAAATGATAACAAGATTGTTACTAAATAATAATTGTTATAGCTCATCTAACAACGAGACACGTGAATACGAAATTTTAACAATATTGTTATCAATTCTTGTTAAGTAACAATTTCTTGTTTAATAACAATGTACACGTGAATAAGCCCAAATATTTAAATCCTAAATTTATATGTCCTAAATCTAATGATTATTTAGGATTTTAGGAATTAGATTTTAGGGTTTCGCAAGAACACACTATCACTATGCCTTGAAGTTGGCACTAATTAAACAAATCATGTTCGTTGCTATAATTTGTGCAAAACGTCAAATTTATAATAGTTTCTTAATTTCTATTTTATAAATAAATATATCATCACGGCATATTACCCATTTCTGGGTGTGCCATTATCTACAACACATGTAGACATCGGTAATGATGACGATATATTTTACCGTGTGGGCGCTTACCAGGCGTCACCTCACGGGCACTCATAGCTAGTGTGGAGAGTGCACCACAGGGGTCACTTTTGTGCCATTTAAAATTGGAAATATTTGGCGTCTGTCGGGATCGAACCCAGGTTCGCGACCAGACACTCAGGCACGCAGCCACGGGACCCCATTTTATGAAATATAATATTAATGTTTACTCTCGAGCATCAAATTGAATCGAATTGTATAATTCATTTTTGTTGTTCTAAAGTGTTGCCATACAAACCAATGGATATCACTAGTGTGCCATTCGAGTTGTATTTATGTGAAGAAGGCCTAAACCCAAAATACTAAATGCCAAAATGCGACTTCGGACACAGCCTTAGTTTGTAGTTTACGTCTGTACATATTTTATTTATATAGTATTACTCATGCAAGGACAGGTGAATAAACCCTTAAACCAAGTAAAATCTATTTATTTTATCAGCATGCAACCCTCGGGTTCAATCCGTTTACCTACTAAGATTGTAATAAAAGTGCTTGAAAGAAAACAATTGAATATTTTGTTTACTGTATTTTAATATTAAAACAAATATTTTCTCGGTGATAAAATTCATGAAGAAAAGCTTAATATGCTTGTTTTCGCACTCATATTACAATTAAATCAGCATAATTTTCATTAGCACTTTTCTTAAATATTTCATAATATTTTTATATGACCTCTAATGGCCGATAGTATAAAGGTCAGTTAAAAATGTGTTGAACTAAAGTTAAGCAAACGAAGTTTATTTAGTGAACTGAAGTTAATTTTATTTGGATAGTATAACATTAAAATGAACTCTGGTCAACTGAACGTAGATTATCTCTTACTCAGTCAGTAATATTTCATACAACTCACTTCATGTCGTTCTATTTGTCAATTTTTATGAATGAATGTTCGCGGGCCTGTCTATTTATGAATATAAAATGAACAAAAGGTAGAGATCTAAGAATTTCGACGAAAAAGAAAAACAGTCATTGATGGAAATAATGCAAGAATATTGAAACATTATTGAAAATAAAAGAACTGACTCAGCAACAAATAATTTGAAAATGAAATCATGGGTCGAAATTACAACTAAATTTAATTCGTACAACTGAAAATGTGTAAGAACTTTGGAACAACTTAAAAGCTGTTATGTAAATGTTAAAAAAAAAGCGAAAAAAAAATTAGCAGATGACAATGTATGTATAAAATTTAATTTCTGTTTCAAATTACATAATATTGATATCATTTTTCAAAACGAATCCGCAATTTAAATTCAATATCGTTGGAGGATTTCTCCTTTTCCGAAATATTCGAGGGCGTCTATTTATTATATATGCATTCATTATATTCTCGTCGTCTCTATCAGAACTTGAATCGTACATCAACATTGTTATTTAGTATATGAAAATGTCAGTTATTATTTAAACTCAATTTGAACGGATGAAATCGGCCGCTCAAATTGATCGCAGTTTAAACTAAAGTCAAAAGCTAATTTTGTTTTATACTATAGAAATTTTATTTGAACCTAGTTCAATATTAATTAAACTAAGTTCAATAATTGAACTATGTTTGTACTATCGGGCATGAGTATTAAATTTTAAAAGATACTGTTCTTTAAAGAGCCTGATATTTGAAAATATCACCAAAAATCCATTAGATATTTTACAATTAAATGTAAAAATTTGTGTAATTTTTCAAAAAGCCACGTGATCTGAAAAATAATGTGACGTCCGAGTACTTACATATAGTTTAACCTTTAACATGTGACAAACTATCGCTTACTTTTATTTATATGAATAACGTAAACTGTTTTCCTGTTGGCTATGAATGATTTGATGTATGTACTCCGACGTCACAAAAGTTGGGGTTGTTTTTCATTACTATTTCTGGCACCAATCTTTTTATTTAATTATTTACGAAAATAACAATAAATTGCCTCGCTTGCCACACCCTAGATCTGGCCAAATAATTCTTAATATAAAGGAACCGACCCTGTCCTTGCCTGCTGGTATCATTTATTAGGGATAGGTAACCGCAAACTAAATATCCCGATTGTTGATTCATGGATGCAATGGCCTACTTGCGTACCTTTTTTCTATTTAATATTTTTGAAGAGCAGGTAAAAACTTGCTACCCGTATTTTTTCTTTTGACGAAATTTTTGTTAATTAGCCAGAAAAAAAATAATGAAATTTGATTATTTGAATTCCCGCCATGTTTGACGTAGAATTACGCCGTACCAATGAATGGTCGTAAAGCCATTGCGTTTGTTTGTACAAGGTTTGTACAAGTAATGTAGATCACCTGTTTGACGTTTCAACAATAGTTTGGAGGTTAGTATTTTAATTTATCTTTTTGGTATCGATATTTTAAATTACATGTAACTACCTATGTGTTTATTTGTGAAGTAATTAATATATTTGAGAGACCAGAGAGAGAGAAAAATGAACTAATGTCAAATTCAAATTAAATCTTTCTCGCATACCATCTATTCGTTAAATTTTTAAACATGGTTCTCCAGTTAAATATTATGACGTCACAGAAAATTTTCTTTTTTAATTTACTAAAAAGCAAATATTTTTTTTAAAATAAAATTTATATTTTTATATATGTTTTCAACATAACATTACACATATATTGATAGAAATCGGATTTTCAGTACCACGCAAGTAGCCCATTGCTAAATCGTTTTACGACAAAGTGTTCTTGCAATATGATTTCTACTATACCATATAACTACAGAAATAATGTGTGTATGTATGTGTATTATTTTTTTATTTATTTCAGATAAATACGAAATGAAGATTTTAACAGCAGTTTGTTTATTTTTATCAACAAACTTTATATTGGCATTGGCAGAAAAATTAACTGAAGAAACTGAAAGACAACTTCTAGCTTCTCTGCTTGCCAAATATAAATTTTCCAAAGAAAATTTCACTTTGAAAGAGGCATCTTACGATTCTCAACATACAATTATAAATAATTTTAATTCTGGTAGCAACCCACGAGTTCAAATCAATTTGTATGAAAAGTACACATCAAATATTCCATCGTTCACTAATCCGTTTCGAAAACCAGATTATCCTTATTTTGACGAGTTAAGTGATACACCAAAGTCTCATTTTGGTACAGTTACTGATGGACGGATACCATTGATGTTTTCATCAAATACGAGAATCCTGAATTCAAATTAAAATCCGTTGCACCAGAAGTTAGACGCCCTCTTCCACCGGCATACAGACCTCCGCTATTTAAATCAAATATAACAGAATATCGATGGCCTCTTATGGAATTCCCAACACCTCCTTTGCCAACAACTCGAAGACCACAAGTGGCATTCCGATCAGATTTACCAGAACTTCCAAATCCTCCTACACCAGCATATACAGGCTATTTTATGTCAGTTGTCAACAGATCAGATGTTCCAGAAGCTCAAAGTTCACTTGTGGCACGCGCAGATTTAAATTCTGGAGCGCCAAATGTGAGCATTGAATCCAAATTCAGACCAGAAGAACCAAAAGTCATAAGTGCTCCTTTGGACCTTTATTACATATCACCAAAATATACAGATAAACCCGAAACTATAAACCCTTTAGCGCCTCGATTATCGAACGACAGCAATGATTCTCCTCTATGGCAGCTGGAGGACATGACAGACAAATCAGATGCACCAGAATATCAAAGTTCTCCTGTGACACACTCTCCAATTCCTGTGCAAACGACTCGAAGACCAGAAGTGAAATACGGACCAGATGCACCACCAGAATTTCCAGTCCCAAATGTGCCATTTCTACCACCTTTGCCATACACCGAACCACCTGCCACAGGACCAACGACTAGACGACCAGAACTAACAACGCCTACTACTTTACGAACTACTACAATCATGCCATTTTCCACCACATTTTCGGGAGAAGTTCGTAACAAAAATCCGACGTCTGTATGAACGTACAACCACAGTGGAGTGAATTTTGAACTGTGCAGGTTGTTTGCACATGGCATATTTCGTCAATAAAATGGCATATTCTTAGTGTGCCGTTGTCGTTTTCAAAATAAATATGGTATATGTACTCGTATGTATAAAAGTCATTGTGCCGTGAAAATAAAACGGAACAATGTTTTTTTTAAAAATTTTGAAACTGTGGCCATACAATTTAATATAATTAAAAATATTGTAAAGAAAGTCAATGATATTTCTGCATGAATACTTAATAAAATTATATTGCAGAATGTGATTATTTTATACTATAAGTTTATAAACAGGAACTTTAATACAATAAAAGGAAAAAAATATTATTATTATTATTATTATTATAATTATTATAAATAATAAGTAGTGGCTTACTTCATTCCTAATTATACAGGGTGTCTCTTAAATAGAGGGCATTGGCTTAACCACAGATTCCTGAGGCTAAAATAAGACGATTTAACCAAACTTGCTTCTACCGGAAAGTGTACCATTTAGCCAGAAATCTGCTTCAAAGTTCTTCGAAAAAAAATTAATTTTGCTTATAATAATCGGACGCTTTATTCGATTTGGATGAAATTTGGTATGACAGTTTATATGGTTATAAGTCATCTTTTAAGGTGATACTTGTTATTATTAGTGAACCACTAGTGTATGAAACTTAGGTCTCCCAACATTAATTAGACCGTAACTTTTTAATGGCAATGCCGAAAACTTGAAATTATTTTTCTTCAGAAAGATACATTCAATAGTAAGCTTTTGTCTCTCTGTGTAATTTGTGATATCTGTTACGGTTCACACAGAAATAAATAAAATATGAGTGTCTGCACTGCTAAATTTTTAAAATAAATTTAATCTAGCAGTCTTTCCAAATGTCAAACAAGTAATTTTTAATGATAGTAACAATTGTTTTACGGGTTGTCAAAAATTTTCTTCGCAATATTTTAAAATTAGTAACATCCGTTTGTTCGGCCTAATAATATTTTACTACCATTATTATAAATAAGACGATTACATATCTCAGCTAACTCCTAAAGAAGTTGTGAAGATTGACAACTTGTTACTGTCATTAAAATTTACTTGTTTGACATTTGGATAGACTGCTAGATTAAATTTATTTAAAAAATTTAGCAGTGCAGACACTCAGATTTTATTTAGTTCTGTGTGAACCGTAACAGATATCACAAATTACACAGATAGACAAAAGTTTACTATTGTATGTATCTTTCTGAAAAAAAAATAAATTCACGTTTTCGGCATTGCCATTAAAAAGTTACGATCTAATTTATGTTGGGAGACCTAAGTTTCATACACTATTGGTTCACTAATAATAACAAGTATCACCTTAAAAGATGACTTATAACCATATAAACTGTCATACCAAATTTCATCCAAATCGAATAAAGCGTCCGAATATTATAAGCAAAATTAATTTTTTTTCGAAGAACTTTGAAGTAGATTTCTGGCTAAATGGTACACTTTCCGGTAGAAGCAAGTTTGGTTAAATCGTCTTATTTTAGCCTCAGGAATCTGTGGTTAAGCCATGTTCCCCTATTTAAGAGACACCCTGTATATAGGTACTTTTAAATATAGATGTTCGTCTAAAATTGAAAAGAGATTAAAATGTTATAGGGATTACAATACATACATACGTAAATTTTAAATACAAACAGTTATTATGTAATAATAATAATATCTTTTAAATGCAAAGTTATTGAAAATTTTCTTTTGAGGTAAGTATAAATATCTTTTTCAGTATTGTCAAAGTAATCAAAACAAAACGATTTCTCTGTGCTTTAAGATTTCAGTAATGTAATACTGTATGTATAAGTGTGAATATGTGGAGACCCTGGGAATGTAATTATGTGAACGCGAGTGATGATGAAAGCAACATTACAGAAATAGTTCAACAGCCAGCATAAGATGTACCAAATCAACCATAGTCGTCGAAAATACAAAAACGCAAAACTTTATCCTATACGATCAAAAAACATCATTTTAAATGTATTTAATAAAATAAAAATCTGTTGCGGCCAGCAAAAGAACTCCTTGCCATTTCCACATTAGTATTGTACATATTTAACATTCCTGGTACACACAAAAACACACACACACACACACATATATATATATATATATATATATATATATATATATATATATATATATATATATATATATATATATAGGTGTCTCTTAAATAGAGGGACATGGCTTAACCACAGATTCCTGAGGCTAAAATAAGACGATTTAACTAAACTTGCTTCTACCGGAAAGTGTACCATTTAGCCAGTATTCTGCTTCAAAGTTCTTCGAAAAAAAAATTAATTTTGCTTATAATAACCGGACGCTTTATTCGATTTGGATGAAATTTGGTATGACAGTTCGTATGATTATGTCATCTTTTAAGTTGATACTTATTATTAGTGAACTACTAGTATATAAAACTTAGGTGTCCCAACATTGCTTAAACCGTAACTTTTTAATGGCCGCGCCGATAACGTATTTTTTTTTTTTTTTTCAGAAAGATACATTCAATAGTAAACTTTTCTGGCGCTGTTTAATTTGTGATATCTGTTACGGTTCAGACAGTAAAAAATAAAACCTGAGTGACTGCATCGTGAATTTTTTTAAAATAAATTTAATCTAGCAGTCTGTCCAAATGCCAAACATCTAATTTTTAATGACAGCAACACGTTGTCAATCTTCTCAACTTGTTTGGGAGTAAGCTAACATATTTAATCGTCTTATTTATAATAATGTTAGTAAAATACTATTAGGCCGAACAAACGGACGTTACTAGTTTCTGAATATTTTGATAACCCATAAACAATTGTTACTGTCATTAGAAATTACTTGTTTGACATTTGGATAGGCTGCTAGATTAAATTTATTTTAGTTTTATTATATACAAGTAAGCTACGATTTTGGCAATAAATTCAATTTTTAAAATAAATTTTTTGTTTTATTGATTGAATGTTTGCTCAGATTACTTAGATACAGTAGAAATGAAATACTAACTTTGAATTAATTTTTATAAATTTTTTCGCAATGTAAGGGTATGATATTATTATATCTTTGAATTCAGAACAAAATTCTCTATTTAACGAGTTAATAAAATATGTATAATGCCATTTAAAAAAATATAATAATGCCCTATAGTTTGAGTGCCACTGGATTTAAGATAATAAAGTTTATGCTAAAATGTGTCCTCCTCTATGCCTTACAAAATATCTTAATCACTTTTTTCTGTATCTTTTCACATACACGAATAAAATGCACTATTCCATTATCTTGATACACCCTGTATAAGTAATAATAAGTAGAGATAAAATATGTATTGTTTTCAGATTTTTTTATTGAAGATTACATTTATTTTTTGTAAGTACATATTCTCTTATTATAATAAATTTTATAAATTTCTAAAATAGTTTTGGATTTTATTGTTACGAACTTGTGTTCCGGTTTCCGGTATTGAAATAGTAGAAAATTGTATGGAAATTTGAACTCATGTTCAATACCTGCTATTAAATCTAATAGTGTTTTTTTTGTCAAATGGAAAGGTTTAAAAATATCTTAATTTGCCAAAATATTGAAATTAGTTAGCTCTGTTATATACATTTCGCGGAATTCCATTTTCTATTATTCTAATGCATCTACATCATCGTCGTCTTCTGTTATATTAGATTCAAAATCCATTTTATATATCAGACTTGACTATCAAAAGCTGTATAATATTTTGTTGAAATACAAATGTCAAGTAAAAATTCTTCGATGCATGCGTGTGTGAGTACGGCTTAGCATAAGGAAGCCTTAAGCAACAGATGACCTACCGCTTAAAAAATGTTATTTTAAAATATTTACTACTCCGGATGAACCGATTTTCACTGAAGAAATATATCAGGACGCAGAATTGTGGGAAAACTTTATGCTTCCGAAATTAAAATTATTTTATTTAAAATGTGTTTTGCCAGAAATTATAATGGGTAGCCGATTTAAAAATAAAAAATGTAAAGATCCCGATTACATTACTGAAGCAAAACAATGGGGTATTCCACTCAATTTTTTTTATTATTTTAAATAAAACTTCATTCAGTTTTGAAGCAATTCATAGTATTAAAATATCTTAATTGTTCCTAGTTTAACAGTATTTTATTTTCGAAAAATCAGTGTAACGTCACATTTCCCCTATACTTGTCTTTCTCACACACACTGCTCTGAGTACGCTGCGAGAGAAAGATAACAATTGTATGACGTCAATTTTCCCTTTCAGCAAATGTGAAATATCTCGTAAAGTAATTATTTAAAAAATGTTTTCATTGTTTTAACTATTATATATTGAGCCATACTTTATGTTAAATTGAATTTTTTTAATTTTTTTGTTATGGTGAAGTACCCCATTGAAAGAGCGAAATAAAACATAAATTATTTTTTATTATTCGAGCAAATTATTTTCCTTTTCATATTCACAATGATAGCTTGAAGATGAAAACTATGTTTCAAGTGCCAACTAAGTAAAAACTTTAATTCTTCTAATAGGTCAACATTTTATTCGGGTTTATGACTATACCTTCATTGAAAATATAAACAGGGGAAATCAGGTAGAAAGATTAAAACTTGAAGGTCAATTTTCAAATATTTAAACTACTTTACCGACAGTACGACACTGTTGACATCTATGATATTAACGTTGAACTATTTCTGAATATTCGGCCACTGAGAACCGCCGATTTTGGTGTTATTTTTGGTAAAGTTTTTAGCTAATATAGAAAATTATCTACTATGAAGATCGCAAATTAATCTATGTTTTTGTGTTTGCTATTTCCTGAATGTGTTTCTGTTTCATAATATCGAGTCTTAAGTCACATTTCAAATATTATCTCTTATATGCGTTGCATTTCTTCAACCAAAATCACTTCACGAAGTAAAGACAACAATATAATTCAATAATTCTTAGTTTTATTGCTTATTCTTCAAACAGAAAACTGAAAAAACCTTTTCAAAAACTAATTTTTTTGCTTATGCAATTTGCACGATTTGAACGCCCCCTTAATAATTGGTGCAACGTATTTTTATTTTTAAAGTGTACTTAATATTTAAGTAGAACCGATACAAACGGCCATAAGAGATGTGAGCCAACCCCTAGGCCATTGTGTCGACTGGCGTTGTAAGTTGTAATAAAAATTAAAGAGTACCTGTCAAATATTATTCAATTTTGCTAATACGATACCTAACAGAATTAAGAAAAATAATATCTTACGTGTGTCCAGTTAAAGTGCAGTAGGACAGCTGCCACAGACTTGGAGATCTGCGTGTCTGGTGGACGCGTGCGTGCGAACGTGGGAAAATCGCGCTTGTTGGATGTTTCAGAGTGCGTACAAAACTGGAACAAACATCAACAAGTTAAAAACTTCTGCGTTTGGTGTCACGTAGTTTGTGAGAGCCCCCGTGGACCACAAACTCCAACAAACGATAGCATGGTCGATGATAAAATGTGACAATACAACTTTGGAACTGGAAGACTTTTATCTAGAATACCGAAAGTGGAATTCTATTATTATTTTTATTTTCAGAATTTAAATATTAGTCTATCTGCAAATATAATGGTAACTATATACTAAATTCAGTATTATTTTATAATTATCTTCTTGTTAAAAGTATTAACTTATAAAATAAATTAAGGAATGAAATAATGATGTTACGTTCGGTAAAATGCTATACACGCTGTAAAAATCTGTTGTGGCGTGGCCAGCACAATACCTCTCGCCATTTCCATATTAGGCTATATAAATACATATTGTATTTAGCATTTCTGGTACACACACAAAAATTCTAATTACATCTATTATTAATAAAGAAAACATGTTTACTGCAGAACTTAGTTTGAGGACAATAATCTACATTTTTGAAAAATCATCCATCAAGGTGGTACAATAGAGGATGATTTCAATATTTTCTTTATCTTTGTATCTATAGTAAAGTTACTTAACTGGTTTGTACATAAGAGTAGATACTCAGAAGATATCTAATTCTACATTTTTATTCTTACGAAACGAAGTATCTACTTGCAATTTGTAGTATAAAGTATATAATTATTTTCATTCATATCACTCATTGATTGAGAGGTTGAATCAGACGCTGAAATCTTGTGAAACATGGCGAGTGTTTCAAATTCGTTATTTTGTACATACGTTATATGAAGGGCTTATGAGCTTCAATGACGAGGGATTCGTATAACTAATACTACCGGAAACATTTCCACGCTTATAATTCGAACAGAGGCACGTTTCCCTCCAAAATTCATAAAATACAGTGCATAATACGTTGATATACGCGTAATCTGTAACGATGTCCGTCAAAATGAATAAAGTTTAAATTCGTAATCGTAACTGAAGAGAGTGAATTTCGCACTAGCCACATTTAAATACAAAAGTTACATCGGACGAGTGAGAAATGTTG
The DNA here is from genome assembly GCA_943142095.1 of Ophonus ardosiacus. Taxonomy (NCBI): domain Eukaryota; kingdom Metazoa; phylum Arthropoda; class Insecta; order Coleoptera; family Carabidae; genus Ophonus; species Ophonus ardosiacus. The sequence continues at coordinate 9,652,309 of OW964839.1, forward strand.
TAAATGGAATTAATTTCTGCTTTGTTTGATGCAGCACGTGGCTTAATTTAATTTTGCAATATACGGAAACTTCGTTAGACGATATACATACTTGTTTTGCAACGAATACAGGATATCCTTCAATATTATTAGCTTAGCTCCTTGCTAAAAATATTTCATTAACTTTATACCTTTTTTTTTGTAGCTACTCTAATAATCAGAGAGTTTACTTCACTCTTATTACCTCTCGCTAAGAGAGGTATTGGATTCATGCTAAAATTCGCATATCCAGATTTTATTGAATAAGCACGATTTAAGGTCCCTAGAATCCGATTATAACATTTTTAAAATGATGTCTGTCTGTATGTGTATGTGTGTGTGTGTGTGTGTGTGTGTGTGTGTGTGTGTGTGGGTGTGTTTTGTGGATGTGTGTGTGGATGTGTGTGTGTGTGTGTGTGGATGTGTGTATGTGTGTATGTGTATGTGTGTATGTGTATGTGTGTATGTGTATGTGTGTATGTGTGTATGTTCATGTGTGTGTGTGTGTGTGTGTGTGTGTGTGTGTGGATGTGTGTGTATGTGTGTGTGTGTGTGTGTGGATGTGTGTGTATGTATGTCTGGATGTTGTAGACACGATTCCTCAAAAACTATAAGACTTAAAAAATATTTAACTGCAGTTTCCTCAATCTGACATGCCTGGGAAAATTTTTTGGGAGTTTTTTTTATTAAATATTGAAGAACATAAAATTCTCCATCTAATACATTTAAAAAATTTATTATATCTTGTATAGATTTAGATATAAAGACACTATAATTTATAGAGTAAACTAATCGCAGAGGCTAAGGCACTAAGAAAACCAGTTGACAAATTACAATGTTTATAACATAATTTGTAAATGACACATGTCATTGTCAAATATCAACAATTTTAGTGACATTCTGATAGCTTTTTCTATCTATTCTAAGTATATTTAATTTTATTAATGAAATATTTGAAATTACAGGTAAAATGCATATGTCTATCAGAAATACCGCTAATCTGGTTAATGAATTGGAACAATCTCTAACATATCGAAACTTCCTCATACAATGAAAAATATATATAATTAGAATTATATGTGTGCAGAAGACATGTTAAATACAATAAAAAACAATATTTGGGTAAAGTTCTGTAATATTTTGTTATAAAACGACGGTTCGAAAGCGAAGTGCAGTACAATACTTATATAGCCTGATATGGAAATGGCGAGAGGTCTTGTGCTGGCCACAACAGATTTTTAATATACAATTACAAGAGAATTAGAAAAAATCATTATAAAAAGTAAATAAATATACATATGTATAGTTCTCGTCACCAAAAATCGAGGGACAGCCATAAACAGCTTTAAACCTTTACTACAAGGCTAGAATGGAATAGTTTAGCACGGTACACCGCAAATTGCTTTAGTTTAGTGTGCAAAACAGTGACAGTATTCAGTCTTATTATTTATGATGGGCAGAAGTTTTAGGTTCCTTTGTGAACTTAGGTGATGGGTGGTTAAGCTGTTTATGACCGTCCCTCGATTTTTGGTGACGAGAACTATATGTATATCTAGAGCCATTGATTAATGACTTTTTTCATGGAGATTTCCTCCTAAATTTTACACTCCTGCTCTATTATTTTTATTTTGAATGAAACACGTAACATTCCAACATTCATACAATGAATTTTAATGTTGCAAGAATAATGACAATAAAAACCTATATACTTGCACAAGAGACTACTGAACACAAATAATTTTACGAGTTATTTAGGTTTTACGGCTGCACAGACTACAGATTTGAATTACCAAGATTACGGGTGTTATTTCTTTTTGTTTTCAAATCACTCTACCTTGTTTTTACGACAGTTTTCACTAACAGGAGTGTGTTAGAAAGTTAATTACACTTTTACGTGGTTAATTTAGCTAACTTTAGCTGAGAGCTTGAATGTGCAAGATTATATGTGTACAGGTATGCGAAATATAGTGAATTGTATTTGTATACAAGGTGTTAATTAAAAAGCGGGCCATAGGCGTTTAATATGGGAAATCAGCTTTTCCTTGCGTAAAAATTCCCATTTAATTTTAAACAAAACTATTTCAAGTAAATGTTGTACAGAATTAAATTCTACACGTAAATCACTAATCAGATTTTATTTTAGATATTTAATATGCTATAAAGTCTAATAGTAATAGCCATGGAATTTAACTACAAAGAAATGCATATCGTTTGATAGGGTAGTTAATAAATGTTATATTTTCCTACACGGTAAAAAATTACATTGATATTCCGGACAAAATTTAGTTAGCTGTATTTTTTTTGTTATTTCAACAAAAATTTTTTGCCGTGTATGCGAAGAACTTTGTATTTTAACTTTCCAAAACTAAACAATTTTTGTTGTGTATAAAAAGTATTATTTGCTGTAAAATATTAGTCATGGTAGCAATTATTATTAGTAGTACTAAGCAGTCATTTTGTTACTTTGTTCCGATTACAAAATAATTTGCAATTATTAAAAATATTTCATCTGTTACTGGGATAAATTTTATTTTTTTGTATCTTGTGACATTATATTTTGTAAAGATTACCAATTCTTCTTCCCGCCATATACTTATTTGTACAGGTAACTAAAACTTTTGTGTAGACAGGGTATTCCCTGGTATACAGCATAATTCACTGTTCGTGTTATACAATACTATACTACGTCGTGTCTCATTTGCTTGCGCAGTTAAGTTTAGCCTGTCGAAAATTGGTTTTTAAAAGTGCTTGTTTCTTGTGCCCGTCAATAAAAATGGATGATTTTGTAAAAGATATTTTAAAACAATGGCAATTAGAGTGTCTTATTAAGAAATTTGAAGGTATGTATCGATTATTGATAGATCTATTATAATTTAAGTGACTATTGTTTCATACGTTATTTCGTTTATATAATATTTGTTACATGTATATAGATTATAATTATAAATAAAATTATTATAATACGCATGTATTTAATTTTTACCTTACTACCTCATTAATGCATTTGTATATCTATCAAAAATTTATTAGTTTCCAAAACAAATTCATAATTATTAATGGTAACTTACTTTATTTCTTCGCATAACAAATTTATATTTCTTAATGGTAACTTAATTTATTTGTTCGTATAACAAATTTACATTTCTTAATGGTAACTTATTTTATTTGTTCGCATAACAAATATTTTTTGTTATATATAACAAAATTGTATTTGTTGCCACAACACTTTTTCACCAGCAAATTTACCTAGCTAACTGTAACAAATATATTTGCTGGTCCTATATTGACAAAAAAAAATTGCTGCTGGAACTCATTTTTGGTAATCACAACAAAGTTTTTATTTACCGTGTATTAATTATGAAATATAAACTAATTCTAAACACATTACTGTAAAAATTATTAGAAAATATAAAACTTTTCATTCATAATTTCCATAAACAAAATTCGCGGTGGAATTACTGTGACTTAGATTATTAATAATTATATTGACCAAGTCTGTATGACTCATACAAGCTTGTCGTAATACTACGACAATGAAATCTGTTGTGGCCAGCACAAGACCTCTCGCTATGGAACCGTCGATTTATAACAAAATATTACAGAACTTTACCGAAATATTGTTTTTTATTGTATTTAACATGTCTTCTGCACACATATAATTCTAATAATATCTATTTTTTATTGTATGAGGAAGTTCCTATTTGTCAGAGATTCTTCCAATTCATTAACCAGATTGGCGGTATTTCTGATAGATATATGCATTTTACCTGTAATTTCAAATATTTCATTAATAAAATAATAAGAAAGATTAAATATACTTCCCAGTAAAAACTATCAGAATGTCACTAAAACTGTTGAATTTTGACACTGACATATGTCATTTACAAACTATGTTATAAACATTTGAATTTGTCAAGTGATTTCCTTAGTGCCTTAGCCTTTGCGATTAGAATATTCTATATATTATATTGTCTTTATCTCTAAATCTATACAAGATATAATAAAAATTTTAAGTGTATTAGATACTTCCGGTTGTTCAATTGTTTAATTGTTACCAAGCTCTTCCCAGGAATATCAGATTGACGAAACTGCAGTTAAATATTTTTTAAGTCTTATAGTTTTTGAGAAATCGTCCCTCCAACATCCAGACATACATACACACATACACAGATCCCCACACACACACACACACACACACACACACACACACACACACACACACACACTCAAACAGACATCATTTTAAAAATGTTATAATCGGATTCTAGGAACCTTAAATCATGCTTATTCAATAAAATCTGTATATGCGAATTTTAGCATGAATCCAATACCTGTCTTAGCGAGGTAAAAAATTAGTTGAATTATGTTTTAATTTATTATACAAACATATATTTACAGTATAATTCTAAAGGAAAATAACAGATACAAAAGTATTATTTAATTATTTACTTGAATATCAGATATTTTCAAGATGTTTAATTCTTATATAGACAATTTTGCCACCAGGTGGCTACGAGTTCATTTTCTTCGCCAATCACTTACATGCTAGTCTCAAAGGAATGTACGTAAATGACATTTTAGTAGGACGATTGATTCGTGTTCATATATTATTTTTCTTTTCTATGTAAGCAAATTTAAGACAAGGTAATGAAACTAATGAATTTATGTGAAAATGACTAATTTCTTTTGAAGTAGTGCTTCTCTCAAAAATATAAATCTTTTCAGATCAAAATAGTAGTCAAATACTGTATTGTGTATATAATGTGCTACCGAGAGTATACCGCTAGGGTAAGAAAGACTGTGATTGGTATTAATAATACACGTCACATACAGGAAAGTTTGAAATAAGAATTGTTTTTTGAAATTATATTTTGAAAAATATACAGTTGCCAGACGTAAAACATGTATTAAAGTGAATAACTTGAACAATTCTTTCAGAAAAAAAATAAATAAACTGGAAAATGTGCAACTACCCTATTATCAAAATTTCGATTTTGCAGGTTGCAAAATAAAAATAAATGAATTCTATGCAGTGATTTAGATGTAGATTATGAAAACAAAATATAAGGACATAAGTGTAGAAAATAAATATATAGTGCGTCCCCGGATGGACCTAACTATTATTCTACATATTGCCCTCCTAGTGTTACACATTTTTCAACGACTGCTCTAAACTTTTCGAACGCTGTAATTTCCTGTCTTAAAATATTTTCATTATTCTGCAAATCATACGCGTAAACTTTCTACTTGATGTCCCCATAAAAAAAGTGTCATGGAATAATGACTGGAGAGCGAGGAGGTCATCTAATAGGACCAAAATCAAATATTTGAGTAAATTCTCAGTTGCATTTGGTTTCATTAGATACCTGCGATAACCACGTTTGCAAAATTTATGCTAGTATAAATTTTGCTGTCTCGTTTTCTAACTATCTTGTACGTAATTTTGAAATATTGGTAAAAGGCTGTGGTCTTGCTAGATGAAGAAAATTTTTTATGAAGAATGGCTATTCTTCCTAAAATGCAAAGGAATTTCTGGCAGTTCATACCATATGCATTTTTTTGTAATTTTATATACTTACATATGATATCATTGGCAAATTGAATGCAGCTGCCATCCTCCCCTCATGTACACACGTCTCCTGCGGCCCTATATACACCGACACATTCCGTGTCCATAGTTCAGCGGTGCGTCGAATGCTTTCCTTTTCATTGCCGTGTGTTTCGGCCACCAGGAAACGTAACTGCAGTCCGCGCGAGGCCAGTTGTTGGTTAGCCTCTCCCGCTGCCAAAGAGATAGCTCCGGAGATGGTAAGACCGGGCCGTGGGTACTCCAGGTCGCCTGGACGCCGAGCTGAACCGGTGATATATCCAAGGAGAAGTACCCGGCATAACGCGACAGGGACGAGGAGGAGTAGGAGCAGCATTGGCCTGAAACAAAAGGGAGACTCAGATACATACATAAAATCACGCGTATTCTACCTTGTGGGTTAGCAAAAACCCGAAAACAATAGTAACAACAACTCACTTCACTCTTAAACAACATATTTCTTTCGCCTTGCCCACAATCATCATCACATTCATACATAAGAACATATTAAAGTGGCCGATTTTCAGTAGCGAATAACCGCAACCCGACCACAATAATAGTTACGTAAAATTCATCCTTCACCACACATTTCTGTCTAAACATACTTCTTTCACCTCGTTCATATAACAGATCAGCTGAATCACTCCATTCTCTTAAGAACATTCTTACTAACTACCAGAGCTGGGCAAGTTACTTTTAAAATGTAACTAGTTACAGTTACAGTTACCTCCAAAAAAAGTAACTAAGTTACTTAAGTTACAGTTACTTTGGCGAAAGAAATAAGTTATTTACTAGTTACTCATTAAAAGTAACTTAGCTACCTTGAGTTACTTTCCAACTAACTTTTAATGGCGTGAAGTGTAGACTTTGACTGTTGACTTAGTTATTGTGTAGTATACATATTAGGGAGTTTTTGCACTAACTATGTTAACCTAAATTTTAACGTTATTGCTTAGCAACACCCAATCAGATTATTATTGTTAATGTTAACGGACCTACAGGGCCTTATTACCGCCTAGGCCCACGAGGCCACGGCCTAGGGCCCGTTTTGACAAGGGGTCCGCAGGGCCCGGTTGCTGTGATTTTTTAAAAATTTATTAATCAATTTTTCAATTTTGATTTCTTATACCAAGATATAAAGAATCTACTTTCTTTCTAACATGACATGACCATTATAATGTATAAAACATGGAAACATTATTTCCTAGACTTATTAATGGATAATGATTAATTTTTACTTTGACTAACTTAAGTTACATTCTAATATCTAAGTTACTTTAAATAACTTAAGTTACTGAAGTAACTAGTATATATGCTCTTCTTCTATTTCCAATCGGAAACTTACGCTCCTTTATAACACTACGGATCACATCCATCCACTTATACACTGGACGGCCACGCAATCGAACACCCTCAACTTTACCGGTAATGGAAGTATATTGTGAAAACGTTAAAGATTGGTTTACAATGAATCCGTCAGCTGTCTTTTCTGTTTGTTAGTTGTTCACGTTTTTTGAAGATGGATTCTCAGAAACAATTTGATATGTTGTTTTATGTTAATAAGCAGTATTCGCGAACAACATAATTTGTAGGACAAAGCAAATGAATTGTATAAAAATTAAAACGTTTGGCGTAATTTTAATGCAACGAGGGACTACAAGGAATTAAATATATGCACAATCACACGAGTGTAGTTGAAGAATTGTTCATGATCTTGTTATTTCACTTTCAGAAACAAACTATGATACTGCCCGTTGACAAATCATTGTGTTCATAGGCCTAACCGTAGCCTAACAGACCATTTACGTTTTTTAAGTTTCATTTCTTTATTATACAAATCAACAATAGTAAAAGACATACCTGACATTGTTAAAAAATCGTCTTGTTCATTATCGTCTAACAAATTCATGGTTATGAAAATAGCATTATGACGTACAATATGAACTGATAACTGATGAAACCTCAAATGATAAGTCACGTGATAGATACTGATTGGTCAAATCTAGAATTTCAAAATCGGACATAAACTAGAGAAAAAATTGTAAATTTTAAATCAAAATTTCTAAATGTAAATTTATAAATTAAATTCATTTTAAACCAACGCCATTATTTCATTTAATAAATCGTAACTTCTAAAACTTGTCCTGTATAAAAACTTTAAGATTGACAACATATTCTACTACACTGAAAAATTGTATAATAGTTAGAATTGGACGAGTTTCTTTATTCAACAACTATTCATACGGTGAATTCCATCAGAAATTGAAAATGACGTCACGATGAATAGCTGATGGATCCGATGGATAGCCGCTGCGAAATAAAGGATTACTGAAAAGTACGATGAATCTCCTAACCTTAAATATCAACTGACAGTTAACGACCAATTAACAGATATGGAAAGTTTTATAGTTAAAAGAATCATCGCTCTATTGCAATCATTAGAATCTTCATCGAACAATGAAGAATCTGATATGGAAGTCATAGTGATAATAAAAATCATCTTGTATATTCATTCTAAAAACATTTCTTTGTTTGCTAAGATATATTCGTATATTTATGGTAAAGCTGACATATTTCTGACGAAGTTAGCAAGTTTATTCTAAAACATATTAACTTGGATGAAATCTAGTTTGCTTTCTAGCTGAAAAATATTTCTAAAATCTAGTATTGAATTTAGCCAGAAAAAGTGTAATGTGCTTTGGACTTTACACTTCATTTAATATATCCTCCGTATCTCTATTAGGAAGCATTATAGCACCAATGTTTACTGGGATTTTTTTCTCGTGTTAGTATCTAGAATTCATACTCCGAAGCCTTGTATGCCACATAAAAAACGATGTATTTAAATATGTGATGAAATCCGAATTGGCTTCATACGCGGAACAATATAAATATTAAATCCAAAGTTCGAAGTTCACAAATAAATCTGTGAACGTGTTAAATGAAACAAATTTAATATTAAGCTCCATAATTCTCTCCAGTCCTAGATATGTGCTCAGCTGTTATAATAGACTTTGAGCAAATAAAATGTCTCCAAAGATCAATAGATTTATTGTGACAATGCCAAAACTCCCCGCAACACAGAAAGTGTTTTGTATCTTTATTACTTCATCTAAATGTGTTTTGTACTTCAAGCAAATATTATTTTTCGTATATTCTTACAACTCCTGCTGCTTAACAACATTATTCCATTCACCCAAAATGGGGTTTACAAGAAAATACACTATGTCTAGAACTAAAATAGGTTAATACTTTGCATATTAAACAGCTATACTAAGTAAATACATCAACCCCGGTGGTGTAGTGGGTATGTAGTCTACTTCGAGGTCTGCTCACCACTTAAAGGGCCCGGGTTCGAATACCAGATAAGGTATGGTTGTTTGTGTGTGTCCCTTTCATATTTAATTCTTATTACAGCCAGTGTTTCTTTCAAAGGGGGGGTTGAGGGGGTTCAAACCCCCCGAAGACAAACGAAATAGTGACAAAAAAATGAGAATCGCCATTCGAAAGAGTTTAAATTTTTTTCAATAACTACAAAAACCACAAAATTTACATATATGCCTGTATCTAGTGACCCATGCATTTCTTCTGAATAAACAATACATTGCTAAAATGGCATCCTAATGTAGGATAACTTTCGTCTAATTAACCCACTTCATACCTCTTATAGTTCTCGAGATAATAACAAAAATACACATTTAAGAAACCAAGTGTCCGATTTTTTTTTGTCCAGCAGTGTGTTTCTTTCATTTTCACAATTTTTCAATTTCAAATAAAATTTAATCTGCATCTCTGCACTGTAGTTCCTTTTTACCACCCATATGGTTTATTTTCCTCGGTCATAAGGGCCTCGGCAAATAAATTTTACAATCGTGATAAAAAAATAGAACTCCAGTGCCTTGATACGTACATAATAGATATTTACACACCAAGTGAGCTAAGGTAATGTTTATCCATGAGAAGAAAGTTTAGCTCACGAGCCCGAAGGGCGAGTGAGTTAATTTCTTCGAGTGAATAAACATTCTTAGCTCACGTGGTTTGTACAATATTTTATTCAATTTTGACGAAATAATAATAAAAACCATTATAATATTTAATTTTCACAAAATAAAAAGTTGATCAGTTAGTAGGCTAAGCATGACAATCGTCGCTGATAGACGTCAAGTCACATATTTAAAAAGCTTCATTGTCTGTCATTTATGTTGTAAAAAATAATGAAAAGGTCTGATAATGTCTGATAAATTATGTGGTGTTATTTTCGTTCTTGATGTTATTTTTAAATGAATTTTTTGTTGCAGAGTGCCAGAGTGAGTTAAAATTTTGTTAGAGTGATTTAAAAAAATTTTTAATTCACATGTGAAAAAAGTGTTGTTGTAAAATAATAAATAATTTTATTTGAAAATTCATGATGGTCATTTTCTAAAATAAACACATTATTTATTCGTACTTGTAACAATAATTTTATTCTTGCCATAATAAAGTTTCATATATGAGGACATATTTAATAATAATAATAATAATAATAATAATAATAATAATAATAATAATAATCTTTATTGCCCAACAGAATCCAGTTACAGGGCTAACATATAATATATAAATATATTTAATATAACATACAAACAAATGATAATAATAATAATAATAATAATAATAATAATAATAATAATAAGTAAATCTAAATATAGGGTACAAAGCAAAACAAGAAAGAAAGTATATATAAATTGTGTAGAAGTTCTCAAACAAATAAAATGAATAATCAAGCAACATTACAGGAATATATCCTCATACTTGGTCTCCGCAATGTTACACATGATGTGGATCGGCGACCCCGACAATACATCAGTGCGCGCTGATCAATTTTATTGTGCAACAGCATCCATAAAAATTTAACACAAATTATATCTCTTCTTGTAGATAGTGGTGTTATTTTATGACGTTGAATCAGAGAATCCTGGTCAACACCTCCAACCGGATAGATTCCATCCTGCTTATAGGATAGAAATTTCAAGAATCTGCGTTGAATTCTATCTAGAGCTATATTATGAAAGGTGTAATAAGGATACCAAACTAAAATGGCATATTCAAGTTTGCTGACGATTTATGCTGTGACGAAGTCACATTGTTTCGCCATGAAATTCCAACACGCCATCGTCACCGGCCACTGTGGGGCTGCAGAGCAGCATGTAATCGTTCTCCAGAAGCCGCTGTAGCACAAGAACAAGATTCTGCAGTCCAAACTGGCCGTACAATGTCCATAACCTCACATTCAGCACATGGTTAGCACGCGGTATTTTCCATGAAGCATCACCGTCCACTGTGGGGCAGCATCACAGCGTGTAAACGTTTACCAGAGACAGCTGACACAAAAAACAGAATTCGACAGTTTAAAATTGCTCTTAACATGCCTTTAACCTTACCTGTAGCACATGGTGAGCACGCGGTAACAGCCGACGAAATATCCTCTAGTTTCCAGCCTGCCACTATCTTTCCGGGGTTTTTCGTCGCCGGCATTTCACTATGCCCTTCCACATAAACCGCGCGCGTTTGAACGAGAATTACCAAAATCTGGCTATAAAAGACGCAGCAGCAGCCCTAGAATTCATTCTGTCTTCTGGCTAGCCGTTCTAGTCAGAACCAGGAGTTCTATAGCCGTTCTATAAAATAAAGTTCCAGTACCAGCCCCAGAAGGCAGAGTCCAGATCTTCTACAGCTGTTCTGTAGAATTCAGTCACCGAGTAAGATTTCACGTACAAGTTCTCAGAGTAAATATTATTTCAAGTTTGTCAAGAATATAAATAATATTTCGCGTACTAAGTTAACAAAGTTGATATATCCAGTTTTACTTGATAATAAAATTCTCAGTAGTTTGAATAACATTAGTCACAGTTTCGCATTCATTTATTAAATTGTACATAGTGTGTAAATAAACATAGTTTAGTGTACTGCATTTTTCACTGCTCATAAATACCCTAAGAATCCTGGCCTACACGACTAGCTATCCGCAAACTTTCCTCTTCCTTCTCTCAGTTCCACGGAGATACAAGATGGCGCCCGAGCAAGAATCAACCCAAACAGCAGCGATGGAGAATGAGGATGACGTCACAATATGGCGACCGAATAATGACGTCACAATTTGGCGATCGAACAATGACGTCACAAATTGGCGCCAGAGCAATGTCGTCACACTGCTTATAGGATAGAAATTTCAAGAATCTGCGCTGAGTTCTATCTAGAGCTATATTATGAAAGGTGTAATAAGGATACCAAACTAAAATGGCATATTCTAGTTTGCTGACGATATATGCGAAATATAATGATTTTAAAACAAAAGGATCGGTGAACATTTTTGATATACGCATTAGAAACCCTAATGTTTTACTAGCAGAGATACATACACTTTTTATATGCTCTGAAAAAGTGAAATTAGAACTAAATGTAACTCCCAAATCCTTGAAGGTGGACAACATTTGTCAACATTTAGGAAAAGCTTATTAGTATCGCACCATAGTGCTAAGATATCAATATTGAACTGAAGAAGTTGAGCGTCTTGGACAGTGGATATTTTAGAGTACAACTTAATATCGTTAGCATATGCTAGTGAAGGACAGGTGAATGATTCAAGAAGATCATTGATAAACAATAAAAATAGAAGAGGGCCTAGATTTCATCCTTATTCCTTATCCCCTAAATTAAAACGATCCTATAGCAGCACTCAAAATAGGGTCCTATACCATTTTTTTTTTATTTTTTACTATAAGAACAGGATGAAATAAGAATTTTAGTGCACACGCGACTTAAAAATTTTACGTAATAAGCGAGATATGAATTTTTAAAGTTTAAGAATTTGGTGCGTGAAGTAGTAGGTACTGACCAGTGATCGACAAACAATGGACAAACTCTTAGTTATAGAGGGAACAATTTTTTTCATTGATGCGCCATTCGTCATAAATATTTAAGATCTAGAAATAAATGTTTGTTTTTAATGTTTATAAAAACATCTGTTTCGTTGTGTATTTCATTATTTTTGTTCAAATAAAATAGTTTCTTTAATTATTTCAGCTCTTACATGGTGAAACTTATTATTCATTATTATTTTTTTACCTTCCGTCATCTTTAGGTAAGGGAGGTATTGTCTTTGGTCAAAAAATTCGGTGGTGAGTTTTTAGTGAATAAGCACGTTTTAAGGTCCCTACAATACGATTTTACTGGTTTTACGATGATATCTGTATGTATGTATGTGTGTGTGTGTGTGTGTGTGTGTGTGTGTGTGTCCGTGTGTGTGTCTGTGTGTGTGTCCGTGTGTGTGTGTGTGTTTTTCTTGAAAAATCGCAGTTAAATATCATATTCGACATTTTATGTGTTTATCAATAGAAAGAATATCTTATTCTCTATACGGTTCGATTATACATTGTCCTTCATAATCAATAGATATAGAGTTATAGAGAGATTAAGAGAGATTAACTTTCGAATATCAGTCAGCTTTGCAAAAATTATGAAAACAACGGATATATTCAAAAAAATCTAATTGACAGATGTCAGTGGCAAGTGCAAAACCAAAGTGGAAAGTATATGATCTAAAAGTGATATAAGTGATAGAGTGTCCCTCCCCAATGACTTGCATTTGCGGCCTCGCCTCAAGATAAGAACTTATAATGCCAGAAGTACGAGAAAGGCAAAAGAGAAGATGGAAGGACTGTATAGCAGAAGATTTGAGAGAGGAAGAACTATGTCACGAAGGTGCTTTGGTCAGGAATGAGTAGAAGAGAAGAGTAAGAAACAGCGACTACTAATAAAATAGGGAAACGTTGAAGCAGGAGGAAGTGTTAAGTGCAATACGTAATGTACGTTCGTATTCGTATTAAAATTTTATTAGATTTTACAATCTTTTCAAAGGAACTATCAGTATGGATATGTAAAAAATAGTGTGTTCTTGTTACAGTTTTACAGGATATATAGAATCTTTTTCAAGGAACTTTTGGTATAGGATATGTACAAAATACATCGAATACAGATTTTTTTAAAGATGCTATTGTAGTAGCGAAACTAATTATCAGTAAATAAATTTTGTGAAACTTAAAACCAAGTATTTCAATATATAATAACAAATAAAATAGTATTTTCAAATTGTGTTATTGTATTCCATAAAAAAATAATTACCGTTAAGAATGTCGGTCATGTACCGACCTTAACGAAATATAATTCCTGAAATAATGAAATCCAACTTTATCAACAAAATCTGATTTCCCAAGATAACACCTGCGGTAGGTTTTCCGTGGTCCGAAATATATAATAAATGATATCGTTACATATTGATGATTCAGGCAAAAAGCCAAAATTGATAAAATAACGTACAGGAAGAAGGAAGTGCGAACAACTTTACGACATCGTTACTGGGTTCACGGACTTGAAATATTTTCCGCTACATACATTTAATATTCAGGCTTGCGAAGAAAATTCTTATCATAAATTTTCAGCCTATAACGTATATATTATATCAAATATAAATCTTTTTAGTTTGCTGTAATTGAAATTCATTCCCGTATACAGGGTGTCTCTTAAATAGGGGGACATGGCTTAACCACAGATTCCTGAGGCTAAAATAAGACGATTTAACCAAACTTGCTTCTACCGGAAACTGTACCATTTAGCCAGAATTCTGCTTCAAAGTTCTTCGAAAAAAAAATTATTTTGCTTATAATAATCGGACGCTTTATTCGATTTGGATGAAATTTGGTATGACAGTTTATATGGTTATAGGTCATCTTTTAAGGTGATACTTGTTATTATTAGTGAACCACTAGTGTATGAAACTTAGGTCTCCCAACATTAATTAGACCGTAACTTTTTAATGGCAATGCCGAAAACGTGAATTTATTTTTCTTCAGAAAGATACATTCAATAGTAAACTTTTCTCTCTCTGTGTAATTTGTGATATCTGTTACGGTTCACACAGAAAAAAATAAAATCTGAGTGTCTGCACTGCTAAATTTTTAAAATAAATTTAATCTAGCAGTCTATCCAAATGTCAAACAAGTAATTTTTAATGACAGTAATAATTGTTTTACGGGTTGTCAAAAATTTTCTTCGCAATATTCTAAAATTAGTAACATCCGTGTGTTCGGCCTAATAATATTTTACTACCATTATTATAAATAAGACGATTACATATCTTAGCTTACTCCTAAACAAGTTGTAAAGATTGACAACTCGTTACTGTCATTAAAAATTACTTGTTTGACATTTGGATAGACTGCTAGATTAAATTTATTTTAAAAATTTAGCAGTGCAGACACTCAGATTTTATTTTTTTCTGTGTGAACCGTAACAGATATCACAAATTACACAGAGAGAGAAAAGTTTACTATTGAATGTATCTTTCTGAAGAAAAATAATTTCACGTTTTCGGCATTGCCATTAAAAAGTTACGGTCTAATTAATGTTGGGAGACCTAAGTTTCATACACTAGTGGTTCACTAATAATAACAAGTATCACCTTAAAAGATGACCTATAACCATATAAACTGTCATACCAAATTTCATCCAAATCGAATAAAGCGTCCGATTATTATAAGCAAAATAATTTTTTTTTCGAAGAACTTTGAAGCAGATTTCTGGCTAAACGGTACACTTTCCGGTAGAAGCTAGTTTGGTTAAATCGTCTTATTTTAGCCTCAGGAATCTGTGGTTAAGCCATGTCCCCCTATTTAAGAGACACCCTGTATATTACAATGAAACAACTGGTTTTAATTAAAGCTATTCATATTCGAATCTCTCTACTTAACATTCTGTTTACAGTTTAAACCCTTATTATGGATTACACGTATCCATAATCTGGTTTTTCATTAATTAAATCTGTGTTTGGTGCCTTAAAAATTACTTGTTTGACATTTGGATAGACTGCTAGATTAAATTTATTTTAAAAATTTAGCAGTGCAGACACTCAGATTTTATTTTTTTCTGTGTGAACCCAGATATCACAAATTACACAGAGAGAGAAAAGTTTACTATTGAATGTATCTTTCTGAAGAAAAATAATTTCACGTTTTCGGCATTGCCATTAAAAAGTTACGGTCTAATTAATGTTGGGAGACCTAAGTTTCATACACTAGTGGTTCACTAATAATAACAAGTATCACCTTAAAAGATGACCTATAACCATATAAACTGTCATACCAAATTTCATCCAAATCGAATAAAGCGTCCGATTATTATAAGCAAAATAATTTTTTTTTCGAAGAACTTTGAAGCAGATTTCTGGCTAAACGGTACACTTTCCGGTAGAAGCTAGTTTGGTTAAATCGTCTTATTTTAGCCTCAGGAATCTGTGGTTAAGCCATGTCCCCCTATTTAAGAGACACCCTGTATATTACAATGAAACAACTGGTTTTAATTAAAGCTATTCATATTCGAATCTCTCTACTTAACATTCTGTTTACAGTTTAAACCCTTATTATGGATTACACGTATCCATAATCTGGTTTTTCATTAATTAAATCTGTGTTTGGTGCCGTATTGAATACATTATTTTTTTTCGAATTCAAAAATAAAACATCTGATGTGGCCAACACAAAACCTCCCGCTATTTAATTTTTTATTAATTTAAATACATACCTACGTATTTATTAACGCTGCAAACTATTCCATTGCATAAAACTATTGCTTTATTTACTATGTTCTTTTTAAAATGTCACTATTATTAATTTGAAGTGATTAGTTTTTTGACAGTGACAGTTACTGTCAGTTACATTCATTTGAAATATGAACTGTGTAACAAAGGAATTGTGTTTTTCTTAGGCTTCGGGACTTGTAAAAAAAAAATATTTTTATATTTATCTGTAAAGTATATAAAACAAGTATTAATGTATTCATGTAGAAAATTCAATAATCTTTAATTTTCATAACGACAAAATCCAAAAAATGGCATTTAATGCTATTTTTGAAGAAAAACCTTTATGAGCTTCAGGTTAAGTGCCATTTCCGGTTATCCCATTTACACCAAAATCTAATGACTTCTTTTCATATTAAAATAGGGTACAAATACAATGTTTCAGAATTTTCTGAATGATAGTATTTGAGTTAGAGCGAAGACAAAATCCCTACACATACACACACATACATACACACACACACACATACATACATACACACACATACATACATACACACACATACATACACACACAGATACACACATACAGACATCAGCGTGAAAATGTTAAATTTGGATTCTAGGGACCTTAAAACGTGGTCATTTACTAAAATCTCGATAAGTGATTTTTAGCACGATCCCTATACCTCCCTTACCAAGGGTAGCGGGAGGTAAAAATCTGTTGTGGCCATCACAAGACCTCTCGCTATTTCCATATTAGGCTATATAAGTATTGTACATACTCGTATTTGATATTTCTGATACATCAAAAATACATATCTTTTTTTAATTCGTTCTATTCACACTTATGCCCATATTCATAAACACTCGTAAAGTTTCAAAACGGATCGTTATAATTTTTGACAAATAGAATCAAACTTGACAAATAAAATTTTCATTTTTCTTTCAATGTCGACTGTTTTTATTAGATAAATATTATAACGAACCGTTTAAAATTTTTACGAATGTTTATAAATATGGGCATTATTCTTCTAATGTTCGAGATTCTTCCAATTCATTGATGAGATTGGCTGTATTTCTGCAGGGTATATGTAATATATGAATCAATAATTATAAATGTTTAATTAATAATAAAAATTAAATGTACTTCCCAGAAAAATTCTTCGATAAAGTCCCTGGCTTTTTGACACTCACATTTATCTATCAATAACAAACATTTTAATTTTTCCGCTTGTTTTCCATGGGCTGCGAGATATAATTACAACTTGTTATTTTATATATTTATATGTCTATCTTTACCTCCATAGAAGATATAATAAAAATTTTAAATATTTCGGATTGAGATTTTTGTATTCTTTAATATTTGTAATAACAAATTTTTCCAAAAGAAAATAATATTTAGAAGATTTTTTATTACTATTACTTCCGGTTGTCCAATTGTTACCAAAATCTAATTAGCTCTTCCCAGGAATGTCAGATTGAGGAACTGCAGTTAAATATTTTTTAAGTCTTATAGTATATGAGAAACCGTGGTCCCAACACACACATCCACACACACGGACATCATCGTAAAAATGTTATAATCCTTAAAACGTATGCTTATTCACTAAATCTGGTTCTGCGATTTTTAGCATGATTCCAATACCTCTCTTAGAGAGAGGTAAAAATACAAATTTTTGAAAGTTATAGCCATCAAATTATGTTGCTATGCGTTTGTTGAGCGGTTGTTATGTAGTAAAAGTGACATTTTACAGATTGTTAGCTATTAAAAAATTGCACTTTAATGTCAATCGGCAAAAAGTAATATAATACATTTATTAATTAGGAAAAGGAAGACGCAACTAACGTTATTTAACTTTAATATAATTTGTGGTTTATGAAGAACATTAACTTTAATTATTGCTATTATCCCAATGAACTTTCAAGGCAGTGCAGAATATATGTTTCAGTTTTAAATAAAGTTATTTAGTTTATTACGGATTATGTTTCACAAACTCTAGTTTAATTATAAATTCCCACTCAATGTTTCTAATCATGATAACATTATTTTTTTTTACATTAATAAATAAAATAAGTATTTATAAGAAAATAATAAAAAAATACTAAACTGCAAACTGCCCCATTGTTGTGCAAGAGCAGCACTTGAAAGTTTATGAAACGGTTATTATTCTATGTCAGTAGCAGGAACTATAACTCAGAGGTCAAAGACTTGAGACTTGTTTATAATTCGGTGAACTGCAGCACTTCACAGTTCAACAAGAATACTTCACAACACTCAAGGGAGGATAAACAAACACAAAAAAATACTTTAGCTGTAGTAGGTAAGTAATCCACCCCAATTATCTCATCACAGTACCACAAACCAAGCTTGAAATGCAATCGGAATTATGAATGTGTATAAATGTGAATGTTTGTAGTAAAATATTAAGTGAAATTAACGATTTAGAATGGATTGTATAAAGCTAGGTTACCTCTAGGTTAATACTAACCCAGGGGTAAATATGCTAACCTCAGGTTAAGTTATTATAAAAATAAAATTCTAAGCTCGCGGTTAAAACTTAACCAGTCAATATCCACGGGTTAACCCTCCTGGAGTTAAATGTTTGCAGCTGTCATTTTTATTGTCATATTCTAAACATAAGTTTATGTTCTGCATCTATTTAATTAAAATTTTATATATACTGGGTGTAACACGAAAACTGGGCCATAGGATTTAACAGATGGCTTATGGGGTCCCGTGGCCTCGTGCCTGAGTGTCTGGTCGCGAACCTGGGGGTACCGGATTCAATCTCGACCGGCGCCAATTATTTCGAATTTTAAATGGCACAAAAGTGACTCCTGTGGTGCACTCTCCACGCCAGCAAAGAGTGCCCGTGGGGTGACGCGTGGTAAGCGCCCGTATGGTACAAATATGTCTTCATCATTACCGATATTTGCGATAAAGCAGATTGGCACACCCAGAAATGGGTAATATGCCCTGAAGATATATTTATTTATTTATATTCTAAAAGTAATTTCATGTTCTGCATCTATTTAATTAAAATTTTATATATACTGGATATAGCACGAAAACTGGGCCGTAGGCTTTAACATGGGAAAACAGTTATTTCTTGCGCAAAAGTGGCCTACTAATTTTAGACAAAAAAATCTGTTGTGGCCAGCAAAAGAGCTCTCGCCATTTCCATTTTATATTATATGTTATACAAGTATTGTGTTGCACTTCGCTTTCAAACAGTCGTTTTGTAACAAAAAAAATCTGATGTGGCCAACACAAAACCTCCCGCTATTAAATTTTTATTAATTTATAAATACATACTTACGTATTTACTAACGCTGCAAACTATTCCATTGCAGAAAACTATTGCTTTATTTACTATTTTATTTTGAAAATGTCACTATTATTAATTTGAAGTGATTAGTTTTTTGACAGTGACATTTACTGTCAGTTACATTCATTTGAAATATGAACAAGGGAATTATTGTGTTTATCTTAGGCTTCGCGACTAATAAAAAAAATCTGATGTGGCCAACACAAAACCTCCCGCTATTTAATATTTATTAATTTAAATACATACCTACCTACGTATTTACTACCGCTGCAAACTGTTCCATTGCAGAAAACTATTGCTTTATTTACTATTTTCTTTTTAAAATGTCACTATTATTAATTTGAAGTGATAAGTTTTCTGACAGTGACATTTACTGTCAGTTACATTCATTTGAAAAATGAACAAAGGAATAGTTTTTATCTTAGGCTTTGCGACTAATAAAAAAAATTAATTTTAAATTTATCTGTAAAATATATACAAAAAGTATTAATGTATTCCTGTAGAAAATTCAATAATCTTTAATTTTCATAAAACATAAAATTCGAAAAAATGGCATTTAATGGTATTTTTTGAAGAAAAACTATTATGAGCTTCAAGTAAAGTACCATTTCCGTTTATCCGATTTACACCAAAATCTAATGGCTTCTATTCCTATTAGAATAGGGTAAAAATACAAGGTTTCAGAATTTTCTGAATGATAGTATTTGAGTTAGAGCGAAGACAAAATCCCTACACATACACACACACACACACATACATACATACATACATACATACACACACACATACACACATACACACATACAGACATCATCGTGAAAATGTTAAAATTGGATTCTAGGGACCTTAAAACGTGGTCATTTACTAAAATCTCGATATGTGATTTTTAACACGATCCCTATACCTCCCTTACCAAGGGTAGCGGGAGGTAAAAATTATTTTTAAATTTATGTGTAAAATATATAGAAAAAGTATTAATGTATTCCAGTAGAAAATTCAATAATCTTTAATTTTCATAAGACATAAAATGCGAAAAAATGGCATTTAATGGTATTTTTTGAAGAAAAACCATTATGAGCTTCAGGTAAAGTGCCATTTCCGGTTCTCCGATTTACACCAAAATCTAATGGCTTCTATTCATATTAGAATGGGATGGAAATACAAAGTTTCAGAATTTTCTGAATGATAGTATTTGAGTTAGAGTGAAGACAAAATCCCTACACATACACACATACATACACACATACACACACACATACACACATACACACATACACACATACACACATACACACATACACACATACAGACATCATCGTGAAAATGTTAAAAATGGATTCTAGGGAACTTAAAACGCGGTCATTTACTAAAATCTCGATATGAGATTTTTAGCACGATCCCTATACCTCCCTTACCAAGGGTAGCGGGAGGTAAAAAATACAGAACTTTACTCAAATATTGTTTTTTATTGTATTTAACATGTCTTCTGTACACATACAATTCTAATTATATCTATTTCTCATTGTATGAGAAAGTTCATAAATGGCAGGGATAAAATAATTACATTCTCTCATTAAATATAAGCTCCTGATATGATTAATAATAGAAGATATTGCTCGTGAAACCGAAGCAGCATATTTCACTCGTTCTTCGGACTTGTTATATTACATACGTAATTAGTAATTAACCCACAATTTCACATGCATCAAACATTAATAGTACTGACTATAATGGAATGAAAAGATTATAGTGCATTACAGAATGTTTATAATATCATATAAATAAAACAAAGTTAAGTTAAATTATAATTGAAAAAAATTAAATCTATCTATTATCAGTTTAAAATTTTCATATTAAATGGTAATACAAAAAAGAATTTGTTCACATACTGTCAAAATTCTTTTTTGGAGTGCTTTAAGATGTAAATTTATGTAAAAACTGTCGAGTGTAATATAACGCAGCTGTGAGGACATAATTGATACAGGACTGTTGGAACTTAACACCAGAGAATGTGATTTAATGTCTCCTTCACAACGATAGGCTGTAATAAATGGCCGCTCGCTTTATAGATTCCAGCTCTCAACACACGCTAGATTAAGATGATGTATGTCTCTGAACTTTATTACAATTTTTATGGCTAAAGTCTCAGAAAGCTCTCTTTCATTCGACTATCTGAAGTGGGAACCAGGTTATTTACAGTTTACCTACTTTTTATTTTCAATTTATCATAGGCAAAGCAGTATGAAATTTGGGAAACATATCAAGATTTTGTGAATAATTTTTATATTTTATGATAACCTTTGATATGTTGGTAAATACGAGATATACGGACACGGTCAACTAGGCGAGGGCGAGTGGATGGCGGTAATCAGGGCGATAAAATAATACATGTGTGGAATTAAAAAAATTGTACGAGCTTACATTTAATTTATGGAATATGACAATCATATTAACCCAATATGTATTTCTGGATTCCACCTTTGAGTAAAATTGACTGATATAGGTTCTAAAATTGTTTTAATAAAGTATTATACAGGGTGTCCCAAATTTAAACGGCATAACTTGAACCATGGATTAAACACGTAAATATAAGGTGACAAGTTCATTTGGACAAATGACCGTAAATGCTTTGTTTCAGAGATATTCATGTTTTCTTATTGGAGCAGCGCTACTTTAAAAAATCTGTTGTGGCCAGCACAAGACCTTCCGTCAATTCGATGTATTTTGTACAAATCCCATACCAAAAGTTCATTGGAACAAATTCTATATAATATCATGTAAAATCGAACACGAACACATAGTATTTTTTACAAATTCCATACCAAAAGTTCATTTGAAAAGGTTCTATAACTCCCCTATTTTATTAGGGGTCCCTGTCTCCTTTCTCGAGTCTTCTGCAATACAGTCTTTCCATCTTCTCTTTGGCCTTTTTCTGCAATTCACTTGCGAGGAACACTATGAATCAATTTTAGATCCTATACTTTCCATATTTGGTTTTGTACGTGCAACTGACATCTGTCAATTAAATTTTTGTGAATATCTCAGCTGTTTCCATGATAAATAGCAAAGCTGACTAATTTTTATAACGCTTCAAATCTACATCTATTGAATATGAAGGATAATGTACAATCAAACCGTATAGAGAAGAGTATTTTCTTTAATATGTATAATAACAAAATGTCAAAAAATAATATTTAACTGCGTTTTTTTAAGAAAAACTGTTAAATTTTCAAATAAGGGTACTTCCGGTGGATCAATTATAACCAAAATCTAATCAACTCTTCATATGGTTATACAGAAGAGGAATACGAAAGAATTATAATTTTTAGAATTGTAGTATTGGAGTTATCGTCAGAGAAAAATTTGTCACACACGGACACACATACACACACACACACACACGCACACACGGACACACACACATACATACATACATACATACATACATACAGACATCATATTAAAAATAGTAAATTCGTATTGTAGGGACCCTAAAACGTGCTTATTCATTAAAAACTCACCATCGAATTTTTTGATCAAAGACAATACCTTCCTTACCTAAAGGTGACGGAAGGTAAAAATCAACTTTATAACGAGATATCAAATATTATCTTATTAAGTTGTGACATAATAATTAAATTAATTATAGGTACATGATTTGGCTATTACCTAATTTCAATACAAAATTTAGTTTGCTTGCACTGAGGTCAGGACAAAAATGAAAATTATCGATGAATTCAAACAAATTGAAATAAGTGATAGGATCTTTGACAGTGACATTTGTCATTTATATACATTTAAAATCTGAACTGTATAACTAAGGAATTGTGTTTATCTTTAAATCATAAGAGGCTCCGGGATTTATAAGATATATTTTTATTTTTTTGTATTTATCCATACAGTAAAACACCGCTATTCCAAACCTCCGGATATCCTTGTAATCCGGACAGAATTGAAAAATGTAGATTTTACGTTATATACCTTGTAATCCGGATCGACCACGGATCCTAATTGTGTGTACCACAAACACATCTCTTGGGTAACCACCTGCTTTACATTAGAATAATTTATCAATATTTAACTATAAAATTCTCTTACATATTTGACGCTGTGATCTAATGATGGCCATCCGTACGTCGAAATCGATTATCACTAAGAATTATAAATAAATTTTATTAAAAACACAATGCACTTCGATTAATATTCTGTTACATTTAATTCAAAATGCAAATGCGCTCTGAACTTACACCAAATTTAAATGTTGTAGTAGCATTTACAACGCCTTTACTTAATTACATTAATATTACTATTTATAGTTAAGTAAAATTTATCTTTTGTTATTTACTGTTTGCACAATAGCGTACCTAAAATAATCTTTAATTCTTATAATAATTTAAATCGGGAAAAATTGTGTTTAAAGGTTTTCATATTAGAATAAGGTGTTAGCAATTTTTGATTGATAGTATTTGAGTTACAGCGTCGACAAAATTCACACACACACACACACACACACACGCGCGCACATCCACACACACACATATATATATATACACTATTGGACAAACTTTTATGATAAAATCAAATATTTAAATATTTAAACTAAATTTAGCAATTATAGAAATCGAAATTCAAGTAGTTCAAGAGGTCATAGTAGGCTGCTATCATACGTGAAATGAAATTGTTTTCAAATGTCAAATAAGTTAGTAAGCAATAATTTATTTCAACAGTACACTTTAACAGCGCGACAAAAGTAAATCAACTTTTCGAGAATAATTTTTTATTTTTTATTAAAAAAAAGAAAATCACAATTATGGTTAAAGAATTATAACAATAGAGAAACATATTCTTAATAATTAATAGGATATCCATTGTTGGCTATTACTTTTTGGGAACGACGCGGCATTGATGAAATTAAATTTTGAAGAGTAACAGTCGGTATATTCATCCATACTTCATTAATTTTATCAATTAATGATTGTTTATTTGGGAATCGTGTAGTCCTAATTCGACGTTCAACTTCTTCCCACAGGTTCTCAATGGGGTTGAGGTCCGGTGATTGTGCTGGCTACTGAAGAACCTGGACATTTTTCTCTTGAAACCACTGTTGAACAAGGCGCGATACATGTTTCGGATCATTGTCCTGTTGGAACACGAATCGCAAAGGCATTTCCCAATCAGCGTAGGGCAACATTATGTTTTGGAGTATGTCCCTATAGATCAAGCGATCCATAGTCCCATCTGTAAAATGTATTGGACCTGCTCCTCTCCACGAAAAACAACCCCAAAGAAACACACTACCTTGGCCGTGCTTTATTATTGGTGTAACATACTTTGGTTGAAATCTCGTATTAACCGGGCGCCTTACTCTCCTCATGCCGTCAGAATTAAAAAAATTGTAACGAGTTTCGTCGCTAAACAAAACATTTTTCCACTGTTGAACTGTTCAGTTCAAATGGCGTTGTGCAAATTCAAGCCTGGCAAGGCGATTTCTTTCGGAAACCAACGGTTTTTTAGCTGGACGTCTGCTATAAAGTTTCGCCTCAACTAATCGTCGTTGAACAGTCCTTGCACTAACTTCCAATTCATGAATTTCAGCAATTATCCTTGGCGCTGACAACCACGGATCTCTCTGAGAAATTCTTTTGATTCTCTTATCCGTCCCAAAAGTAGTTTTTCGGGGTCTTCCTGATTTCGGCATTTTTTTAACATGTCCTCTTTCATTATAACTTGAAATTATTTTTGTTACACTGTATTTCGGCAAGCCAAATTATTCGGAAATCGCAATCTTACGCTTTCCTTCTAAAAAAGCGTTTACGACCATTTGTTTCAACTCTGTTCAGATTGGTTTTCCTTTTGGCATGCTTATTTCTATAAAAAATAAGAGCTACTAAGCTTTACTCATCTGCAAATTTTCATTTTTAAACTTACCTTTACCGCAAACTCTTTTTCAGTATTCCAAATCAAAAAGTTGCTTTAATTATTGCTTACTAACTTATTTGACATTTGAGAACTATTTCATTTCACGTATGATTGCAGCCTACTATGATCTCTTAAACTACTTGAATTTCATTTTCCATAGTTGCTAAATTTAGTTTAAATATTTAAATATTTGATTTTATTATAAAAGTTGCTTTACTTTTGCCCAATAGTGTATATATATATATATATATATATATATATATATATATATATATATATATATATATATATGTATATGTATATATGTATATATAAATAAATACAGGGTGTGCAACGAAACGCGGAACATAGGACTTTAACATAGGATTTTAAATTCATATGTTCCGCGTTTCGTTGCACACCCTATATATATATACGGATATCATCGTGAAAATGTTAAAATTGGATTACAAGTACCTTAAAACGTGCTTATTCACTAAAATATCTATATGCGATTTTTACACGATCCCTACACCTCCCTTACAAAGGGTAGCGGGAGGTAAAAAGTCTCTTCTCTTTTGTAATTACAATTGACATCCATTTATCCCTTTCCTATATCTCCCTCTCTCGCAACCATTCCGCACGAGGGGCTGTGATTTCGCCATCGGCTAGCTGCTGCGGATGTTTGGCTTGCAGGAAGCGGTATCCCAGTATCCGGTCAGCAACCTTGCACTGTTTCCGCTGTGAAGGCGGGGAGACATGTGTTTGTGTGTGTCAGCAAAGTAGCCACTCAGCACCACGTGTTATAGCACTGTAGCTGAAAGTAATGCACTGGAGTTGAATCAAACACTTTCTCAAGTGAGTACTGAAAAACGAAGGTGGGGTGGAATAGATTGTAACTTGTAACACTTCATTAAATGGGAGGAAATAGAGTGTGGGGAATTTTGTAATGGCTGTTGGCACCGGTTTTACTTTAAAGTACGCGTTCAAACTATAAATCTTTTCCGCTGGGTTTAAAATGTTTTATTTCAACTTTCAGCAATTCTGCTGCTGAAAGTACTCTTAAATTTAAGCGATACTAATGCAATTGCTCTGTGGCTAGGGTTGCCAACTTTATAAAATTACAGGAAAGGACATTTTTTCGGCAATCTTTTTCTGAAATATGTATAGGATTTAAAATTTACGAGGGGAAAAATTTTTTTGAAAATTTTCAAGGCCAAACGTGTTTTAATGCAAAGTTAGATAATATAGAGTTTTTTACAATTAAGCTAATTTAACAAATTCTCAAAAAATTAAAATCAATATTTTATGACGAAAACAAATAAAACAGAATAAGATATCTAATCTTAAAGGCTCGTAGTATGATCACGGTTTTAACTAAAACGCTGTTTTAAGAAATATCAAATTTCATTATTTAATAACAATAATAAATAATAGGTATCAAATTTATCAAAATATGATTTTAAAGCAGAACATAGATTATATTCCTACAAATATTTTTTAAAATATCGTTCTTTCAACATAAGGGAGAAATTAAATATTGAAATTTGAATTCGACATTTCTTAAAACAGCGTTGTAGTTAAAACCGAGATCATACTACGAGCCAAGATGTTAAATGCCAATACCTAACTTTACATTTTAATTTTTTAAACTGACCAAGCAGTTATTTAACGTTAATAAAGTATAATCAAATATTAATGAGTAATACTTGATCCGGATAGGCGTTCGATGACGATGAGAACATGAGGATGATAGTAACAATGAACAAATTTGACAAATCAACATTAGTTAACCACAGATATTTTTAACTCTGAAGATCTGAAGTTATCACCAAACAACAAAGCATACATCTCTGCGTCTGCTACCTCACCTTTTACGGAAAACTGTAAACTAAATGTTAGTAGATAAATTAGTACCAATACATCAATAATTCTATCGTTATTTCATTACATTACATAAAATGTGAAATAATTATTTCATTTTCATATTTATAATAACAAGAAAAATATAATTAATAACAAAATTTACTATAAAAGGACAAATCGCGTCCTTTTCTGGTTTAAAAAAGGACAAGGACAAAATATGCTCAAAAAAGGACAGTCCTTTCCAAAAAAGGTCAGTTGGCAACCCTATCTGTGGCGTATTAAGATATTTTAGCGCTAGAAGCCCTTCAATTTTTTGACCAACCCCCCCCCCCCCTCTTAGTTAACACGAATGAAAAAACAACTGACATAAAAAGAGTAATAACCAATGAATCGAAAAGCGAGTAGATAGGGGCTTTTTATTAGTAAAATTCAGCAAACATTGAAACTAAACTTTTATTTTAATTAAAATAGTATTATGACAAATATATAATTAAAATGACATTTTTCTTGCTTTGGCACTGGCAAAAATAGTCACAGTGTCGTCTATATCAATTTCATTTAAAAGAGTTTTTTTGATGCACATAATAGCCAAGGCGTTTAATTTTGAGTGGGATTGACTATAGGCTCAAACTCGTACGAGTAGGATAGCTAAAATAAATTATTTTGCGTTATAATGTCCAACTCATGCCTGCGCCTGCTAATTTATATTTTATTTTAAAAAAATTGATTTTTTTTCAATTTCTGGCATAATTTTGCGCCGCCCTATAATTTTCGGCCAGACGCTCGGACTTGTACGATAATACTCCACTGCAATGAGGGATTACACCATTTTTTTTTTTTATAATTTCATCTGAAAATATTAGGAAAACTAAGACTACTGATGAAAATCCGGTGAAAAAATTCCTATTAATAAGCGAGTTATGGTCTCCCGAATTTTGAAAAGATTGACGTGACGTCACATTTATGTGTTTTTATATCAAACTGTTTTCATCATGGACGTAAATGTTCTTGAAATATATGCTATTTTAAGTTATATTTACATAAAAATAAATGAATATTATAACACTGTAAAAGTATACATACTTTATAATTACAGGTGTATTTAAATTATTAAATTTAATGCAAGAAATTTATGTTAAAATAAAAACTGTTTGGAAACTGTAGTACAGGAATGTTAGCCCCTCCTTTCGAATTTGAATTTCTTAACTTCCATTGGTAGCAATCCCCACCTCCTAACACGCTATTTGTAATGCATGTATAGGCGGTTTCTCGGTAGCCAATCAAAATATTTTCATATTAGTGTCGAAGCGCTATAACAGAAAACCCTTTATTTCCGAAATATCTCAATTATACCATTTCATTTTTTTTTATTAATATTCGTTATTCAACATATACATTCGTAATTTTTTACTATTTTCCTTTAATTCGATTGAGCCGTAATCCCCCATTGCTTGTCAATGACAGTTTATTTTTTGCATTTCTATCTCATCAAATAACAACTTGTTTAGGTATTTGTATAAAAAATTTAAATATTTAATCCACTGCAATAACAATGAAACATATTGTTTTTAACAAATGTCAGTTCTGAACTGCTCCAAATAAATTTTGACACTAACAAATAAATCGATTAATAATTATTATTGATTGAGACTCTTTTAGTCGAAAGGGCTTAGCAACGAATTGCAACTAAAAAGAACTGCAAACTGATACCTATACTCCTTAACTCCTTGGCTAATACTGTCAAGTTTGCGTTAAAAACTTTGATTAATAAAACAAAATAAACAAAATAGTGTTTAACCCTTTGTTACTGTTATTGGAAAATTTTTACGGCGTACTACCACGAAAAAAGTGACATATGTAACTCAAAATCATTAGTCGGTTATGTATTTAAGAATTTTAAATCAGTATCTAGAAGAATACTACCTTTTTTTTAGTTTATGTTCTGTATTTATTTATTATAAACCCAACGTTTCGGCACCATAAACTGGTGCCTTCTTCAGGGGATACATTGACATAAATATGTTAAAAAACAATAATAACAAGTAACCAAGGTAACAAGAAATATTCATAAATGTTACCTTTTTATGTATACAATTTTCTAGACAATATATGCATGCCCGGCAATAACATAGACGGCGAACATGCATCTTCTCAGGAAAAAATCTCCTTTTGCCAGAGGAAAAACCGTCCCAAAAACTGGCAGAGAAGTGATCTGTATAGTAAATTGTATATTTGTATAGTAAATTGTATTGTAACCTAGCCCAGTAGATGTCACTAGTAGCTATGAACGTGAATGTGGCTATGAATATGTTCAGTGTGAAGTGTGCAATGAGAATGAGACCTCTTTGAGTGAGACCAAAGAAAAGAAAACAAGACATACAAAAGTCCATAAATATTCTGCACATTTAGTTTTTTATTTAATACAGTATTTTTTGATGTGTTTTCTTCTATAATTTTGTTGATTAAATCATCATTTTCATTGACAGCGTGAAAATGACATTTTCAAATTAAAACAATTAATCTTTAATTATATGTCAAAATGTGTTTGTTACCTAGCAACTTAGTGACATAAGTGATAATTGTCTTAGGATAATTATCAGTGTAAGTTTGTTTTGATTGGTTACTTTCGCACACGTGGTCAGCAATAAAGGGATTCAATTGGATAATTTTTTATCCAAAAAATTTTCAGTGTAAGTTTGTGTTGATTGGTTACTTTCGCACACGTGATCAGAAATACAAGGATTCAATTGGATAATTTTTTAACCAAATTTATTTACAAGCTAAGGAGACAGAGAATTTTTATTTTATTTTGCAAAAAATAGTTGTATAACAAAATTCAACTTACCAAGTAAATAGTGGTATAACATAAATTAACATGTCAAAAAGTAGACATATTTTGATAAAACGAAGTTAATTTTTAAGAAAATGAACTGTAAGTTTGATTTTCTTATATTTTTTGTGAGTCGATAAAAAGTAAGAAATTGTGGACCGATTGTTGTAAAATAGTGAATTACTATAAAATAAATTTTCGAGTCAGGTACCAAGTCTTGTTATGTAGCTATTCGCTCGAATATAATTTGATCGAAAAAGGATATAGCGGACATCTAGCCACAGATTTCATTTTATGCTGTAGGTCCAGAATGCAGTTGCAAGTATCCCCTACTACTGAGATCAGAATTCCTTCTCCATGGTTCATTTCAGAGAAAAGGAAACTCAATCTCGGACAAAGTAACATACGTCTGCACTTTAGTGCATACGTGCTCTCTGTACACACTCAACGCCAAGTGTAGGTACTTCAGCTAAATTGAATGGTTTTTTCAGAGCTTGGTTAATTAAACAAGTTTTTACCTTCCCACTTCCTAGGTAAAAGGGAAATTACATTACTAGAGATACATTTTAGTGTATCCTTGGAGATTTGGAGAGCGATGGTGGTGGACATATCAATGTTGCAGAAGCAATCTTTCACATAGTCACATAAATAACATCTTATAAAAAATCTAATGTGGCCAACACAAAACCTCCCGCTATTTAATTTTTATTAATTTAAATACATACCTAGCTACGTATTTACTAACGCTGCAAACTGTTCCATTGCAGAAAACTATAGCTTTATTTACTATTTTCTTTTTAAAATGTCACTATTATTAATTTGAAGTGATAAGTTTTCTGACAATGACATTTACTGTCAGTTACATACATTTGAAAAATGAACTGTGTAACAAAGGAATAGTTTTTATCTTAGGCTTCGCGACTAATAAAAAAAATTATTTTTAAATTTATCTGTAAAATATATAGAAAAAGTATTAATGTATTCCTGTAGAAAATTCAATAATCTTTAATTTTCATAAGACATAAAATTCGAAAAAATGACATTTAATGATATTTTTTGAAGAAAAACCATTATGAGCTTCAAGTAAAGTACGATTTCCGTTTATCCGATTTACACCAAAATCTAATGGCTAATTCCTATTAGAATAGGGTAAAAATACAAAGTTTCAGAATTTTCTGAATGATAGTATTTGAGTTAGAGCGAAGACAAAATCCATACACATACATACACACACACACACACACACACACATACATACATACATACATACATACATACATACATACATACATACATACATACACACACACATACACACATACAGACATCATCGTGAAAATGTTATAAATGGATTCTAGGGACCTTAAAACGTGGTCATTTACTAAAATCTCGATATGAGATTTTTAGCACGATCCCTATACCTCCCTTACCAAGGGTAGCGGGAGGTAAAAAGAAGATACAAACCAATAATACATAGTCTCAGTCCCGGGTTAGAATAATAACCAAAGACCAAATAATACTTGTAATAAAATAATAGATTTAAAAAAAAATCCCGGGCGAAAATAGTGTTTCCAGTCTAACCCTTCCTCATAGTTTCAATAATTTATCTAAGGAACCATATTATTTGGAATTATTTTCAAAGTATTAATGAATTATATGAAGGGATTATTTTCAACAGGTACATATACCCATTTTACATTATTTTGAGAAAAATCCATTTTTTTATTTCATGGGTAAATATGTTGACTGTTTTTAATTACACTGATACAAAGACATCTAAAAAAAATCTGTTGTGGCCAGCACAAAACCTTCCGTCAATTCGATGTATTTTGTATATATCCCATACCAAAAGTTCCTTGAAAAAGATTCCGTATATCCTATAAAATTGTAACACGAATACACTATTTTTTACAAATTCTATACCGAAAGTTCCTTTCCCTATTTTATTAGGGGTCGCTGTTTCTTATTCTTCTCTTTTAATCATTCCTGTCCAACGCATCTTCTTCACACAATTCTTCCTCTCTCAAATCTTCTCCTACACAGTCCTTCCATCTTCTTCTCTTCGGAGGGACACTCTATCACATTCACACATAACTTTCTGACCCTATACTTTCAACTTTGGTTTTGCATTTGATCCTGACATCTGTCAATTATTTTTTTCTGAATATATCTGTTGTTTCCATAATTTTAACAAAGCTGACTAATTTTTGAAGTTAATCTCTCTTAATGTGTCTATAACTCTATATTTATTGAATATGAACGAAACTGTATAATCAAACCGTATAGAGAATAAGATATTCTTTCATATGGATAATCACAAAATATCGAAAAATAA
The DNA here is from genome assembly GCA_943142095.1 of Ophonus ardosiacus. Lineage (NCBI taxonomy): Eukaryota > Metazoa > Arthropoda > Insecta > Coleoptera > Carabidae > Ophonus > Ophonus ardosiacus. The sequence goes on from OW964839.1 coordinate 9,684,784, forward strand.
TATTAACCTGCGTGTTTTCAAGAAAAACTGTTAAAAACCTGAAATAAGGGTACTTCCGGTGGATCAGTTATAACCAAAATCTAATCAGCTCTTCATATGGATGTAAAGAAGAGGAATACGAAAGAATTATAATTTTTAGAATTGTAGTATTGGAGTTATCGTCGGAGAAAAATTTATCACACACGGACACACACAAACACATACAGACATCATCTTAAAAATAGTAAATTCGTATTCTAGGGGCCCTAAAACGTGCTTATTCATTAAAAACTCACCAACGAATTTTTTTACCAAAGACAATACCTTCCTTACCTAAAGGTGACGGAAGGTAAAAAAATATTGTTACCTTCCGTCACCTTTAGGTAAGGAAGGTATTGTCTTTGGTCAAAAAATTCGGTGGTGAGTTTTTAATGAATAAGCACGTTTTAGGGCCCCTAGAATACGAATTTACTATTTTTAAGATGATGTCTGTATGTGTGTGTGTGTGTGTGTCCGTGTGTGTGTCCGTGTGTGTGTCCGTGTGTGTGTCCGTGTGTGACAAATTTTTCTCCGACGATAACTCCAATACTACAATTCTAAAAATTATAATTCTTTCGTATTCCTCTTCTTTACATCCATATGAAGAGTTGATTAGATTTTGGTTATAATTGATCCACCGGAAGTACCCTTATTTGAAGTTTTTAACAGTTTTTCTTAAAAAAACGCAGTTAAATATTATTTTTTGACATTTTGTTATTATATATATTAAAGAAAATACTCTTCTCTATACAGTGTGATTATACATTTTCCTTCATATTCAATAGATGTAAATTTAAAGCATTATAAAGAAATTAATTTTCAAAAATTAGTCTGCTTTGCTATGTATCATGGAAACAGCTGACATAATTATTCAAAAAAATTTAATTGACAGATGTCAGTTGCAAGTGCAAAACCAAATATGGAAAAAAGAATAGGATCTAAAATTGGTATGTCATAGTGTTACTCGCAAGTGACACGCAGAGAAAGGCCAAAGAGAAGATGGAAGGACATTACTTAGTGTAGTTTATGTTATAATTTTATTAGATTTATAGAACCTTCTCAAATGAACTTTTGGTATGGAATTTGTAAAAAATAGTATGTGTTTTTACATGATATTATATAGAATCTGTTCCAAGGACCTTTTGGTATGGGATTTGTACAAAATACATGGAATTGACGGAAGGTCTTGTGCTGGACACAACAGATTTTTTTTTATTGTATTTAACATGTCTTCTGCACACATACAATTCTAATTATATATATATATATATATATATATATATATATATATATATATATATCTTCCAATTTATAAACAAGATTAGCGGTATTTCTAATGTGTGTATATATATTTCTAGAACTAGGTACGTTCTTAATTAATTACAAAATAATAAAACAGAGAAGTTGAGATTACTCAGCATGTAAACCATGCCAAAAGTCAAAACAATTCTGAGGAATAAGGAAGAGAACTCGGATTATATACGAAGAGGAGGCATAGGTAAGTGTATACCTAATTTGGTTACTAAGATTAAACATAGTAACTGTCTTATATTAACTCATGTAATTTAGAATTTTGGATGGGATCTAGATCCTTGCATCAAACTCTACTGTGCGTTCGGTAAATCATACGGAGTTGGAGTATTTACGGAACGGTGTTGGAGTGGAGTGGGAGTAGAGCTGGAGTTGGAGTAGATCGAGGGAACAAGGTACACTCCTTTAATTGTGATTAACCGAACGAGTAAAGTTAAAATTTTGGTGCACGAATATAATAACCTCCGTTTTTGACAATCTGATATACTGCACTGCTAAAAAAAAAAAAAATAATGAATCATATAGAAGTTATTAAGTTTGGTATTATTCTTTAATGATTCTGAAGAAAGTATATATTAGAAAAGGTACAGAATTCTTACCATTCCGACATATTGTGCCTAGTTATATTACAAAACAATATTATAAATATAAAATAATTGTGTATAATAAAATATTTCAACATAAAAATACAAAATGATCTGACAGATGTCAAATAAAACAAAAAAAAAAAACTCCATGTATGCTTGCATATCGAGGTTGGGCTTATGGAGTTCACACTTTTCATTCCACTTGACTCCATTCTGCATTTGCCGAACGCTCCATTTCAAGACGCTTATCACTCTATGTAATTACCGAACGGTGATAGGAGTGTACAGAGTGAAAAGAGTGAACAGAACTCATTTGCCGAACGCACCTTAAATATCTATTATTATCAGCATTACTGTATATTAGAATTGTCAATTTTATGTTTATTAATAAACGTATGTTGTGCTACACTAGATTTATCAGAATTACCGGTTTTTAAATGAAAGAAATATTCTTTAAAGTAAATATCAATTTATGTTTTAGTTTTCCTGATGTAAGCTTTATTACAATATTTACACTGAATTTTATAAACGCCGATTTTTTTATCATTATCTATTTTATCTTTAGAGTTACCTAATAATAATTTCATGGTGTTATTTGATTTATAAGTTGCCATTAAATTTTTTTTAATTTTGTTTTAACTTTTGCGACCATTATCGCATGTTAAGGTTGTATATTTATTATTATTTTTATTATTACTTGGCGTTGGATTTGTGAAATCGAATACGGGTTGACGATTTTAGACTAGTTTATCAATAGTTTTAACCGGGAACCAATTTTATTTAGCTATTTCTTTAATATATTTTAGTTCATTTTCTAAACATGTTTTGTTTATAGGGAATTTAGTCATTCTATTAATCAAAAAGTTAAAGGCTGCTAATTTATGTTGCCAAAAATGACGGAACAGCACAACCCTACTCGTTGGTTTCGAAAGCGACTTAAGGGAGCTCAAGTTGCTAAGATTGTTCAAACTTCTAGGCCTACTGAGGGAATTCTACCAGAGCGTAGATTGCTTTCTGGGGTCTGGTTAAAATCCGCGCGGTCTTCGTATTGACCGAAACTGCTTGTATCTGATTGCTGTATGTGGCCATGGTCATGAGTAAAATGTATAGTTTTATTTCAAGAATGCGTCGAAACCTATGAGTGAAATACACTTTATAATCTCATAAAAAATCACAATAAGCGTGAAAAAATACTATATCGTATTTTTTTATTACATTTGCAACAGATAAATCTACTTTGCTGATCATTTGCCCATCATACAAAAATTCTATTTAATGTGAATATCGATTATTTTTAGTGTTCATTGAACAGCGTACATGTACCCAATTTTAATGTACACCTCGAATTTTTTTATTGTTCATATACCTACCGTAGAAGAAGCAGCCTATTTTAATATGCAGTTATACAGGTGTCTCTTAAAAAGGGGGACATGGCTTAACCACAGATTACTGACGCTAAAATAACACGATTTAACTAAGCTTCTACCGGAAAGTGTACCATTTAGCCAAAATTCTGCTTCAAAGTTGTTCGAAAAAAAAAAAATTTTGCTTATAATAACAGAACGCTTTATACGATGTGGATGAAATTTGGTATGACAGTTCATATGGTTATAAATCATCTTTTAAGGTGATACCTGTTATTATTAGTGAACCACTAATGTATGAAACTTAGGTGTTCCAGCATTGATTAGACCGTAACTTTTTAATGGCCACGCCGATAACATAAAATTATTTTTTCAGAAAGATACATTCAATAGTAAACTTTTCTCTCTGTGTTTAATTTGTGATATCTGTTACTGTTCGGACAGAAAAAAAATAAAACCTGAGTGACTGCATCGTGATTTTTTTAAAAACAAATTTAATCTAGCAGTCTATCTAAATGTCAAACACCTAATTTTCAGTGATAGTAAAGAGTTGTCAATCTTCTCAACTTTTTTAGTAGTAGGCTAACATATTTATTCATGTTATTTATAATAATGGTAGTAAAATACTGTTAGGCCAAACAAACGGATGTTACTAATTTTAGAATATTGCGAAGAAAATTTTTGGCAACCCATAAACAATTGTTACTGTCATTAAAAATGAGTTGTTTGACATTTGGATCGACTGCTAGATTAAATTTATTTAAAAAAAATTACGGTGCAGTCACTCAGGTTTTATTATTTTCTGTGTGAACCGTAACAGATATCACAAATTACGCAGAGAGAGAAAAGTTTACTAATGAATGTGTCTTTCTGAAGAAAAAATAATTTCACGTTATCGGCGTGGCCATTAAAAAGTTACTGTCTAATTAATGTTGGGACACTTAAGTTTCATACAGTAGTGGTTCACTAATAATAGCAAGTATCATCTTAAAAGATGACTTATAACCATGTAAACTGTCATACCAAATTTCATCCAATTCGAATAAAGCGTTCTGTTAAGCAAAATTAATTTTTGTTCAAAGAACTTTGAAGCAGAATACTAGCTAAATGGTACACTTTCCGGTAGAAGCAAGTTTGGTTAAATCGTCTTATTTTAGCCTCAGGAATCTGTAGTTAAGCCATGTCCCCCTATTTAAGAGACATTCTGTATATTCCCCCTTAATAAATGCCTCTTATCATTAACTATATCTTGAAGTGTTGTATTAATTGTAATTGGTTTCATTTGAGTTTACAACAAATAATATTCGCTAATTACCTGTTCTAATATAAGGAACTTTGTGTTCGTTACACACATGCTACAAATATGGCCAAATATTACAGACAAACTTTAAATTATTATTGAAATGGATGTAATAAAAGTTTTTGAAGTAGCAGTCACTAACGATATACGAGCATAATGAATTAAGTTTTCATTCTGAATGAGTATAATATTAAATGTGAAAGTGCGCACATCTGAAATGCTGAAGACCAGAGATTGTCTAATATTCTCAGTCAAAATATATTATTCCTAAGTTATAAGAAACGAAACTGAATTGTACTTAGATAAATATAGGTCGCAGACCATAGATAAAAATCTGTTGTGGCCAGCACAATACCTCTCGCTATTTTCATATTAGGCTATATAACTATTGTATTTAACATTTCTGGTACACACAAAAAAATCTAATTACATCTACTCTTTATTTTTCAATTCATGGACGAGATTAGCGGTATTTCTGAAGGGTATATGATGAAATAAATGTATAGCAAGCGCGTGTTTAGTTGACACTGATACTGTACATACTTTCACTTATAAATGAATCCCCTTTTTTATTCCAGTTTTAGATGTTGACGGAGTCTTTTCCGCGTTATAACAATAGCATATTATAATTAATATTACATCTCGACTTGTCCAAGTATGAATTTTAGGTTTTCAGCTTTCGAGGACAGTGTCAACCTAACGTGCGGCAGCTATGTCTATAATTTTAAATATTTAATTAATAATAAAATAAGATATTAAATGTACTTTCCAGAAAAAAGCCTTCCGTAATGTCTGTGGATTTTTAACACTGACATTTATGTCAATTACAAACGTTTTAATTTTTCAACTGGTTTCCATGGGATCTTTTATGGATACAATGGATTATTTTATATACAGAGAGTTTATTTTAAAATGCAACATTATAGTTCATCACTTCCATGGTTACTCACTATTGTCAAAAATGACAGCAATGTAATATTTGTCCATTTTAAAATGCAATATTATAAATAGTATTGCAGCACAGGAGATAGCTCCAGAACACATCACAAATGGTGTCAATTCTTATTACGACCGACTAGAATATTGCCTCAGAGTGATTGGGGGTATTTTTTATCATTTATTTCATGAAAATTATAAATTTTTGTAAGCTAAAGTAATGTACAACATTCATGTTTTGATTATTTGTTAATCGTATGTAGGCTAATTTATTGGAAATTAGTTTTGATAATACAAAACTACAAATTTTGTATGTTGCATTTTAAAATGGACAAAAATTACATTGCTGTCATTTTTTGACAATAGTGAGTAACCATGGAAGTGAGTCGCCATATGTTGCATGTTAAAATAAATTCCCTGTATAGGGTGTTCTGAAAATGGGAGAAAAGCTTCAGGTAGAACGATTCTTTGATTAATTCTGAGTCGATAATCCTAATGCAAAAAATTTGTACGGCCCTTCGTAAAGCCGCACGAAGCCATCAAACTTGTAAATGTGCAACTAGAACTAAGCGATTTTTTAAAAATCTTTTGCGTAATATCATTGCTCTTTACATTCTAGAAGAATTGTGTAAAATTTGATCTACGTAGCTAAACGTTTGATATCAAATCTTTAAAATTTTAACTTTTCTAAAATAGATTTTTTAAAATTTGAATACGTACAACAACCATGTATAAAACAGTTTTTTGTTTGAAACAGAAATTATAAATAATTTGTCAAATTTTGACGTTTATCAGTTGATGTTTGATTTTATAATTTATTTCTTTTTGTATGGTGAATGAAACATTGGATAATTAGAATGTATACCTTTAACGAATACGCTAATATGTATTATTATTTTTGTTATTTTTATTACTACATAAAATATCGTTTACATTGAATTTTTACCTCCCGCTACCCTTGGTAAGGGAGGTATAGGGATCGTGCTAAAAATCTCATATCGAGATTTTAGTAAATGACCACGTTTTAAGGTTCTTAGAATCCATTTTTAACATTTTTACGATGATGTCTGTATGTGTGTATGTGTGTGTGTGTGTGTGTGTGTGTGAATGTGTGTATGTGTGTATGTGTACGAATTTTGTTTGCACTCTAACTCAAATACTATCATTCAGAAAATTCTGAAACCTTGTATTTTTACCCTACTCTAATAGGAATAGAAGCCATTAGATTTTAGTGTAAATCGGATAAACGGAAATCGTACTTTACTTGAAGCTCATAATGGTTTTTCTTCAAAAAATATCATTAAATGTCATTTTTTCGAATTTTATGTCTTATGAAAATTAAAGATTATTGAATTTTCTACAGGAATACATTAATACTTTTTCTATATATTTTACAGATAAATTTAAAAATAATTTTTTTTATTAGTCGCGAAGCCTAAGATAAAAACTATTTCTTTGTTACACAGTTCATTTTTTAAATGAATGTAACTGACAGTAAATGTCACTGTCAGAAAACTTATCAATTCAAATTAATAATAGTGACATTTTAAAAAGAAAATAGTAAATAAAGCAATAGTCAATACGTAGGTAGGTATGTATTTAAATTAATAAAAATTAAATAGCGGGAGGTTTTGTGTTGGCCACATCAGATTTTTTTTAATTAATAAAGCAAAATCAATTCCCTATTTGAATTTCCACTGAGTGTACCTGTCAAATAATGTTGACATAAAATTCATACTGATTTGCATAGCTACCTGATATCTACTATAACAGTTTGATTCGGTATTGCCAAATTTACATTTCTTTTAAGTAGCTCGTGTGGCTTTACGAAGGGCCGTACAATTTTTTTGCATTAGGATTATCGACTCAGAATTAATCAAAGAATCGTTCTACCTGAAGCTTTTCACCCATTTTCAAAACACCCTGTATTTATAACTCTCTATCTCTAAATCTATAACAAAAATCTGTTGTGGCCTGCACAAGACCTCTCGCCATTTCCATATTAGGCTATATATATAAGTATTGTATTGCACTTCGCTTTTGAACCGTCGTTTTATAACAAAATCTTACAGAACATTACCCAAATATTGTTTCTTACTATATTTAGCATGTTTTCTGCACACATATAATTCAAATTATATCTATTTTTCAATGTATGAGGAAGTTTCTAAATGTCAAATATTGTTCCAATTCATTAACCAGATTGGCGGTATTTCTGATAGATATATGCATTTTACCACAATTTTACCTATAATTTCAAATATTTAATTTACAAAACAATAAGAAAAGTTAAATATACTTCCCAGAAAAAGCTATCAGAATGTCACTAAAACTGTTGATATTTGACAATGACATGTGTCATGTTATAAACATTGGAATTTGTCAACTGGTTTCCTAGTGCCTTGGCCTCTGCGATTAGTTTACTCTATAAATTATAGAGTCTTTATCTCTAAATCTATACAAGATATAATAAATTTTTTAAGTGTATTAGATGGAGAATTTTATGTTCTTCAATATTTAATTAAAAAAACTTCCAAAAAATTATATTTAGAAGATTTTTTCTAAGAAACTACTACTTCCGGTTGTTCAATTGTTACCAAAACCTTTTCAGCTCTTCCCAGGAATGTCAGATTAAGGAAACTGCAGTTAAATATTTTTTAAGTCTTATAGTTTTTGAGGAATCGTGACTACAACATCCAGACATACATACATACATACATACATACATACATACATACATACATACATACATACACACACACATACACACACACATCCACACACACACACACACACACACACACACACACACACACACACACACCCATCACACATCATTTTAAAAATGTTATAATCGGATTGTAGGGACCTTAAATCGTGCTTATTCAAGAAAATCTGGATATGCGAATTTTAGCATGAATCCAATACCTCTGTTAGCGAGAGGTAAAAAAGAAAAAAGTTATAATTTTACAATGTACGTTTAGTCATTTTGAAATCTGTGATCTGTGAGTAATCATGACAGACGGCAAATGAAACGCATAAGGAAACAGAAAAAAATCCCTTGAGTCGCATATTCTGCAGTGATTAATTTGCCGCTCCTAACTGCAAATGACACCATATCTGTCTTCCATTGTTCTGACTTTCTGTCACGACCTTCTTTTCATTTCGTCCTAATTCCACTTTTGTGTGAAAAGATAATTGTTTTACTGACAAACATAACCTTCCTTTATCTTTCAAAGTTCCATATTATTATTATTATTATTATTATTATTATTATTATTATTATTATTATTATTATTATTATTATTATTATATTAATATTTGTCTTTTTCGAAATCAAACGTAATTTGTACTAAAAATATAATAATATCTTAGAGCTGGTTTATGCGATGAATTTAATTTTCAAATTTTTAATTTAGATTTTAAAATATAAACTCAATTAAAACGATTTACAAATGTAGAAATTTGAAATTTAGATTTAGTACATAACTATATTTTATATTTAAAATGTAAATTTCAAATTCGACCAATCACAAGAGAGAACTATTACACATGGAGGTAAGGTATAACTTTGCATCATCTGTCAACTGTCTTTTCTATTTGCGAGTTGTTGATATTTTGAAAATGGATTCAGGAAGAAATTGATATTTAATTTTTGTTAATAAGCAATATTCGCGAATTTGTACAATAAAAATAAAAATGTTTGCGTAATTTTAAAGCAACGATCACCGAGTAATAGCATTTTGTGTTTGTCTTTAATACTTTATTTATATGATATGTATGAAATGTAACATTATATATATATATATATATTGATACCTGTTAAGGAGTCACTTCCGTGACGTTGATAGGGCGTCCTGACTTCCATATTAATTAATAGATATATATTATTAAAAATTATATATATAGGCTTAGGGGAACTTCTAAATTAAGGTTTTCAAAAGAGGGGTAAGAAAATATTATATTAAAAATTTATATACAATTGCACATACTTAAAATACGAAGTTACTTCCATCACTGTAATTGTATACAAGATATTGAAGCGTAGGGCTGACTTCCGCAACGTTGCCAAATTTCATGTCGGCTAAACTAACAAGCACATATCAGCAAAACACCAGTTAAAGTATATGATGAATAAAGATCTTACTCTGTATGAATGAAGTGCCACAATGTCGAATTTTGGACTATTATCTTTGTTTAAAAAATCATAATTTTGTTGTATTGACTGTAAGTCTGAGTAACCGCTGCAAACCATGTATGCCCAATTCTGAATTTTCTACAAAAATTATAATTTGTGTGCTGCTATTTAAGAGCTCTATTTGGTTTATTATATTATTTAAAAAATATTTAAAAAATACTAGATTATTTGCAAGTTAACAGATCCGTTCCAAACCACTCAACTTCAACTCTAAGTAATCTGGGATAATGTACGACATAAGGGCTTATGACACAGTTATTCCAACTTTTAATTTTCAAATTTAAGGTGTTATGTTTACTAGTCACTAATTAAATTAATTACTTTACAAAAAAAAAAAACCTAGTCCAAAGATGATGCAGAATTTGTGCAATGCAGAACATATCAGAAAATAAAATATCAAAGACGAAAGGCGTTTGATGTAATGAAAAATATTTCAAATTTATTTTATTTCCAGCAATATACATGTTATAAATTTTTCGGGTTCACATATAATAATTAAATGTGATAAAGTCTACTGTATAAATAAATAATAAAAAAATCTGTTGTGGCCAGCACAAGAAGTCTCGCCGTTTTATAACAAAAAAAAATACAGAACTTTACCTAAATATTGTTTTTTATTGTATTTAACATGTCTTCTGCACACATACAATTCTAATTATATCTATTTTTCATTGTATGAGTTCCTAAATGTCAAAGATTCTTCCAATTCATTAACAAGATTGGCCATAAATGGATATATGCATGTTACCTATAATTTTAAATATTTAATTAATAAAACAATAAGAAAGATTAAATGTACTTCCCAGAAAAAGCTTTCAGAATGTAACTAAAAGTTTTGATATTTGACATTGACATCCGTCATTTACAAATTATGTTATAAATATTTGAATTTGTCAACTGGTTTCCTAAGTGTATTTCAGGGAATACTCATGTATTTTAGCCTAATCGACTTATTAAATCCCGTTATACTATATATTATAGCGTTTTTATCTCTAAATTTATGGAAGATATAATAAAAATTTTAAATGTATCTGATGTAGAATTTTATGTTCTTCAATATTAGTGATATCAAAAATTTTCAAAAAATAATATTTAGAAGAATTTTTTTTAGAAACTACTACTTCGATTGTTCAATTGTTATTAAAACCAAATGTCAGATTGAGAAATTCGTAGTTAAACTGGTCTTATGTCTCATAGTTTTTGAATAATCTTCCCTCCAACATTCACACATACACACACAGACAGACATCATCGTAAAAATGTTAAAATCTGTTTATATGTACCTTAAATCGTGCTTATTCACTTAAATCTGAATATGTGATTTTTAGCATGAATCCAATACCTCTCTTAGCGAGAGGTAAAAACTGAAATTCATATATAGCTATTAGCTACGAGTAGTAATTGAAATGATGGTACTCTAAAGCTTGATGGTTCAAATTTAGTAAATTTGTCAAGATTTGTGAAATTACTTTTAATTTATATAAGAAAAAATATCTGTTGTTGCCAGCACAATACCTTTCGCCATTTTTATTTTATGTTATACAGGGTGTAAATTTTAAAACGGGTCATAGGGCTAAAACATAACAAAAACAGTTTTTTTAGATGCCAAAAGTTTCGATATTGATTTATTAAAAATAATTAGTGCATGTTATAAAGAAAAAAATTACGAATTTTTTGATACCAAACACATTACATTTCTGTTTCATATAAAGCCACAAATAAATTTAAAAATTTGCACAATTAGAAAAAATATCAATAGCCGTGAAACTGACAGGAACAAAACAAAATAATTGTTGACTTGAGACGCTCATTAATAAGGAATTATGTTATAAATATTTGAATTTGTCAACTGGTTTCCTTAGTGCCTTAGCCTCTGCGATGTACTACATTAAATTATTCTGTATATTACAGTGCCTTTATTTCTAAATCTATACAAGATATAATAAAAATTTCAATGTAACTATTAATTCCGGTTGTCCAATTTTACCGAAATCTAATCAGCTCTACCCACTAATGTCAGATTGAGGAATCTGCAGTTAAATATTCTTTAAGTCTTAGTATTTGAGAAACCGTGGATCCAATATCCACACACACATACACACACACATACATACACATACGCACACACGGAAATCGACGTAAAAATGTTATAATCGGATTATAGGGACTCTAAAACGTGTTTATTCACTAAAATCTGGATATGCGATTTTTAGCACGATTCCAATACCTCTCTTACTTTTACTTCTTATATATTATGGAGAAGGTAGGAAAATGAAGCACAATTAGAGAGCAATCTCGCTAAGAATTAATATTTAACTATATACATATTTCACGTTATTGGTTTTACAGAAAAATAATTTGTAAATAACATGATGTTATTGGGAATTATTTAAAACTGTAATAACCTCCAAGACTGTAAATAAGTTACTGTCCGCACTTTTGCAATTTATGTCCGGTTTCATAACCGTTTATTCAAAAATTAATACGTTTTCATCCAACCAAATTAACTATAGTACTTTACAAAAAAGTAAAATGTTACGTGTGAAATTTATTTTTATTTATTGAAAATTATAACAGGACGGTAATTTTTTAACATACTGTTTTGAAACAGGGCAACTTTGTCAAAAAATTTCACCAATCGCGAATACTGACATATGATAAAAAAAATAAATTGTCACCTGACATTTTATTGCTTGTTGGTTGCAGAATTCTAAAACTTGCTAAAAATTAATAAATCATCTTAACAGAATTACCACGATTGAAATTTAGAAGTTAAAAATTATCACAAATAAATTTTAATAAACTTATCAAAATATATTTAATTGTTATTTGTTATTAATACTTATTGGCTAAAAATTTTAAATAGATGCTAAAAATAATCATTAATTCACAGAAATAATCCGTATGTGCTGTAGATAACAGCGGTAATTATTTTTACATTTTATTGTGAATTTTTCACTTATTAATTTGTGATACTTTTTTAATTGTATATTGTTAATAAAAGTTTATTATATTCATAAAGAATTTCCATAAACTACAATAACATACTGCAATACAGTGTTGCCAAGTTTTGGAAGTGACCAAGTACTTTCTAATGCTGTATACACTTCGGAAGTAACTTCGCATTGTGTATACCTGACACTAATAGCGAGTACAGCGCCAGCGGTAAACGCTTGAACTAAAGTGACAATTTTGAGGGTATGGGGGGTACTATTTGACTTCCAACAAAATTTTCGTATTTAGACTTGTTTTGCCTTGTAGTGTTAGAAAAAATTAAATTACATAGGGAAACGTTGTCACTTCCATTTTCGGAAGTCACAACGTTATATATGAAGTCACAGCGCTGAGCGAATTCCCGTATATGAAGTGACCACGTACCATGTATACATATATATATATATATATATATATATATATATATATATATATATATATATATATTATTATTATTATTATTTCTTTATTACACAAATCAACAATAGTAAATGGGGTCCTGTGGCCGCGTGCCAGAGTGTCTGGTCGCGAACCTGGGGAACCGGGTCCGAGCCCTACCGACGCAAAATATTTCGAATTTTAAATGGCACAATAGCTATCGATGCTGATGAATCTTATTTTTCAAAAAAAAAAAACTGATAACTGGTGAAACGTCAAATGACAAGCGGTGATAAGTCACGTGACAGATACTAATTGGTCAGATATAGAATTTCAAAATCGAACATAAACCAAAGAGAAAATTGTAAATTTTAAATCAAAATTTTTAAATGTAAATTTATAAATTAAATTCATCGTAAGGGCTTTATATGAAACAAAAATATGAGACACTTCTTAGAGAAAACATGCGAGTAGGCATAAATTACCTTCCGTGCTTTTTTATGTTGAAAGAGGATAAAATATTCAGGGTTTAAAACATTAACACCTTAATATGTATGGAAATTTCCCAGCGGGAATTATTTGCTTGTCTTTGAGACGACTAGATTGGTAGAAGTTTCAAAGACTCCGTGCTGTTTACGTTGAAAGTATTTATTGTTGAACAGGGATGTGCATTTACGCGTAAAAAATATTTTTTACGTTTTCGTTTAAAAAATGCGTAAAAATGTTAAATAAATAAAAAACGTAGATAATGTATAATTTTAGTTTTTCATAACGACACTAAATGACTTGTTGTTTACAAATGTCACATTACAGTAACTTTCCTTAATCCTATCATAAATATATTCTAAAACTACTGAAACTATGATGTTTATAAAAAAGAGACTGAAATTATCGTAAAATATTAAAAAAAAATCTGTTGTGGCCAGCACAAGACCTTCCGTCAATTCCATGTATTTTGTACAAATCCCATACCAAAAGGTCCTTGGAACAGATTCTATATAATATCATGTAAAATCGAACACGAACACACTATTTTTTACAAATTCCATACCAAAAGTTCATTTGAAAAGGTTCTATAAATCCAATAAAATTATAACATAAACTACACTAAGTAATGTCCTTCCATCTTTTCTTTGGCCTTTCTCTGCGTGTCACTTGCGAGCAACACTATGACATACCAATTTTAGATCCTATACTTTTTTCCATATTTGGTTTTGCACTTGCAACTGACATCTGTCAATTAGAATTTTTTTAATATATCAGCATCAGCTGTTTCCATGATAAATAGCAAAGCTGACTAATTTTTGAAAATTAATTTCTTTACAATGCTTTAACTCTACATCTATTGATAGAGATGGTCGATCTTGTAAAAGACGCTCTCATAGCGTCGCTGAAAAAGATGGCTGGAACGCCAAAAAGTGCTCGGGTAGCTTAGTGGAGACAGAGTTCGGCGTTTGACAATGAAATCAATTGTAATCATTTTTAATATTTTATTAAAATATATTAAAACGAGAAAGTAATAAATATAACAAAGCAAAGTAACAATGAACCAGCGATACTTGCAGGATATTTTCTCTACTACGCACGACCAACAATGAACGGGCAACAATGGCACACACCAAGGTTGCGGGAACACGCTATGAACGAGTAACAATGGCACACACCAAAGTTACGGGAACACGGTACGGTTACAGTGTTGTCACTTTGACAACACTCATTAACAATCGCGATTTCAATCTAAGACAGTGTTGGCACACACCAACACTCATTGACAATCGCGATTACGGCGAACAGCGGCCAACACCACTGCACGGAAACCACCGGCTACACCGGTATGCTCCACCCTCACCAGGTTCGCAGAAGACGGCACACACCATCTTAGGCTCGTTGGAGAGCTAACGCTCCCTTGAGAGAGCACACACTCTCTGCTTGTAGCTAACGTTCGAGCTCGTATTTATACTCAGAAAAACCGTTAAAAATATCAAAAAAGGTAAGTTTGAATAAAAAATATAAAAAATACAGTTTCATGTACGATCGAACCGACAATATCTAGCATGCTGGTCAAGCGCACTAGCCACTCGACCACACAATAGCTGACAGATAAACAACAATTTTATAAACATTAGCAACTATAACCAAAATACAACAATACATTTTACAACAAACGACATACAATATAACCAAACAATTATACTGTATGTGTAATTCAAAACAATACAAACCAATAAAAAATGAAAAACAATATTTTTACTTGTGGGATTTGAACTTTGATTTAAATAATCAAACTTTAGCAAAAAACTGACATGCTAACCACAAGACTATAACGTTAAACATGAAGAATAAATTCAAATCTAGTGACCATCGTCACAATATGTAAATTGGCTTTGAATAGAATTGTGGCAAAATAATGACGTTACTTTGACACTTTTGCCTCAAGTCGTATGCTTGCAGGTGAATATTTTGATACACGCATGCTACCAAATTTTCGCTTCGTGGCGAAAAGCGAAAACAAATGCCTCTTTTGATAGAATTCTAAAGTGCGTGCTACCACTACTGTTCTCCTGACTCCCTCTATGTACAAAATATTGTTCGAAACATATTAAATTTTTGTTCTTTGTTCCGTAAAGGAGATTTATAATATACATATTAAATCATTTGATACAGACGTTCAATAATAAACGACAAACGGAGTGCATAAAGTTACTTTATGTAGGTCAATTCATATTTCTCTGATGTATGTGATTCATTCGAAAACATTCATGAAATTTTTACATGATTACGCAGAATGTTCTTTTACAATCCCTCGTGAAAAACGAATGAGTAAATCTACATACATTACTGGCAGAATTTTTTTGATATTTTTCTCAACGTGGTCGTAAACAGTGGCGTAACTAGGGCGTGCAAGGCAAGATCTTATATAAATAATACTAAACAAGAAACCCTTGTTTTACTTTCGCAAAAGTCTGATATGAAATTAATTCCTATGATGGTCGAACAAGGAATTAATAGTGTCTGAGAGAAAAGGGGAATACCACAAATTTATTAAACTTTTTAATGAAATATTATACTTTGGAATGTCTTTTTACCTTCCGTCACCTTTAGGTAAGGAAGGTATTGTCTTTGCTCAAAAAAATCGCTGGTGAGTTTTTAATGAATAAGCACGTTTTAGGGTCCCTACAATACGAATTTACTATTTTAAAGATGATGTCTGTATGTATGTGTGTGTGTGTGTGTGTGTGTGTTTGTGTGTCCGTGTGTGTGTGCGTGTGTGTGTATGTGTGTCCGTGTGTGACAAATTTTTCTCCGACGATAACTCCAATACTATAATTCTAAAAATTATAATTCTTTCGTATTCCTCTCCTGTACATCCATATGAAGAGTTGATTAGATTTTGGTTATAATTGATCCACCGGAAGTACCCTTATTTGAAGTTTTTAACAGTTTTTCTTAAAAAAACGCAGATAAATATTATTTTTTGACATTTTGTTATTATAATTATTAAAGAAAATACTCTTCTCTATATGGTTTGATTATTCATTTTCCTTCATATTCAATTGATGTAGAGTTAAAGCATTATAAAGAAATTAATTTTCAAAAATTAGTCAGCTTCGCTATTTATCATGGAAACAGCTGACATAATTATTTAAAAAAAATTAATTGACAGATGTCAGTTGCAAGTGCAAAACCAAATATGGAAAAAAGTATAGGATCTAAAATTGGTATCAGATTGGTATGTCATAGTGTTGCTCGCAAGTGACACTCAGAGAAAGGCCAAAGAGAAGATGGAAGGACATTACTTAGTGTAGTTTATGTTATAATTTTATTGGATTTATAGAACCTTTTCAAATGAACTTTTGGCATGGAATTTGTAAAAAATAGTATGTGTTCGTGTTCGATTTTACGTGATATTATATAGAATCTGTTCCAAGGACCTTTTGGTATGGGATTTGTACAAAATACATGAAATTGACGGAAGGTTTTGTGCTGGCCACAACATATTTTTTTATAATAATTTATAAATTTATCTACATATTTTTATTTTATTGGGGTTATTTCCTAAACTATTTATTTTGTTGTATAATTACTATACTTGCCGTCAAATGATTATGGACTGAAGATTTCTACACTTATACCAAATTTTTTAAGTGTCTACCTGTACAAATATCTGTAATCTGTCAATATCATTTTATATTCTGACATTTTCGTTAGTACTTGCGTGCGCTTTGTATTCCCAATTCTATAAACTGCATTATATTTACACTTTTGAAAAGAAAATGAGTGAAACTCATGAATTAAATAGTCCTGGTTCTTATAAAAAACGTTTAGGAAAACAAGATTTAAATTGGCAGGCAAAAACAATTATTGCCAATGTACATATTTTTTTTCAAAAAATTGGCGTTACATCCTGAATAAATTTATAATTTATTAAATAACAAGAAAACTTTAGATTTGACTGCAGAAGCATGTTGTGATGGCAAATCTACTGTTCACCTAATAATCAATTATTCTTACCTTTTATTTAGATTTCACCGGTTATCGTATTTTAAATCAAACGCGACCTTTGGTCAAAATATAAATATAAATTTTCCACACAGACAATTTTTATTTTTTATATTACGTATTACTGTCTTACCTTACTTATTTGTTATAATATATTCTTCATTTACGATGTATTAAAAATTTTAATTAGTTTTAAATGTATTATATGACATTTGCGTTCATTCCTGGTCATGTCAAGTTACAAGCGGCAACACCGCTGGGCAAAGGACAGAGTGCGGAAAGAGATAAAAGTTGAACATCAGTCCATAATTATTTGACGGCGACTATGCGGTCATTTTAGATGGCCGATTAGTCGGCTCGGCCAACTAATTTCAATCATCACTAAAAGCGGATCTTCACTGATTCGTTTGATCCCAATGTAGTGTATCTTCTCGTACACACAAAAAAATTCTAATTACATTTATTATTAATATATTTTTATATTTTTTAATTCATTCTTTATAAGTTACAAACATTTTAATTATATATTTATAATTCTCTATCGCCCCAAGTCAACTTTGCGTCGGGGCCTCCAGTTTATATTTACACCACTGCTCGTAAAGCGACGTCTGGTAATTTCCTGAAAGCTATTGTAAGCTTAACGATTATGCTTACTTCAAAGGTTACTACAACTTCCTCGAATATTAAGATGTACATTCTTTGTAGCTTAAATAATAATTAATTCTTTTTTTCAGAATGAGCCTACAAGGAACCTTAAAACGTGGTTATTTATCAAAATCTCGATATGCTATTTTTAGTAAGATCCGTTTACCACCCTTACCAAGAATAGCGAGGGTTTTATATTTGTAAATGCAACATGTATTTTTAAAACAAATGTACAATAGAATAGAAATTGGTGGCATAAAATTCAAGAAAAATATGTGTACTAGTGTTTCACAAGAGTCTTGCATTTTTCTTGTTCTTGTCTTGTTCTTGCATAAAATGCAAGACAAGAACAAGATAAGAGTTATATAGTTCGTTGCAAGACAAGACAAGAATCTGCGTTGCAAGAAAAGTGCAAGAATAGCAAGATTTTTTAGTATTTTCTTGCATTCTTGCACTCTTGCAATATTATATTATAATTCAATATATCAACATTTTATTATAGGTTTTACCTCTAGCTAAGCTGACATTAATCGGAAAAGCTAAAAAGGTTTTAGTAACAATTGACAACCGGAAGTAATAGTTTCTTAAAAAAATCTTCTAAATATTATATTTTGAAAATTTATTGTACAAAAAATAATAAAGTGCATTAAGTACTCAATATGATTTAAAGTTTCATCTTCTATAGATTTAGAGATAAAAAATCTGATATTCGATATTTAAAATTGAAATGAGCTTGCAGTAAAATATCACTTTATCGTTTGTAAACAAAATCTAATTTGTTGTTCCAATGAATAGACGAGTTTTAAAACCAAATTTGCTTTTTTTTATCATATTTTAATATTTATATTTTTTCGAGGAAATCAGTTCAGAGCATCAAGTAAAGTACCACTTAAGGTTTACTAATATTAACAAGAATCTAATATGTCGGTCTAATTAATATAAAAGTGTTAAATACAAGATTTGAAAAGTTTTCAATTATAGCATAATACATTTTTTCACGAAAATCTCTTCACAGCTTCAAGTAAAATATCACTTCCGATTTAAATATGTTGTTCCTACTGATATGAAATTCTTAAATACTAAAACTGAAAAGTTTTGGGTTATATTTTAATATAGTATTTCATTAAACACTGTTACGGGTTTCAAGTAAAGCACCACTTCCGAATGTCCAATTTTACTCAAAATCTAATAAACTCTTTATATTGATGCAGAAAACTTAAATACGGAATTTTTTTTTTTGGAAGTTTGATATAACAGTTATCGCGAAAGAAAAAAATCTTCACACACACATCATTATAAAAAAAATCTGATGTGGCCGGCACATGACCTCCCGCCAATTCCATGTTTAAAATAGTAATGAGCTTTAAGTCAATTTTATCCAAAATCTGTTCCCACTGACAAAGAAGTCTTAAGTACTAAAATTGAAAAGTGTTTTTGATTAAAAACTGTTGTGGGCTTGAAATAAAGTACTTATCACTTCCGGTTATCCAATTTTACTCAAAATCTAATCAACTATTTATATTAATGCAGAAAGCTAAAATACGCAAAATAGAAATTTTTCGAAGTTTGTTATAAAAGTTATCGTAATATAACCAACGGTTTGACAGCTAATAGGGAAACCCCAAACAAGTCTAAATAATGTAACATAACGCGCACGCGCAAATGTGCAAGACAAGAAATATGCAAGAGTCTTGCAAGCAAGACAAGATTTTTGCTTGCAAGAGTAATACAAGACAAGAGTTATTTAAATTTCTTGTCTTGTTTTGCAAGACAAGACAAGAAATAGCCTAGCAAGACAAGAAATCTTGTCTTGTGAAACACTAATGCGTACTCATGAAATTCATGTAATCAGAGACACCAAATAAATAAATGGATTTCTTTTATTCATATAAATTAGATTTAGAATTTCAAAGTCTGTAATTGTATATTGCATGCTTGTTTACACTATAAATTTAATTTAAACTGAGTATTTCTTATTACGTGTATTGAAGAGGAATGAAAACTTTATTGTATAAAATTAGATGTAAGATCGTGAATTTTCTTTGTTTACAGGGTAGATATCTAGCTTTGATAAAATGAATTTTTGCTTTTATTTCTGCTATCGTAAACAAGATTGAGAGTTGTTTGTATCAAAGAAAAGATAAATTATGTAATGGGTGCAAGAGATACTTTATCTTAAATAAATTTCTCCTGATTCTTTTTTCTTGGTGTTGAATTTACAGTAAAAGTCAATAACGAAATAGTACAAATTGTAACAAATTTTAAGATATTTTATCTTAGGGGGTGAAATTACTAGATATATGTCTCTACGGATAGCCAAGCCACGCTGATAGAGTGTTGACAGGTTTACATGTCTGGTTAGTGGCTACGCAGATGTTTATACTTATAAGCGTTGGTCACATGGTCACCCCCATCAAAGATAATGATTTATATTGTTTCAACTATCCTCTCGACAATATTGAAATAGAGATAGTCTGGTTACAAAGAAGATTGGTTTTGTGTTTTTAAGAAGTGGAAAGAAAGAACGGGGAAATGTATTACTGTTAAAGGGAACTAATTTGAACATACAGGCTTATGCAGAAAGGACGGAGTTTTTTAAAACATCACAAAATTGATACTTTTTGCTTAAGAAAAATTTTATTGACAGATTTGATTTCATAATGACATAATATTTGACAAAATCAAGTGTGGAAAACAACATCTTGTCCGTTATCATTATTAATGGGACTGCTGTTACCATGTACTCGTAGCGCTGTATGAATATGATACACAACTTCTTTTTGCCTGAATTACAAAGGAACCGTATTGATAGTCGCCAACAACGTGTGTGACATCTGGTGGCGAAAAATAATGGGGAAAACATTGAGTTAACAGCATAGTAAGTGCATGTGTTTTGGAAGTTTTTAATTTGTTTTATTCTAAAAATGACAACCACAGTGCAATCATTATAAAATCGGTGACATATCAATACACTTTTTCCCTAAGGACGAAAGCTAAAGAATAAGTAGAGAATAGTTTTAAAAATTGGGAAGAAAATGATCCCATATTTTCACAGATTTCTTACCAACTGATTTTAATTCATTTAAGTATTTATAGTGAAATTTCACTATAGGTAATTTGTGTATTTATAAATATTATAATGTTTTCATAGTTAACAAAACAAGAACTTTAAAAAAGACAGCAGTATCGAGCCAAAACATACCAAGTACGAAATTTGATAGAAAAAGTGTCAAGGACAAGAGAAAGCAATAATGAGTAATTGTTTATTTAATTAATTAAACTAATTTGTAGGAAAAAATAGATAGTTTCATATCATTCGCTGTTCGATATGTATTTAGCTCAGTTCTTCTATATTATATTGCCTTATAATAATAAATATAACTGTTATTTTCAATCAAGAATTTAAAATTACCTTTCTATATATAATAATAATAATGCAAAAATGTGTTTGCATTTCTCGTGTTTTCCGATTTTACAACTGCAAATATCTTGCATAGGTTTAGAGATAAAGGCACTGTAATATATAGACTAATCTAATCGCAAAGGCTAAGGTACTAAGGAAAAAACCAGTTGACAAATTCAAATGTTTATAACATAGTTTGTATATAACAGATGTCAGTGTCAAAAATCAACAGTTTTAGTGACATTCTGAACGCTTTTTCTGTGAAGTCCATTTATTCCCTCTTATTGTTTTATTAAATAAATATTTAAAATTGTAGACAAAATGCATATGCATTTTATCATAAGAAATACCGCCAATCTTGCTAATGAATTAGAAGAATCTCTGAGTTTTAGGAACTTCCTCATACAATGAATAATAGATATAATTAGAATTGTATGTATGCAGAAGACATGTTAAATACAATAAAAACAATATTTGGATAAAGTTCTGTAATTTATTTGTTCTAAAACGACGGTTCGATAGCGCCGTGCAATACAATACTTATATAGCCTATATGGACCGAGAGGTCTTGTGCTGGCTACAACAGATTTTTTAATTAGCAGATACCAGAACTTAGTTTTAGCAACTTAATTTCAAATAATAGAGAACTGTTCAAAATGATAATTGATACCTAATTTTTTTTCTTAACAACAAAATTTATGTTAATTTAGTTTTAGTTTTAAAGATGTTTTACCATTGATATTTAGTTATTTATTTCAATCTAGGGATATTCTATGAAAATGCTCATGTGTATTTATTGAAAATCAACGACCAACACGAAAGTTTTCCTATACTTAGGTACTCTTATAGACCGAAAACTAGTTTCTTTAAATGAGCCACTCTATCACACTAGACAAGTTGTTCGAAATGTACGAAGTTATTTCACATCGACAACTAGTTCTCAATAACATAAATAAAGCCTTTACTTTTTCATTAAAAGTTTGTCTTCCGAACGAATTGAGAAAACAGGAAACCCTCATTTATTAAACAATTTAAGCTTCAATCAACCAAATTAGATAAGAAAGAGCAATAATTTTTATTACGTAGTTAGGAAACTAAATAAACGATAAAACTTCGGTCCATTTGATAATTCATTTCGTGGAAGAAGTAGACAATAGTTAATTTGTTCAATTTGGTATAAACTAAAATAACTCCGAATCAGCAGAGAGTTTTTTCAGTGTCAGTCGACTGAAAGATATTTGAAATTGCATCATTAACAACTTATTACACAAAATGCTGACAATAGTACGAGGACGGCATTTTAACGATGAAAATTTATTTTGTTGTGCGGATGAAAAATTTTATATAATAGTTTGCTGGATGCCAATACGATGGCCATATACGCCAAAGCGCTGATATAGTAGAATGTATGAATGATGGTCATTTTGTTGTAAAAAGGTTTTAGAGTAATCCATATCTCGGTATTGTACATGTCGACAAAAATATATAGGTCGGTTGTTGGTTTAGGTTAAATTTTAAAATATCTAATATTTTACTCTGCGACATTGTACCTACGTAACAGGTGGTTTAATGAGTTATGCTACTGGTTCTACTTAAATATTAAACACATTTTAAAAATAAAAATCTGTTGTAGCCAGCACATGACCTCCCGCTCAATTCCATGTTTAAAATAGCAATGAGCTTTAAGTAAAGTTTCACTTCCGATTGATCGTTTGTAAACAAAATCTACTTTGTTGTTCTAATAAATACAAAAGTTTGTAATACGAAATTTTGGATTATATTTTATTATGTTTTTCCTGAAAAATCTGTTAAAGCTTCAAACTAAGTACTACATCCGGTTTATCATATATAGTCAAAATCTAATATGTTGTTTTAAATAATATAAGAGTATTAAATACCAACTTTGCGAAGTTTTGGATCATTAATATATTTTAAGGAAAAATCGTCACACACACATTATTGTCAAAATTATCACCAACTTCCTTATGCAATCTGTGTAAATTCTTCGCCGTATATTAACCATTTCGTAAATGTGTAGTTGCAAACTATTATTTGACACTTTGAAATCACGTTCTTATTGAGAGCTGTTTGATATATAATGCTGCAAGCATCAAACTTAAATCGAATTATCCTGTATATCTAATATTTATGTATGATGGAAAATATATTATTTTTACAAACCTTAATTTCATTAGAATCATATTTAAACTACTAAATTCTTCTTAACACAGTTTCATTATTAATTTTAATGAGAATTGCTTCGTGACAGTGACATTTGTTTAAATATGTCAAATTTGTTATTAAAGTATTGTTTTTGTTTGACGCAGAGGCAAAGTGATGTACAAAAATAAATTATTTTATAATATAATATAAAGTTATTTCAAGTTATTTACTAAATGTATTATCGTAGAATTGAAGATTGTGCCATTATATTCAATTTGTATTGGTAAAAATTGCTAAAAAATTATATTCAATGAATTTTTTACAAGAAAAACTGTTAAAAGTTTGTATAGATGATACTGCCAGTTATCCGATATACGCTAATGAGCTCTTCCCACGTTAGTATAGAATGGATATACAAAATTTCAAATTTTTGTGATTGACAGTATTTGAGTAATCGTGTCCACAAGATCCACACACACACACACACACACACACACACACACACACACACACACACATATATATATATATATATATATAAATATATATATATATATATATATATATATATATATATATATATATATACAGTCGAACTTCGATAACTCAAACCATGACTTGCCACAAAAAAAGTTCGAGTTATCAAGACTTCGGGTTATTAAATAAAATGCATATGTAAAAATATTATTTATATATTTATCCGAGTAAAAATCACTTACATTATGATATACATATACAGATTGATATATACATATCAAAGTTATAAACATTATTTTAGTGTAAAAAAAGTCAGTTATTTGTGACTGACGAGAGATTTTTTTATTTTGATTTTCAATAAAAAAAGCTTCAATGTTCATTAATAGATAAAGTTTTTAAAGTACGTTTCAATGACATATCATCAGGAATGAAAATGTCTTAAACGTGATAAATCAAATAGGCATAGTATTTTTTTTTTCACTTAATAATAATCAACAAAGCATATATTTGAGCTTCAGTAGTACAGAAACCAAACTGCCTCCGTCATCATGTTATAAAAACACCTGTTACAAAATCACGTAATTAGGGGAATCCCCCCAGAATTCGACTTATTGAAGTTGGCGCCAAATATTCTGTTCGAATTATAAAGATATTCGAGTAATCGAAGTTCGAGTTATCAAGTAAAAATTACCCATAATTCTCACTCATGGCGCTATTGCCAACCAGTTTGATTCGAGTTATCAAAAATACGAGTTATCGAAGTTCGACTTACTGAAGTTCGACTGTATATATATATTAGAGGAAATGCTCTTCTCTATACAGTTTGATTATATATTTTCATTCATATTCAATAGGTATAATGTTAAAGAATTATAAAGATATTAACTTTCAAAAATCAGTCAGCTTTGCTATTTATCATGGAAACAGCTGATATATTCAAAACATTCTAATTGACAGATGTCAGTGTCAAGTGCAAAACCAAAGATTGAAAGTGTAGGATCAGGATGTGGTATGTCATAGTGTTCCTCGCAAGTGACATGCAGTTGCAGCCTCGTCTTGCCCATGTTGATTAAACTTTGTTTACTCATTTTGGTCAGTACTATATGCCCTCATAATTTGGGACACTTATTTTTTAACAGCCTGTATATATATATATATATATATAATATGCCTAATGCTGACAATGCAGAACCCCTAGAATTAACTGTTTGAGAAGCATAACCAACTCGGGACTATGACTTAATAAAAAAATTCAGATATTCAGAAATTCATATGTCGCATCCTAATTTAAAATCGCGTTTTCTCCATTACTCCTAGATATTTATAGATAATATTAACAGAAAGAAATATAAAAAATCGGTAGCATACCCCATTATTAACCGCCCATATTAATACTGGATTGTTAATTTATTTATTAGCATATGACCAGTTGCTGAGTGTGTCAATTTGATTTATATACATAAAACGATAATGATGACCTATTCGTATCGTGCAGGCGTTTACCAGGCGTCACCTCCCAGGCACTCACTGCTGGCGTAAAGACTGCACGGGGGTCACTTTTATGCCATTTAAAATTCGAAATAATTTTGTCGTTGGTCGGAATTGAACCTGGAATTAATCTTAAATCGTTTTCCGACAAAGTGGTCAAGATATGTCCATTTCAATCTACTCGCTGGATTATGTGTAAGCCCTAATCATGTTCCCTTAACTCCATTTATATTTATATACTGCAGTTTAGGAATCCTATAACCCTAAAATTACAGGCAATCACTTCCACTCGCAGGCACATGACCTATACCTATATTACATATTAGGTACAGGCTATCCAGCCAATCAAGCGGTTTACGTCATAACTATAATATCACTAGAAACAATGACGTCATGTGGTAAAAAGTTTACATGAGCATGTAAAACGGATTAAAATATGATCTGTGTGAGTGTTGCACTATATATCTAATTAAATGTTCCCAAACCGATTCGATCTACCGCGGTTAATGTTTTAATCCACATGACAACTTTTTATTACCACTGTAATTAAAGCGAAAGCAGAAAGGGGAAACTCTAATGTACTTAATGAGCCCTAATATAGATATGTTATACGTGGAACCAGTAATTGGATATTGCTGGGATTTTTTGGCCCAGATCAAAGCCCCACATTTTGCAAGGGGGGTGGGGGAGACATAGCTGATTTACCCTTACCGACGATAACGACCTGACCAGGGCCAGTGATTTATGGATAATAACACATAAACTTGTACTTAACACTTATAGGGGTGACTGATGAACACTGTTATGAACACGGACACAATATTTGTTATACTAAATTTTATTTAGATATTTATTTACAACTTATTATTAACGATTACATTAAACATAATTAAATCCTACAGATGCCGATGCATCCCTTGGCCAAAGTACTCGTGTTATACAGAACGCGAGCCAAAACTACAACTATACATATGAACCCTACACGTGCGCTGGCAATAACTTACAGACTTAATTATCAATACCCTAAATGGGTAGATGAGAGATGTGAGAAACATGATAATAAATTCTAAACAGAATTTTGACTTACAAAGATAACAAAGTTGAAATATTGATATTGAAACTATAATTTAGAAGAGTTTATAATAAAGTTATTTGCTTGTTATTAGGCGTGTTTCTTCGGACTGTGATTCGTGAAAAAATTAAAAAAAAGTGAACATGATCAAAAAGAAAATTGTTTCTTCGTTCGTTACTCGTTATCCCCACTCTTTCATTTTGTGATCACAATACACCATTCCCCTTTCCCTTCCGAATCAGTCTTTTCGCATCATAAAAGGCGAGCTAAACTTTTTACTCCGCCACAATGAGACTCACCAATATACTGCCGGTAAGGAAAATATGTGAGTTAATTTTGTTGTTTCTTCGGAATTAATTTTAATCATGATTCAAAGGAATAATTATTGAACAAATCATTATTTAGAAAATCATAATCACAGTTGTCACAATTCTGAAAGGTCCCACCCTCTTTAAAAAAATGTGATAATAGAATGTTTCATAGAGTCATTGATACGGTAAATATTTTAATTAAATTTATATTTGTAAATTATGTTTAACAAAAGTACTTACGTATTTAAACGTTTCTAATAATAAATAGGTACATTTTGTCACGAAAATACTTATTTGTTACCAAACGCAAATTTGTGTCACATACAGAAAGTAGTGGCACATGCTGACAAGAATGAAACTTTCATATAGGTGGAATCTACGATGTTATAATTCTTGCCAATATATACCGTCCTGGACTTGACTTACTTATTGCGGTGTAACGTGTAAAGCTTTAATAGACAATACCTTTCTTACCTATAGGTGACGGAAGGTAAAAATTGTTCAGTTTGTACGGTTTTCAATCCCTAGCAACATCTGTGAATGATGGTACAATGTCGTTTAATTTAAATTCTCGAGGGGTTAGGTAAACTCAGATCAGTTGGCACTAGATCGGTTTGCGGTTCAATTTACCTGGATGAGTGGACGCTGCAGCAGCGGATGGAAACTATTGGACACAATACAACTATGTATAATATACGTATGTATATTCTAACGGCATAACTTGAACCCTGGATTAAACACGTAAAAATAAGGTGATAAGTTCATTTGAGCAAATGTCCGTAAATGCTTTGTTTCAGAGATATTCTTGTTTTTCTTATTGGAGCAGCGCTACCTTACAAATCAACTAACGAGGTATCATATATTATGTAACTTATTAAGTTATGACATAATAATTAAATTAATTATAGGTAAATGATTTGGCTATTACCTAATTTCGATACAAAATTTAGTTTGCTTAGGGCAAAAATGAAAATTATTGATGAATTCAAACAAATTTATTATATTATTTATGTACAATAAAATAATAACGATCTTTTATAACATTTGTTCAAAATGTTCGCCTGTAGCAAGCAAACAGGCACGACAACGATTTGCTACTGCATTGGTTACTGCGTGACCAAACTAAATTTTGTATTGAAATTAGGCAATTTATATATTTACCTACCAATGCCATTACCACAATTAAGTGTAACTCACTTAATTTAATAACTAATTAAATCTTTAATATTTATACTTATAATTAATGTGTGGTACGAAATAATCGGAAATAAAATTATCGGACCTTACTTTTTTCGCAGAACATTAACTGGTCGACGTTACCTACGGTTTCTTCGCAATATTTTACCTCAGTTATTGGAAGATGTGGAAATTGAAGTGAGACGTCAAATGTGGTTTGAGCAAGATGGTGCGCAACCGCATTTCCATCACATTGTAAGAAACTATCTTCAGTGAACGTGTGAAAATAAGTGGATTGGTAGAAGTGCAGAACATGCCGTAGTCCCGACAATCATTAACCTTTGCCGTCCTAAAATAGGGTCACCGTTGACCCAAGATCATGTTTTTTCTAAATAACTCTGCGAATAGTTATTTTATTTAATTTCCTACTGTGAATTCTCCTATGATACGTCAAAGGATATTTTGCATTATAAAATTTATAAGTATGAATTGATTTTTGCAAGTTATGAGCAATTTTTGTGTACGGGTCTGTAATGACCCGGTTTTAGGAATCAGTGTTACTGAAAATATTAAGCCGATTTTGAGGTTTTTTTAACACTTGCGCAATTCTATAATCCAGCAAACGTGTCTGTACTTGTTTAGGAATCACTGTTTTCACTAAACGTCAGTATTTACTTACTCAGTTAGTGTTAGTGTACATTTTATTGTCGTAATTTCGGATAATGTTTACAAATAAAAAAATCTGTTGTGGCCAGCACAAGACCTCTCGCCATTTCCATATTAGGCTATATATGTATTGTATTGCACTTCGCTTTCGAACCGTCGTTTTATAACAAAATATTACAGAACTTTGCCCAAATATTGTTTTTTGTTGTATTTAACATGTCTTCTGCACACATATAATTCTAATTATATCTATTTTATGTCATTTTCATGTCAGATTTTTCTAATTTATTAACCAGATTGGCGGTATTTCTGATGGATATATGCATTTTACCACAATTTTACCTATAATTTCAAATATTTAATTAATAAAACAATAAGAAAAATTAAATATACTTCCCAGAAAAAGCTTTCACAATGTCACTAAAAATGTTGATATTTGACAATGACATGTGTCATGTTATAAACATTGGAATTTGTCAACTGGTTTCCTTAGTGCCTTGGCCTCTGCGATTAGTTCACTCTATAAATTATAGTGTCTTTATCTCTAAATCTATCCAAGATATAATAAAAATTTTAAGTGTATTAGATGGAGAATTTTATGTTCTTCAATATTTAATAATAAAACCTCCCAAAAAATTATATTTAGAAGAATTTTTCTAAGAAACTACTACTTCCGGTTGTTAAATTGTTACCAAAACCTTTTCAGCTCTTCCCAGGAATGTCAGATTGAGGAAACTGCAGTTAAATATTTTTTAAGTCTTATAGTTTTTGAGGAATCGTGACTACAACATCCAGACATACATACATACACACACACATACACACATCCACACACACACACACACACACACACAGACATCATTTTAAAAATATTATTATCGGATTCTAGGGACCTTAAATCGTGCTTATTGAATAAAATCTGGATATGCGAATTTTAGCATGAATCCAATACCTCTCTTAGCGAGAGGTAAAAAGGTTTGTCACACAAAGAGCTCTATAAACTCCTAATGAATGATTCGGAGGATGAAATTGAGCAAGATGAAGTGGAGTATGGAGAATCAGAAGGAGAGGATGCCGAAAGTGTTGAGGATAGTGAGTCAGAAAATGAAGAATTAGTTTCACCGGATAATGAAATTGCTCAAAGGATGAAGATGGGGAACCAAGTTAAAGATAAAAAATAATAACAAATTTAAAAATAATGAAACCTTAAGAATATATTTTATATTTTCATTGAGTGTCTGGTCGCTAACCTGGGGGAACCGGGTTCGATCCCGACAGGCGCCAAATATTTCCAATTTTAAATGGCACAAAAGTGACCCCTGTGGTGCACTCTACACCAGCTATGAGTGCCCGTGAGGTGACGCCTGGTAAGCGCCCACACGGCAAAATATATCGTCATCATTACCGATGTCTACATGTGCTGTAGATACTGGCACACCCAGAAATGGGTAATATGCCGTGATGATGTATTTATTTATTTTATTTATATTTTCAGGTCATCATGCCTATGTAATTTTTTTTTTTAATTAAAGTTTAAAAAAATTCTTGTGTATTATAATTAATTTTGTTTTGTGTAAAAAAGCGTGCAATAAAATTAATTTACTTAAAATTTGTAATTATTTGTACGATGTCGGGTAAAAAAAAAAAATTAAACTGGGTCACAAATGACCCACTTTTAGGAATTAAAGATTGTAAATTCTTTTAGGGCGGCGAAGGTTAATAGAGTTGATAATTTATAAATTTCTATGTCGCCAGCAAACAAAAGTATTTGAGAATGTTGAACACAATCCTCTTCGTTATTAATGAAAAGGTTGAATAACAGTGGGCCCAAATTTGATCCTTGAGGGACACCAGAGGTGGCGTTGAACGGGTTTGATTTAAAGTTATTAAATTGTACAGTTCATGACTCTTTCTTTCCATCCAATCTTCTTCAGCCGACTATTACTTTTTTATTGCTTTTCTTTCTTGGCCAATTATAATTAGATAGTAGTGAAAAAATCTGTTGTGGCTAGCACAAAACCTTCCGTCAATTCGATGTATTTGTACAAATCAGATACCAAAAGTTCCTTGGAAAAGATTTTATATATCCTGTAAAATTGTAACACGAACATACTATTTTTTACAAATTCCATATTGCAAGTTCCTTTGAAAAGATTCTATAAATCCAATATAATTAGAACACAAATGTATATTCTGTAAATTGTACTTCACACTTCCTCATTCCTATACAACGCATCTTTTTAACACAGTTCTTCCTCTCTCAAATATTCTGCTACACAGTCCTTCCATTTTCTCTTTGGCCTTCCTCGTACTCCCGGCATTGTAACTGCAAGTCACTTGCGACGGACACTCTGTCACTTATGTTACTTTCTGATCCTATACCTGTCCTATACTTTCCACTTTGGTTTTGCACTTGACACTGACATCTGTCAATTAGAATTTTTTGAATATACATATCTGTTGTTCCTTTAATTTTTGCAAAGCAGACTGATTTTTGAAAGTTAACCTCTCTTAATCTCTCTATAACTCTATACAGGGTGTCTCTTAAATAGGGGGACATGGCTTAACCACAGATTCCTGAGGCTAAAATAAGACGATTTAACCAAACTTGCTTCTACCGGAAAGTGTACCATTTAGCCAGAAATCTGCTTCAAAGTTCTTCCAAAAAAAATTAATTTTGCTTATAATTACAGAACGCTTTATACAATTTGGATGAAATTTGGTATGGCAGTTTATATGGTTATAAGTCATCTTTTAAGGTGATACTTGTTATTATTAGTGAACTACTAGTGTATGAAACTTAGGTCTCCCAACATTAATTAGACCGTAACTTTTTAATGGCAATGCCGAAAACATGAAATTATTTTTCTTCATAAAGATACATTCGATAGTAAACTTTTCTCTCTCTGTGTAATTTGTGGTATCTGTTACGGTTCAACCAGAAAAAAATAAAATCTGAGTGTCTGCACTGCTAAATTTTTAAAATAAATTTAATCTAGCAGTCTATTCAAATGTCAAACAAGTAATTTTTAATGACAGCAACGAGTTGTCAATCTTCACAACTTGTTTAGGAGTAAGCTGAGATATGTAATCGTCTTATTTATAATAATGGTAGTAAAATACTATTAGGCCGAACAAACGGATGTTACTAATTTTAGAATATTGCAAAGAAAATTTTTGACAACCCATAAAACAATTGTTACTGTCATTAAAAATTACTTGTTTGACATTTGGATGGACTGCTAGATTAAATTTATTTTAAAATTTAGCAGTGCAGACACTCAGATTTTATTTTTTTCTGAGTGAACCGTAACAGATATCACAAATTACACAGAGAAAGAAAAGTTTACTATTAAATGTATCTTTCTGAAGAAAAATAATTTCACGTTTTCGGCATTGCCATTAAAAAGTTACGGTCTAATTAATGTTGGGAGACCTAAGTTTCATACACTAGTGGTTCACTAATAATAACATGTAACACCTTAAAAGATGACTTATAACCATATAAACTGTCATACCAAATTTCATCCAAATCGAATGAAGCGCCCGATTATTATAAGCAAAATTAATTTTTTTTCGAAGAACTTTGAAACAGAATTCTGGCTAAATGGTGCACTTTCCGGTAGAAGCAAGTTTGGTTAAATCGTCTTATTTTAGCCTCAGGAATCTGTGGTTAAGCCATGTCCCCCTATTTGAGAGACACCCTGTATTTATTGAGTATGAAGGAAAATGTATAATCAAATCAAAAACTGTTAAGATCTTCAAATAAGGGTACTTCCGGTTGACCAATTATAACCAAAATCTAATCAGCTCTTCATATGGTTGTAAAGAAGAGGAATACGAAAGAATCATAATTTTTAGAATTGTAGTTTTGGAGTTATCGTCGGAGAAAAATTTGTCACACACACACACACACACACACACACACACACACACACGGACACACACACAGACACACACACATACAGACATCAATGTAAAATTAGTAAAATCGTATTCTAAGGATCTTAAAACGTGCTTATTCATTGAAAACTAACAACCGAATTTTTTGACCAAAAACAATACCTTCCTTTTGACGGAAGGTAATAAAAAGGGTTGATAAAAAACTGAAAAATTCTAAAAGCGGTCAACAGTTAGAAAAGTTTGCAGATTCCTGTTTTAAACGTATTTTTAATTCCTTATTACTGTCAACATGTTACAGACATCTCATGATTGCAATTTCCGATTCCCGAACAAGACTTTCTCATCATCTGAAACGACGTGATCGGCAATCTTACATCATAACTCCCTAGCGCTGTCGATGAGTCAGCTCGTACTCATTCCTGTAATTTTAAATCTCTGTAAGATTAAATTATATCAGCAGAAGTCGACAGCTCGGAAGTTTCTGTCACCGACTGCTCTCTTATACATTTATCAGTGACTTCTACTCTAGAAAACAAGCAAAAAAGTCGTTGAATTGCGATGCCTCGAGATATTGTAGGAGCAAATAAGGAAAGATTACCTCAACTCTGGCAATTTACACGGGAAATAAGCTGCATGGAAGAGATTTGTTTTTAAAATGGTAATAAAGAAAGTTCAAGTCACAAGTCAACAAGATAGATAACCAACAAGTTTAAAATGGTCACAGTTTTCATTAAAAGTATTAAGTAGAGCTTATCTTTTGTTGGCAGAATAACAACTTGAATTCATGATTTTGTTAGTTGGGAGAGGTAGTGTCAAATTAAAACCTTCAAAATATCCTAAAATATGTACCGAACTGAATTTTGTCCAACAAGTTTGCAAAATATTATTTTTACCTCTCGCTAAGAGAGGTATTGGATTCATGCTAAAATTCGCATATCCAGATTTCAGTGAATAAGCACGATTTAAGGTTCCTAGAACCCGATTATAACATTTTTAAAATGTCTGTGTGTGTGGATGTGTGTATGTGTGCATGTGTGCATGTGTGTATGTGTGTATGTGTGTATGTCTGGATGTTGTAGACACGATTCCTCAAAAACCATAAGACTTAAGAATTGTTTAACTATGGATTCCTCAATCTGACATTACTGGGAAGAGCTGAAAAGGTTTTGGTAACAATTGAACAACCGAAAGTAGTAGTTTCTGAGAAAAATTCTTCTAAATATAATTTTTTGAAAATTTTTGTTATTAAATATTGAAGAACATAAAATTCTCCAACTAATACACTTAAAATTTTTATTATATCTTGTATAGATTTAGAGATAAAGACACTACAAAGTATATAAAGTAATTTAATCGCAGAGGCCAAGGCACTAAGGAAACCAGTTGACAAATTCCAATGTTACAACATAGTTTTTAAATGACACATGTCAGTGTCAAAAATCGATAGTTTTAGTGACATTCTGACAGCTTTTTCTGAGAAGTAATCTTTCTTATTGTTTTATTAATTAAATATTTGAAATTATAGGTAAAATACATATATCCATCAGAAATACCGCCAATCTGGTTAATGAATTGGAAGAATCTTTGACATTTAGAAACTTTCTCATACAATGAAAAATAGATATGTATAATTAGAATAATATGGGTGCAGAAGACATGTTAAATACAATAAAAACAGTATTTGGGTAAAGTTCTGTATTTTTTTGTTACAAAACAACGGTTTGAAAGGGAAGTGTAATTCAATACTTATATAGCCTAATATGGAAATGGCGAGAGGTCTTGTGCTGGCCACAACAGATTTTTGATATATGAAATGGCTTTCCAATGTCAGATCAAAGCAACAATTGAAAATGTTGACATAGCAAAACTTTAAAAATAGCAATAGGCACAAAATATATTTTTTAAAATGGAAAATTAATATTTTTAATTAATAAGTAATAATGATTAATGATTTATAAATAATAGAAAATTTAGTTTTTTAACTTCCTCTTATTTTGCCGGAGTGTGTATATGAAATGAATGTGAGGTCAAAATAAAAATTTGTCGGCCTATATAAATTATATTTCTTTCTGTAAAATTTTGATATTCGATTAGGTAAATACGATTACGATTACTAACCCTAATTGCAAATATTACCTTTTTAAATACTAGAATTTTTCTAAGCCTGTTAGATTAACATACATCCTTATGACACGGATTTTTTTGTAATATTATTAACAATAAGTATCTGATAACATAGTAGGTATTTTTATTTTATTATTAGTTTGATATAATCTATGGGCCATCCAGCGAATCAAGCGGTTTACGTCATAAATACAATATCACTAGAAACAATGACGTCACATGTTAAAAAGTTTACATGAGCATGTAAAACAGATTAAAATATGATCTGTGAGTTGCCTTCATAAATCCAAAACTTTCTTAAAAAGGTAACACGTCTGGTATAATTTTTTTCCACCGAAATCCAATTTTATTTAAAATATTCTGAACGATACTGCTTACGCCGTTATAAATCCTTCATTCTTGTAGTATATGCAACAAACTATCTAGTATTATGTGAGATCCTTAGAAAAATACAGAATACTGCGTACCATACAATTTCTCACTGTTTCTGTACATTGCGTTTAGCATTTGCTACACCCTGTACATACAGATTTAATTTTCAAATTATTACTAACAAAAAGAACGAAATATTACCTCTATATTACAATTCAGTGAAAATAAGAGCCCACCAATCTATTTTTCATTTTCAAAATATACATGTTCAGAATTAACAATATTAAAAAAATATAATCACTCGTCATTTTGCAAAAATTAACAAAATTTTACTTAATAGTAATATTTTCAAATATAATTATTTCTATGAAAGGTGTCAAATACATAATAATAATAATAATAATAATAATAATAATAAAAAAACCAATAAAATATATTTAAAAAAATAAAGAAAATTTCAAAAATCCCTAAACGATGACGTAAACCGCTTGATTCGCTGGATAGCCTATATTAAAATTGTTTAAATAAGGGTAATTTATGCAAATGACTTTTTTTTCTTATTATTAATTTTGGACCTGCAATTTAATATTTGCTGCGAATCTATTTCCGATTTCGCTGGAAGCGATATCATGTTTTTCACGTTTTAAAAGGTATGGTATTTTATTTTCTCAGAGTAGGTAGTTAAAATTAGCTTTTCATAGATAACAAATAAAGAATAAGAAAAAAAAAATGTATTTAAATTAAATTTTAGTCTTTATTAGACAGTTCGAACTGTTCGAAATTTTTTCACACATATTTCTTTAAGATATACAAAGTGTAGGACAACGTCATACAAGTACCTACCGATGTCGTAGAGTAATTCGAAATCAAAACTTCCATTATCAGGAATTAGAGATGCATTCGAGTCGGCCCGGCCCGGGCTTTGAGGTTTGGATCGACTCGGCCCGAAAATAAAAATTACCAGCCCAACTCGAAGATCGACTCGACAAAAAAATTAGCTAGCCCGGCTCGAAAATTGACTCGAAATCGGGCCGGGCTCCGGGCCGGGCCGGGCCAAAGCTCGAAATTAGGTGCATCCGGCATTACTAATGTTGATTTTTATGTTAAAGCGAAATGTTTAACTTTTTTTCTCATAAAAAAACCTCTACATTCTTATAACTTTCAACATTAGTTAACACAAGTAGTTAACACTTTGTTTACCAAAGCCGTTCGAAAATTTAAACAACTTTTTCACAAATTTTATATAAAAAAATATAATTTACATAAGGATTTTTTTATCTAATTTTGTTTCTGCTCAAAAATAGGACAAGAAATCATTATGGTAGGAACAAAAATTACTTTTATTTAAGTATACGAGTAACATCACAATATAATTATTATGCTTTAATGAATAATAAGAATTCATTCTTGAAGTAAAATAATACATTTTTATTTATTAATATGTGAAGTTTGTTGTTATTAAATCATTTTTAACTTTATCCATTTTCATTAAAATATTAAGGAAACTGTGCATTTGATTGAACTATAAGATTTTTCGGGCCGGGCCAAAATCAAAAGTCCGACTCGCCTCGATTTTTGAAAATGATTAGCCCGATAAAAAATATCTTCGGCCCGGCTCGATGATCGACTCGAAATCGAGGCGGGCTTCGGGCCGGGCCGGGCCAAAGCTCGAAATCGAGTGCATCTCTAGCAGGAATTGAATCAATGGTTATTCATAGAATATTTAAGCCGGCAATTATTGTCTATATTCAAAATAGCTTGCCACTGAGCTACTATAAGACTTCTATTCATCCGTTGTCAGAGTGAACGGAACAATGGACCTACATTATCACTTCACATTTCAAATGCTGCCCGCCTTCTGCAAGTAACGATTGCCAGAAGAATGTTTTTGATTGGTTATTAATTTGTCTTATACATTTAGTTCAGTGGCGTAACTATAGGGTGGCAGAACTAGCAAAATGCCAGGTGCCCCCAGTTTCTGGAGCCCCCGAGGCAACTTAACAATTAGTAATATAGGACAACAAAAAATATAAATATCAAATGGTTAATTGTTTATGAAAGATTTTCGAACATAACTAGAAGTAAATTTATGGCTGGCGTTTGAATCCTAAAAATAAAAATTATACTCCATTTCAAAATGTGTTGCCTC
The DNA here is from genome assembly GCA_943142095.1 of Ophonus ardosiacus. Taxonomy (NCBI): domain Eukaryota; kingdom Metazoa; phylum Arthropoda; class Insecta; order Coleoptera; family Carabidae; genus Ophonus; species Ophonus ardosiacus. The sequence continues at coordinate 9,722,319 of OW964839.1, forward strand.
GTGTGTTGCTTAATAGTGCAGGGTGGAACAAATTCGAGTTCCTTATACGAAAAACTTTCTTACTATTCAAGCAGCAGAAAATTCATGTGGGTCTTTATGGGCCAACTTTTTGAGACAACTTTAATAGGTACCACAGGAATTTTCGATCGTCTTTTGTTTTTGAGCTACACGCCAAAACTTTTTAGCTAATTTTGAAAGATACACTAAAAATGTTTAGACAATTTTTATACAGTTTTTTACCTATCGCTAAGAGAGATATTGGAATCATGCTAAAATTCGCATATTCAGATTTTAGTGGATAAGCAAGTTTTAAGGTCCCTATAATCCGATTAAAACATTTTACGATTATGTGTGTCTGTGTGTGTATATATGTATGGATATGTGGATGCGTGAATGTTAGAACCACCGTTTCTCAAATACTATAAGACTTAAAAAATATTTAACTGCAATTTCTTCAATCTGACATTCCTGGGAAGAGCTGATTTTGGTAACAATTAGAATTAGAAGTAATAGTTTCTTCAAACAAATCTTCTAAATATTATTTTTTGAAAATTTCTGTTATTACTATTATTAAACATAAAATTCTACATCTGAAAAACATTTAAAAATTTCATTTTATCTTGTATAGATTTAGAGATAAAAGCACTGTAATATATAGAATAATATAATCGCAGAGGCTAAGGCACTAAGGAAACCAGTTGACAAATATAACATAGTTTGTATATTTAGTCTTACTTATTATTTTATTAATTAAATATTTAAAATTGTAGGTAAAATGCATATATCCATAAGAAATACAGCCAATCTTACTAATGAATTGGAAGAATCTCTGACATTTAGGAACTTCCTCATATAATTTAGAATAGATATAATTAGAATACAATACAATAAAAACAATATTTGGGTAAAGTTCTGTAATGGTTTTGTTATAAAACGACGGTTCGATAGCAAAGTGTAATAAAATACTTATATAACATAAAATGGAAATGACGAGAGGTATTGTGCTAGCCTCGACAGTTTTTTTACGTAGAATACCGTGGTGTAATTAGATTTTCTCAAAACTTAATAATATAACACAAACATAATATTTTTTTATATGGGAACATATGTTGATAATGGTCTCATCTTTTTACGTATTTCAACGATGTAGAACAAATCTACATTATTTTGTTCTAAACATAAATAAAACATGAAGAATTAATTTTTCGGGGTGAAAATAATTAAATTTGGAAAGAAACAAATGAAAAAAATCAATTACAGATCATTATTTGTCTATTTTAAATATTTATCTGTTACTTATATTCTAAAAATTCTTTTTATTTTTTTTTTTTCGGATTAGTTAATTTGTTTTTTATCAGCGTTGTAGTTGGCTTTGACACGGTTCAAAAAATGTGGGAAATATGCCCTCTAAGTATGTAAATTAGAAAAAGGAGTAAAGTATATAAATTAGGAAAATAACATTAAAAATAAACAAATCATGATCAGTAATTGATTTCATCATTTGTTTCTTAACAAATTTCAGTTTTCACACCCCAAAAAATTAATAATTCATACTCTAGCTCAAAAACAAAAGGCAATCGAAAATTCCTATGGAAGTTGACTCAAAAAGTTGGCCCACAAAGACCTACATCAATGGGGGATTACGGCTCAATCGAATTAAAGGAAAATAGTAAAAAAATACGAATGCATATGCTGAATAACGAATATTAATAAAAAAATTAAATGGTGTAATTGAGATATTTCGGAAATAAAGGGTTTTTTATTATAGCGCTCCGACACTAATATGAAAATATTTTGATTGGCGACCGAGAGACCACCTATACATGCATTACAAATAGCATGTTAGGAGGTGGGGATTATTACCAATGGAAGTTAAGAAATTCAAATTCGAAAGGAGGGGCTAACATTCCTGTACAGCAGTTTTCAAACAGTTTTTATTTTAAACATAAATTTCTTGCATTAAACTTAATAATTGAAATACACCTATAATTATAAAGTATGTAGACTTATACATTGTTATAATATTCATTTATTTTTATGTAAATATAACTTAAAATAGCATATATTTGAAGAACATTTAGGTCCATGATGAAAACAGTTTGATATAAAAACACATAAATGTGACGTCACGTGAATCTTTTCAAAATTCGGGAGACCATAACTCGCTTATTAATAGGAATTTTTTCACCGGATTTTCATCTATAGTCTTAGTTTTCCTAATATTTTCAGATGAAATTATATATAAAAAAAAAATGGTGTAATCCCCCATTTTCGGTAGTGTGCATAATAAGAAAGTTTTTCATATAAGAAACTCGAATTTGTTCCACTCTGTACATTAAAATGCAAGTTTCGTAAGACATTATTTTAGCGCACGTGTTTTTACTATAACTTTTTCATAAGAGCCAATGCTAATGTAGTTCAGCGTATCTCCACTAGAGGCATTCCATGTATCCGGTTTTGTGGCTTATCCCCACTACCGATTTCCTATAATGCAGCAGGAATTGTGTTACGAGTTTGTGTAGGTATATCGAACGCCAGCTTTAGATCAGAATTATTTTCAAACGTAACTCCCAAAGTAATCATGAATTCTGAATTGGAGTCCTTTATAAACAAAATTGAACGCATGATGCTATTGACAAAACCAATACGATTTTGAGTAGGCGGATGCAATGATTATGAGAGCGCAAGACGACCGCAAACCGAATCAGAACAAATCTTTGCAAAATGTGTCGCATTGCCCGATCTAATCGGATTCCTGCCGAGATCCCGGTCGGCTAGCCTGAGGCTTGCGGTTTCGCTGGACGTCCAATACCGACCAGGAACAGACACATGTCAGATAGATTCAGTTTCATCCACTCCTTGCTAATTAACTTCTTAATAGGTGTATTCTCTATTAAAAGCGCTAAATTTTAGAGGTGGCCGCGTGCCTGAGTGTCTGGTCACGAACCTGGGGGAACTGGGTTCGATCCCGACGGACGCCAAATATTTCCAATTTTAAATGGCACAAAAGTGACCCCTGTGGAGCACTCTCCACACCAGCTATGAGTGCCCGTGAGGTGACGCCTGGTAAGCGCCCACACGGTAAAATATATCGTCATCATTACCGATGTCTACATGTGTTGTAGATACTGGCACACCCAGAAATGGGTAATATGCCGTGATGATATATTTATTTATTTTATTTAAAATTTTAGAGGCAGTTATTTTTTTAACGCCAGTTAAACTTTACTTCGTATTCCGTACCTAAGTTTTTGCTAAAATTTTAGCGGTTAGAGTTAAAATAATCCGCTAATTTATAAAAATTTAGAGGACAGTAGAACAGTGCCGTTATTTTGTGAAATGTCAAAATGGCATTACAAAACTTAATCGGTTTGGTTTTAATTGAAGAATATTGCCAAATACAACAAAGGTAGGTGTAAATTATTATATTTAGCAACTTATATTAATTTATTTATAGCTATTATTGCTCTTTATTTTAACAAATTTTGCTTCCTATCCTTTTTGATATTTAAAAATTTATTAATATAAAGCAAAATGTGAATAAAATGGGTAATTAATATAACTTTTATACTTTCAACATATAAATTCTAACTCATATATGATAATATCTAATTTTACTTTCCGATTCTTCGGGCATATTCATTAATAAAAGCTAAAAATTTACTTCTTTCCATTGTTGAACCGTTTTTGTAGGACCGAGTTCGTTATTATTTAACAGATTTGTTAAATATTTCCATTTTTTTGCTACACTTTCGTAATTAGTTGGGTTTAGTTTCGTATTATTTACTAATTCTCTATTTTCCTCTAAATAATTGATTAAAACTTCTTTTTGCTTCTTTGTCATTCGTTTTGAACGACACATGTTTGTCAACAAATGTCAAAATTTTATACAATCTTAGGTTATGTGTATAAAGTACCGCTGAGAATTCATCAAAGACACACGTTTTCTGCCTATATGTACATAACTTCACAACATATTTTAGCGGAACCGTTAAAATTGTTAAAACTAACCGGCTGCTAAAATAGTATGATGCAGAATACCAAAATGTGGTAAAAATTTTGACGGGCCGCTAGTTGAACATAATTTTAGAGGCTGTTAAAATTAAGCAGGTTTTTAGTGAATAGACCTATAATACTGTGTATTATATTATATTATATATACAGGGTGTTAATACTAAGTCGTTACATCCGAGCTCATTAAAACAAACAACTTTTCTTAGTTCCAATTTTTGATTTGGTGCCCCGGTTCGTAGTTATTGGAGTTCTTTTGTTTTCCAAAAAATCATCATAACTCCTTTATTTTAAGGACTTCTGAAAATTTTTTTCTTTCAAATTTATCTTGAAGCTCTGTAAAATATTTGAAATTTTCAAACATTTTTTATTTTTTCAAATGGCAAAATGGCGACCGATCAAAAATGATTTTTTGATAACCACTTCATCATTTTCGAAAGTAAAACATTTATAAAATCCTTAAACTATAAAAATAAAAAATACGAGTCTATTATTTTTCACTACTCTATCGATTAAAATTATAAAAAATGAGTCGTGCATGACCTCATTGATCGTGAAATGTAATTTTTAGGAGAAAAGATAATAGAGAAGGAGACAGATTATTGCCATTCATCGTTTTCTAATTTATTTCTATTTCTAAAATAAAGATTCAAGAATATATCTTTAGATAACATTTTTGACAATATCTCGTGTCAAATTGACATTTAATTAAATACTTTCAAATTGATATACGTTTATGTCAAGTAACTAAAGACTTTTTCTGGATTGAAAAAATGCTTAGTAGATAGTTTAAGGATTTTATAAATGCTTTACTTTCGAAAAGCGATTGATCGAACGCCATTTTGTCATTTGAAAAAATAAAAAAATAATTATAAGTGCTAAATATTTCAGAGCGCCGAAAGGCAATTTTGAAAAAAAAATGTTTCAATAGTCCTCAAAATAATTTTTCTAAAAACATACGAACTCAACTAACTCCGAACCGGAGGCACCAAATCAAAAATTGAAACTAAGAATAGTTGTTTGTTTTAATGAGTTCTAACTACGATTTTCGGGTGTAACGACTTAGTATTAATACCTTATATTATATCCATATTTTAGTGAATGTCAGCGTTTATTTGTGTGAGTGTGTGTGTGTGTGTGTGTGTGTGTGTGTGTGTGTGTGACGATTTCTCAAAAACTATAATACTTAAGATCTGTTTACCCACGTATTTCTCAATCTGATAATAATGGGAAACGGTTTTGATAATAATTGGACAACCGGAAGTAGTAGTTTCTTAAAAAAAAAACAGAAAATTTATGTTATTACAAATAATGAAGAACATAAAATTACCATCTAATACACTTGAAATTTTTATTATATCTTCTCTAGATTTAGAGATAAAGAAAATATAATACCTATATAGAATAATCTGCTGTAATATCCAGACTGCACCAAGGAAACCAATTGTCAAAAATCGAAAGTTTTACTCACATTATTGAAAGCTTTTTCTGGGAAGTACATCTAATATTTCCTATTGAATTATTATTTAAATATTTAAAATTGTAAGTAGGTATGTATATTAATAGTAATGCTATACTAATATAATAAATGCGAAAGTAACTCCGTCTGTCTGTTAGGTTTTCACGCCTAAACCGTTAAACCAATTTTGATGAATTTTGGTATAGAGATAGATTGAAGCTTGGAGAAGGGCATAGCGCGAAAATAAAACTTGAAGAGGTAAAATAGGGTATGAAAGTTTGAATGCAGAACCCATCATTTCCCAAGTTAGGGATATAATAATTCTTATTAATGCTTTTGGCAAGAAATAGTGTTTTAATCTTTATATCTATAGTTAAGTTTTAACCGTTAGCAGATTTTCGACATTTGTCGGAGAGATAGCTTGCATCATAAGTACATAAATAAAAGTACCCGAGACATGTTTAGAAAAGGTCGCTGTTAGATGCGGTGCGGGATCCGGAGGGCAGTGGGCGGAGCCTGTTACATGTACGATGCGAGGCAGGTTGCCGGCTCCCTACGCAGCGCATGTCTCCGAAGTAAATGTGAAAAATTACTGGTACACGTGTAGCTAATCGTAATTCTAGCTTTACCCGTGCGAAGCCGGGGCGAATCGGCTAGTAGTATATATATATATATATATATATATATATATATATATATATATATATATATATACTTAACCTTAAGAAATACCGCCAATCCCGTCAATGAATTCAAACCATCTTGAACATTTTACAAGAGTGGGACAAGATTCCTTATAGAATGAAAAAAGATATACCTAATTAGAATTATTTGTGTGTACAAAAAATGTTAAATTCGATATTTATGTAACGAAATGGAAATTGCGAAAGGTATTGTGCTGGTTACAACAGATTTTTAATATTGGGTTCAATAATGTAAATCTGTATAATTAAATTGAAGAGAGATCCGAAAATTATATTTGTAAAAAAATAAATTTAAAGAGAGTAATATTAAGCTTGTCTAGAGTTGAGAACAATATCTTTTTGTTTCAATTTTTTCATTAGATGTCAAAAGCACAATTTCTTTGCAATTAACAGTCTTAAAAGCATTGTTTTCGTCAGAATTCGATTCTTTTTTAAACGGTTAATTAATTAGCGCGCTACACGAATCAGAACAAAACAAATTTATATTTTGTCTTGTACTCCAAATTACAGACAATTGTTTACAGCACAGTACTCACTTTGTTGTCAGCACATTATAGCAAGCGCTGATGTGTGCTTATAAATGAATCCCTTTTCCCTTTATACCAATTTTAAATGTTGACATTCAAGATCAGTGTCAATGTAACGTACGGTAGTTAAGCCTGCTTCAGAATTTACTTGATGTAACATAACATAGTATAACATTAAGAAAATATGGATGTGTGTAAACCGGTATAGTATTTCATAGTTTTCGTAAGAAACATAACATAACTTAAGAAAACATAGGATATGGCAAAATTTTATTTCCTTACGTTACGGTTACGTTATGTCAATCGGTTACGTTCGGACGCGTTCGTTAGTCGTCGTGTTCCACATTAAAAAAAAAAAACAGCAGAATAGCTGTCAGTTGTCAATTCTAGTTTGTGTTTGACAATTAATTTCTAATCAAAATGGATGAAGCACTGTTAATTTCTCTAGCCCAATGCCATCAGGAAGTTTCCGTTTTATAATGTATGGTCTTATTAATGATAATAATTTATCAAAAACTGCGACATTCATTCTTGTATATTTGAAGAACTGTGCGGAATTATTTTCTTTCATTTTAATAAAATATTTTTTATAAAACGCATTATATTTCCGTTGCCGATTTATAAAGCGCGTTTTGTACAACCTTTTTTTCTTTTTCTTTATCTTTATGGCTAATAGAGAGCATATTACTAATGTAATAATAGCAACATCGTCCGTATACATAATAGATTTCTTGATTTTTAACCAACTAATAATGTCAACATCTAACTGAATATGTGAGCAAAATGATTAACATGAAGTTAGCAGATACGTATAAATACTTGGAACTATGAAATCTTCACAAATTGCTTACGTTACGTTGGGTTATGTTATATTATGCTATGTTATGTTACGTTACGTAGGGTGACCAGATCTTAGATCACGAAAGGAGGACACACCAGACAAAAAAGGATGATTTTTAGTAGAAAAGGATGACAAAATAATAATAGCAAAAAACAAACATTCTTATTAGACGGCAATGCGTGCGACGAATTCAGCGCATGTGAGTGCGGAAAAAAGTTGTATTCTAGTACTGTGAGGTAAAAACGATTTTTTTCATTATTTCATGAAAAAGCCGGACGTAAATAAAAGCCTGCCGAACATTCATATTTTTGTTAAAAAGCCGGACAAGTCCGGCTTTATCCGGACGTCTGGTCACCCTACGTTAAACACTGAAGCAGGCTTTATACATATCAATTTACCAATGCACACTTCTGTCACAGTAGAGTAAAACCTGTACAATCTTGCTCTGCAATTACGAACGAAACAATTTTCTGCGTCATTTGTTTGATGAGCACAAAATCACAGAGAGCTACAGGTGTGAACACGACTGCCTATTTCAAGGGTTGCTGGATCACGATCAGTATCTGGTTACCATGGAAACGACTCGTGCTTCGAAGCGTCCAACTGTTTATTTACATCAAAGGAAGGGATTGTTTGCATTATGCGAAAAGTATGAATATATTACTTGAAAGATATAAAAATAAATAGAACTGATATTTGTATACATAGGAATGTTTGTCGAAAATGGAGGTCTTTGATATGTCGGATGTACATGCACAGTTGGCGGATGTCTTTTTTGAAAAGCTCATATCAGAGTTACATTTGAAATACCCCATTCACACAAAATGTTTTATCGAAATGGGCAGCTCATTTTATACTGCTAACAAGAAATATTTTAACATACAGTCATACAAAAAAGTCTCCGTATGACAATAGTTTGAATGTGTTTTAGGAAAAATAGCAGTCTAAAATACATTCAAACAATCGTACGGAGACTTTTTTGTGTATATGTAGCATGTCGGTACGGTGGTCGACCGGGTTAGTATACATCTTTTAGCACGCTGTGACGTCACCAAAACCGACTTCGCAAAGGCATTTGATACGGTTAATTACTCTGCACTGATACATAAACTACAATACAACTTTAATTTCTCACCTCACCTAGCTTCTTTTATTTCATCCTATCTCAGCAACCGCAAGCAATTTGTCCGTCTAAACAATTTCACCTATTATATCCCCAGCTCTGGCATTCTTCAAGGGTCGAATCTTGTGCCTTTGCTTTTCGACTTATTTATTAATGATTCTAACTGTTTATTATATGCTGATGACATGAAAATTTTTAAAACCATAAATTGTGATGAAGACAGTTTTGAGTTACAGCGAGACATAGAAAATATTATAGCCTGGTCTACAAAATTTATATTATTCTTCAATGTAAATAAGTGTAAAGTGATGTCATACACAATGAAAAAGAATTACTTACAATCTAATTATTCTATGGATAACTTAATACTCGAAAGAGTAAAACTATATAAGGACCTGGGAGTTTGATGAAAAATTAACATTTTCACATCATATACATATTACTATCAAAAGTTCATATAAATCTCTTGGATTTATTATTCGCTGTTCCAAACATTTTCACAAACTATCCACTCTCATTTCCTTGTTTAATTCATTTGTTCGCTGTAAAGTAGAATATTGTAACCTAATCTGGTACCCAATATATAAAAATCATGTACAAGCCTTGGTTTTTCCCTCATGTTAACCAAGGGTAGGTGGGGAGGAGCTCAAAAAATTCAAGGGCTTCTGGCGCCAATATACCTTAATACGCCACTACTTGTGCTGTGTGTATGGGGTCCGTATTGACCCGAGTCCGCCTTTTAAGTCACAAAATATGTAGGTTATTTTTTAGGTTATTCTGTCGGAAAGTCCCACTTTACCCGGTCAAGGGTTCTCCTTCCTTAGGTTTTTCATTGGGAGAATCCCATTTGGACACAATAATTGCTTCGATACGATATTGTCCATTTAAGAAACGGTCAACAATTTAACTATAAGCGGTGCAATTGGCCATTAGTAATGAAATCTGTTATTTTTACCTCCCGCTACCCTTGGTAAGGGAGGTATAGGGATCGTGCTAAAATCACATATCGAAATTTTAGTAAATGACCACGTTTTAAGGTCCCTAGAATCCATTTTTAACATTTTCACGATGATGTCTGTATGTGTGTATGAATTTTGTCTTCGCTCTAACTCAAATACTATCATTCAGAAAATTCTGAAACCTTGTATTTCTACCCTATTCTAATACGAAAAGAAGCCATTAGATTTTGGTGTAAATCGGATAAACGAAAATGGCACTTTACTTGAAGCTCATAATAGTATTTCTTCAAAAAATGCCATTTTTCGCATTTTTGTCATTATGAAAATTATAGATTATTGAATTTTGTACAGGTATACATTAATACTTTTTCTATATATTTTACAGATAAATTTAAAAATCATATTTATTTTTTTCACCCCGAAGCCTAAGATAAACAAATTCCTTTGTTACACAGTTTATTTTTCAAATGAATGTAACTGACAGGTAAACGTCATTGTCAAAAAATTAATCACTTCAAATTAATAATAGTGACATATTAAATAATAAAGAAAATCGTAAATAAAGCAATAGTTATAGGCAATGGAACATAATATAGTTTGAAGCATTACTAAATACGTAGGTATGTATTTAAATTAATAAAAATTAAATAGCGGGAGGTTATGTGTTGGCCACATCAGATTTTTTTCTGAAAACAATTCAAGTATTGATTATAATAATATATTTGAATTAGTAATCGGTCCGTAATTTAGGGAACGCAGCATTTATCTTTTGTATAACCTTCTTATACCTAATTCCAGTGGCGTAACTACCAGTGTGCAAGGTGTGCCAGGCACACGGGCCCCGCGACATTGGGGGCCCCGCAGTACTTAAATGTTTAAAAAAATGAAATATGTATTACTGAACTTCAAAATTAATATATATACCACAGCCAGTACTGAATAATAATATATTTATTTATTTTTCAAATAAAACATTCATTCCGCTTTATTATTAGTCTTTCTATTGAAAATGAACGGGCTAAAAGTCTAGATATTTCTAATATAATTAATGTCTTTGCTGAACAAAAAGCTCGAAAGAAACAATTTGGCTCGTAGTATGATCACAGTTTTAACTAAAACGCTGTTTTAAGAAATGTCAAATTTCATTATTTAATAACAATAATAAATAATATCAAATTTATCAAAATATGATTTTAAAGCAGAACATAGTTTGTATTCAAACAAATATTTTTAAAAAAATCATTCTATACATGTAAAGGTGAAATTAAATATTGAAATTTAAATTTGACATTTCTTAAAACAGTGTTTTAGTTAAAACCGTGATCATACTTCGAGCCTTTTAGTTTAGTAATTTTTCTTTGTCTATAATATAGAATTATTAGTTTTTTTTAAAATAAATATTTTTTGTTTATACGTATTGTTTTTTTTTTTTTACTGTGTATTGTTTACATGGTAAATAAATGCACTCGCACTTATTTATACACGAAAGGGGAAAACATGTATTTGCACCTCCCTTAAAAAAAATGTAACTTTTAATTATAAGGCATTTGACCTTGAATGGAAAAAAATTTCGCCCGCGGCGCATTTATTATCTGAATACTTTACCTCACTAATTTTAAGTCACCACTAAAGACTAGGAACCCTAACACCCCCCCTGAAACCTGAATGTAAGGTCCAGCTACGCTATTGATAAGGCCCCATAAGAATTGTTTACACACGGGCCCCGTTTATCCTAGTTACGCCACTGCCTAATTCTACGACCCAAGGGCTTTCTGAAATACCCTATCTATCTATCTATTCGAGAAAATTTGAAATATTCACCATCTTAAACAATTACATAGAGTTTGTGATCACCAGATACAAAATCACATTCCTATGCTTGAATGATATTTAAAATTGGCGGCCTATTTCTTTTTTATTTTTATTGTCATAAATGAAAATAAAATATTCGCTTGAAGTTCGAATCGCAAGTTTCATCGTTACATCCTCTTAAATAGTGTTATCATTACACTTTTTACCTTCCTTAGATAAGGAATATATTGTCCCTGGTCAAATAATTCGGTGGAGTTTTTAATAAATAAGCGCGTTTTCAGGGTCCCTCGAATACGATTGCAGTAGTTTTACGATGATATCTTTGTGTGTATAAATAATGTATTGGTGCAAATAATTATTAAAATAAAAAGTAAATTACGAATAAACAACTCAAAATAGTTATATTTTCATTGAAGTAGATGTTTACCAGACGTCATCTTTATAATCTTACAGCCACCATATTTTCTCCGAAATGAACCATTCTGTCAAGCATTACTCACTCTTAGTCGTACGTGTTCGTTTGATGTTGGTTGCTTCGTTGCTTGAAGCTTTTAATAGGAGATGTAGATGACTGATTAGCTGTTGATCTCTTGTCAGCCATTTGATTGATGACACTACGTGATAGCAATTAATTAGCGTCAAGTTGTTGTGCTATGGAGCATTATAAATAATGTACGGAGAAACATACGTCAAATAGGATTACATTTCGTAGACGACGATATTTTATTTTTATATTTTGTTACTTATACATGTGATGAGTGGCCGGTTCCGGTTTGACACCAATACCTCGAACACGCTTTATAAATTGTTGTACCTAAATGATTGCTCCACAAGCTTGAATATCTATGAGGGAATGGGGATCGATTTTGATACAGCAATTAAGGTACCAAGGGTGTTATAAGGACAATAATGCCTGAGGTAAACAGTGTACTTTCCGACGGCCTCTGGCCAGGGTAATGTATGTTGCACACTTATCGATGAGCATCAGAGAGCATCGATGAGTTCATCGATGAAACAACAGTACTCATCCGTCATCGATAATTTTGTGTTTCATCAATGACAAATACATAAATTTTTTCTCTGACGAAAAACAGAAAAGTTGGTAATATTACCAGTGAAATGTTCCTACACCGTCGGTTTTTAAATTGATATTTCCCTAGTTTATTGTTGTTTGACACAAGTCAAAGTGACGTGAGGCACAAAAGATACGTGTGAAATGAGATACGTTCGTTTCATTGATGATCTTCGATGAAAATAGCAGCGCCGCGATTTTTCGTCGATGACGGGTGCGTTCTGTTGTTTCATCAATGAGCTCATCGATGCTTTCTGATGCTCATCGATAAGTGTGCCATAGGCTTTAGTTAAGGAAGGTATTGTTTTTGGTCAAAAAATGCGATGGGGAGTTTTAAATCAATAAGCACGTTTTAATGTCCCTACAATACGATTTTACTGGTTTTACGATGATGTCTGTATGTGTGTGTGTGTGTGTGTGTGTGTGTGTGTGTGTGTGTGTGTGTGTGTGTGTGTGTGTGTGTGTGTGTGTGTGTGTGTATGTGACAAATTTTTCTCCGACGATAACTCCAAAACTACAATTCTAAAAATTATGATTTTTTCGTATTATACTTCCTTACAACCCTATGAAGAGCTGATTAGATATTGGTTATAATTGATCAACCGGAAGTACCCTTATTTGAAGTTCTTAACAGTTTTTCTTGAAAAAACGCAGTTAAATATCATTTTCGATATTTTATGTGATTATCAATAGAAAGATTATCTTATTCTCTATATGTTTCGATTATACATTTTCCTTTATATTCAATAGATATAGAGTTATAGAGAGATTAACTTTCAAAAATCAGACAGCTTTGAAAAAATTATGAAAACATCAGATATATTAAAAAATTCTAATTGACAGATGTCAGTGTCAAGTGCAAAACCAAAGTGGAAAGTATATGATCTGAAAGTGATATAAGTGACAGTGTCCCTCGCCAGTGACTTCCATTGGCGGCCTTGCCTCAAGATAGGAACTTATAATGCCAGGAGTACGAGAAAGGCAAAAGAGAAGATGGAAGGACTGTATAACAGAAGATCTGAGGGAGGAAGAACTGTGTCATGAAGATGCGTTGGACAGGAATGAGTAGAAGAGAAGAGTAAGAAACAGCGACTTCTAATAAAATAGGGAAAAGTTGAAGAAGGGGGAAGTGTTAAGTGCAATATATAATGTACATACGTTCGTATTCGTATTATAATTGTATTGGATTTTAGAATGTGAACTTAGAAAATCTTAAAATTTTGAATTAAAATCAGGGCATCGAACCCAAACCTGAACCGAACCAAAACTGGAACCTAACCGTAACATTATACCGAACCCAAACCCAGAACCGAACCTCAGATATATTTTTCAATTGAATCCGAGTTGAAACCGAACCGGATATTAAAATTCGAAAATTGCTGCTTTCATTTTAAATTATTTTTATTTGTCATTCAAGAAAACTTTAATTCAATCTTCATTAAGTCGAACCGAATCCGAACCCCGAACAAAACTGCAAATTTTATTAATGCTTGAACCAGAACCGCACCCGAACCCATATCTCAAAATACAAATTAACTTGAACCTAAACCGAACCCAGTTTTTGGCGGGTTCGATGCCCTGGTTATTATAATTTTACTAATAATAATAATAATACTTTCAACAATTATTACTCTACAAGTAAATAAAATAATTGTATGTTTAATATACCAAATATTGCCTTTAATTCTGAATTAAAACAAAATATATTATATTATAGATTCTCCAAACATTCATTAAACTATTATCGTATACCTACGTATTTTTGTGTCAATGTAACCTAACCTGACCTTTTTCTACATTAAAAATATATAGTTTTAAATGAAATAAGCTATAGAAATATTGTTATTTTTATGAAAACATTTATAATAAACAAATTTTAAAACAAAATACAATATCTAACCTTTACGAAGTCTGCCTTTGCTTCTTTCCTTGGACTGCAAGCTACGGATCACGGATCATAACACCATTTCAATATTAAATAAACAAATATAGTATAAGTAGTACATAAAACACTTGATAAAGTTTATAATAATAAATGAAACGTTCAAATTGTACATAAATAGCTACGAAAACACTCATTTCACGTCACAAAAACATTGAGAACTGAGGACCGACGCTAGCACGCGTACGAATACCTACATTAATGCAAGAATAAACCAGAGAAACAAATGAATGATCAGACAACAGACAGAATTAATCTTTAAATAAAATAACAACATTGAACTGTTTTTATCGCGGTAAATTTAAATGTTTGAATATGTAAAAAAATATTAAAAATATTTTTTCATTTTAAATTATTTTTATTTGTAAAAAACTTTAATTCAATTTTTTTTAAGTCGAACCGAACCTGAACCCCGAACAAAACCGCAAATTTTATTAATGCTTGAACCAGAACCGCACCCGAACCCATTTCTCAAAAAACAAATGAACTTGAACCTAAACCGAAACCAGTTTTTGGCGGGTTCGATGCCCTGATTAAAATTTATGATATTTGTAAGTTATGTACATGATTACTAGCTGTCACGGGCCCCCATATCTGCTTGTCATGATTTTCTTATTTGCAGGGAATCTGTTGTTCTTTAAAAATACATAATTTAATTAAGGATTAAGAACAAAAGAAATATTTCAAAAAAATTACCTTTCAACGGCTTTCAATGGAATCAGTCGCCCACCGTTCGACAATTCCCGTTCGAAATAGTTCACAAAATTTATGATTAGCTTCTGACATTGCTTTGTTAAAGCTTTTGGGCATTATTATGGATGTATTTTAAGTATATTATTTATTAAAACAGATACGTAATACTGTAGCACAAGTCACAAATACTCAACGCAGAGAAAACTGACAACCAAATGACAATAGTGACAGAATCAATATTCGTTCGACATAAAATTTAATGTAAACAATGTCATGCTAACGTATGATATAAAAACCAGCTACAATTATTTTAAATGATTTTATATTTCGTAAAAGGAATAGAGATTGACTAAGAAATATTTGTAAGTTTCATTTTTATATACGTTTCTTAATAATAATATATTTTTTTCGTCCGTATTTAAAAATAAATATTTTCTACAAGTTATATTTCATTTTGTCAGGTGTTTTTTCAGGTCGATGAAGTAAGTCTTCTGCCTTTTCATTTTCCCTATAGTGTCAATAGCTCTGTTCGATGAGAAGTGCTTGAAGTGTAGAGCAGAATAGTGCAGTGCAGTGTAGTGTACACTAGTACAGTCTAATAAGCCTGTTTCACATTTTTCAAAAACTATTTTAAATGAAAGTTTATGGAATGATTTTCTTAGTAATAATTTTTATTTTAATAATTTGTTGTTATTTGTGGAAATAATTAAATAAAAAGATTGGCGTCCTGAAAAACTACCCCCCACTCCTGTGACGTAGAAGCACATACATTACATCATTAATAGCCAATAGGAAAATAGTTTTTCCATCACCTACGTTTATTCATATTATTTATATAAATAAAGGTAGGCTAAAGTTTGTCACATGTTAATAACAAAATATTTTAATTTGACATTTGACGCTGACATTACTCATTGTAAATGAATAATAAAGTAATAATGGTTAATTCAAATTACACTCAAGCTAAATCGGACAATTAACCGAAGGTCGATAGCTGGATGATGGCTGAATTTATATGAGAACGATTGTTTTACTGCTACCGAAATAAGGAGTGTTAAAGAGTTGAGGTAAAATAAAATATAAAAACTGAATTTATTATATAAATTAATAATATATTTTACTTTAAAGTTCTGGTCGTGATTCTTATTTGACAACTTTGACAATACACTTGACACCTTAGAACCGCTGAAGATGTATGTACTCTGACGTCACATTCTGTTTCAGATCACATGACTTATTCAAAATTTTATCCAAATTTCAAAAATTAATTGTAAAATATCTAAAGGATATTTCGTGATATTTTCAAATTTGAGGCTCTTTAAAGAACAATATCTTTTCAAATATAATACTTAGAAGTCATATAAAAATTCTTGCAACAGCCCTATTCTTGTG
This sequence comes from Ophonus ardosiacus, assembly GCA_943142095.1. Classification (NCBI taxonomy): domain Eukaryota; kingdom Metazoa; phylum Arthropoda; class Insecta; order Coleoptera; family Carabidae; genus Ophonus; species Ophonus ardosiacus. The sequence goes on from OW964839.1 coordinate 9,738,854, forward strand.
GTTTCATAAAACATACTAGTGTATATTTGGGCAAGTTTGCTCAGCTGTGAGTAATCAAGCCAAGCATAGCCAAAGGTGTAAAAGGTTAGGTTGTTTATAAACACAGTCATATCATAAAGCTGCAAAAAAGTGACTGCAGAAATATCTGTTTTAAAGAGCATAGTAAACTAATAAACGATTCTGACGAAGATCAATCATCACTTGATTCTTCATCAGATTCAGAGACAGATATATTAATTAATTCTTTATATAGCAAAACAAAATTTTAGGTTAAATAAACAGATGTGTAGATAAGATAGAATTAAAATGTCTACCGAACAACATTTAGCTACCCCCACTCCTAGTCTGCACTTTCTACACTACCTCGCGAGTCAGGTCATAAAAGTGAGCACTAGTTCTTAAAATTTTTGTCATCGAACAGCCTGCCAGAAGCTGCCCATTTCTCATAAAACATGTTAGTGCAAGAAAGTTAACACTAGGGCGGCCTAGTACATGTCATCGAACAAAGCTAATATCAGTTACCAAAGCAACGACTCATAATGGCCTTGGGCATTATATGTTATGTAAGAACCTGCTTTCAGGATAATATTCATTGCGACAAAATAAATATAAATTCGTTAGATAATAAGTTCATTATTTAACGCATTTTTTTTTATTTCATAACGCATTTTAATATTCCATTATTAGCATGGTCATGGTCTGGTAACAAACTACATTACCCAAGTCAAATAACAACCAATGAATTACATAATAAGTCCTTATCCAATCAGTTGAAGGTATTGAACGCCATATTTTCGTTATTTTATGGAAATGAAACGGAACAAGCTAACTTTGTTAACTTCTTAGGTGCCGAAATGTTGGGTTAAAATAATAAATTACAGAACTTAAACTAAAAAAAATCTGATGTGGCCAACACAAAACCTCCCGCTATTTAATTTTTATTAATTTAAATACATACCTACCTACGTATTTACTAACGCTGCAAACTGTTTCATTGCAGAAAACTATTGCTTTATTTACTACTTTCTTTTTAAAATGTCACTATTATTAATTTGAAGTGATAAGTTTTCTGACAGTGATATTTACTGTCAGTTAAATTCATTTGAAAAATGAACTGTGTAACAAAGGAATAGTTTTTATCTTAGGCTTCGCGACTAATAAAAAAAATTATTTCTAAATTTATCTGTAAAATATATAGAAAAAGTATTAATGTATTACAGTAGAAAATTCAATAATCTTTAATTTAAGATAGACATAAAATTCGAAAAAATGGCATTTAATGGCATTTTTTGAAGAAAACCCGTTATGAGCTTGAAGTAAAGTACCATTTCTGTTTATCCGATTTACACCAAAATCTAATGGCTTCTATTCCTATTAGAATAGAGTAAAAATACAAGGTTTCAAAATTTTCTGAATGATAGTATTTGAGTTAGAGTGCAAATAAAATTCGTACACATACACACATACACACATACATACATACACACATACATACATGCATACACACACACACACACACACATACATACAGACATCATCGTGAAAATGTTAAAAATGGATTCTAGGGACATTAAAACGTGGTCATTTACTAAAATCTCAATATGTTATTTTTAGCAGGATCCCTATACCTCCCTTACCAAGGGTAGCGGGAGGCAAAAAGCTAATATTTTTCTTAGGTGCAGTTTTGCAATCTCCGGGCAGAATTTTAGATGTAAGTTAAATAAACAATATTGAATCAAATTATTGAAAGCAATGATCAATTTATCATTTGACAGTTCATTTCGTTTTAGTTTTATTTATTAAACTGACAGTTAAAATTCTGACCGGAGATTGTAAAACTGGCCCTTACTGAAACAAATTGAACTGTTTTTCCATACTGTAAAAGTTATACATATTACTTTATTTTTCATCATTATAAAAACATGCTTTCCAGGGAAAATCTAAAGTTGAAAGTACAAAATTAAAAGTTTAAAGTAGGTACCTATTTATAAATTAAGTGAATTAGCGGAAACTTCTAGAGTTTTAAAAAATTGTTTCTCACTATAAAAATAAAATAAATATCGAAAACAAGATAAAATTATAGAAGAGGAAAATTTCAAATATTAAACGGATGAATAATAACAATAGATATTATAATAGTTATTTATGCAGTAAGTGCATTATGGATATACGCATATGAGGTTCATGTGAACTAATATTTCTACTTTTAATACATTTAACAAAATACATTTGTTGTTAAATAATAATAATATATTTATTTAGCCGTTAGCACTCACGTAGTCGTCAGCTAGTTACAACAATAACAGAAAATAACTACGAGCAATCATAAGCATCATTGTATAAATGCTATATATGAAATAAAATAAATTACAAACCAGAATAATTTCCAAGAAATATGATTTATATATTTATTTTAGACTTTAGTGTATTATTATTATTATTATTATTATTTTTATCATTGCTACTAATTATTGTTAGACAGTTGAAAGGGAATTATTAATTATATTTATTTTTTGTTTAATATCTGTTTATGTTGTGATGATCACTAGAATAAGCGGCATTGTCAAGTAAAGGATTGAGATTCATTGCTAGGTTTTCATTGTTTTAAAATAAAATATAGATTTGGTACAATTGATTAAATAATAAATTTAAAAAATATTATGTTCAAGTAAATTAAAATGTTTAATATTTATACGAGTACAATCATGGAAAAATCTGTTGTGGCCAGCACAAGACCTTCCACCTTCCGTCAATTCGATGTATTTTGTACAAATCCCATACCAAAAGTACCGTGGAACAGTTTCTATATAATATCATGTAAAATCGAACACGAACACATACTATTTTTTACAAATTCCATACCAAAAGTTCATTTGAAAAGGTTCTATATATCCAATAAAATTATGACAAACAAACACTACGTAAAATGCACTTGACACATTTCTTTATGCTTCAGCTTTCCCCTATTTTATTAGGGGTCGCTGTTTCCTCTTCTCTTCCACTCATTCCTGTCCAACGCATCTTCTTCACACAGTCCTTCCTTTCTCAAGTCTTCTGCGATACAGTCCTTCCATCTTCTCTTTAGCCTTTCACTGCATGTCACTTGCGAGGAACACTATGACATACTAATTTTTGATCCCATACTTTCCATATTTGGTTTTGCACTTGCAGCAGACATCTGTCAATTATAATTTTTTGAATGAGCAGCTGATTCCATGATAAATAGCAAAGCTGACTAATTCTTGAAAATTAATTTCTTTATAATGCTTTAACTCTGCATCTATTGAATATGAAGGAAAATGTATAATCAAACCATATAGAGAAGAGTATTTTCTTTAATAAATATAATAACAAAATGTCAAAAAATAATATTTAACTTCGTTTTTTTAAGAAAAACTGTTAAAAACTTCAAATAAGGGTACTTCCGGTGAATCAATTATAACCAAAATTTAATCAACTCTTCATAGGATGTACAGAAGAGGAATACGAAAGAATTATAATTTCTAGAATTGTAGTATTAAAGTTATCATCGGAGAAAAGTTTGTCACACACGGACACACATACACACACATACACACACGGACACATACACATACATACAGACATCATCTTAAAAATAGTAAATTCGTATTGTAGGGACCTTAAAACGTGCTTATTCATTAAAAACTCACCACCGAATTTTTTGACCAAAGACAATACCTTCCTTACCTAAACGTAACGGAAGTTAAAAACTGACACATATGCATTATCTAATACGCAAAGTGGCATAAAAAATATAATGTATAGTGTAGTTGCTGCGAATTTAAACTCTCTCTTTCGTGCTTTGAAAACAGCAGTTTTTTATAATGTCTGTTAAACTCCAAACGAAATTAATCGAGTTATTCTCAATTCTGCAAGGATGCTGATAATTTGATTTTACATGAACATGTAGTACAATTTAATCCGAACACAAACAATATTGATAATTCTATGCGTACAGCAATTTGATGGAGATTTGTTCAAATGTAATACGTAAATGGTATAAAATTGAGTTTATTGTTATGTAAAGTTTTGAATTATCGTACTGGTATTGGCATTGTTATGTATAGTAATCACTTGCAGTTCTGAATTAGAATTCCACTAGATTTACCTATTTATTGCACAAAATATAATCGCCACAGCAACTAAAAGTGTGTGTGTGTGTGTGTGTGTGTGTGTGTAATATAAGGTAAAATTCCCATTAAATACAAAATAATAATTGCGGCCAGCAGAGCACCACTTTTCAATTCAGTTTTTTTTTTTATTTATTTAACCAAAATGATCTCAAGGTCTCGGTAGGGTTATTAGCAGTAACAACTCTACACAACATTAGCAACATTTTGTGAAGTTTAATATATATTTAAAAAAATATAATGCGTTTTGCTGTTAATAAATCTTGTATTATACTGTATTCTGCCTTTCCCTGTGCATTTCTGTTCTTCCTTATTCTTACAGTTTCAATTACAATTTATTTATTTTTTTCATTATTATACATCTGTAATTATGCAAATATTGCAATTCTACATTTATATTATTCTGTGACACTTTCATTTCTTTCGTGAGTAACAAAAACAAACGCCACAAAACACATTACTGCATTTCACCACCACTTTACTCCACACAGCCTCCTATTCTCCCATTTTCACTGTGGAACAAAAGCACCACAATAGTGCATCAAGCAGGCTGGTGCCGGTGGTGTAGCAGACAAACGACGCGCTTCCAGACGATAGCTACATACGGCGGCGTCGTAATTTGCATAATGCAATTATCTGGAGCAGTGAAGGATTACACGTGCCGATGCTGTTGCTGTTGCCCTATCGTCCGACCAGCGTCCGGAAAGCGCATATTAACCCAATAATTAGCGGTCAGCAGTGATACGATGTATGGAGATTGCCTGAGTCTGGTTTATTGGAGCGATAGATTAAGGGAATTGGATTTGTTTTAGTGGAGAAACATGCAAGTAGTTTAATGATCAATTCCAATACAATTTAATTTTTAATCAAGATTTGTTACGAACATCTTGGAAATCGACAAGCTAACTTTTTGTTCATACATAATTTAATGGGGTTCCGTGGCCGCGTGACTGGGTGTCTGGTCGCGAACCTGGGGGAACCGGGTTCGATCCCGACTGACGCCAAATATTTCCAATTTTAAATGGCACAAAAGTGACCCCTGTGGTACACTCTCCACGCCAGCTATGAGTGCCCGTGAGGTGACGCCTGGTAAGCGCCCACACGGTAAAATATATCGTCATCATTACCGATGTCTATATGGGTAATATGCCGTGATGATATATTTATTTTATTTATTTTTACATAATTTAGTACGTGAGCACACATTTGCCCAGAGCTGGAAATTTTCAAGTACCATTACATTACCATTACCATTACTCGGTACTTAAAAAATTCATTACCTATACCATTACTCGGTAATTGTAATTAAAAATTCAATTACAATTACCAAGTAATGGTAATGGTATTTAAAATACCTGGAATTATGCGAAAGAAGTTGAATTGTAGTTAAAACTGATAATTAATTACATTTAATTGTTTACAGCATTACTTACTGACTACATATATAAACGCTTGCCACTAATATTTTTATTCTATTTTACGAGTTTCTTTCGATTACGAGTGACACTGTGTGATTGTATTATTTTTTGCGAAGACAATATTTTTGTTATTATTTGCAGGTAGGTTAGATTAGGTTAGGTCTTTTCTTCTTATTTGTACTACGTAGGTACCTACAATAATTTATCCTACATCAAACTTCGACATTCTACTTACAAATGTCACTGAAAAATATAAATTTCTTATAGTTAACACATTGCATTTCTTGCGTTTAACTTATGGTAATTCAAGTACCATTATCATTACTTGGTAATTGTATTTGATTTTTTAATTACAATTACCGTGTAATGGTAATGGTAATTAAAAATTTTAAATACTGAGTAATGGTAATGATGAGGTAATTAATTACCAAAATTATTCATTACTTTACAGCTCTGCATTTGCCTGGGCAGTGAACAAGGCTGATCCGTCATACGTGACGCGTCACGATCATACGGTTAAACTCGGGGCGAGCCGAACGTGGCTTTACGTTAATTCGGGTCATAGCCTACGTTACGTTGTTAATACAAGGCCTGGGGGTCTATTCTAATTCATAGCCACATGTGCTATCCGCTATCCGCTATATAATTTCCACTACTAGCCAACAGATGGGGGTCCCCATCCCGCTATCTGACTTGAATCCATTTGTTGGCTAGTAGTGGAACTTATTAATATTGTCAAATGTCAAGTTGACAAGTAGTTTGGCTTTTCAATTTTGTGATCAAATACTTTTGTTCGTGTGTTATATCAATAATATTTGATTAATATCTATATCCTCCTCTTAAGCTATTCCAAATTCCTTTGAAACGTTTTGACAGCATTCACATAGATTTAGTTGGTCCATTACCACATTCTAAAGGACACAAATACATTTTAACTTGCATTGACCGATTTACACGTTGGGTCGAAGCAATTCCACTGACAAACAGTAAAGTTGAAACAATTACTGAAGCATTTATCTCAGGTTGGGTATCTAGGTTTGGATCACATTCCATAATAACTACAGACCGGGGAAAACAATTCGAATCCTCAATTTTTAAACAATTACTTAACATACTAAACACAACCAGACTCCGCACAACTGCTTATCACCCTGAAGCAAACGGAATCATTGAAAGATTCCACAGACAACTCAAAACTTCACTAAAAACTTATAACAACGCAAACGACTGGTTCGATAATCTACCATTAGTTTTGTTAGCAATACGTTCAGCATTCAAAGAAACAATAAATTGCAGTAGTGCAGAACTAGTGTACGGAATGCAACTGCGTTTACCAGGCGAATTACATAAAAGTCACAATAACAAATATTTAGAATATGTAAATTTCCCATTGTATCTGCGAAAATTAAAAAATTGTTTAAACAAAGCTCAAGCAATCCCACTGAAAGCTCAAAATAAATACAGATACACCTACATGCATCCAGATCTACAAACTGCAAGACATGTGTACATACGAACAGACTCAATTAAAACCCCGTTACAAAATCCATATACAGGCCCATATAGTATACAGAGTAAACATGATAAATATTTCACAATACACATAAAAAACAAAATAGAAAACATATCAATCGATAGATTAAAACCAGCAAACATTGTACAACACAAAAACGAAAAAATAATGCCGTAAAAGCAGGGGAGACATCAAATAATTGTAACCATATTGTTATTCATATATATTGTGTTTTCTTTTCTCTAATATATGTTATTCTTGTACCTTCTTATTTTTGTCTAGGGGGAGGGTATTGTAGTGACATGTGTCATTGGAAAAGTTGACAGTGACAATGACACATGTCATTGTAGTTTGGACATTTGACTTATGTCAATATAACTAGTTAAATCAAGTGGCCAATATCCTTCTCTATTATTATTATTGTCGGGAGGTGGTTCATTCTTGCCCCTGTACTGCGACCTATCTGGTCTATTGTACCCTCCGTGTTTCCTCCTATTCTAGGAGCCCTGTATGTTTTGTAAACTCCAAGATTTTCTTTAGACTAATGTCTTTTAGTGTCTCAGTGTGCAATTTCTTTGCTCCTAAAAGACTATGTCTGCTTGCCATAAATGCTTCGCAGTGACATATTAAGTGTTCAGGGGTTTCATCCTCTTCTCCACATCCTCTGCATGTTGGTTCTTGTTTGAGGCCCTACCTATGCAAATGTTTATTTAATTGACAGTGTCCTGTTACCAGTCCTGTTATTAGTCTGACATCTTGCTTGCTCATTACAAGTAAGTTGTCTGTTCTTTTCTTGGATGGCTCATTCAGGAAGAGCTTGGAATGTCTTTGGCCTGATGTGGCTGTCCAATGCCGTTTGTGCCATTGCCAAAGCAAAGTATTAAGTTCTTGCTTAACTGTTTGCGCAGTTATTCCGCAAGCAGGTTCTGGTCCTATAAAAGGTATATTTGTCCCATCTTTTGCAAGATGGTCGGCTGCCTGGTTTCCTTCAATTTCTGAATGCCCGGGTACCCATATCAATCTTAATTTATTCGTCGCTCCTAAGGCATTCAATCTGTGGATGCAGTCCAGAATTAGTCCTGAGCCTACCTCACACGAGTTTAGTGCCTTAAGTGCGGCTTGGCTGTCTGTTACTATGGAGATTCTTCTATTGTAATAGTTTTTCTCCAATAGTAATTGCACGCTGGTTAAAATTGCGTGTACTTCTGCTTGGAATACTGTTGCATTTGTCCCAAGTCCAACCGATTGGTTGTGTCTTAGTCCCTTTGCTCCATGTATTCCAGCTCCGGTTCCATTGGTTGTTTTGGAGCCGTCTGTATAGATGACTATGTCGTCTCTTTCCACTGGACTTTGAGAGTGTTCCTTCTCTAACAACCATTGTTAGTGTTATGTTAAAGTAGTAACGTATTGTGTATAAATAATTATTCGAGTTTTAGTTTTGATAGAATAAACATCTAAATCATATTTTCTATATAAGTGTTGCATTTTTATTTTTTATGTTTTACAATTTCATTTCTATTAAGTATTTTTACATCTTGTAGCGGCTGATCCCGCTCCAACCTATTTAAAGTATAATAATTATTTATAATTCTAACAAATAGCACATGTGGCTATCCGACTTAAATCCATCTGTTGGCTAGTAGGGGAACTTATACAGCGGATAGCGGATAGCACATGTGGCTATCCGACTTGAATCCATCTATTGGCTAGTAGTGGAACTTATACAGCGGATAGCGGATATCACATGTGGCTATCCGACTTGAATCCATCTATTGGCTAGTAGTGGAACTTATATAGCGGATAGCACATCTGGCTATGAATTTAGAATAGACCTCCGGGAAACATTACAATATCTGTGAAAAAGATCCTTAGTTCCGAGAAACGCCGTTTTGGAGTGACTTATTCCACTGATGACATTACTGATATCTGTGTACAAAACAGATTGAGACACCTAGATTAGCACACCTAGAAAACTTATTTGTATATAAATAAATAAAATATTATTTACATTTGTATTTGTTGTACATTATATTTGTTTATAATTTTGAAAAACCATATTAACAGCGTTACTACGTGGTTACAACCGCTATAGACAAATAATACTCTTTAGACCGGAAACTTATGTGTACTTACACTGAACATTACACCTGGTGGTTGGAATAGAACTAGAATGTGAATTAGACAACCCGTTTTTGAATTTTATACAAAATATTGTAGTTTTGTTTGTTGATATAAATTTATTTCGATATTAAAATGCATGTGCATAATTTTATATATACTTTTTCATTTATACATAATTTTATTTTTCAAAATTGATTTATGTCGTCTTCATTCAAATAATGTAACGGTTTAACAAAACGTGAATTGAATTACTTATATGAACTTATCAACACATAAAATTAAAGTATGCTACATTAAAAAGTTGCCTAATAGACACACAGATGTTACAATAAATAATCAAATTGAATTATATAGAACCGTGATAGAATCGAAAACACAATTCAAAATATGTCAAGTTCATAAATTTACGTCGAATTCAAATGTTTCCTACGCATCCTTAGTTTCCACCTCCGAAAAAATACGTGGACCAATAGATCTTAGTAATAAAAAATCTGATGTGGCCAGCACATGACCTTCCGCAAATTCCATGTTTATAATAGTAATGAGATTTAAGTAAAGTATCATTTTCAGTTCCGGTTGATCGTTTATAAACAAAATCTAATTTGTTGTTTTAATAAATAGAAGTCTGTAATACGAAATTAATTTCGTGCCAAAAATAATCGATTATCATGGGCCTATAGCGCTCACCATCAACTATAACAGTTCGACCTTCATCATTTTCGAAAAAAATAAGTTCCAATGACGCCACCTGCCCATAGTGCGCACCAAACAGTCTCATTTTGACATGTAATGGTACCTCGTAAATCACATGAAGATTTTCGTCTGCCCATATCTGGCAATTTTGCTTATCATCATACCCAGAGAGGAGAAAATGTGCCTCACCAAAGAAAAAGATAATCCACGAAAAATCATCAACTTCCAAGTGCTCTAAAAACGCAATCTGTGTAAATTCTTTGCCGTACATGATCCATGTCGTAAATGTGTAGTTGTAAACCAATATTTGACATTTTGAAAACACGTACTTATACTGACAGATTGATATTTACAAATCAAATATATTTCTACTTAATTCTTCTTAACACGGTTTCATTTTTAATGTAAATGTGACAGTGACATTTGTTTAAATACGTCAAAATTTTATTAAAGTAATATGTTTTTGTTTGACGCATGGGTCAGATGATGTACAAAAATAAATTATTTTATAAATTTATATTTAAAGTTATTTAAAGTTTTTTAAAGTTATATTATCGTAGAATTGAAGATTGTACCATTATATTATATTTTTAATAGTAAAAGTTGCTGAAAAATTATATTCAATGCAATTTTTTCAAGAAAAACTGGTAAAAGCTTGTATAAGTGATACTTCCGGTTATCTTCGGCAAAATTTCAAAATTTTCTGATTGGTAGTATTTGAGTAATCGTGTCCACAGGATCCACACACACATACACACATACACACACACATACCTTACCTAGGGTAGCGGAAGGTAAAAAAAAAGTTTTTAAACAACGGGAATAAATCGCGCAGTCATCACCGGTTTTAAAACTAGAATTTTTGGGATTTTTGGCTAGATTCCCAGATTTGAGTTGTTTCCCAGCCTTCTCCAAAGAAAATTGAATTTTTTCTTGAAAATTTTGTTAGAATTTGATTAGAATGCTCAAAGGATTATGACAACTTATAAAAAAATATGAAAGTTAGCCCAGGCACACTTAAATATTTAAGTTTATGAAGCTTTCGGGAGCAGTCACGAGATGGCACACACAAGTTTTAAAACCTTACACTTTGCGGTTTAAAGTTATTTTGAATAGGCTATTCCAGCTCAATCAAATTAAAAGAAATTAGTAAAATAAAGCGAAAGTATATGTTTAATAATGAATATTAATAAATAAATAAAATGATATAATTAAAATATTTCGAAAATAAGGAAACTTTTTGTTATAGCGTAGCATCACGAATATACAGGGTGTCTCAATAAGCTTGCTCACTATTGGTAACTTTTTTATTTGAAGAGATACGAGGTTGGTTAAATTAGCAAAATTGTGCCATTTTATATTAGAAAATTGGTCATGTAGACAAAATAAAAATTGTGTCAGCGGTTCCCAAAATTTGGGAGAAAATATATATTTTTTAAATGGAACTATATATTTTTTATTATCTTATTGGAAAGAGTATTTTTTTCTCTTTCCAATAAGGTAATGTTGTTTATGTACGATTTTTTCAAATAAACGTGTTATTTACGTTTAAAGATAAAAATTATCTTTTATTAGTTTAGGTCAAGTAAACTATGGAAACAATTGTCTTTTATAAAATTATTATTTTAATAATTTATTTTACAGTAATAACAAAACAAAGAAAATATTCAAATTGAAAGCCATTATTTCTTTCGCACATTTAAACACTTTTGGAAAGAGAGCCGACCGTTCTACGTAACTGGTGTCTAGATATAATTTTCCATATAGCAAGATCATATCTAACTTTTCTTCATTTGTAAAGTTATTAAACATTATTAAACACAAAGAACTTTACGGGAAAAATTATTAAACGCCAAACAAACAAAGAATCAATTGTTTCCATGGCTTACTTGACTAAAAACTAATAAAATAGTTTACAAAATTTAAATTTTTAACCTGAAATAACTCGTTTACTTGAAAAAATTGTACATAAACAACATTACCTTATTGGAAAGAGAAAAAAATACTCTTTCCAATAAGATAATAAAAAATATATAGTTCCATTTGAAAAATATATATTTTGTCCCAAATTTTGGGAACCGCTGACAAAATTTTTATTTTGTCTACATGACCAATTTTGTAATATAAAATGGCACAATTTTGCTAATTTAACCAACCTCGTATCTTTTCAAATAAAAAAGTTACCAATAGTGAGCAAGCTTATTGAGACACCCTGTATACGGAGTGTTAATTGAAAAGCGGACCATAGGTGTTCAATATGGGAAATCAGATTTTCCTTGTGAAAAATATTCCATTTAATTTTTGACAAAAATATTTCAAATAAATGTTGCAGAGAATTAAATTCTACATCTAAATCACTAATCTGATTTTTTTTACATGTTTAATAAGCTGTAAAATCTAATTTAAAATTTTATAAATATTGCTTACTCTTGGTGACAGCCATGGATTTAAAGAAATTACAAAGAAATGCATACAGTTTGTATTGTCAAAATTTCGATTTTGTAGGTTACAAAATAAAAATAAATAAAATCCGTGCAGTGATTTATATTTAGTTTATAAAATAAATAAATATATCATCACGGCATATTACCCATTTCTGGGTGTGCCAGTATCTACAACACATGTAGACATCAGTGGCGGCTCGTGGTATTTTTGAGCGGGGGGGCAAATTAATTTGTGGTCATGGAACTTTATTTAGAAATCCGATTTGCTTACTAATAATTTTAATATTAATTATCAACAAGAATGTAAATACAATAGAAAAAACTAGAAGAAGACCTCCAAAAACAAGAAATAACGATACAAAAATATATTACAATAGAAGGAAGTAGAAGTAACAAGATAAGAATAAGTAGTAAAATTGGAATATTACAATACTACACATTCAACCTTTGAGTAACGCAAGTTGTATACGACTGAGACCTGAGACTGAGGTGCTTTGTGAGATTTGCTCTTACTACGCGAAACGCGAGGTACGAAGTGCTCCGAGTACGTGCGATTCTTTCCGAATCACAACGGGGGCTTGCCACCTCTGCGGCTCTCTCACTCAGATATTGGGATTATTTTTATGAATTAATTTACAAGCTTGAAAAATAAGCAAAACATTCATTTGGAAATTAAAATATCAATTTTGTTAAAAAAAACTCTTCGATGATTTTTTTAAATACATGCATATTTATTTATTAAAATTCGTAAATAAATTTTTTTGAAAATACTTTATGTATGTTGTTATATCAGTTTTACAGAATGTTTACTTTAACTTTAAATTATTAATTTGTTTCATACAAATAAATTCTGTATAACTCCATATTAATCATTAATATCATAGAATTTATTATAAATATAATATATACATATTTATTATTTAAATAATAAATCCAATGTTTAAATGCGAACAAACCGGTAAATAGATTTCATATTTTCATAAGAATAAGAAAATAATAAGAATACTAAAAATATAGTGTACCCATTAGCACGGATAATTTGCTGTAGAACATGAGTAAAGAAATCAGTATTATAGATGGCCAGGGGGGGCTTGCCGCCTCTGTGTGCAGCGTGACCCGACGCACGTCTCACTTGTGCATCACTGGTGAGCGCTGCACTAGTTACTGCACAAGTTTGGGACGTATCGCGGAGTATAATGCCATAATTTTTCTCTGAAGGGGGCATGCCCCCTCAAGCAGAATTTAATGCATATTGCGCTGTTGAGCGGCACAGCGCTAATTTCAATTTAAACAGTACATTGTTTAATGCTAACTATAGGATCAAATTGATACTTTTATAATAATTAATCTATAATATATTGATGTAAAAAAATCTGAGGGGGCACTGCCCCCTCTGCCACCCTGGACGAGCCGCCACTGGTAGACATTGGTAATGATGACGATATATTTTACCGTGTGGGCGCTTACCAGGCGTCACTTCACGAGCACTCATAGCTGATGTGGAGAGTGCACCACAGGGGTCACTTTTCTGCCATTTAAAATTGGAAATATTTGGCGACTGTCGGGATCGAACCCGGTTCCCCCGGGTTCGCGACCAGACACTCAGGCACGCGGCCACAAAAAACAAAATATTTTTAAGGACTTAGGGGTAGAATATAATTATCTCTAATTTTCATTTGAAAATCAAATTTCTGACAATTCAATATCTGTGTAATTTTATGGAAAGTTTTGCACAAGAAAAAACTGATTTACCATGTTAAACGCTTATGATCCGCTTTTTAATTATCGACGTGTATATGCTGATTAGTATTTAACGAAGGAGCGTAGAAAGTTTCAAATGGCGGATAAAATTTGGTAATTGAGCCCTTGTAAACCTAAGTCAACATATAATTGAGGTCAGGAATATTTCCAAATTAACTTTGTAATAAGTAAGCAATTGCTGAATAGTTATTATTTAATATTATTAATTAATACGTGGGTCGGTTCACAATTACTTTGCTGACTTAGCTTTACAGAAATATATATGTTCGAGGTCTGTCCGAAAAGTATCCGACCTTCCTTCATATCTTCGCGCCTGACAATTTTAGCGCCCTCTGCCGGGTACGAGTGTCAACTGTAAAGCTTCACGAATTCCCTAGATGCCGCAGTTTTGGTCGGATCGCCTTAGTTTACATGCAGCATGCGTTTGTTTACAAGGTGTTTTTATTTTTGTCGCATTTTGCTATTGTAAAAAATGACGGAAAGATCGGAACAACGAATTTGCATTAAATTTTTCTTAAAACTCGAAAAGAGTTGTGTGGAGACCATCGAAATGATGAAGACGGCATTTGGGGACGAGTGTATGAGCAAAACACAAATAAAAGACTGGTATAAACGATTCAAAGATGGCAGCACATCTGTTGGTTGATAGTAACCCGACAAAAACACCGGATAATATCGAATGTGTGCAACTTGTGATCAATGAAGATCGTCGATTGACTGTGCGAGAACTAGAATATGATCTGAGAATACCAAAAACTAGTGTTTGGAAGATTTTAACTAAAAATTTGCAAATGGTTCGTGTGTGTGCGAAATTTATTCCGAAATTGCTAACGGTGGAGCAGAAAAACCTTCGCCTTGAAATCGCTCAGGACAATTTGTAAATGGTCAATAATGATGAAAATCTCCCATCGACTTTTGCCTGTTCCCAAGATTAAAATGTCGCTCAAAGGACACCGATTCGACGACAAAGAAACAGTCGAAATTAATATGACGAATGCTCTAAAGGCAATACCAAAACACGAGTTCCAAGACTGCTTCCAAAAGTAGAAAGGCCGTTGGAAGCGTATTCTTCAATCAAATGGGGACTACTTTGAAGGATGCCACCAGCCCGATGACACAAAATAACAGCAGCGGGGAAATATAAAGGAAGGTCGGATACTTTTCGGACAGACCTCGTATAGCCGACTGTGCGATAGGGTAGAAGAAGACGTTTACAGTAGTCCCTAATAAAGACATGATAGATCCTTTCGTATAGTTGTCGGATTACGTATTGAATTTTATATTAGCTGCTCATTTTACTTCTTTATTACCTCCCGCTACCCTTGGTAAGGGAGGTATAGGGATCGTGCTAAAAATCAAATATCGAGATTTTAGTAAATGACCACGTTTTAAGGTCCCTAGAATCCATTTTTAACATTTTCACGATGATGTCTGTATGTGTGTGTGTGTGTGTGTGTGTGTGTGTGTGTGTGTGTGTGTGTGTGTGTGTGTGTGTGTATGTGTGTATGTGTACGAATTTTGTTTGCAATCTAACTCAAATACTATCAATTATTATTATTTGAGTATACGTGAAGATAATAATTAAATCAAATATAATAATAAACCTTTCTTCACAATTTTTTATTAACAAAATGTACATTTGTTAAACATCATTCCTCAAATTAATATTATCCCTAATTTACTATTTTATTACTAATTTATATTTTATATTAAATTATCAAGTATAATAAAAATATTGTGACTGACATAAAAATTTGAAATAATTTTGACATATTTATAAATATTATGTTTATTATATTATTGTACTACAACTGACGATGATTGCATTGCAATCGAAATGTACATTTTGTTAATAAAAAAATTGTGAAGAAAGGTTTATTATTATATTTGATTCAAATACTATCATTCTGAAAATTCTGAAACCTTGTATTTTTACCCTATTCTAATAGGAATAGAAGCCATTAGATTTTGGTGTAAATCGGATAAACGGAAATGGAACTTTACTTGAAGCTCATAATGGTTTTTCTTCAAAAAATACCATTAAATGCCATTTTTTCGAATTTTCTACTGTAATACATTAATACTTTTTCTATATATTTTACAGATAAATTTAGAAATAATTTTTTTTATTAGTCGCGAAGCCTAAGATAAAAACTATTCCTTTGTTACACAGTTCATTTTTCAAATGAATGTAACTGACAGTAAATGTCAATGTCAGAAAACTTATCACTTGAAATTAATAATAGTGACTGTGATAGTGATATTTTAAAAAGAAAATAGTAAATAAAGCAATAGTTTTCTGCAATGGAACAGTTTACAGCGTTAGTAAATACGTAGGTAGGTATGTATTTAAATTAATAAAAATTAAATAGCGGGAGGTTTTGTGTTGGCCACATCAGATTTTTTTTAACTTAATAAAAAGTCATTTTATATTTTCGAATTTAAATCTTTTGTGCTTCAACCCAGATCGACCGTTCCTCATTCACAGCTGTAACAACACCGAGAAATCAGTAAGTAAATATTATTTTCTTATTACCATTCACAAACTAGTTTGATACAAGTTGTACCTTCCAATCTGGCAAGAACCCATTATAAATTTTATTTGCTAATTCGCCTCATAAAGGCCGGTTACATTCTGGCAAACAGAGTTCAGGGTACGGGCACTGGCACTGGCACTTGAAAATATGCACAGACCCAGAATTTGCTTTTGTATACGCAAGTTTGTTCCTTACCCGAACGGTACGTATACTGGATGTCTACTTTTTCCCGAACCATAGGAAATAAAATGGTAAAATTTTCATATCACTTAATTTCTGCCCCATTTATTTTAGTTAGAAGAAAAGTGTAAACACAAATTTTTTTCAGAGTTAAAAACTGCATCTAATGCCGCTTTCATAAGAGCCGACTTTTCGCCGTGTGCTGAACATAGAAATTACCACTGTTGTTTATGGCTGTATTCACACAATACGAATTACGCCGTCCACGGCGTAAAGTGTGTTTAGCCGCACTGACAATACCGGAGCCGTTTCCGTTGCTAGCTAATGGTACTTTACACACACACACACACACATACAAACACACACACACCACACACACACACACCACACACACACACACACACACACACACACACACACACACACACCTCTACAGTGCCGTTGCG
The DNA here is from genome assembly GCA_943142095.1 of Ophonus ardosiacus. Lineage (NCBI taxonomy): Eukaryota > Metazoa > Arthropoda > Insecta > Coleoptera > Carabidae > Ophonus > Ophonus ardosiacus. Next base: position 9,756,118 of record OW964839.1, read on the forward strand.
TTGTTGGCTCTCCCTGATGGAAGAAACATGAGTACTGTTCTCAACAGGCACTGTCTCCTTGTGCTAACGTATCTGAAAATGAGTCACTAGTTTATTTTCTACGAATTCAATTAAAATAACAATATTATTTAACATTCATTTTCGGTAAATAAATAGTAATAAAGCAATAGTAATATAATAAAATTTGTTGTGGCCACCACAAGACCTACCATCAATTCGATGTATTTTGTACAAATCTCATACCAAAAGTTCCTTGGAACAGATTCTATATAATATCATGTAAAATCGAACACGAACACATAGTATTTTTTACAAATTCCATACCAAAAGTTCATTTGAAAAGGTTCTATAAATCCAATAAACATACACTAAGTAAAATGCACTTGATACTTCCTTATTTCTTCTTCAGCTTTCCCCTTTTTTATTAGGGGTCGCTGTTTCCTCTTCTCTTCCACTCATTCCTGTCCAACTTCTTCACACAGTCCTTCCTTTCTCAAGTCCTCTACGATACAGTTCTTCCATCTTATCTTCACTATGATATACCAATTTTTGATCCTATACTATCCATATTTGGTTTTGCACTTACAACTGACATCTATCAATTAGAATTTTTTGATTATATCAGCTGTTTTCATGATAAATAGCAAAGCTGACTAATTTTTGAAAATTAATTTCTTTAAAATGCTTTAAATTTACATCTATTGAATATGAAGGAAAATGTATAATCAAACCGGATAGAGAAGAGTATTTTCTTTAATATATATAATAAAAAAAATGTCAAAAAATAATATTTAACTGCGTTTTTTTAAGAAAAACTGTTAAAAACTTCAAATAACGCTACTTCCGGTGGATCAATTGTAACCAAAATCTAATCAACTCTTCATAAGGATGTACAGAAGAGGAATACGAAAGAATTATAAATTTTAGAATTGCGGTATTGGAGTTATCGTCGGAGAAAAATTGTCACACACGGACACACATACACACACACACATACACACACACACACACACGCACACGCGCAAAGACGCACTCACATACATACAGACATCATCTTAAAAATAGTAAATTCGTATTGTAGGGACCCTAAAACGTGCTTATTCATTAAAAACTCACCACCGAATTTTTTGACCAAAGACAATACCTTCCTTACCTAAAGGTGACGGAAGGTAAAAACTGCTTTGATGGTAAATTACTGAAACCTATACACTTAAAAAAAAACATTGCTTATTTAAATTTTAAAATAAAAAATACCATTTACTTAATAATATTGTTATGTTCCTCGTTATGTTCTTAATAACAAAGTCAGTTTATTTTTGTCGCATGTTTGCGTGGTACTTTGTTATTTTCTCTAGCACGTCTTTCAATAGCATTCTAAATTCCAACCGTTTGTCAAACGTCAATTACAGTTTCAGCACATAATAAACAAACTCTAAATGGTCTATTATACCTTCATTCCCAAAACAAGAGCTCTGAAAAATAGAAAAATATACTAAGTCGGGTTATATTGAGAATATGAAGAATATAAAGTTAAAAATAAATGAAAATATGTAAACGTCGGTATATTTTTCCTTCTAAATTCTTTCTCGGCGAAGACAAAAAGGAGGAATGAAAATATACGGAAAGATATGTGGAAGTTTAAGTTATGAACGAATATATTACTTTAAAGTATGTCCAGGATAAAAGTCCGTTGACTTTAAAGCAACGTGCACCTAGAATACAAAATTAGGTTGAACAAAACGGAATCGTTGCTTCCGCCAATAAATTTTACTTCTACCTAATAAATATAAATCCTAAGGAAGCTACTTGTAGAAACAATAGGTAAACAGAATGTCTCACAAATATTCAGCCATTTTAAAAATATTAGATAGATAAACCCAAAAATTCAAATCTACAATTATTTCTCATTTACTAGGACCAAAGTTGTGCTTATCTAGATAACATTATCTAAAATTGTATCAAGATAACGTAGTTAGTATCTTTTATCTAATATCTAAATATTTTTAAAATTAATATCTATTATCTTATCTGTTTTATAACATGCAGAAGAAAGATAAGATAACCATTATTTATGTTAGGTCCATCTATACTCAAATCAAAATACTATTTAGCAAGTTAGGACAAGCACAACCTACCGCATAGCATAGTGCCGTGTCGTGTGTTCTCCGTCGCCGGTGTGTCTGCCGGCGTAAACTTACTTGTGATGTGACGTGTGATCGTGATTCGTGAGCAATAGTGAGCAACATTATTTATGAAAATATTCATTTATTGGCATTTTTATATTCTTAATTTTATGTAAAATAGGCGGAAAAATTCTCACACCAAGACGCAATCGCCTATCTGATATTAACTTTGAGAAGGAACTGTTTTTTAAAAAACAATAATTTACTATTATAAAAATATATGTACATAAATATTTTTAGAATAGTGTCTATCTTTGTTTTGTATGTTATTAAATAAATATGTACAATGAATATTTTTTGTTTCCTTTTCACACATCGTATCAATCAAGCATAAACAATTAAAGAAAATTTTGTAAGAAATAACGGTTGCTTACTTTTCAGGTATCTTATCTGTTATCTAAAACTTTTTATCTAGATAACATGTAAAGTATCTGTTATCCTTATCTAGATGTATTGCGCAAATTTATCTTTTATCTGTTATCCAGATAACGAAAATCATTATCTAACCCAACACTGACTAGGACATTAGTTGTTAAAGAAAAGTAAAAATTTCAGCTAAAATGTGTTCGCAAACTTAAAATAACTGCGAAAAAATAGCCAATTCTGACACTATTGCGAAAAATAATCAAAACATAAGATTTTTTCGTTGTCATGAAAGTAATTGCAATAATAGTTTGAAAATTCCATGCATAGCTGCCCAAGTAATAGATGACGTCAAATATTTAAAAATTAATCGTAAATTTTCTTCTTTTATGAACAACAGAAATAGTTATTTGTGTATCAAGGTACTGAAGTTCTACTTTTTATCACGAATATGGAATTTAGTTGCCGAGACCGTATGGTCGAGGAAAATAAACCATATGAGTGATATTAAATTTTATTTATATCGAAAATATGTGAAAATGGAAAGAATATTTTATTTTTAGAGGTTATGTTTACGTTACTCTCAGTCTGACACTCAGTGTTGCTAACCTCCGAACATTGAGGTTATCGTAAAGAACACACAAAATGTTGCTTTATTTCAATATTCTTCATCGAAATTGTTTGGTTCAATGTTCTTGCACATATTTCTTGTCATTTTACGTACCAATTTATTATTATATATCGTACATCTACTGAAATTATCTTACATGTACAATAATTAATATAAGGTTGACAACAGTGCATTTGCTTAAAATCGACGTATAATGGATTACTTTAGTGCCGATTTCTGAACTTTTAAAGACGATTTTTGTGCGGTGACGATTTCGAATAATAGTATATTGTGTTATTAGGAGTGTGTGGTGAGCATGTAAGTTTGCACGACGAGCGGTACGCGAGTCGGACAACTGCATGCGAGGCACACAATGACACTTTTACTCCGAATGACACATTATATTTTTTCTTCAAACGTACGTATTTAAATAAAATAATTACAACTTGACGTTACAATAATCATAAATATTTTACGTGAAGGACGTTTGATGATTTCAATTACTCTGTTGCTATGGATACTTTGTATTTGTTCATTTTTTGTAATAAACATTCAAGTGAAAATTTTCACGTTTTGACGTTTAAATAAAAACTATGCAATTCTATATTCTCCTTATGTGCAATTATATCAGAATTTGAAGTATTGCCATGTACGGCCCTTGAAGTTGTTCAATTGAATGGAAGTTCGATAATATTGTTGAAGAATATGATATGTCGAGGAATCGCTGAAAAACAGTATTAACTTTTCATATCACTTTAATTCTAAGTATTCTTATCGTCATTACCAATATGTAAGTCTGCTATTTTATAATATGTTATTTCCTTAAATATAAACTGTTTATATTTCAATTTGTAGGTTATCTTGGTTAACTTGGGGCGATATGACAGGTTTCTATTTTACAAGTTCCTTCTTATTCGCTCATTTTATGTAGTTGCTATGGATATTTATTTCATTTCTACCTTGTGAATCAAGTCACAAAAGATGTCATTTTTATAACGTTTAAAGAAAAAATATTATTTGCAATATATGCGGAAAAGTATGGACTGGAGATCTTTTACACTGTTGTGCCAAGTTATGAAGAAGTGGTAACACCGCAGAAAAAGTTGAGCATCAATCACTAATTTTATGAATCTATAATACAAAGTTAAATTCAGCCGTTTCGTAAGGCATTAAAAGCCGATATTACATTATTCAACTTTAGTGGAAGTAAAGGACAAATTCGGTTGTCTCAACCAAAGTTATATGTAATTTAGGAGTTGCCAGTTAAAAGCAAACCAAAGTTAAGCAACTGACTGTTGCTGGTTACAGTAAACAGGAATCTTCTATATTACATTGCTCAATTACGCAAAGCAAAACCACAGTTCACGACAACTTGCAACTAAGGTAATCAACCTTAGTTGCAAGTTGTCGTGAACTGTGGTGTTGCATTGCGTAATTGAGAAATGTAATATAGAAGATTCCTGCTTACTGTAACCATTTGCATTGCAACTCCATTATTTAGTCCGTGTTTTTAAATATAGTTATTCACTTCTTTAAACAGTTTAGCATTAAAAATTAACCATGACTGTTTTTCTTCATTATTATTAGAAAATACGGTTTGTTTGAGTTGTTTACGCCGTGCGCTGTAAATCAAAATCTTTTATTGGGTCTGATGAACTGGAAAAATATCGTGCTTGGATTATTCCTCGCGGTATTTTTAGACAAGCAAAACATATTTTTTTTATATATTTAATACAAAATTAGAACAATTTTGAAATACGTAATCAAATTAATCAATTTCTTATTTTAATCAGACTTCTTTATAAAAACAATGTTCTGTTCATGTATTACCTATGTTCAAACACAGTTGCTTTTACAGTTTTTGAAGTTAATCGTAATTTACTTTCAACACAATTTTCGATATCCCTTTTAGCAACGTTATTAGCCGTCGAATGGGGTCCTTCACTTTTTTTTATTATTTTAAATGAGAGATTGTTTAATTTTGAAGCAATTCGTAGTATTAAAAAGTCATAATTGTTTTTAGTGTAACTGCATTTAACAATTCCTACCTTTCTCGCTCCTATTCCTATAGTAGGAGAGAAAAACAGCAATACTGTGACGTCACTATGACCTTGAAAACAAAATGAAATATCTCCCAAAGCATTTATTAAAAAATGTTTTTTTTTCTTAATCGTTATTTATTAAGTAGTACTTTAAGCATAAAGTGTACAATTTTATTATTTTTTGTTATGGTAGAGGACTCCACTTCCATGGCGCTTAAGAGTATAAAATCAGCCCAAAGTCTGCAAAAATATATTTCATAGGTACGTTCTTTGCAAGCAAGCCCAGAAGAATTTGGTATTTTAAAAAAAATTGTTATTTCAGAAAAACCGCAATGGAAGATGTACTAGGATGTAAAGAAGAGGAATACGAAAGAATTATATTTTTACATCCCGCTACCCTTGGTAAGGAATGTATAGGGATCGTGCTAAAAAACACATATCGAGATTTTAGTAAATGACCACGTTTTAAAGTCCCTAGAATCCAATTTTAACATTTTCACGATGATGTCTGTATGTGTGTATGTATGTGTGTGTGTATGTATGTGTGTGTATGTATGTGTGTGTGTATGTATGTGTGTGTATGTGTATGAATTTTGTCTTCGCTCTAACTCAATTACTATCATTCAAAAAATTCTGAAACCTTTTGTATTTCTACCCTATTCTAATACGAAAAGAAGCCATTAGATTTTGGTGTAAATCGGATAAACGGAAATGGCACTTTACTTGAAGCTCATAATGGTTTTTCTTCAAAAAATACCATTAAATGCCATTTTTTCGCATTTTATGTCATTGGAAAATTATAGATTATTGAATTTTGTGCAGGTATACATTAATACTTTTTCTATATATTTTACGGATAAATTTAAAAATCATTTTTCTTTTTCTAATCCCAAAGCCTAAGATAAACAAAATTCCTTTGTTACACAGTTTATTTTTCAAATAAATGTAACTGACAGGTAAACGTCATTGTCAAAAAATTAATCACTTCAAATTAATAATAGTAACATATTAAATAATAAAGAAAATCGTAAATAAAGAAATAGTTATATGCAGTAGAACATAATATAGTTTGCAGCATTAGTAACGTAGGTATGTATTTAAATTAATAAAAATTAAATAGCGGGAGGTTTTGCGTTGGCCACATCAGATTTTTAGAATTGTAGTGTTGGAGTTATCGTGGGAGAAATTTTTCTCACACACAAACACACACACACACACACATACACACATAGACACACACACACCCACACACACACATACATAAACACATAGACACACACACACCCATGCAGACATCATCGTAAAACTAGTAAAATTGTAATCTACGGACCCTAAAACGAGCTTATTCATTAAAAACCAAAGACAATGCTTTCATTATCTAAAGGTGCCGGAAGATAAAAATATTATTCCTTTGAAATCTGGCGGCAGGCTTTCTTTTAAAGTACGCCATTAATCTTGGATAATTTTTAAGTTCTATCTTCTTGTTCACATTAAACATTTTTAATATCTCACTGTTAGCTTCTAGAGTCTAGCAGGTCTATTCTAAATTTATAGCCATATGTGCTATCCGTTATCTGCTATATAAGTTCCACTACTAGCCAATAGATGGATTCAAGTCAGATAGCCACATATGCTATCCGCTATTCGCTGTATAAGTTCCACTACTAGCCAACAGATGGATTTAAGTCGGATAGCCACATGTGCTATTTGTTAGAATTATAAATAATTATTATAATTTAAATAGGTACCTATAATATTTTATTTATTTATTTGACAATCTATCCAACAGGAAAATATCCCAATTATAGGACGATTACATGAAAATTAACAAAGAATAAGAAATCAATAGTGTGTAATACATTTTGAACATAGACGTGATTAAAATAACAAAAACTTTATACATATAGTAATAAAGGCTGATTTTATCTTACAAAATAATTTTGTAATGCTTGTTTGTATTTCATTAATGAATCAGAAAAAATATCACTGTAAGAAGATGTACAATTGTAAATATTCGTCATTTGTCTAATAGGTAATTTCGTTTCATAATTCGTACGTACAGGAGGACATTAAAAAGTTATATGGTTTCTAGTATTCTGACGGGGTATATGAATGGATAAACTTTCAAGAGAAAAACAATCATCGATTATTCCGTGACAAATTTTGTATAAATAAATACATGACTGTATTTTCCGACGAGTTTCTAAGGTATACATATTGAATTCAGTTAATAAATCAGAATAGTTATAATCAAAAGAAGGATAATGACGATGGGCTTTATAATAACAGAATTTTACAAATTTCTTCTGCACTGTCTCTATGTAGGATTTGTATTTATCATATATAGGATTCCAAACTTGAGAACAGTATTCAAGTTTAGACCTGATATATGCAAAATATAAACTTTTTAGAGTTTTAATTCTGCAAAAAGAACGTGAGCTGCGTATTAGAAATCCCAATGTCTTGAAAGAAGATGTAACAATCAAATTTATAAATATATAGATACTAATCAAATATTATTGATATAATACAGGAACACAAGTATTTGATCACAAAATTGAAAAGCCGAACTACTTGTCAACTTGACATCTGGCAATATTAATAAGTTCCACTACTAGCCAACAGATGGATTCAAGTCAGATAGCGGACAGCACATGTGGCTATGAATTAGAATAGGCCCCCTAGAAGACATCAAACCAACAGATCATTTCAATATACATGTGCTGCAATGTAAAGCATGTTATTACATTGGTGATATTACATTAATGTAATAAATGTAGCCTTACATTGATTGCTGTAGTTCAGAATCGAGCCATTAGACGCTTTTCAGATACTTGTGCAGTTAAAATATATAGCATCATAGGGACTTTCAAATGATGTATGATTTGTGGAGGAAAAAAAATAAATCTCGTAATATTGATTTATTACAAACTGAAAAATTCACTGCCATTGATAATCTTGCAAATTTATGTACGATAAGTTTATCGGAACGGAAATGAATCGGTCGTCTACGAAAGCCTTCTGAACGTTTAGATAAACTAAATAGGTCAAAAATCTACTAATGATGTGCAGAAAATAGCTCGAGGAATATAAAGCTTTCTAACATGCTCGATATCGAGATATCTTTTTACCTCTAAGAGAGGTATTGGATTCATGTTAAAAATCGATTTCGATTTCTCAAAAACTATGATACTTAAGACTTATTTAACCACATATTCATCAATTTGACATTAATGGGAAGAGATGAAAAGGTTTTAATAACAATTGGACAACCGGAAGTAGTAATCGCATATCCAAATTTTAGTGAATAAGCATGATTTAAATACACGCGTATTATAATAATTTTATTTATTTATAATTATAATCTATATACATGTAACAAATATTATATAAAAAAAATAACATATGATACAATAGTCACTTAAATTATACAGATTTATCAGTAATCGATACATACCTTCAAATTTCTCAATAAGACACTAATTGTCATTGTTTTAAAATATCTTTTACAAAATTATCCATTTTTATAGACGGGCACAAGAAACAAGCACTTTTAAAACACAATTTTCGACAGGCTAAAACTTAACAGCGCAAGCAAATGCGACACGACGTAGTATAGTATAACGTGAACAGTGAATTATACCGTATACCAGGGAATACCGTGTCTACACAAAAGTTTTAGTTACCTGTACAAAGTATATGACGGAAAGAAGAATTTGTAATCTTTACAAAATGTAATGTCACAGGATACAAAAAAATAAAATTTGTCCCAGTAACAGATTAAATATTTTTAATTGTTGCAAAATGATTTTGTAATATGAACAAAGTAACAAAATGACTGCTTAGTACTACTAATAATAATTGCTACCATGACTAATATTTTACAGAAAATAATATTTTTTATACACAACAAAAATGGTTTAGTTTTGGAAACTTAAAATACAAAGTTCTTCGCATACACGGCAAAAACATTGAAATAACAAAAAAAAATACAGCAAACTAAATTTTGTCCGGAATATCAATGTAATTTTTTACTGTGTAAGCATACTGTTAAAAAATATTTTACGAACGACTCTCAGGTATACACGGTAAAAAAAATTACATTGATATTCCGGACAAAATTTAGTTAGCTGTATTTTTTTTGTTATTTCAACAATAAGTTTTTGCCGTGTATACGAAGAACTTCGTATTTTAAGTTTCCAAAACTAAACAATTTTTGTTGTATATAAAAAGTATTATTTGCTGCAAAATATTAATCATGGTCGCAATTATTATTAGTAGTATTAAGCAATCATTTTGTTACTTTGTTCCGATTACAAAATCATTTGCAACAATTAAAAATATTACATCTGTTACTGGGACAAATTAAATTTTTTTTTCTGTGACATTATATTTTGTAAAGATTACAAATTATTTCATTTGCCGCCATATACTTTGTACAGGTAACTAAAACTTTTGTGTAGACAGAGTATTCCCTGGTATATAGCATAATTCACTGTTCGTGTTATACGATAGTACGTCGTGTCGCATTTGCTTGCGCAGTTAAGTTTAGCTTGTCGAAAATTGTGTTTTAAAAGTGCTTGTTTCTTGTGCTCGTCAATAAAAATGGATGATTTTGTGTCTTATTTAGAAATTTGAAGGTATGCATCGATTACTGATAAATCTATATAATTTAAATGACTATTGTTTCATATGTTATTTTTTACCTCCCGCTACCCTTGGTAAGGGAGGTATAGGGATCGTGCTAAAAATCTCATATCGAGATTTTAGTAAATGACCACGTTTTAAGGTCCTTAGAATCCATTTTTAACATTTTCACGATGATGTCTGTATGTGTGTATGTGTGTGTGTGTGTGTGTGTGTGTGTGTGTGTGTGTGTGTGCGTATGTGTGTATGTGTGTATGTGTAAGAATTTTGTTTGCACTCTAACTCAAATACTATCATTCAGAAAATTCTGAAACCTTGTATTTTTACCCTATTCTAATAGGAATAGAAGCCATTAGATTTTGGTGTAAATCGGATAAACGGAAATCGTACTTTACTTGAAGCTCATAATGGTTTTTCTTCAAAAAATACCATTAAATGTCATTTTTTCGAATTTTATGTCAAATGAAAATTGAAGATTATTGAATTTTCTACAGGAATACATTAATACTTTTTCTATATATTTTACAGATAAATTAAAAAATTTTTTTTTTATTAGTCGCGAAGCCTAAGATAAAAACTATTTCTTTGTTACACAGTTCATTTTTTAAATGAATGTAACTGACAGTAAATGTCACTGTCAGAAAACTTATCACTTCAAATTAATAATAGTGACATTTTCAAAAGAAAATAGTAAATAAAGCAATAGTTTTCTGCAATGGAACAGTTTGCAGCGTTAGTCAATAAGTAGGTAGGTATGTATTTAAATTAATAAAAATTAAATAGCGGGAGTTTTTGTGTTGGCCACATCAGATTTTTTTATATAATATTTGTTACATGTATATAGATTATAATTATAAATAAATAAAATTAATATAATACGCATGTATTTAATTTTAACCTTACTACCTCATTAATGCATTAGTATATCTAACAAAATTAATTAGTTTCTAAAACAAATTTATAGTTATTAATGGTAACGTATTTTATTTGTTCGCATAACAAATATCTTTTGTTATATATAACAAAACTGTATTTGTTTCCACAACAATTTTTTACCAGCAAATTTACCTAGGTAACTGTAACAAATATATTTGCTGGTCCTATATTGACAAAAAAAAATTGCTACTGGAACTTATTTTTGGTAATCACAACAAAGTTTTTATTTACCGTGTACTAACACAGTTTTGTAGGAATATTTCAGTCTAGCATATGGTTAAATTCAAAGTTCAAAATGTCACAAACGTCACTGGTACAAACTAAAATTTTATTAAAATCGGAATTGCTGACCGGAAGGAATGAATATTTTTGTGACAATGCAATGTAGCAGCTCATGTGTAAGTCTTCGAGTGGAACATTGATATGGATCAGCCCACATACACCCGTCAGCATATTTCACATGTACCCACATATTTCAGGAAACAGCGACATGCACATTCTGCTCTGAATACTAATACCAGATACGCGAGTTATGGATGCTATTTTCAACAAAATTAAATTCATTTGTATCACACACAAACATTGTTTTATATTGCCGAAAGTTTCGAAAACACTAAAATATGTATTTATTTATTTATTTATTTATTTATTAATACGACTACCCAACAGGCTAAGCCCAAATTAAGGGTAGAAAAATAGTACAAATTTCACAAAGATATTACATATTACATTTTGCATATAATTTTGAAAAATTTTGCAAAGTCAAAAGAGAAAATATCGACAGCAGAAAATGTAGAATTATAAACGTGGCACATTCTGTGAATAGGTGACAACATTAAACAGTTAGTTCGAGCTAAGGGCAAGTAAAATGTAAGATTACTTCTGGTACGGACAATTGGAGTATGAAAATGAAGGGAAGAGAGAGAGCGAGGATCATCAACACAATAATTAATTATTTTTGACAAGTGTAGTACAAGAGTATTTTCACGACGTTCAAAAAGACTCCTAAAATTAAACATAACCAACAACTGTTGATACGTTATTGAATATACTGGGTACCTGTTATGAACTTTGTAATAAAGATATTTTAGGAATTTCTTTTGAACAGACTCGAGTAAATCTTGATGAACTTCATATATAGGGTTCCAGATAATATGGCAGTATTCAAGTTTAGCCCGAACAAATGAATAATATAGGCTGAAAGATTTTGGAACGATTTACTGTTTTTAAATACAACAAACGTAAATTTATTGTCAAACTTTATCCCAAGATCTTGTACAGTTGCTGAACGTGATATGATAACATTATTGATACTATAACTACAATTAAATGGAGTCAATTTTCGTGTAAAAGATATTGTCGTACATTTGTTTAAATTAAGATATAATTTATTAATTGAACACCATTGATAAAGACGTACCAAGTCTTCTTGGAGAAGATCACAGTCATGCACAGAGTAAATGGGATAAAATATTTTTAGGTCATCGGCAAAGAGAAGTTTATCGCAACGTATAACATCAGTGACATCATTAATAAATATTAAAAAGAGTAGAGGACCTAAATTTGAACCCTGAGGTACACCCGACGTTGGAACAAAAGAGGTAGAGATACCACCTTTATAATGAACATACATTTGTCGTTGATGTAGGTAAGATGATAGATTATACTGCACTAGTGAAACTAACTTACTAGTACAAATTGTAAAGGTGATTCATGTACCTACCTACATATTACATTCTCAATGTTATAGTTATTAACGTCATTGGGCCAATATGAAGCAAATAACGGACGCGGCTGAGGTTTATAATCAGCCGAGTTCGTTATTTGCATATCGGCCGTTCGGCGTTCAAAATTTTTCGTAATATCATAAAATTTACACATTTTTTTTTGTTGATTTATAAACTTTTCGTTACAACGGTACATCAAGATGCTGTAATTTTTCTAGGAACACTTTGATCATTAATTGTAGGCGATTGTTATTAAAAAAAATCTGTTGTGGCCAGCACAAGACCTCTCGCCATTTCCATATTAGGCTATATAAGTATTGTACTGCACTTTGCTATCGAAACGTCGTTTTATAACAAAATATTACAGAACTTTACCCAAATATTGTTTTTTGTTGTATTTAACATGTCTTCTGCACACATAATTCTAATTACATCTATTTTTCATTGTATGAGGAAGTTCCTGATTGTCAGAGATTCTTCCAATTCATTAACCAGATTGGCGGTATTTCTGATGGATATTTGCATTTTACCTATAATTTCAAATATTTAATTAATAAAACAATAAGAAAGATTAAATATACTTCCTAGAAAAAGCTATCAGAATGTCACTAAAACTGTTGATTTTTGACACTGACATTAATATATGTCATTTACAAACTACGTTATAGACATTTGAATTTGTCAACTGGTTTCCTTAGTGGAGTTTCGCCTACTCGACATATTATATCCCGATATTCTCTATATTATAGCGTCTTTATCTCCAAATTTATAGAAGATATATTAAAAAATTTAAATGTATTAGATATAGAATTTTGTTCTTCAAAATTAGAAATATCTAAAATTTTCAAAAAATAATATTTAGAAGATTTTTTTAAAAAAACTACTACTTCCGTTTGTTCAATTGTCACCAAAACCTTTTCAGCTCTTCCCAGGAATGTCAGATTGACGAATTCATAGTTATGTCTTATAGTTTTTGAGGAATCGTCCGTCCAACATCCAGCCATACACACACACACACACACACACATACACACATCCACACACACACACACACACACACACACACACACACACACACACACACTCACAGACAGACATCATTGTAAAAATGTTAAAATCGGACTCTGGTGACCTTGAAACGTGCTTATTTATTAAAATCTGGATATGAGATTTTTAGCATGATTCCAATACCTCTCTTAGCGAGAGGTAAAAATAACGGCCAGCGTCCGTTATTTTTATCTTTTCACTTTTGTTTTTAGTCCTGTTATATCATAATAACAGTATGGTATTACGAAATAGTTATTTTCGTAACAAGTTATGAAAAATACCAAATATCATGCGAGTGTAAATTGCCACACGACGCGTAGCGGAGTGCAAGTCGCCCAAATAGACAAAGCGATGTTGGAAAGAGTGTCTGCAAACTTCGTAGACACCCTCCAGATATTCATTAATGATAACGGACACCATATGCAAGATGTTTTTCACGCTTAATTTTGTCAATATGTTATTACGAACTAGTGCTGTGAGGATCCGGAAAAACTTGGATCTGAGTACCCGGTTCCTCGGATATCCGATCTTCGGATATTGAAGCGGATATCCGTAAATTTAATTCGGGTTTGGATCCGGATCCAGATTTGAGTCCTGATCCCTTTTGGATTCGGATCTGGATCCGGATTCGATGTTTCGTTTACGGATCCGGATCCAAATTTTAATTCTGGATCCAATTCTATTAACTAGGTATATCAAACCAAAATTTATTGTGGATTATTTGGTTTTGAAACTCCATGATAATACTTACACATTCAAATATTATCATCGGGTTCAATATTGAGAATATTCGAATCCGAGAACCGGTGCAGAATCTGAAATTCCATATATAAAATCCGATACTCATACTCATATTCCGAACCAGATCCAAAATCCAATACTCAGATTTGGATCCAAAATCCGATTCTCAGATCCGGATCAAAAATCCGATACTCAGATCCGGATCCAAAATCCGATATTCAGATCCGGGTAGTTCAACAATCAATTATCCGGATATCCGGATATTTTTGGATCCGAAACCGAAACTATCCGGATCCGGATCCCACCACTATTACGAACCAAATCTGTCAACAAATTTTTTCGCAAGTAATTTTGTGACGTTTTAAAAAACGTCCGTTCTTTCTGCCCAACTCTGTATATGCATTATACAAAGGTGCATATTATTTCATTTAAAATAATGTCATAAATAAAAAGTGACAATTTTAATCATATCAAATCACTATGAATAAGAAAATTCAATAATAAATAAAAAAATCTGTTGTGGCTAGCACAAGACCTTCCGTCAATTCCATGTATTTTGTACAAATCCCATACCAAAAGGTCCTTGGAACAGATTCTATATACTATCATGTAAAATCGAACACGAACACATACTATTTTTTACAAATTCCATACCAAAAGTTCATTTGAAAAGGTTCTATAAATCCAGTAAAATTATAACATAAACTACACTAAGTAATGTCCTTCCATCTTCTCTTTGGCCTTTCTCTGCGTGTCACTTGCGAGCAACAGTATGACATACCAATTTTAGATCCTATACTTTTTTCCATATTTGGTTTTGCACTTGCAACTGACATCTGTCAATTAAATTTTTTTGAATAATTATGTCAGCTGTTTCCATGATAAATAACAAAGCTGACTAATTTTTGAAAATTAATTTCTTTGTAATGCTTTAACTCTACATCTATTGAATATGAAGGAAAATGAATAATCAAACCATATAGAGAAGAGTATTTTCTTTAATAAATATAATAAAAAAATGTCAAAAAATAATATTTAACTGCATTTTTTTAAGAAAAACTGTTAAAAACTTCAAATTAGGGTACTTCCGGTTGACCAATTATAACCAAAATCTAATCAGCTCTTCATATGGTTGTAAAGAAGAGGAATATGAAAGAATCATAATTTTTAGAATTGTAGTTTTGGAGTTATTGTCGGAGAAAAATTTGTCACACACACACACACGGACACACAGACACACACAGACACACACACGGACACACATACACACATACAGACATCATCTTAAAAATAGTACATTCGTATTGTAGGGACCCTAAAACGTGCTTATACATTAATAACTCACCACCGAATTTTTTGACCAAAAACAATACCTTCCTTTTGACGGAAGGTAAAAATCTGATTTGACCAGCACATGACCTCCCGCCAATTCCATGTTTAAAATAGCAATGAGCTTTAAGTAAAGTATCATTTCCGATTTGTTGTTCCAATAAATAGAAAAGTTTGTAATACGAAATTTTGGATTATATTTTATTATGTTTTTCCTGAAAAATACCAACTTTGCGAAGTTTTGGATCATTAATATATTTTAAAGAAAAATCGTCACACACACATTATTGTCAAAATCAGCACCAACTTCCTTATGCTCTAAAACGCAATCTGTGTAAATTCTTCGCCGTACATGATTCATTTCGTAAATGTGTAGTTGCAAGCTATTATTTGACACTTTGAAATCACGTTGTTATTGAGAGTTGTTTGATATATAATGCTGCAAACATCAAACTTAAATTGAATTATCCAGTATATCGTATATCTAATATTTATGTATGTATGATGGAAAATATATTATTTTTACAAACCTTAATTTCATTACAATTCTTCTGAACGCGGTTTCATTATTAATTTTAATATAACTGCTTCGTGACAGTGACATTTGTTTAAATATGTCAAATTTGTTATTAAAGTATAGTTTTCGTTTGACGCAGAGGCAAAGTGATGTACAAAAATAAATTATTTTATAATTCAATATTTAAAGTTATTTCAAGTTATTTACTAAATGCTTATCGTAGAATTGAAGATTGTGTCATTATATTTAATTTGTATTGGTAAAAGTTGCTAAAAAATTATATTCAATGATTTTTTTACAAGAAAAACTGTTAAAATCTTGTATAAATGATACTTCCGGTTATGCGATATACACTAAAAACTAATGAGCTCTTCCCACATTAATATAGAATGAGTATACAAAATTTCAAAATTTTCTGATTGATAGTATTTGAGTAATCGTGTCCACACGATCCACACACACACACACACACACACACACACACACACACACACACACACACACACACACACACACACACACACACACACACACACACACACACACACACATACATACATACCTACAGACATCATTGTAAAAATGATAAAATCGGATTCTGGGGACATCAAAACGTGCTTATTCACCAAAATCTCCATATGTGATTTTTAGCACGATCCCTATACCTCCCTTACGTAGGGTAGCGGGAGGTAAAAATCAAATATCAAAACTTGAAACTCGATTGAACGCAGGAAGTCGGTGTGCTCAATAACCACTTTACTGGAATATGAAGTCCAGAACTTTATAAAGCAAAGAATGAAATTCATTATTGCGCCTTCTGTTAAAGGCAGCATCATTTTTTATAGAAGTTCGTGCGGATGGACGCTGACAAATTGTCTGATCTGATTCCTAGTGGAGGTGGAAGCAGCCAGATGTAACCCCGAAGTTAGGTATGTACCCCAGCATCGGTCGGTTTGGCTGATATTGGATTTAAAATCTCATTTTTACTCCGCTGCGGCAATTCTGCGAATCACAGATTCCTGTAAGAAATGGGAAGTAACGTCGACAAATCATAAGACCGACATTTTCTTTCGCCAAGTCAATCCATTAAACTTTATTTATTACTATTACATTTGAATGAGCTGTTTTTATATAATGTGGACAAACTTTAAGAGATACGAAGTCAGTTAATTAGGCAAAGTATAACTATTAGGTAGTAATTTTAATTGTAAAAATTATGAGAACCAGAAATACAAAAGTACAAAATTTCAGGAATGGTATTTGAAATAGTTTATTAGAAATTGTTAATATTAGTAGAGAAAAATCTGTTGTAGCGAGCGCAATACCTCTCGCCATTTTCATATCACTGTATTGTATTTAACATTTCTGGTATACATAAAAAATTCTAATTACCTACATCTAATTTTTTATTTTCCAATTCATTCTATGAACAAGTTTCCTCTTACTCTTCTAAATATTCGAGATTCTTCCAGTTCATTTACTAGATTGGCGATATTTTTAAAGGGCATATGATGAAATATAAGTACAGCAAGCGCGTGTTTAGTTGACACTGATACTATACATACTTTGGATTATAAATGAATCCCGTTTCTTTTTATACCAATTTTAGATGTTGACGGAGCTCTTTCCTCGTCATAGCAATAGCATATTATAATTACTATTACATCTCGACTTGTCCAAGTACGAATTTTAGGTTTTCCTTATTCAAAAATAGTGTCAATATAACGTGCGGTAGCTATATCTATAATTTTAAATATTTAATTAATGATAAATTAAGAAATATTAAATGTGCTTCCCAGAAAAAGCCTTCAGTAATGTCTCTGGATTTTTGACACTGACATTTAGATCAATTACAATTTTTCAACTGGTTTCCATGGGCTATTTAATTCATTAAATAATGGATTATTTATATATTTTTAATTCTCTATTTCTAAATAGCAGATATAATAAAAATATTTAATGTATTGGATAGAGAATTTTATATTCTTTAATATTTGTATTAACATAAATTTCCAAAAAATAATATTCAGAAGACTTATTTTTAAAAAACTACTAGTTCCAGTTGTCCAATTGTTACCAAAACCTTTTCAGCTCTTCCCATTAATGTCAGATTAAGAATACGCGTGGTCAGCAGAGCCGAGTTATGATGAAGTATCCGGGTTCTTCTTAACATGTACACACTTTACCGTGATTGTTTATACTCACCAATTGACCTAAGAGTCAAAATATATAATGAGGCGAATTAGCAAATAAAATTTATAGTGCTTTCTTGCCGGATTGGAAGTTAAAACTTGTATCGAACTAGTTTTGAATTTTAATAAAAAATATATTTACTTACTGTTTTCTTTCTAGGTAAAAATAAATATAAAATGAATTAAGTTAAATAAAAAAGTAAGATAAGTAACTAAGACAAAATACACGACGGCTGTACGAGTACAAGAGGATCTATCACGTCTTTACTTCTGGCTCTCCGGTAAACTCCTTCAATTTTTATAAGTTTTATAAAAATTGTTCAGTCACTCGGTTCCGTTTATATTATATTTAAAAAAAAAAATGATCATTATTTATAATATTGTGTATTTCAAATATAATTAGCGATGTTTGTTAACGTTTTGTTACAAATATTTCAGTTTTTTTTTTTTTTTTTTTTCTTGATTTAACCCTGAAAAGGATCATTGTTAAGATCGAAACGTAGATTTGAAATCAATAAAATCTTCTAGACTGCAGTTCCGAAGATTTTCTTTTTTCCTGTATCAAATTCCAGTCGATCATCGTTACTGCAATAGTAACTCTTATGGTTTTCGAGATAGCAGAGGTAAACCCCGTAAAAACTCTATTTACATTGCCTAATATCTCGGAAACTATTATAGCTTGGACCCATATTGGCTAAGCTTTTTTTCTTCATTTTCTGTCAGTACTATATGTCTTTAAAGTTTGTACCTGAAGTAGTGGGACACCTATGTATTTACCGAGATATTTTCGTAAAGCTAAGTCAGCAAAGAAATTTAGGTCCGACCCACATATTAATTAACAATATTAAATATAATATCAATTCAGCAACTGCCCACTTATTACCACGTTAATTTGAAAATATTCGTGCACTCATTTATTTGCTGACTTGGTTTATAAATCCAACACTTGTAAATTGTTCTCTAGTGCATTTTTCATTAAATTTGCTTTTTACCTCTCGCTAAGAGAGGTATTGGAATCATGCTAAAAATCGCATATCCAGATTTTAGTGCATGAGGACGTTTTAAGGTCCCTAGAATCCGATTATAACATGTTTACGATGATGTCCGTGTGTGTGTGTGGATGTTGGAACCACGGTTTCTCAAATACTGTAAGACTTAAAAAATATTTAACGCAGTTCCCTCAATCTGACATTCCCGGGATGATCTTCCATATTCTTTTATTAATTAAATATTTAAAATTGGAAGAATCTCTAACATATAGGAACCTCCTCATACAATGAGAAATAGATATAATTAGAATTGTATATGTGCAGAAGACATGTTAAGTACAATAAAAACAATATTTGGTTAAAGTTCTGTAATTTTTTGTTATAAAACGACGGTTCGATAGCGAAGTGCAATACAATACTTATATAGCCTATTATGGAAATGGCGTAAGGTCTTGTGCTGGCCACAACAGATTTTTATTGCGAGATTTCTCGCTTTTCGAAATTAATATATCGATTTTAATCCGCAATCTCGCATTCGTTCTCGTCTCGCATGATACAACGAGAGAGTATTCTCACCTCGTCGTGTATCACTAATTATAGTCAAGTTTTGATTGCCACTGGCACGATTTTGCTACTACCATTAATGCAGAAATGTTTAGTTTAATTTTATATTGTATTGGACCAATTTCTTTCGTTCGGCGGCAACAATTAATAGAACCAAGTTGTCTAAATTTCTAAATCGTTATCATGAATAGTAAAGAGAACAGTCGGTATTGTCGGAGTTGTCATTTGTCGGTATTACGCCCAAAACCTTTTTGTGATCTCATATTCTTCCTTCGCATCAAATATTAAAATCTATTCCGTATATTGAATAAAGGAATGCCGTGTATCACAAGAAGATTTTTTATTTGTATGTAAAGATATTAATGTTACAATAATACACTGACTGTCTTATAACATATAAATTCTTTTGTTCGAAATTGGAACATCAAATTATGTAAATATGTAATATCTCATAGGATATCATATACGAGTACCTATATATGCTAATATGTAATACATTTAAGATTATATTGGAAAAAATTGTAAAAATTCCATACCAAAATTCCTTACAAAAGATTTAATATATCCAATAAAATTGTAACACGAACATATGCTATTTTCTACAAATTTCATACCAAAAGTTTCTTGGGAAAGATTCTATTAATCCAATAAAATTATAATACGAGCATACATTATGCAAATTGCACTTGACACTGACATATGACAATTACAATTATTTGAACATGTTAGCTGTTTCCATGATTATAGCAAAGCTGGCTGATTTATGAAAGTAATCCATACTAATATAATAAATGCGAAAGTAACTCTGTCTGTCTGTCTGTTACGTTTGCACGCCTAAACCGCTGAACCAATTTTGATGAATTTTGGTATAGATATAGATTGAACTTTGGAGAAGGACATAGGATACTTTTTATCGCGAAAATAAAAGTTAAAGGGGTGAAATAGGGATGAAAGTTTGTACCGCTCTATTAGTACAGTTGCACAAGTAAATAATGAATTGAATGTCACTAACGCATGATGAGTAATTCTTTGGTTAATTGGATAATGAAATTTTTGGCATTGGCGTGTAGTGCAAGATAAAACTTTCGTGAAAAAAATTGAATTATCAAAATTTAATAATCAAAATGAATCGAAAGCATAAGCAAGGTTCTACAATAAATATTTCACTCAGTACAGTAAAAAGGTTTCTAGCTGAAAACAAAAAGAAATTTAAATAATCCAGAATCAAAATTAAATTCTCCGAGAAAGAACAAAATTGAAAATTTTGATTTCCAGGTATTTCTCATATTCTTTCTCACATCTATTACTTTTACAGATTATTACAGTGTAGTTTTATTTGATTAGAACAAATAAACGTTCAAATACAAAAGATTAAATTTGATTACAACAATGAAAAGTTTTGCAGTTAATAACAATGTAGTTTTATTTGATTACACCAATTTTCACCTACAGTAGACTAAATCTGATTGCAATAATAAAAATAACTATCACACAAATTATTGTCATCATTGTTAACTATATTGACTATTGTAATAAAAAAAAAATAATTGTGATTTTGATTTTTTCTTTATTGAATTGTTAATATTAAATACCTTATATAAAATCAGTAAACCAGTCATTTTGATTGAAATTATTTTTACCTATATATACTGAATACGTACTCAACCCTTAGAAAATTTTACTCATGACGCCCATGGATTTTGACGTAAGCGCTCCCCCCTTCCCGATTCCCCTAAGCTCTTCTTTCACTACTCGCACTGTACGTATGCAAGTATTGAAATTTGGCGCTGCAGCGAGTTCGATTTGTTTATTTATTATTTTTTATTTATTTTATTATTTTTTGCTTATTTATTGAACTATTACTGACATTTTAATACGTAGATATAACCTTTCCACGCCCAAACTGCTGAACAGATTTTTATGAAAATTGGTATAGTATAGAGATGGGTGAAACCTTGAAGAAAGAAATAGGCTACTTAAAGTAATTTTTCAACGCAGACGAAGTCGCGGGTACCAGCTAGTCTCTTTATAATTCTTTAAATTTATATCTATTGAATATGAAGGAAAATACATATTTTTCAAACCGTATAGACAATAAGACAGTACATGATATTTAACTGCGTTTTTCAAGAGAAACTGTTAAGAACTTCAAAAAAGGGAACTTCCGGTTGACCAATTATAACCAAAATATAATCAGCTCATATGGTTGTAAAGAAGACGAATACAAAAAAATTGTAATTTTTAGAATTGTAGTATTAGATTTATCGTCGGATTTTTTTTTTTATCACACAGACGCATACCACACACCCACACCCACCCACACACACACCCACATACACGCACACATACGAACATCATCGTAAAACCAGTAAAATCGTAATCTAGGAACCCTAAAACGTACTTATTAAAAATTCAACACCAATTTTTTTAACCAAAGACAATATCTTTCTTACCTAAAGGTGACGGAAGGTAAAAATAAAGATAAATAAGAAATAGGTGCTGTACGATGTTCAGTTTCAATATGAAGTCGGCCACGGATTAGTTATGGGTATGGGTAATACTTAAAAACCGATTCAGAATGATCCTACACAAGAGATAATACGGATACAATAGGTAAAGTAAAAACATGGTTTGTATGATACATAATACAGTAAGTAGAGATGAATTCGGGCCGGGCCGGGCCGGGCTTTGAGGTTTGGATCGACTCGGCCCGAAAATAAAAATTACCGGCCCGACTCGAAGATCGACTCGACAAAAAAATTAGCTGGCCCGGCTCGAAAATTGACTCGAAATCGGGTCGGGCTTCGGGCCGGGCCTGGCCAAAGCTCGAAATTGGGTGCATCCGGCATTCCTAATGTTGATTTTTATGTTAAGGCGAAATGTTTAACTTTTTTCGTGTCAAATTTATAAAAAACCTCTACATTCTTATAACTTTTAACATTAGTTAACATAAGTAGTTAAAAAATAGACCCTTCTAGTGTAAGTTTGTTATAAAAGTTACAGGCCCACGAGTATTTAACAGTTTGTTTACCAAAGCCGTTCGAAAATTTAAACAACTTTTTTACAAATCTTATACATAAAAAATATAATTTACATAAGGATTTTTTATCTAACTTTGTTTCTGCTCAAAAATAGGACAAGAAATCATTATGGTAGGAACAAAAATCACTTTTATTTAAGTATACGAGTTATAACAATAATAATAGCAACATCACAATATAATTATTATGCTTTAATGAATAACCTTGAATTCTTGAAGTAAAATAATACGTTTTTATTTATTAATATGTGAAGTATGTTATTAAATTATTTTGATCATTTTTATCTTCATCCATTTTCATTAAAATATTAAGGAAACTGTGCATTTGATAAAACTATAAGATTTTTCGGGCTGGCCCGAAAAGCTCGAATTTTCGGGCCGGGCCAAAACCAAAAGTCCGACTCGCCTCGATTTTTGAAAATGATTAGCCCGATTCAGCCCGATAAAAAATATATTCGGCCCGGCTGGATGATCGACTCGAAATAGAGGCGGGCTTCGGGCCGGGCCGGGCCGGGCCAAAGCTCGAAATCGACTGCATCTCTAGCAGTAAGCAGCAACGAATGCAAGTACGTAAGTACAATGAAAGATACCAATTTTCAACTTTTTTTGTTGCATTTTGTCTACTATTCTTCTGCTGACCATTAAAATTTCAGTATCGTAGAATATCGAGCTCTTCCGATGAATTAATTGTGCTTATTCAGATATAAAAGTTTAAGCTTTGCAATTTTTATTTGAAGCTTTTCACGTAAAATAATTCAGGAAGCAGGAAATTATAAAAATTAAATTTTACATGTTCTATGTTCGGGTGTTCGAGTCACCTCCCGGTATATTGTAGATATTGTAACGCGACTACAACCTGAACTTGATAATGTAAATGTAATTGAAGAATTTACACACAAAGTGAAAATTTTCATATTGCAGGTAACTTCAATACCCAATGCAAGATGATTAGAAACTATCTACATTACTCATTTTTCCTTTGATACCAGACATCAAAGAAAAATCTTATAACTTTGAATAACATTATTTCCTATAATTTAATCAAATACCTATTATCGTATATGCGCAGTTGAAGTAATATTGCAATATGAAAAAATGTTTCAAATAAAAGTTTATTGATTTGGAGGGGGACATCCTATTCTGTAAATAAATTCAACCTCACACCCCCAGGAAAGGCTGGAGAGGGGGTAATTTTAAAATTTTAAAAGGCAACTCTTATTTTTATAGCAGAATCGGATAGAGTAGATTTTATCTAAAAAAAATTTTGTTACTTTAGTAGATGGCGCTACAATCAACAAAATTGTTTTCAATATATAATTTTCCGGAAACAATAAAAGCGGTGTGAGTGTGTGTTTGTGTGTATGTATGTCGGTGAGGACATCCTGATAACAATTTACCGCTGGCATTAACATTACCGCAGACGTACCACGAATAGGTTGCTCGGTCAGATTTACGTCTCGTGTGTATGTGTATTTGTTTGTCTGCAAACATTTATTAAAATAAAATCTATATGTTTTTGCACGCTCTATCCGATTCTGCTATAAAAAATAGGGGTTACCATTTAAAATTTTAAAACTACCCCTCCCCAGCATCCATTGAGGATAGGGGGTGGAATTCTTTTACAGGATCGGATGTCCCCCTCCATATCGTTAAACTTTTATTTGAAACATTTTTTAATACGGTGCATGATCCTGAAGATATTCCAGATGGTACATTAAAATGGGACAACGTACCACGAGGAGGTTGCTCGGTCGGATTTACGTCTCATTTGTATGAGTATTTGTTTGTGTTTGAGTCTACAAAAAAATGTTTTAGATAAAATCTACGTATTTTTTCACGCTCTATCCGATTTTGCTATAAAAAATAGGGGTTACCATTTAAAATTTTAAAACTACCCCCTCCCCAGCCTCCCTTGGGAGTAGCGGGTTGAATTTATTTACAGGATTGGATGTCCCCCTCCATATCGTTAAACTTTTATTTAAAATATTTTTTAATACGGTGCATGATCCTGAAGATATTCCAGGTGGTACATTAAAATGGGACACTGTATATATATATATATATATATATATATATATATATATATATATATATATATATATATATACAAATATAGTTATATGAAAAAGGAATTTAATATAGTTAGCAGCATTAGTAAATATGAAGATATATTTAAATTAATAAACATTAAATAGCGGGAATTATTGTGTCGGCCACATCAGATTTTTACCTAAAGTAATTATGGCAGCAGAAAATTAGGAAAGTGTGATTCTACATTTTCGGAACTGCCGGTCACCACCTCGTATAGTGTATAAATTTTGACCCTTATTTGGGAACCGCTGATACTTTTTTTAATTCTACATTATTAAAGTTCCGACATAATGCACCACATTTTGTTTAATTAATCAAACTCGTATATCAAGTTAGCAGTAGTGAGCAAGATGAATGATGCTAGTGTTCTTTGGTTCAGACACTGTATAAACTAATTTTAGTGTTTATTTAAAAAGGAATTACTTAACCCTTCGGTACACGTACGCAGTCTCAAAGACTAAAGATACATGGTTAAAATTTCCACTATTACAGTAATCACAAGAAAGAATTAAAAGACAACTCATAATTTGCAAAAAATAGAATAGTCCTTTACGTAAAGCGATGCTTTACTGGGTGAGCAAGCATATTCCCGAGCGAGCTTTGGAAGCTTGTGAGCCCAGTAAAGACACTTTCAGGTCATGTTGGGTACAATATTTTTTTCGCGGTGCTGAAAAAAAGTAAGTAAAATAAATAGTTTATGTATGGAAATAAATAAATAAACAACTGATCGCCATGGAAACATTCAGCTTTAAGCCTGTTCTACAAATGAGTCGTTTGTCGGTTGTCGCTTGTTGTAAAGGCCTATTTATAATGAAGTAACGTAAAACGCACACAACGACGCAACGTAATCGGTAACGCAAACACAAAATATGTGATTTATAATAACGCCGCCAATCAAAAGAATTATGTATACATCGTTGAAATTCAACTCGCTTATTTAGTCTTTATGACACATGACATATAAATAAGTATATAAAATTATTTGAATAGAAATGGACAGTAACGACAATGTAGCAGCGGCAATGTTGTTTCTGACTCAGTGATTCTCGATTAATTCAATTGATTTTCTATCATCCATAATTATTCTTCGCATCGCTTTGAAAATCTAACCGGTCTAACCAGAAAATGTAGAATTTATTATGTAATTTTGACAGTTCACGAACATGTCGATAATACAGATTATTCTAGTAAAACTGTAACACTGAATTCTTATTGGATAGCGGTAAAAAGTAAGGTAGAAAGATGAAAGTTGGTCAGCTTTGGCGTTGCGTTGCGTTACGTTACTTCTGCGGCTCTGCGTTGCGTTTCATTATAACACGGTATATGCTGTACCGTACATTTAAGGCCTATTTATAATGAAGTAACGCAAGCGGTAACGCAGTTTCAGTAAGGTAACGCAAAAGATAAATGTACGCTGCAGCATATACCGTTTTATAATGAAACGCAACGCAAAGCCGCAGAAGTAACGTAACGCAACGCAACGCCAAAGCTGACCAACTTTCATCTTTCTACCTTACTTTTCTACCTCTAACCAATCAGAATTCATTGCTTCAGTTTTACTATAAAAATCTGTATTATCGATATGTTCGTGAACTGTCAAAATTACATAATAAATTCTACATTTTATGGTTAGACCGGTTAGATTTTCAAAGCGATACGAAGAATATTTACGGATGATAGAAAATTAATAGAATTAATCGAGAATCACCGAGTCAGAAACAGTATTGCCGCAGCTATATTGTCGTCACTGTCCATTTCTACTCAAATTATTTTATACACTTATTTATATGTCATGTGTCATAAAGACTATAAATAAAAGCGAGTTGAATTCAACAATATATACAGAATTCTTTTGATTGGTTAGAAATGCTATCTTCGGCGTTATTATAAATCACATATTTTGTGTTTGCGTTACTGATTACTTTGCGTCGTTGCGTTGCGTTTTACGTTACTTCATTATAAATAGGCCTTTATCTTTTGCGTTACCTTACTGCAACTGCGTTACCGCTTGCGTTACTTCATTATAAATAGGCCTTAAGTCGTTTGAGGTTAGTAGCACACGACATTGCTCCCTACAATAGTAACAAAAGTCGTATAGTGTCGTCACTTTTAAGTCAGATTATGTATATTATATCTTTTCCAATTTATTTTAATTTAATACAATGCGACTTCAAATAATAAAACTACGACGGCTGATACAAAAGAGAAGACATAAATGTACAAAACTATGGTGGGTAAAACCTCATATTACAGTTAGGCACCTTCTATTCTATGCTAATATTATTCATATTTTATACATTATTGGAAATTTGTCCGCAAATATCTTCTTTAAATTTGTATATTTTGTTTAATTTATTATATAGATATTGGTAGATACGGGAAAGTAATAATTCTTCGGACTTGCAGTCAATTAATAAAATTTATTCACGCCGACGTTTCGACTATAAAATAGTCTTCCTCAGGGCTAGAATGGTCTAGTCGAAAAAGAAACCACATGTGGCTAACGGAACATACAACACGGACAATTAAAAATATAAATCCTAACACAGTCGAATATTGATTTTCAACCATATAGATATTATTTTTTTCGCGATCGCCCAGAAAATGAGCTCTTTCTGATCACTATTTAGACCGGAAAGTCCTTCTTTGCTGAGCTAGCTCGGAAAGTTGTCTATAAGGGATCGGAAAGTACTTTACCGATCCCGGGACCGGTAAAGCTAAATGTTTCCATGGAGATCAGTTTATTTATTTCTTATTTGCTCGCAGTAAAAAATAAAATAATACTTTTTTATTCTTTTTTCAGGATCGCAAAAAAAATATTGTACCCAACATGACCTGAAAGTGTCTATACTGGGCTCACAAGCTTCCAAAGCTCGCCTACGGCTCGCTCTGGAATATGCTTGCTCACCCAGTAAAGTATCACTTTCAGGTCTTGTTACGTAAATTACTATTACGAATAGTAGGTACATCTAAGATGGACAAAATTATTTCCAATAAAGTTGTCGGTCACAATCTTATCATTAAAAACAAATTAATAGCTAAGTAAATTACATCGCTCGAGTTTGTTCATCGCTTCACTTTTGTCTATCTTAGATGTACCAACTATTCGTAAATACTTGAACCGGGGGTTTTCCTTGTAAAAATGTTATTAAAATAAATTGAAAAAAAACAAAAACAAAAATACTGTTGTAAAGAGAAAAAAACACTCTATCGAATGGTAGAATAAAATTAACATGTTGCCATTTAAAAAAATTACGCGGATAAGCGTAACTCAAAAACAATTAAAGAAAAAAAAATTCAAGTATTCTCAAATGTATATCAAAATTTCTTAAAATACTTTTGTACTGAACTTAATTTCCTAAAATGAATATTAACGACAATAAATCGCCGTCTCCATACTTTTAACTAACCCTATATATATATATTTACATCCCACTACCATCGTATAGCAAAATTTGTTATGGACGTCAGAATGATAGCGGAATGGAAAATGTATATTTTTTGTAGTTCAAAAAAATTCCACTTGCGGCGCTAGTGTCGTCCGGCGTATATACGCTGTATATACTGAAGTTTCATTCCAGCGACATTCTGAACTCCGTACGCTTGGCAACAGTGGAACATTGGGTTACAACATTAGCGCCCAACTCTTCTAATCGTATTTAAAGCTACATTGGGCGCACATGATAGTATTTAAATTAATATTTATGTAATCAAACTTTTATTTTGCAAAATCCTTTTAGTAAACACAAAGTCAAAATGTATGGTTTCAATGTAATAAATTTAAAAAAGGTAATTATTTAAATACTCGTATCATAAAGCTGAATTATTAATTACAAAATATTGTGTAAGTTGTAAATAAAAGCCAAATGTAAAGGTATGAAGATTAATGATTAAATGTATGGAATAAATATGAGAACGGTATGCTACAGTGAAATATATAAATAAAATATTTATAAACATTTGTTCTAAAATACGAAGACCGAAATTTGAAGTATCGAAAAAGAGAGTGTAGAAATAATTATTAAAAGAAAAATCTAATGTGGCCAACACATCCCGCTATTTAATTTTTATTAATTTAAATACATACCTACGTATTTACTAACGCTGCAAACTGTTCAGTTGCAGAAAACTATTGCTTTATTTACTATTTGCTTTTTAAAATGTCACTATTATTAATTTGAAATGATTAGCTTTTTGACAGTGACATTTACTGTCAGTTGCATTCATTAGAAATATGAACTGTGTAACAAAGGAATTGTGTTTATCTTAGATTTCGGGACTAATAAAAAAAAAATTAAATTTATCTGTAAAAATATATAGAAAAAGTATTAACCTATTCCTATAGAAAATTCAATAATCTTTAATTTTCAAAAGACATAAAATGCGAAAAAATGGCATTTAATGGTATTTTTTGAAGAAAAACCATTATGAGCTTCAGGTAAAGTGCCATTTCCGGTTATCCGATTTACACCAAAATCTAATGGCTTCTTTTTATATTAGAGTAGGATAGAAATACAAGGTTTCAGAATTTTCTGAATGATAGTATCTATCCGTAAAAATTTCAATTTATTGCAAAAATAGCCGAAGTGAATTCGAACGGCTGCTTTTCATATGTTTTCACTATTTTATTGACTTATGAAAAATAATTTGTTGAACAAATACATATTTACTTAGAATAAGCGTATTAAAACCGGAATTGAATATTAATAATAAGCTTATTATTATAAATTTCATAAAAATTTGAATTTATTGTAAAAATAGCGGAAGTGCATCCAAACGATTGCTTTTCACATATTTTCACTATTTTTTTAACATATAACAAATAATTAGTTTAACAAATACCTATTTACTTGGAATAAACATATTAATACCGGAGATTAAATTCATGTTAATCTTATTATTATAATATTCGTAAAAATTAGAATTTATTGCACAAATAGCCGAAGTGAACCAAAATGGTTGTTTTGTAGATATTTTTCACTGTTTTATTGACATGTAACAAATAATTTGTCATCAAATAAAATTTTTACCTCCCGCTACCCTAGGTAAGGGAGCTATAGGGATCGTGCTAAAAATCGCATATAAAGATTTCAGTAAATAAGCACGTTTTGATGTCCCCAGAATCCGATTTTAATATATTTACAATGATGTCTGTAGGTACGTATGTGTGTATGTGTGTGTGTGTGCGCGCGTGTGTGCGTGCGTGCGTGCGTTGTTTTTGTGTTTGTGTGTGTGTGTGTTTGGATCTTGTGAACACGATTACTCAAATACCATCAATCAGAATATTTTGAAATTTTGGATACCCATTCTATACTAATGTGGGAATAGCTCATTAGTTTTTAGTGTATATCGGAAGTATTACTTATACAAGCTTTTAATAGTATTTTTTGAAAAAAATACATGGAATATAAAAGATAAAATGTATTAACGGCAGGGCTTTTTTTGTAATGTAACGCACCGGAACGACACCTTTTTTTCGACGGGTTTGAGTTTTTTTTTTTTAATTATTTACTATTTTATTTATTTTGATAATTTTATTAAGTTGTGGATATAACAATTACGCCAATTAAATATTCACACATCTGAAGCACAGTATAATATAAACAGTTTTGCACTTCTCAGCGGACTTTTTAATATAGTAATTCGACAGCACATCGCCTTCGACTCCTGGTTTATACATAAACGCATAATAATAAATGACAAAAATATACGCTGTTAAATGTTTACACACAAGCTGTGCAGGTGGCAATTATTATGAATTTTTATTAGTGTCATAAATTAATGTCAGCATATATTTTTTTTCAATAAAAAACATCCAAAATTATTTATTTATTTATTTTTGTACATGAAAGTGTAAAAATATGCTGCTTCACATCCCTTGAAAAATTTTAACTTTCAATTATAAGACATTTGACCTTTTCATAATATACCGCCCCACTAAAATTTTGGCCGCTGATAAAATGTACGTTCCGGCACCTTTTTTTAAACAAAAAAAGCACTTTATGGATTTCTTGGCGGTGATGTAAGGAATTATATTGTTGTTATTCCATAAAGTGGTTAATTTTATTTAAATTTCCAATATTTCGTTACACATTTTGTAACTTCATCAGGAAATAAATTAGTTTTAACTGGTGTAATCGCTTGACAAATTGATAAATTCAGAAACATTCAATTTTGTTATTGTTACTTGTTTATGCTCTGCACTGATTTACATATTATTGTAAGAATTTTGACTATATAAGTATAAAATATAAGTTACATTAAAAGAAAACTTGTAAAATTTACTCAGTGAGCGTCACATGTTGGCCGAAATGTGGGCCCACACTTTTATTCCCTGATGAAGTTACAAAATGTGTAACGAAATATTGGATATTTAAATAAAATTAACTACTTTATGGAATAATAACAATATAATTCCTTACAATCACCGCCGAGAAATCCGTTAATACATTGTATCTATCAACAAGTACGGTGTTACTTCCTCCTAACATTGAATATTATATTTCAGTAACTTTTACTTAAAAATTAAATATAATGGTACAATCTTGAATTTTACGATAATAGTATTTAGTAAATAACTTACAATATGAATTTATAAAATAAATTATTTATATATATCATCTTGTCTATGCGTCAAACAAAAACAATATTTTAAAAACAATTTTGATATATTTAAACAAATGGCACTGTCAGGAAGCAATTACATTACCTTGTGTAAAGATACGAGTACTATTTTGAATTTTTGTTAAGTTTTTCTATTAGTTTTGACAGTATTCGTGAA
Organism: Ophonus ardosiacus; assembly: GCA_943142095.1. Classification (NCBI taxonomy): domain Eukaryota; kingdom Metazoa; phylum Arthropoda; class Insecta; order Coleoptera; family Carabidae; genus Ophonus; species Ophonus ardosiacus. Next base: position 9,787,917 of record OW964839.1, read on the forward strand.
ATTTATTTTGTGTATGATATATTTGTTAAATGTAAAATAAAGTTTGTTATGAGTGAATGAAAATATCTGTACTTTTTAATTGTAAGATTTTGGGGCTAAAGAGAAAGGAGAAAATGGAATTGTTGTTCTTGTACACCAAGTGCAAGAACATTTCACATTTCTTACTTGTATACCGGGTATCTACTTTATTTTTGTTATATTTATAAGTAAACAGTAAAATTTTAATTTGGAGAAATATTTTTCCTAATAATTTTAGAACAAAAGTGTAAGTATTAAAAATGACATTTTAAATGACAAATTAGAAGTTCCATTTTCAAATTGCTTACGGATTGCCAAAAGAAATTATCATTATCAAACATTGTAGATATCTATAATGTTTGCAGCTAAGTATGCATATTGTTGTGAAAGAGTGTGCTTTGATTTCTACATCAGAATAATGTATTTAATATTGGCAACGCTGCTGGACGTCACTGTAACGGTAGTATGAATAAAAATATACAAATTGGACGTCACAAGTACTGATTATGTACGAAGTATATACTGTGGACGCCGGATTCACTCAGTATGGAGGAGCTCATAATGTCGTCAAATGAACGGAAACGTATATCGTTGTAAATCGACTTTATTGAAATTTGAACCGAAATTCATAATCAGGGGGAAAAATAAGTAGATATACTTTATAAAGTCGAAGCCTATCTCTATTCCTTTCGGTGGTTGCCACAATGTCCTAGCCATGAAAGGACGCAGCAATGATAGCGGGATGTAAATATATATATATATATATATATATATATATATATAAGCTGTCTGGAGAGAAAATAAATAAAATAAAGGAAAAATGTTAAAATACTTGTATAATAAAATTTAATAAATTTGTGAAAATTAATGTAATTTACTGAAGCATGTGCAGAATTTAATTATCTACAATATTAATTAGGTACATTTGTTCATAAAATTGGTGCAATTAAAAATATCACGGGAAATGCAAATTTCCATGTTAAATTTCTGTCACATTTTGCAACGTTCAGAAAAAAAGTAGGTACATACATATTTACATTTAGATAACACTTTTAGTTTATTCTGTTGTGTGTTAATCTCTCATTTTTTGCTAATTTACGCTCTGGTATTTTTGTTATCTTTGTGTTCTGGCTGATAAAAATGTAAACAAGGAAATTAAAATTAAATTATCAAAATAAAACTTATCGTTCATGTTACACATACAAAAAGATATATACTCAATGACATAATTTTATTGTCACAAATATATAAAAACAAAAATAAATATGAATCTCGTATATATGTATTTTTTGCTTTTCACAAAGTTTTATTAGCTACAGCACAAATTTAGTTTCTCATAATTATAGCTGATTTTTTTGCTTTTTACTATTTATTTAATGAATTTAACACATCATTTAAGTTAATTTTGTATCTTGTAATTAACGGGTAAAGGGAACTATCCGGGTAGTTGTTTTGGGTACTCGGTACAAAAATTATCGGATTTCTTCATTCTAGTTAGTCTATATTTGCCGTCAAATAATTATGGACTGGAGATTTCTACTCTGATGCCGAATTTTTTAAGTGTCTACCTGTACAAATATCTGTAATCTGTCAATGTCATTTTATATTCTGACATTTTCGTTAGTACTTGCGTGCGCTTTTTATTCCCAATACTATAAATTGCATTATATGTAGACTTTTGAATAGAAAATGAGTGAAACTCATGAATTAAATAGTCCTGGTTCTTATAAAAAACGTTTAGGAAAACAAGATTTTAAATGGGAAGGCAAAAACAATTACTGGTAATGTACACAATTTTTTCTAAAAATTGGCGTTACATACTGAATAATTTTATAATTTATTAAATTACAAGAAAACTTTGGATTTGACTGCAGAAGCATGTTGTGTTCGCGGATCTACTGTTCACCTAATAATCAATTATTCTAACCTTTTATTTATATTTCACCGGTTATCGTATTTTAACGCAAACACGACCTTAGCTTATGGTGCTATTCTGTAACTTTGCTCTATAACATTGTAACTCTATACGCTCTGTAAGTTATAGAGCTCTATAAGATCACACCTTATAGAATAGTAAAATTACCTATTCTGTAACTCTCTCTGTATCAAGTCTGGCTATAGAGTTGTTTTGCTTGTAATACATGTCAAACTGTCAAATATTCTATAACCATATTTTTGACAAGACGCTAAGGAATCATGTATAACTCTAATAATATGTAAGTAGGTATATATTTAATTATATTATTGAATTAATGTTTATTGTCATATACATTTTGATTATTGTAATTGTAATTCTTGTTGATGTTGTGATATAAATAAATAAAATAAATATACCATCACGGCGTATTGCTGGGTGGGCCAAACTGCTTTATATGCAGATATCGGTAATGATGATGACATATTCGTACCGTACGGTTGTTTAAGATTCGAAATAATTTTGGCTTCGGTCGGGATCGAACACGGTTCCCCAGATTCGCGACCCGACACTCAGGCGCTACGAAACCCCAGTAATTATTAATTATTAACACATCATTTAATTCTTATTTTAAATATTCTATTAAGCTATGAACACCAATGTTGATTCCTCCCCTTGTCTTAACCTTTCTAATATAATGTATTTTGTGACAAATATAGCTACGTAAAATTATCCAATTTTATATCACAGAAAATGTTTTAAAATCGCTTTAATTAATTTTTTATGTAAATCTAGTACGAAGCGGAAAAGGATTCCAAACACAAGTAAAGAGCAGTATGAAATTATTTTAATGAAATGGAAACTGACTTTTTTTTTCGGAGTGGCACAACAAATTCTTTCATTTTCCATTTCAATATTTCGTAACATTTGACAATATTTTTTTTAATATAAATGTTTTTGACGTTTCAATATGCTCTATAAATACTTTACAGTCAAGATTTTGGCGCTGTAAGATTTATAGAAATTTCTATAAGAATATAGTCCTTATAGTACTGTAACTTAGTTACAGAATAGCTATTTTCTAACATAATACAACGTCGGTTGTCTATAGAGCCTATAGAGCTTATAGAACGTTACAGAATAGCACCATTATGTGTGGGAACTTTGATCAAAATATAAATATAAATTTTTAACAAAGACAATTTTTATATTTTATATTACGTATTACTGTTTTACCTTACTTATTTGTTATAATATTTTCTTCATTTACGATGTATTAATCTTTTTATTAGTTTTAAATGTATTATATGACATTTGCGTTCATTCCTGATCATGTCAAGTTATAACCGGCAACACCGTTTACAAGTGAGTAACAAAACAAATAGTCTTTCTCATACCTGGTAAGAGGATAAATCACGAGGAAGAGGGGCATGCCTAGTGAATACGGTGGCAGTGGCATCACGAATCACGACGGTGTTCTTTTTAATCAAAAAATCTCGAAAGAATAGTGAACTAAGCCGGTGTGTTATAGCAGTAAAAAACTCAACGTTTTGTAAAATAAACAAAAATAGAAAAGTCCGCCCTCATGATGTATGAGCTCATTTAAAACTAGGATTTAGGTCGTAGAAGAAATTATGTATACAATGTAAATTGCGTTTTTTAACGAAGAACATGAAACACTAGTCCTACTGCTTGATATGTAAAAGTGAAAAATATAAACCGTGAATTATCATATACCTACTCGAATAGTAGGTATAATTGAAAATAAGGCTCATTCACAGCTACGGAAATAAAAAATATAAATAAAGTTATAAATAAGGCTTCATGGTTGGTGTAACAACGTATGATCGAACCGTCGGTTTAAAATAAAATAAAAAAAAAAAAACACTTCTAGACTGCAAGCTACGTATATTTTCTCTTCTCTTTATGTTTAATGTTATTGTGGAGAGTTGTGAACACTTTCATAAGAATCTATTGTTTATATCGTTATTTTTATTTTTATGTATAATTTTATTTTTATTTTCGGAGCTGTGAATGAGGCTAAAAACAGTATCACTTAAAAACTTTTCTTAAAATTAATAAAAAGTTTTCTAACAATATGCAAATGTAAAAAAGAATAAACGATATTTTTCACTTTGAAATTTACAAAAAAAAATAATTATACCTACAACTTTGTTATAAAAAGTAGGTGACCTACTAACAATTATTTTATTTAAAATTTAGACGCGTCACTGATTCTTAATGTAAATTTATATATTTTTTTAATAATGTTAAAAATCATTATGTTTAAATTAAGCTATCAAATTTTTTTTTTATTAAAGAATTACGCAGTGCCCGAATTTGTGGCGCATTTAAAGGAAATACGGAATTGCAATTTTAAATACAACACTTTTATTAAAATATGTTCCATCAGTAACTAAGCGATGAGTCATTCAATCTATCAAATTTTTGGTCACCGATGGCATTATATTCTGCCATTCTTCTTGTAATTTATTTTAAGTTCTTTTTGGTTTATATTCTTATTTGTTTTAAGAATTTTTCGCACTTTCTCAATCTGGTTAAAGTCCGGAGACCGTAGGGGATTGGACTCGGGATTGGACAACCGGAAGTAGTAGTTTCTTAAAAAATATAAAATTCTTTATCCGATACATTGACCATTTTTATTATATCTTCTATAGATTTAGAAACAGAGAGTCATAAATATATAAAATAAACTAGCTCTAACTCCAAGGAAACCAGTTGAAGAATTAAAATGTTAGTAATTGACAGAAAAATGTGAGTTGTCAGTAACAAAATAGTTATTTACATTCAAGTGCGTGTAAGTTGTATTTTACAGCGCGACAGATTTGTTTAAGGCACGAGCTCTTAAGGCGAGTGCCTTATTAGCTGGAGCGCTGTAAAATACTTCACGCACAAGAATTGTATCAAATTTTTTGGCCGACGATAATGAAAATCACTTTTTTTAATGAGATAGGTTGTAATTCTGAAAAGGGTTAGTTTAAAATACTGGGGTTAAGTCAATTTCCAAATTTGATTTTACTTCCCTTCATTAGACTACCTACTTCTTTTAGCGAAAATTTATCTGTAATAATAGACGTTGTTTATGACTGATAATATATTTATTTGCTCATGTTTTCTTCGTAATAAATAATAAGTAGGTGTCGATATTTGACATTTCAGCAATGTTCGCCTCGCGTATTTGACAGGTATATCGATCGGTGACTATGTCGGTAACGGCGGATTTTTACAATAATGACAGATGTCGCTACCGTGAGTTTGATTTATATAAATTGATTTTAAATATAGGAAATGTTAAAGTAAAAAAATAACTTATGTAGGTAGTACTTTTTTACATGAACTTTATTATAGTAAAGATGATTTCTTTTCTAAATGCCCAAAAACGTCCAGTGTATTTTGATTATTTTACCGCATAGTTAGACAAGTTACAACACAGTAAGCGTAAAATGTAGGTTACACTTGCTGAGTATACAATGGGGTATTCCACCATAACAAACAAATGAAAAAAAATTCAATTTAACATAAAGTATGGCTCAATAAATAATAGTTAAAACAATGAAAACATTTTTTAAATAATTACTTTACGAGATATTTCACATTTGCTAAAAGGGAAAATTGACGTCATACAGTTGTTATCTTTCTCTCGCAGCGTACTCAGAGCAGTGTGTGTGAGAAAGACAAGTATAGGGGAAATGTGACGTTACACTGATTTCTCGAAAATAAAATACTGTTAAACTAGGAACAACTAAGATTTTTTAATACTATGAATTGCTTCAAAACTGAATGAAGTTTTATTTAAAATAATAAAAAAAATTGAGTGGAATACCCAATTGTAAAGTTCCCATTACACTTCAGGAGGGCAAAAATACATATACATTACTGAAGGCTTTTTCTGGGAAGTACATTTAATATTTCTTATTTTATTATTAATTAAATATTTAAAATTATAGATACATTATATATACGCATCAAAAATAACGCCAATTTCGTCAATGAATTTGAAGAATCTCGAACATTTAGAAGAGTAGGAAGAAACTTATTTATAGAATGAATTAAAAAATATAAAAATATTTAAATAATAATTAGAATTTTTGGATGTATACCGGAAATATTAAATATATATCCTAATATGGAATTGCTGCAAAACAGCTATCAAAACTTAATCAGTACAGTATGTGTAAAAGAATGACTTATACATAACATACATGAGTCAGAGTCATTGGAGTTAAGGGCGGAAATAATCTCATGAAAGGTAAGGTGTTGAAGGAAACTCGTGGCTGCGGCCCCCTCGGGTGAAAGCTAGCTACTGGATTCCCTAGGCGCATATTAGGGGAAGCCACGTCCGAGAACACTAGCAAACAAACTGTCATTTACAGTTTGTCTCACTTTCTTATTTGGAGAGAGGAAAAATCGAATTTGAAGAAAGATACTGGGTGAAATATTAAATATACACGTCTACCTATATTTTAGATATAGGACAATATAAAAATTTAAAGAAATTGATGTTTGTAATACACGTTTAATTTTAAACAGACATTCTAGGGCTCGTAGCATGATCACGGTTTTAATTAAAACGCTGATTTAGGAAATGTCAAAGTTCTTTATTTAATAACAATAATAAATAATATCAAATTTAACAAAATATGATTTTAAAGCAAAACATAGTTTGTATTCAAACAAATATTTTTAAAAAATCTTTATTTAAACATACGGGTGAAATTAAATATTTAAATTTGAATTTGAAACGGATCCAAAACAGAGTCAGCAACAGGAGCAGCAATTGTACAGAACCAGAACATAAAAACACTTAAGCTACCAAACGAAGACAGCATCTTTACTGCAGAAGCAATTGCAATACTTCACTGTCTACAGAACACCCAAACCCCAGACTCCAAAATAGCGATATGTACTGATTCACTTAGCGTACTACAAAACGTAAACACCATTTTCCCGAGAAACGCAATAATAAAAAGCATCAAAGAAGAAATAACCAGGATTGACAGACTAAATACAAGTATAATGTTCATATGGACCCTTGCCCATGTAGGAATCCATGGAAACGAAATTGCAGACACAGCAGCCAAAGACAATGAAAACTTTGAAGAACTCAAACATTGCATTCAATCTTACGACTTTAAAGCTCTCGTCAAGAAAAAACTGAAAGATAAATGGCAAGAAAAATGGACACAAGAGTCAAACAACAAACTCAGAAGAATTAAAAGCAACACTGAACCATGGAAACCCATAGACACAAGAAAAGAACAAATAACAATTACAAGATTAAGAATAGGACACACGAAACTAACCCACGAACACATATTTAAAAGAACAGACCCGGAATTATGTAATGTATGCAACACTCAACTGATAGTCGAACACCTAATCAGTGAATGCCCCAAATACTAAACTGAAAGAGGCCAACATAATATATCCAACCAATTATCAGAAAACCTAAACAATAATGTAACCAGTACTCAAAATGTAATAAAATATTTAAGACAAATTAATATGTACCACAGAATATAAAATTACAACTCTATATACAGATACTAATAACCTGTGATGTTGATCTATTTTTTGCAAATAAAAAAAAAAAAAATTTGAATTTGGCATTTCTAAAAACAGTTTTTTAGTTAAAACCGTGATCATACTACTAGCCTAGATGTCTAGATTATGAATGGAAGCTTTACCACATCATTTTTACCTTCTGTTACCTTTAGGTAAGGAAGCTATTGTCTTTGGTCAAAATATTCGGTGGTGAGTTTTATTGTACTTAAGATGATAGGCAAAAGGAGCAAAAGAATACAAAAATGGGACTCTTTTCTTTTTTTACTTTTTACCTCTCGCTAAGAGAGATATTGGATTCATGCTAAAAATCGCATATCCAGATTTTAGTGGATAAGTACGTTTTAAAGTCCCTATAATCCGATTATAACATTTTTACGATAATGTACGTGTGTGTGTGTGTGTGTGTGTGTGTGTGTGTGTGTGTGTGTGTGTGTGTATGTGTGTGGAGATGTGTGGATGTTGGAACCACGGTTTCTCAAATACTATAAGACTTAAAAAAATATTTAACTGCAATTTCCTCAATCTGACATTCCTGGGAAGAGCTGGTTAGATTTTGGTAACAATTGGACAACCGGAAGTAATAGTTTCTTTAAAAAATTCTTCTAAATATATTTTTTTTGGAAATTTTTGTTATTACAAATATTGAAGAACATAAAATTCTCCATCTAATACACTTAATTTTTTTTTTATATCTTGTAGAGATTTTGAGATAAAGGCACTGTAATATATAGAATAATCAGAATAGTAATGTTTATAGCATAGTATGTAAATGACAGATGTCAATATCAAAAATCAATAGTTTTAGTGACATTCTGCAAGATTTTTCTGGAAAGTACATTTAATCTTTCTTATTGTTTCATTAATTAAATATTTAATATTGTAGGTAAAATGCATATATCCATGAGAAATACCGCTAATCTAGTTAATGAATTGGAAGAATCCCTGACATTTAGGAACATCCTCATTTAATGAAAAATAGAAATAATTATTAGAATTGTAAGTGAAGACATTTTCAATACAATAAAAACAATATTTAGGTAAAATTCTGCAATTTTTTTGTTATAAAACGACGGTTCGATAGCGAAGTGCAATGCAATACTTATATAACAAAATATCTGATGTGGACACCACATGACTTCCTTGTACGCCTGTTACACTATACATATTTTGTTAATAATTAAAATATGTATAATAACAGACCCAATCATAAAATTGCACGTATTTGACATAATTTGACATTGACATTAAATCCTTTATTTTTTTGTTATTTCTTGTCCTAATTCATAGCAAACTTAATTACAGAAACCAAAAAGTACATAATGTTTAAATTTATATATCTCGCTTATACAAAGAACTAATTTAATCATACTTGACGTTTTCGACGCAAAATTCAATTATCTAAAACTTTTATTTGAAGCATATATTGTTAAATTCAAAATAACACCATTTTTTTCAAGAAAAACTGATAATAGCTTCAAGTAAAGTATCATTTCCGGTTAGACTATTTTAACCAAAGTCTATTATGTTATTTCCATTGATATAAAAGTATTATATACCAAATTTGAAAAGTTTTGGATTATATTTTAATAGTTTTCCAATAAAATCTATTACAGGTTTCAAGTAAAGTACCACTTCCGGGTATACGATTTTAACTAAAATCTATTATGTTACTCCCCTTGATATAAAAGTATTATATACCAAATTTGAAAAGTTTTGGATTATATTTTAATATAGTTTTCCACTAAAATCTATTATGGGCTTCAAGTAAAGTACCACTTCTGAAAGTTATGCAATGACCAAAAACGGACGTGCACAACTAGATGTTATAACAGTCCTAAATACAAAATTTTAACTTTCTACGGCTTCCCGTTTTTCAGTTATGCGAGATACGTACGTACGTACGTACATACGTACGTATAGACGTCACGACGAAATTAGTTAAAATGGATTCAGGGATGGTCAAAATGGATATTTCCGTTGAAATCTGAAATCCGATTTTTTTCGCGATTACAATACTTCCTTTACTTCGTACAAGGAAGTAAAAATGGAAATAGTAAGAGGTATTGTGCTGGCCACAACAGATTCTTTTACTTTTTTAGTATTAAGTGCAAGAAATAGGTGGTTTCAGTATGTGACAATGTAAGAAAGTCATTCAAACGCACTAAAATATTTTGCTGACAAAATACAAAGAATATTTTTTGTCCTACTTGCCTAAAAAGTGACCTGCTACTAAAAATCACTGCTAGTTAACTGTTTACTAACCTTTAATCAGTTGTTCATTAGTTCATTATTGTTAACTTCATATAATTCAGAGCCAGAAGGCTAGAATTAAATAAACAAAATAGAACAAGTGCTACCACAATAAACCAGAACTTTCAACAAGTTTGTTGCTGACATTTGAGTTGAGCATAAGTTGAACATCACCCAAGCATATTGCTTGCTCAAGTCCCAGCCTTGGACTGTTTATTTCATATTTATCTACGACAACCGTAGACAAGAAAATAATTGGAAAACTTCTTCACATCAAAGGATTTTTGAATTAAATATAACACGAAACTTTTATTACAGCGGAAATCATTTTAACCTTAGCAAAATATCACAAAGGTTTGCAGCTGACGTACGGCGAGAAAGATATTAGATTTTTAATTTTAGTTTTAGATAGTTTTTATTTACACTTGTTTAATAAAAACAGGATGCATGAATGAGTTCAGTATGTAGGTTTCTACCCTGTTACAAATATCATGAAAGTTCGTTCACTCCATTTCAAAAGAAAAGATTTTATATTTCCAGGTAATAATATCAAAATCATCTGAAACTATGCATTATATTTCATCACAATATTAAATATTTTATTAAAAATCCGTAGCTGATATTAGATCTAACTGATCTACATTATTTTTGTTAACAAAAATACAAGCAACAGAAAAATGTTAACTATTCAATAATATAAAAATCTGATGTGGCCAACACAAAACCTCCCGCTATTTAATTTTTATTAATTTAAATACATGCTTATGTATTTAGTAATGCTTCAAACTATATTATTTTCCATTGCATATAACTATTGCTTTATTTACGATTTTCTTTATTATTTAATATGTCACTATTATTAATTTGAAGTGATTAGTTTTTTGACAATGACCTTTACCTGTCAGTTACATTCATTTGAAAAATAAACTGTGTAACAAAGGAATTGTGTTTATCTGAGGCTTCGGGATTAAAAAAAGAAAAATGATTTTTAAATTAATCTGTAATAGTTATTTACGTATAGAGGGCCGAAAGAAAGGGTTTACGCCTGCGGACGAAATTTGAAGCCCGACGCGAAGCAGAGGGCTTTTATTCGTCCAAGGGCGTAAACCTATTTCGGCCTGAGCTACGTACGTTTTACGCAGAACTGAAACCAAATGAAACGTAATTTTTAATTGCATGACTAAAAGCTTGTTGCTATGTAAAAAATATTAGATGGCCAGATGGCTATGCCAAGAAACATTTAGGCGATGCGTTGTATTGGTAACCATTTGTTTTGTGTAAACAATTAAAAATGTCAAGCATGGAGCTTCAATCTGAATATGATACTGCAATTTCTGAAAATTTTTGGTAGAAGCTAATGAAGCTTTAGCGAATTTATGTCCTGGTAAGTCAAAGGACCGATATCAAAACGAATACGATGTGTTGCAAGCCTGGTTGACAGAAAAAAATATGACAATTTTGAAAGAAACTGTGTTGTTCGCATATTTCAATGAAAAGGTATGGTGATATATCAATATTACTCGTATATATTTTTTACCGTCCAGCGGGCTTTTGCTTTACACTTTACCGCCCGCAGGGTGTAATCTTTCATTTTCCGCCATGGTAACTAAAATGTAAACAAACAATTACAATACAGTTGTGCGTAAAATATATAGAAAAAGTATTAATGTACACCCGTACAAAATTCAATAATCTATAATTTTCCAATGACGTTAAATGCGAAAAAATGGCATTTAATGGTATTTTTTGAAGAAAAACCATGATAAGCTTCAAGTAAAGTACCATTTCCGTTTATCCGATTTACACCAAAATCTAATGGCTTCTATTCCTATTAGAATAGGGTAGAAATAGAAGGTTTCAGAATTTTCTGAATGATAGTATTTGATTTAGAGTGAATATGTTAAAATTGGATTACAGGGACCTTAAAACTTGGTCATTTACTAAAATCTCGATGTGTGATTTTTAGCACGATCCCTATACCTCCCTTACCAAGGGTAGCGGGAGGTAAAAATGATGTCAGAGGCTGTAACAGTATATTATTCGATGAGTATGTAATGTATGCTATTACTCATGAGATGATGTTTGCATTCAAGTAAATCAATCTCACAAAATTCAATTTGTGAACGCGAAATTGGAAAATAAATATATATGAAATGTAAATATTGATGGGTTTTCAAAATTTTATACCTAGTTATTTTGTAATTCTTATGTATTGTGCATTTATAACTTTTTCCCCTATTAAATGAAATAATGTTTATTTACGAAATATTATTCTGTACACTTGTATTACTAAAATTACTATACCTTTAAATATACAACGGGAACTTCGCAAGGCTTTCAGGAATCTAAATTGTTTGATTATGCTTAATTTTATAACCCGTCCTTTATGAGGCGAATTAGCAAATAAAATTTATAGTGGGTTCTTGCCAGATTGGATGGTTTAACTTTTATCAAACTAGTTTGTGAATGGTAATAGGAAAATAATATTTATTTACTGTTTTCTTTGTGTTATTATTTCAAATAATTTTATATTCCGTAAAAGGAATAGAGATTGACTTAGAAATAGTTACAAATTTCATTAATATATACGTTTCTTAATACTAGTATTTTTACCTTCCGTACCCTTTAGGTAAGGAAGGTATTGTCTTTGGTCAAAAAATTCGATGGTGAGTTTTTAATGAATAAGCACATTTTAGGATCCCCACAATGCAAATTTACTAGTTTTAAGATGATGTCTGTATGTATGTATGTGTGTGTGTCCGTGTGTGACAAATTTTTCTCCGACGATAACTCCAATACTACAATTCTAAAAATTATAATTCTTTCGTATTCCTCTTCTCTACATCCATATGAAGAGTTGATTAGATTTTGGTTATAATTGATACACCGGAAGTACCCTTATTTGAAGTTTTTAACAGTTTTTCTTAAAAAACCCAGTTAAATATTATTTCTTAACATTTTGTTATTATATATATTAAAGAATATACTCTTCTCTATACGGTTTGATTATACATTTTCCTTCATATTCAATAGATGTAAATTTAAAGCATTATAAAGAAATTAATTTTCAAAAATTAGCCATCTTTGCTATTTATCATGGAAACAGCTGACATAATTATTCAAAAATTTAATTGACAGATGTCAGTTGCAAGTGCAAAACCAAATATGGAAAATATAGGATCATAGGATCTAAAATTGTATGTCATAGTGTTACTCGCAAGTGACATGCAGAGAAAGGCCAAAGAGAAGATGGAAGGACATTACTTATAGTGTAGTTTATGTTATAATTTTATTGGATTTATAGAACCTTTTCAAATGAATTTTTGGTATAAAATTTGTAAAAAATAGTATGTGTTCGTATTCGATTTTACATAATATTATATAGAATCTGTTCCAAGGACCTTCTAGTATGGGATTTGTACAAAATACATCGAATTGACGGAAGGTTTTGTGCTGGCCACAACAGATTTTTTTCTTCTGTATTTAAAAATAAATAATTTCTACAAATTATATTTCATTTTATAAATTTTTTTTCTCAGGTTGATGACGTAAGTCTTCTGCCTATTCATTTCCACCATATCAGGTTAATTTGTAAATATTCGTAACCTCATTTATATGCTGACTTTGGTATACAACTTCATTGCCAATTTTGTTTAACCACAATTCAAGTAAGTGTCATGTTTTTGTGGTTTCCTCTGAGTACTTGTAATCTATACTATATTTGTTGACACTTGCTAGTTACTTATCATTCGTTATCACTACTCACGTTGTATACAGGGTGTCTCAAAAAGCTTGCTCACTATTGGTAACTTTTTTATTTGAAGAGATACGAGATTGGTTAAATGAGCAAAATTGTGCCATTTTATATTAGAAAATTGGTCAGGTAGACAAAATAAAAATTGTGTCAGCGGTTCTCAAAATTTGGGACAAAATATATATTTTTTAAACGGAACCATATATTTTTTATTATCTTATTGGAAAGTGTATTTTTTCTCTTTCCAATAAGGTAATGTTGTTTATGTACAATTTTTTCAAATAAACGAGTTATTTACGGTTAAAAATTAAAATTTTGTAAACTGTTTTGTTAGTTTAGTTAGTCAAGTAGCCATGGAAACAATTGATTCTTTGTTTTTTTGACGTTTAATAATTTCTCCTGTAAAGTTCTCTGTGTTTAATAATGTTTAATAACTATACAAATGAAGAAAAATTAGATATGATCTTGCTATATGGAAAGTTATATCTAGACACCAGTTATGTGGAACAGTCGGCTCTCTTTCCAAAAGAGCTGAAATGTGCGAAATGGCTTTCAATTTGAATATTTTCTGTAATTGTTTTGTTATTACTGTAAGATAATTTAATAAAATAATAAAAAAAAAATATAAAATACAATTGTTTCCATGGTTTACTTGATTAAATAAACTAATAAAAGATAATTGTTATCTTTAAACGTAAATAACTCGTTTATTTGAAAAAATTGTACATAAACAACATTACCTTATTGGAAAGAGAAAAAATACACTTTCCAATAAGATAATAAAAAATATATAGTTCCATTTAAAAAATATATATTTTGTCCCAAATTTTGGGAACCGCTGACACAATTTTTATTTTGTCTACATGACCATTTTTCTAATATAAAATGGCACAATTTTGCTCATTTAACCAACCTCGTATCTCTTCAAATAAAAAAGTTACCAATAGTGAGCAAGCTTATTGAGACACCTGTATACAACGTGAGTAGTGATAACGAATGATAAGTAACTAGCAAGTGTCAACAAGGTTCGTTTTATTGATACATGCAAACGATTTTATCGCGCAATTGTGATTGGTTATGATGTAGCTAATGACAGGCAGGCAGAACATAAATGTCCAATGAATACCGCTCTCGGATTGCTTGTTTGCTGATAGAACGTACCTATAGGCTTCAATCACATTAGCGATCCGGTATCGGTACAAATCTTATTTCCCCCAATATGTTACAATGTGTCGATAGTCGATTTATACCTGTAGATTGTTTCTACTCTCTCTATATGACTATATGTTATTAATGGTTCAATACTCGTGTTGTCGTGTTATTTTATTTATATTTATATGGTCTCGATAGATCATCGTTTCTACTCAGATATCCAATTTCTCTTATGCCCGTTTACACCGGTATCACTTAAATGTTCGCCGTCGCTTAGTTAAGAGCAGCTTATAAGAAGTATGATAAGAAATTTTAGTAACTTTTCATTTTCTTATTGTATTATTCTAGTAACTATTAAGTCAAATGTAAGATGTAAGAATGTGAGGGCTGAAAGTGCAGATAATTATTGTTTTATATGCTGCTGCAGATAATATAGTTATTAACGTCATAAGGCCTATATAAAGCAAATAACGGACGAGGCTGAAGTTTGTAAACCGAGGCGATAACCGAGATTTATAATCAACCAAATCTGTTATTTTGTAGCAAGTTTATGGTGCAATAACTCTTCTAAATTATAGTTTCAATATTAATATTTGAACTTTGTTATCTTTGTAAGTCAAAATTCTGTTCAGAAATAATAATAATTTTTCCTAGATCTCTCTGTTTAGTCTAGATGTCAATCGTGTAGACAATTATTGTCTTGGCATTTAACTATATAAGTTATTGCAAGCTGAAGCGCAGGGTTGTTATTTAACTATGGATGCTGCATGCTCATCTTCCACCTCGCCGCACCCCTTATTAGATATGCCCTACTGAAGAGATAACCGTTTGTTTTTAGTTAGTCTCCGTTTAAGATTCAAACCGATAAGTCATGTAGTCTGCGGTTTATATTGTAATATCCGTAAAAATTTAAATTGGTTTAAAAATAGCCGAAGTGAATCCAAACGGCTGCTTTTCATATGTTTTCACTATTTTATTGGCATATGAAAAATAATTTGTTCAACAAATACATATTTACTAAATTTCATAAAAATTTGAATTTATTGCACAAATAGCCGAAGTGCATCCAAACGGTTGCTTTTCATATATTTTCACTATTTTTTTAACATGTAACAAATAATTTGTTTAACAAATACCTATTTACTTGGAATAAACATATTAAAACCGGAGATTAATATTCATGTTATTGTTAATCTTATTATTATAATTTTCGTACAAATAGCCGAAGTGAACCAAAATGGTCGCTTTGCAGATATTTTTCACTCTTTTATTGTCACATAACAAATAATTTGTTCATCAACATTTTTACAATAATGTCTATAGGAATGTATGTGTGTCTGTGTGTGCGCGTGCGTGTGTGTGTGAACTTTGTGTAAAGATACGAATACTATTTTGAATTTTTGTTAAGTTTTTCAATTAGTTTTGTCAATAAAGTTTGTTATGAGTGAATATGAAAATACTCGTGAAAATATCTGTAATTTTTAATTGTAAGATTTTGGGGCTATTTAAATAAATACATTTAAATAGTTCATTCTTCACTTATTTTCACATATTTACATTTACCGTCAGAGAAAATGGAATTATTGTTCTTGTACACCAAGTGCAAGAATATTTCACATTTCTATCACATTTTGTACCAGCGAGTTCTTTTACTGTAAATACATTATTAAGATTTTGTCATTGTTTACTTGTATACCGGGTATCTACCTTATTTTTGTTATATGTATAAGAAATACAACGGTAAAATTTTAATTTGGCGAAATTTTTTTCCTAATAATTTTAGAACAAAAGTGTTAAGTATTTAAAACGACATTTTAAATGACAAATTAGAAGTTCCATTTTCAAATTGCTTACGGATTGCCAAAAGAAATTACCAGTATCAAACATTGTAGGACTCTATGATGTTTGCAGTTAAGTATGCATATTGTTGTGAAAGAGTGTGCTTTGGTTTCTACATCAGAATAATGTATTTAATATTGGCAACGCTACTGGACGTCACTGTAACGGTAGTATGAATAAAAATATACAAATTGGACGTCATAAGTACTGATTATGTATGAAGTATATACTGTGGACGTCGGATTCACTCATTGTGGAGGAGCTCATAATGTCATCAAATGAACGGAAACGTATATCGTTGTAAATCGATTTTATTGAAATTTGAACCGAAATTCATAATCAGGAGGAAAAATAAGTACATATACTTTATAAAGTCGAAGCCTATCTCTATTCCTTTCGGTGGTTGCCACAATGTCCTAGCCACGAAAGGACGCAGCAATGATAGCGGGATGTATATATATATATATATATATATATATATATATATATATATATATACAGTTTTTCTTTGCGCAAAAGTCCCCAATTAATTTTAGAGAAAATGTTTCAAATAACTATTATAGATAATTATATTCTATGCCTAAATCAGTAAACAGTTTTAATTTGGCACGTTTGGTAACTTGTAAAATCTAATTTGAAATTGTATAAAAATATTGCTCATTTCTAGCGATAACCATGAAATTGAAACAAAGTTACAAAGAAATGCGTATCGTTTGAACTGTCAGAAATTCAGTTTTCAATTAAAAGTTGTATATAATTCAATTCTGCACCTTAATCACTACACATGTATTATTTTTAAAATCTATCACTTAAATAACATTTATTATTATTATTTTTTCACATTCTGTAATCTATAAAATTAAATTTCTGACAGTTCAAATGATAAGAATTTCTTTGTAATTTTGTTTTAACTTCATGGGTAACGCTACAAATGAGCAATATTTGTACAATTTCAAATTAGATTTTACAAGTTACTAAACGTGCAAAATTAAATCCTTCGTTATTTAGTCGTAGAATATTAATATCTACAACATTTATTTGAAACATTTTTGTCTAAAATTAACTGGGGACTTTTGCGCAAAGAAAAACTGTTTCCCATGTTAAACGCCTATGGCCAGGTTCTTAATTATCACACTGTATATATATCTGCATAGTGTGCAGCAGCCAGGTTAAATTTAGCGTTTTGTGACTATTTAAACGCCGCCATGTTGGAGGATTTCGGCACAATTTTAGTTGGAGATAAAAACCTTCCTAGCTACCTACCTTAAATTTAAAAGTTAAGTGATCTTATAGGAAATTTTCCAACAAATTTGATGGTGTTATTCGGAATGTTCTATCTTATTGCGAACATTTAAAAATTCACATTTCTCGAAAAAATCATCTCAATTAAATCTCTTCACAATTTTTAAATTTAATTTTTAAGAGACGTTCAATTAGTCACAAAGATTTAACATTGCGTCCGCCATCCAGTTATGTATAGAGATCAGTACTCAAGACCCTTCATGCATACGTAAATCTGCCAGAATATGTAAAATATATCCAACATTTGTAGATTCGTACACGTATTATAAATTAATTTTACCAGTAATTTAGTAACACAAGACCACAGCAAATTATTGATAATTCAGGACACTAATTAATAATTTTAATGGTATTCTGATAATGCAACCGTTATATCTATGTCTCATTTATAACAATACGGTGGTTGGTCATTGGTCAAGCACTAGAGGTTGCTGTGTTTATTACGGACATTAATATATTAATTATAATTTGCTGTAAATCCATGCAGAAACTTCAGGCTAACAAGCTTCATCATTAAAATGAGTGGAATTTCAGCTTCCTGGTTCCTGCTTTTACTCCACAAACCACAAAGGAGAAAAGGGATCTTCCAGCTACTACTATAACCTATAAACTAAAGCTCGATGGTATATGTTATCTGATACTTGATCTCATACGAGTAATTTGATACATATAAGTTGGTAATTAATAATTATTTACATAGTTAGTTATGAAAAGAGTGATATTGTTTGATGAATATGTATAATACTTGCCAAAACGAGAGAAGCGAGTATTGCAAATTATGTGAGTCAAACAATATCACTCCACAACATAAATAACATACAACAAATAATAGGGATTTTTATTCATTAATATACGTCGAGGGCGTGGCTGACCAAATGAGAAAAACATTGGCGCGAAATTTGAATGTAGGCGTTGGTTTCAAACAAGCGAAAACTATTGGAAATTTTTCTCTAGACTAAAAACCAAAATTGCAACTGAATATCAATCTGGCGTGGTCTACAAAATACCTTGTAAGGATTGTGTGGCCCAATATACGGAACAAACAAAACGTTATCTAAAAACTAGATTAGATGAGCACAGGAGAAATTGTTTTTCGCAAAGAACAAAACAAGTAACGGGGAAATGTGCTCTGGTAGACCATGCTATAAAAAAAAATTATCACGAGTTTAAATTTAATGAAACAAAAATAATGGACAGGGACAAAATCTTAATAAACGGTTGACACTAGAAATGCTACACGTACAGAAGGATAAAAATAATGTTAATTTCAGGACTGATACTATGTACATTAGTAAAATATACACCAACGTCTTAAAACATAGCTTAAAAAATAAGGATAAAACTTAATCATAAAATACATTTTTCTAATCCTTAAAAATAAAAATAAAAAATTTCATTAAAAAACAAATTGCACTTAAATATATTTAAAATATTTCAAAACTCTGTATTTTTGAAAAGGTTCTTGAAAAGATCATTTATAAGCAATTACATGCAGCATTCAAAAATATTTTAAATTATGAACAACATGGTTTTTGCCCAGGCAGGTCAATTGAACCTAATATAATTGAGTATATAGACTTTATACTTTCTTCTATGGACGACAGGGTACAAGTAGATGCCGTTTACACAGACCTCAGCAAGGCATTTGATAAGATTAATCATATGCTTTTAATAAGTAAGCTTGAGATGCTTGGAATACATGGCAATTTACTCCAATGGTTCAGATCATACCTCACTGATAGACAGCAATGCATTTCAATTAATGGCTTTTCTTCAGATTTTTTTCCCGTAACCTCTGGGGTACCTCAGGGGTCTCATCTCGGTCCTCTTCTGTTCATTATTTTTATTAATGATATTAGAAAATGTTTTCATAATGCAAGATTTAGTATGTACGCGGATGACTTAAAAGTTTATATGCCTATTGAATCTTTGTCAGATTGCTATGCACTCCAAGAAGACCTTAATAGACTTAATGACTACTTATTGTTGAATGACAACACTAAATTTTGATAAATGTTCTTGTATTACTTTCACTCGGAACAGAAATACTTATTATTATAATTATTCTTTTGATAGTAAAATTGTAAATCGTGTAAATCATGTCAAAGATTTGGGTATTATCTTAGATAGTAAACTTATCTTTGATTTGCATATTGATTTTGTTGTAAAGAAAGCCTACAAAATGCTAGGATTCATTCTGAGAATTGGAAATAAATTTAGAAATGTTCGTACTCTCATTTCTTTATATTGTTCTCTAGTTCGTTCTCAATTTGAATTTGCTGCTATATGTTGGTCTCCGGCTTACTATATTTATATAAATCGAGTCGAAGGTATTCAACGTAAATTTATTTTCATCATGAACATTAAATTCCCTAATCGTTCTATTTCATAGTTGCTTTGCGAATTCGCCGTGTGACATTAGATTTAACTTTTTTGTTTAAACTTTTAAATAACAAAATTGATTGTCCAGTACTGCTGAACAAAATATCACTCAGAATACCAACATATTCCACTAGATCACAAATGTTGTTCGCATTGGCGAGTTGTAGAACGAATTCTGCCAGTAATTCTCCCTTTCTCAGAATGATATCTACGTATAATAAATTGTCAAGTGTCTCCTGACATATTTAGTTGTTCTCTCAGAACGTTTAAATCTTTTCTTTATAATATTTGTATTTAATTTTTTTTTCCACAATCTCGTAATATTCTTATCTACTTTATTTCATTTTAAGTGCATGTATTTTTTTGTCTGATAACTTTGTAATTATTATGTTTAAATTCTCCTAGTGCTGTACTGTTATTGGGATTTTTTCCTGTTGTGCAGCCCAGATTGTAAATAAATAAATAAATAAAATAAAATAAATTTTACTTAATTAAACAATAAAAAACCTTGACTTTAGTAAGTGTCTTAACTTGCTAATACTTTACTTAAGTAGTTCCATGGGTGTGGTTCACATAGAACATTTGTTCTTAGTTTTTTATAAAAGTTTTATATAATTTATTTTATTTATTTTTTATCTTTTGACGAAATCCATGTGCTTTATGTTGCACTTACGTTTTCATTTTTTTACCATGTATCTAAAATTTTCTTAATTCTCATGTGAGTAATTTATAATTTTTGTTATTTCTGATTATTAAATTGTAATGTTTTGTAAATACTGTTCAGCTCCTGAGGAAGGCTCATGTGGAGCTCGAAACCGGTCGACCCGAGAATTTAAAATAAAATTTTGTGACTGCAATCCAGAAATTTTTATTACCTCATAAATAACATAAATAAGATAAATAGAGTTTCACGGCTTGACTTGATATTCAAGTTATTTGATTTGACTTCAAATCAAGCCAAGCTCAAATCAAGTAATAGTAGCCGAAAGTCAAGCTAAGTCAAGTAGTTACAATTTCAATTATCTACTTGAAAAATCAAGTAGTTATTTTTCAATTACTTGAAAAAATTAAGTAGGTAGTAGAGCTGAAGCGGGAATTACATCTCATTCGCTTGGTTCAACGAAATGACTGGTTACCGTTGCAGAGGTCTTGGACAGGTCTCGTGACGTTTGCCAAGGGTCGAGGGCCACTATTGTTCCTAAAAAAAGGTCTCCACAGTAACTTTATAGTCAATGGAATAACACATTCGCCTGAAGGGTGTGGTTACTACATAGATTATTACAAAAAAGAACTGACGCTTCGTACTCCGTTAGAAGTAGCAATTGCAAACAGGTACCGGTTTAGCGATTAACCGAAACAAAAAATTATTTTTGAAAAATACCGGTAAATATTAATTATTTATGGCCGTTTGCACCAGTTTCCCTTAAATATTAAGTACACCTTAAGAATAAAAATTCGTTGCACCAATTGTTAAGGGTACCTTAACTTACAAATAGGTACCCTTAAGTTAAGCGCAAATTTTTCTTCCCCTTAAGGACCCCTTAATTCAAAGATGCACTTGATCGCAATTATTCTACAAATGTCACTTGACATTTGTGTTTTTGATAGCTGGTTGATATTAATTTATAAAATGGAATTAGAGCTAAATATTATAGATGATGATATTTTAGAGTTAGAGATGTTAGAATTTGTGGAAAATCGAATTCCGTGACAAATTTATGAGAGAGCTAATTACTTTTACTCATTTGACAAACTAATTTTTTTAAACGTTTTCGTCTAACAAAAAATATCGGACTAGACTTAATAAGAAGCATTGAACATGAATTGGAATTCCCTTATAATTTGTACGTATTTTATGTTCCTCATAAAATTATTTCTAAAATAACTTTCTTCAGGAACAATTGTGTGTCACCAATTAATCAAAAACTGATGACTCTACGATATTACGCAACAGGAAGTCATTTAGCGATGCCGATTTTAGTGGGATGCATACTTCTACAGCAAGCCGATTTGTTGCACAGCTGTAGCTAGATTATACCACCAATTTACCAAAATGCCAACAACAAGAGAAAAATACAATCTTAAAAAGAATTTTATGAATTTACATCTTTCTTTTGCAATAGATTTTCTTACTTGCTTTTTTTTGTTTTCGTAAAATTTCTGAAGAGAGCTTTTAGTTCTTTTGATATAATTTGTCGAATTAAGTTTATTTGTTATTTGAGTCCATGCAGGTTCTTTGTCATTTCAAGTTATTGTGACAGTTTTATTACACTCAATTATGTGTTTATATTCATTAATAATATTTAGGATCAACATTTTTTCTTCCTCAGTATAATTCGGTGCTCGTTCTCTTATGGACATGGTGGACGGTTACAGACAATGAAAACAACTCAAAAAATTCAGAACACTGATACATATGTCATGTCACATTTGACATATAAGTTACTACATTTATGCAATATGCAAAGTAAAAAAAACACTAGAATTTCTCCTAAGTGACACTTAGCTAAACGACGATCAAACTGCAACCGTGCAAACGAACTAAGCTTAAGGATACCTTAGAAATTAAGTACCCCTTTACTAAGCCGAATATTTAAGGGAAACTGGTGCAAACGGCCATAAATGTGGTGGGATGCTACATGGGTTGCTAAAATCGAAACAAATATCATGGCCAACAAAAGTGAGGGTTTACAAGACAGTGATAAGACCGACAGTAATGTATGGGTGTGAACTGTGGGCATTAAAACAAAGCGACATTTTAAAATTGGAGGTGTGGGAAAGAAAAACGTTAAGGAAAATACTCGGTGGAAAAAAAAGAAGAAATGTTGGTGAGAAGACGGATAAATGCGGAAGTGATGCGTTTATATGGTGAATAACCGGTTTTATTAAAGTTAAAAGACTAAGATGGTTGGGACCACTGAAATATATACTAACTGGAATGCGCGTACGAACCGTGACTGTGAAGCATATTGAAAGCCTGCTGCTGGAGTAGTCGGCAAACATCGAGACAGTTCGTGAGTAGACGGAAGCCTGCTGCGGGAGTAGTGGCAAACATCGAGACAGTTCGTGAGTAGACGGAAATTATTTCGTGTGGCGCATGTTTAAATAAATGAAGCATAATATGAAAACAAAGCGATCAGCTATGATACGAGTTATTCGGTTAGGTTCGGTTCGGCACGAACGTGCGCGAACAGGACCAGCCATTATTGTTCAATGAGGCTTCAGTGCAGCGTACGCTGATAGGTAGAGTATGCGAGTTCCAGTTAGTATATATTTCAGTGGTTGGGACATATAATGCGGCTACCAGAGGACAGTATAGTGAAGAAGGTTTTCAAAGGAAGGATAGGAATAAAGAAGAAAATAGGACGTCCTAAGGGAAAATGGTGTGACTCTGTATTTAAAGACTTAAATAGACTCAATATATATATATATATATATATATATATATATATATATATATATATTTACATCCCACTACCATTGTGGCGTCCCCTGTGTAATTTTCTACATTCAAAGTGACGTCCTTGTGCATAAGACGTCCGTATACCGGACGTCATATGCACATGGCCTTATAAATTTTTTTCTGAGATCAGGGGGGCCTCTAGTATCGTATAGCAAAATTTGTTATGGACGTCAGAATGATAGCGGAATGAAAAATGTATATTTTTTGTAGTTCAAAAAAATTCCACTTGCGGAGCTAGTGTCGTCCGGCGTATATACGCTGTATATACTGAAGTTTCATTCCAGCGACATTCTGAACTCCGTACACTTGGCAACACTGGAACATTGGGTTACTACATTAGCGCGAAACTCTTCTAATCTAATCGTATTTAAAGCTACTTTGTGCACACATGATAGTATTTAAATTCATATTTATGTAATCAAACTTTTGTTTTGCAAAATGCTCTTAGTAAATACAAAGTCAAAATGTATGGTTTCAATGTAATAAATTTAAAAAATGTAATTATTTAAATACTCGTATCATAAAGCTGAATTATTAATTACAAAATATTGTGTAAATTGTAAATAAAAGCCAAATGTATGGGTAAGAAGATTAATGATTAAATGTATGGAATAAATATGAGAACGGTATACCACAGTGAAATAAATAAATAAAATATTTATAAACTTTTGATCTAAAATACGAAGACCGAAATTTGAAGTGTCGAAAAAGAGAGTGTAGAAATAATTATTAAAAGAAAAATCTGATGTGGCCAACACAAAACCTCCCGCTATTTAATTTAAATACATACCTACGTATTTACTAACGCTGCAAACTGTTCCATTGCAGAAAACTATTGCTTTATTTACTATTTTCTTTTTAAAATGTTACTATTATTAATTTGAAGTGATTAGCTTTTTGACAATGACATTTACTGTCAGTTGCATTCATTTGAAATATGAACTGTGTAACAAAGGAATTGTGTTTATTTTAGGCTTCGGGACTAATAAAAAAAATATTTTTAAATTTATCTGTAAAATATATAGAAAAAGTATTAATGTATTCCTGTAGAAAATTCAATAATCTTTAATTTTCATAAGACATAAAATGCGAAAAAATGGCATTTAATGGTATTTTTTTAAGAAAAACCATTATGAGATTCTGGTAAAGTGCCATTTCCGGTTATCCGATTTACACCAAAATCTAATGGCTTCTTTTTATATTAAAATAGGATAGAAATACAAGGTTTCAGAATTTTCTGAATGATAGTATTTGAGTTAGAGCGAAGACAAAATCCATACACATACACACATATACACACACATACACATACAGACATCATCTTGAAAATGTTAAAATTGGATTCTAGGGACCTTAAAACGTGGTCATTTACTAAAATCTCGATAAGTGATTTTTAGCACGATCCCTATCCTATACCTCCCTTACCAAGGGTAGCGGGAGGTAAAAAATGTTTTAAACATAATAATATGTACTACAAACGATTTATTACATATATAGATATTTTTTACTCTAGGTACTTCTTCCTATTTCTCCTCTACTTACTGAGGTGTTTCAATAAATTGTTTTCATTTAATTAAAATATATTTTTATACATTTTAGATAGTTTAAATACGTTAAAATATTTGGTTTTCACCTCCCGCTACCCTTGGTAAGGGAGGTATAGGGATCGTGCTAAAAATCGCGTATCAAGATTTTAGTAAATGACCACGTTTTAAAGTCCCTAGAATCCAATTTTAACATTTTCACGATGATGTCTGTGTGTATGTGTGTGTGTGTGTGTGTGTGTGTGTGTGTGTGTGTGTGTGTGTGTGTGTGTGTGTGTGTGTGTGTATGGATGCTCTAACTCAAATACTATCATTCAGAAAATTCTGAAACCTTGTATTTCTATCCTATTCTAATATGAAAAGAATTTTGGTGTAAATCAGATAACCGGAAATGGCACTTTACCTGAAGCTCATAATGGTTTTTATTCAAAAAATACCATTAAATGAAATTTTTTCGCATTTTATGTCTTATGAAAATTAAAGATTATTGAATTTTCCACAGGAATACATTAATACTTTTTCTATTTATTTTACAGATAAATTTAAAAATAATTATTTTTATTAGTCGCGAAGCCTAAGACAAACACAATTCCTTTGTTACACAGGTCATATTTCAAATGAATGTAACTGACAGTAAATGTCACTGTCAAAAAACGAATCACTTCAAATTAATAATAGTGGCATTTTAAAAAGAAAATAGTAAATAAAACAATAGTTTTCTGCAATGGAACAGTTTCCAGCGTTCGCAAATACGTAGGTATGTATGTATTTAAATTAATAAAAATTAAATAGCGGGAGGTTTTCTGTTGGCCACATCAGATTTTTATTTTTATTATATTGTAATTTGAAAAATTTTATTATATGCGCTAGTGAGATATGTAAAAATATAAATAATCAAAAGTAATTACTTTTAAAAACACCGTATTTTTATTGCAATCTATATGCAAACTTAGAAAGAAACGCAGATAAGTAAATTAATAATATGTCTATTATTGTAATATCCGTAAAAAATTCAATTTATTGCAAAAATAGCCGAAGTGAATTCAAATGGCGGCTTTTCATATGTTTTCAATATTTAATTGACTTATGAAAAATAATTTGTTGAACAAATACATATTTACTTAGAATAAGCGTATTAAAACCGGAATTGAATATTAATAATAAGCTTATTATTATAAATTTCATAAAAATTTCAATTTATTGTGTGTGTGTGTGTATCTTGTGGGCACGATTACTCAAATACCATCAATCAGAATATTTTGAAATTTTGGATACCCATTCTATACTAATGTGGGAAGATCTCATTAGTTTTTAGTGTATATCGGAAGTATTATTTATACAAGCTTTTAATAGTTTTTCTTGAAAAAATACATAGAATATAATAGATAAAATGTATTAACGGATATCTCGGCGGTGATTGTAAGGAATTATATTGTTGTTATTCCATAAAGTGGTTAATTTTATTTAAATTTTCAATATTTCGTTACACATTTCATCACACACTTCATCAGGGAATAAATTAGTTTTAACTGGTGTAATCGCATGATAAATTGATAAATTCAGAAACATTCAATTTTGTTATTGTTACTTGTTTATGCTCTGCACTGATTTACATATTATTGTAAGAATTTTGACTATATAAGTATAAAATATAAGTTACATCAAAAGGAAACTTGTAAAATTTACTCAGTGAGCGTCACATGTTGGCCGAAATGTATGGGCCCACACTTTTATTCCCTGATGAAGTTACAAAATGTGTAACGAAATATTGGATATTTAAATAAAATTAACTACTTTATGGAATAACAACAATATAATTCCTTACAATCACCGCCAAGAAATCCGTTAATACATTGTATCTATCAACAAGTACGGCGTTACTTCCTCCTAATATTGAATATAATATTTCAGTAACTTTTACTTAAAAATTAAATATAATGGTACAATCTTGAATTTTACGATAATAGCATTTAGTAAATAACTTACAATATGAATTTATAAAATAAATTATTTATATACATCATCTTGCCTATGCGTCAAACAAAAACAATATTTTAAAAACAATTTTGATATATTTAAACAAATGTCACTGTCAGGAAGCAATTACATTACATTACCTTGTGTAAAGATACGAGTACTATTTTGAATTTTTGTTAAGTTTTTCTATTAGTTTTGTCAATATTCGTGAAATTTATTTTGTTTATGATATATTTGTTAAATGTAAAATAAAGTTTGTTATGAGTGAATGAAAATATCTGTACTTTTTAATTGTAAGATTTTGGGGCTATTTAAATAAATAAATTTAAATAGTTCATTCTTCACTTATTTTCACATATTTACATTTACCGTCAGAGAAAATGGAATTGTTGTTCTTGTACACCAAGTGCAAGAACATTTTACATTTCTTACTTGTAAACCGGGTATCTACTTTATTTTTGTTACCTACATGTATAAGAAATACAACAGTAAAATTTTAATTTGGAGAAATAAATATTTTTCCTAATAATTTTAGAACAAAAGTGTTAAGTATTAAAAATGACATTTTAAATGACAAATTAGAAGTTCCATTTTCAAATTGCTTACGGATTCCCAAAAGAAATTATCATTATCAAACATTGTAGGAATCTATGATGTTTGCAGCTAAGTATGCATATTGTTGTGAAGAGTGTGCTTTGGTTTCTGCATCAGAATAATGTATTTAATATTGGCAACGCTGCTGGACGTCACTGTAACGGTAGTATGAATAAAAATATACAAATTGGACGTCACAAGTACTGATTATGTCTGAAGTATATACTGTGGACGTCGGATTCACTCAGAATGGAGGAGCTCATAATGTCAGTCAAATGAAAGGAAACGTATATCGTTGTAAATAGACTTTATTGAAATTTGAACCGAAATTCATAATCAGGGAGAAAAATAAGTAGATATACTTTATAAAGCCGATACCTATCTCTATTCCTTTCGGTGGTTGCCACAATGTCCTAGCCATGAAAGGACGCAGCAATGATAGCGGGATGTAAATATATATATATATATATATATATATATATATATATATATATATATATATATATATAACTGGGAAATAAAGACTAAATAGATTAGAATGGAAAGAAACATGTAAAAAAGCCATGGGCCTATAGGGCCTGCAGAGCTGTTCTATTATTATTATTATTATTATTATTATTATTATTATTATTATTATTATTATTCATTATTTACCGGTAAATCGATAAACGGTAAACCCTTTTATCATGTATGTATGTGCTGTCAATATTAATTCGAAAATACATAATATTTTTATGAATTAAATTGTTTATCTCTGAATATACCTACTTACCCTATCCGTTACTTGCGTTACTTGTAACGCGCAAGACGCAACACGCGTACAGCGTACACGTACACTGATAAATAAGATTTGATTTAATAAACCTATTAAGTATTATTTAATATTACTTATCTATGTTTGAAATTTGTATCTATAAATATTTATATATTTTGTCGTATTTTGCACAGTAATGTACTATTAGTAAAATCGTACAGTAATGGGCAGAGCTGGGCAAGTTACTTTTAAAATGTAACTAGTTACAGTTACCTCCAAAAAAAAGTAACTTACTTAAGTTCCAGTTTCTTTGGTGAAAGAACTAAGTTATTTACTAGTTACTCATTAAAAGTAACTTAGTTAACTTGAGTTACTTTCCAACTACTTTTAATGGCGTGAAGTGTAGACTTAGACTGTCAACTTAGTTATTGTGTAGTATACATATCAGGGAGTTTTTGCACTACTAAAACTAAATTTTAACGTTATTGCTTGGCAACACCCAATCAGATTATTATTGTTATGTTAACGGACCTACAGGGCCTTATTACCGCCTAGGCCCACGAGGCCACGGCCTAGGGCCCGGTTGCTGTGATTTTTAAAAAAATTATTAATTTATTTTTCAATTTTGATTTCTTATACCAAGATATAAAGAATCTACTTTCTTTCTAACATGACATGACCATTATAATGTATAAAACATGCAGACATTATTTCCTAGACTTATTAGTGGATAATGATTAATTTTTACTTTGACTAAATTAAGTTACATTCTAATTTCTGAGTTACTTTAAGTAACTTAAGTTACTCAAGTAACTAGTAACTAAAAACCGTAAAGTTACCAACTACTTTTCCGCAGCAAGTTAAGTTACAGTTACCATATTTTAAGAAGTAACTAAGTTACGTTACAAGTTACGTAAAAGTAACTAGTTAGTAACTAAGTTCCTAAAGTAACTAGTTACTGCCCAGCTCTGGTAATGGGTTACTTCACAACATAGCAACTGTTACTGCATAGCAACGGTTTTGTCATTACGAGTATAATACATTTTGAGAGAAAGAATATTTTTATTTTTTACTGTTTATCTTCTAAATCGTTTTCCACATTCTTTTCATCATCTAGATATATCGTTTTGCAAACCAATCTCCAAAAATTAATTTGTTTGAAAATTGTAAGGTACAAAAAACAATAAATATCAAGTTACTTTGTCACTGAGAATCAGACTACTATGATTTTTTTAGATGTTTTTAATATTTTTTGATTTATTTCATGATCAGAAACATCATTAAATCGCTGTTTTTCGTTCATTTTATTAATGTATGTGTTGGTAACTATCTGACAAAACAAAAGCTACAGAGATTATTGCCGGGAATAATCCCTAGGACTTTATTCTTACTATAATAATGGCAGGATTGTTTAAAAGGCTGACACATGACAGGTAATGAAATATTTCTTTCGTTTGAAAAAAGTCAAAAATTAATCAGTATAATAAAGCACTATTTATTAAAATCGAAATAATAAATTGTACTCTGTATCGTTTCAAACAAATTTGAAAACAATTTATTTCTGTTCATTTTGATTTTAACAGTTACTAAAAATTATTTGGAACGGTACCGAGTATAATATATTAGTTTACATTTCGGTTTTATTAACTAATTATTAAAAACTTAAGTAATATCAAGTATTTTCAGATTATTATATACCCAAATCATTCAAGCAGCCAATGCACGTCATTAATAAAAATTGAATAAAAGTAACTAGATGTCTGACGTCATGTACTGGTACGTTTGCAGAGGTTTTAGAATCCTTATGAAAGGAGTTATACAGATTGAAATCTGTATTATCGACATGGTCATGATCTGTCACATCTACAAAATAAATACTATATTTTCGTCACTGTTCATTTCTATTTAAATTATTTTATAATACCATATAATACTAACCTTATTTATATTTATGTATGCCATATAAATGCAATAAATAAAAGTGAGCCGAATTTCAAAGAAATATACCGAATTCTTCTGATTGATTAGAAGTGCTACTTTGGCAGATTCACAGATTTTGTGTTTACGTTAACGGTCACGTTGCGTCGTTGCGTTGCATTTTACATTACTTTATTATAAATAGGCTTTTACAATGCACAAAAATGTTTCAAACACGATACAAATATTTTTCAAATAATAACTTTGACAGTATGAACATACAAATTATCAATGTTGCCAACTATAGCAACAATTAAACGAATAATATGACGTTGATGTACATTATTTATATATTATTCATGTCATATACGATAAGTAATGAACTCTACTATTCATCATCAAAAATGATTAAAATTTTATTTCATTTTTCACTATTAGTGATTTTAATGCATTAAGGTTTTTACACTAATGCCCGGTTTCATATACGATTGTTAAATCTTGTGTTAGTTAACAACTTTTCAAAATTAACAACTTGTTCAATTTTTATGATGTTTCATGAAATTAGCAAATCAATTTTAAACTGTTGTTAGTCAACATGTATGTTAAAATTTATTTAGGGAATTATTGTATTTTTTAGTAATATAAAAACCAATTTCATGGTTATTAATAATAAATGTCATTATTGACAGACTGGAAAGTACCAGATGCATAGAACCTTAATGTTAATAATAAATGATTGAATGGATCAATTGGATGATTTCTTTCAGTGTATGATGTCAAATATTCATATAATGATCCAAAATTAACAGAACGGTGTCCTTAGATAGCCGATATCTCATTTTAAATTGTACATCATCAAAAAATTCAAAAGGATTTCTTCGATTTCTGAATACTCTTTCTCTTTGCAGAAATCGAATATCAATTTCAAAAAATTCTCCTTCAGACTCATCAGATTCCGAAAACATAGTTGAATAATATTTCCTATGACTTTAATGTTAATGAATATATTTTATTTTAAATTACACAGCTAATGCATCTTGTACTTACTAATTTTCTTGTTGCAAATTAATTTATGACGAAAAGGACAAAATAAATATTTTATTCTGATTACACATATGTGACAGATGTCATAAATAGCAACTGGTTAAAAATTTAACAAGACCCGAGACTGTTGTTAAAATAGTAAACCATTGAACCATAGTTTAAATCTAGCATTTGTTGATGAAACAATAGTTCCTACTTAATCAGTTGCTAAATTATTTAACAAATTGTTAATATTTAACTAGCGGATATGAAACTGGGCATAAGTGATGACGTGCATTGGCTGCTTGAATGATTTGGGTATATCAAGTTTTCGAGCAGCGAAAATACAAGCGCTATTAGCTATTTTACTAGAATAAATATCATCGTTTACGATTACATTGCCTAATATAAATATTTTAGCATGTTCTATATACATATCTGTCAGAGATATGCAATACCTTTTATTTATTTTTAATTTTTAAATATTCGACCGGTATTTTACATCCGTTTGTCATTTTTTAAACCTAAACATAACAAATCAATCTCCTGAACAACCATTTAATTCACTCACCTGTTGCAACCTGTCGCGCTTAAAGCTCAAGCTCACCACATCCTAAACCTTTCGTGTGTATAACAGCCCACATGTAATTCATATTCACGGTATCACACTGGGAATGTAAATCACGGTACGAAACAAGTGATAGATAGCAGTCATGGCCCACTTACATACGGAACTGCAGATAGCGAAACACGCGCGCAACGCGGGAAACAACCGAACGCGACAAACGCAGGGGATGAACTGTTGGAAATCCGACATCACGGCTCTTATATAGTAACAGGTGGCTGTGGAAAACTTAAAGTGGGGATTGTTTATACGAATAGATGGATTTTTTTTATTTGTTGCAAATGAATGTGGGAATTATGTGCAGAAGATGATACAGTTACGGTTTGTTTCAAAATAGTTTAACATCGCAGGCGATTTTTATTGAAAAGAATATAAAAGTTAAGAAATAGAATCGAAGTCGAATAATTCGGGACAAAAGGTCATAAGTCGACTTTTCAATTATGTGTTTGGTTAAATTTGGAGTCCTAACGTACGTATATGTACTCTATCTTATTAAAACCCAAAGCATCACTAGAGATGCACTCGATTTCGAGCTTTGGCCCGGCCCGGCCTGAAGCCCGCCTCGATTTCGAGTCGATCCTCCAGCCGGGCCGAAGATATTTTTTATCGGGCCGAATCGGGCTAATCATTTTCAAAAATCGAGGCGAGTCGGACTTTTGATTTTGGCCCGACCCGAAAATTCGAGCTTTTTGGACCGGCCCGAAAAATCTTATAGTTCAATCAAATACACAGTTTCCTTAATATTTTATTGAAAATGGATGAAGTTAAAAAGGATCAAAATGATTTAATAACAACAAACTTCCCACATTAATAAATAAAAATGTATTATTTTACTTCAAGAATTTAAGGTTATTCATTAAAGCATAATAATTATATTGTGATGTTGCTATTATTATTGTTATTATGCCATAATGACTTCTTGTCCAATTTTTGAGCAGAAACAAAGTTAGAAAAAAAAATTTATGAAAAAGTTGTTTAAATTTTCGAACGGCTTTGGTAAACAAAGTGTTAAATACACGTAGGTCTGTAATTTTTATAACAAACTTACACTAGAAGGGTCTCTTATGTTAACTAATGTTGAAAGTTATAAGAATGTAGTTTTTTTATAAGTTTGACACGAAAAAAGCAGGGCATCGAACCCGAACCTGAACCGAACCCAAACCGGAACCGAACCGTAACATTTTACCGAACCCAAATCCAGAACTGAACCTCAGATATATTTTTCAATTGAACCCTAGTTGGAACCGAACCGGATATGAAAATTCGAAAATTGCGGCTTTCATTTTAAATTATTTTTATTTGTTTGTCATTAAAATTATGAATACTTTCAATAATTACTCTACAAGTAAATAAAATAATTGTATGTTTGTCTATTTTTTTATGTATAATATACCAAATAATGCCTTTAATTTTGAATTAAAACAAAATATATTAATTTTTAGACTCTCCAAACATTCATTGCACTATTATCGTATACCTACTGCTTCGTATTTTTGTGTCAATGTAACCTAACCCAACCTTTTGTTACATTAAAAATATATAGTTTTAAATGAAATAAGCTTTGGAAATATTGTTATTTTTATGAAAACATTTATAATAAACAAATTTTAAAACAAAATACAATATCTAACCTTTACGAAGTCAGCCTTTCCTTCTTTCCTTGGACTGTAAGCTACAAATCACGGATCATAACCACAATTCACTATTAAATAAACAAATATAGTATAAATAACACATAAAACACTTGATAAAGTTTATAATAATAAATAAAACGTTCAAATTGTTCGTAAATAGCAACAAAAACACTCATTTCACGTCACAAAAACATTGGGAACTGAGGACTGATGCTGCCACGCGAACATTAATGCAAGAATAAACCAGAGAAACAAATGAATGAACAGATAACAGACAGAATTAATATTTAAATAAAATAACTATATTGAACTGTTTTTATCGCGGCAAATTTAAATGTTTGAATATGTAAAAAATATTTTTTCATTTTAAATTATTTTTATTTGTTTGTCATTCAAAAAAACTTTAATTCAATTTTCATTAAGTCGAACCGAACCTGAACCCCAAATAAAACCACAAATTTTATTAATGCTTGAACCAGAACCGCACCCGAACCCATTTCTCAAATAACAAATTAACTTGAACCTAAACCGAACCCAGTTTTTGGAGGGTTCGATGCCCTGGAAAAAAGGTAAACATTTCGCTTTAACATAAAAATCAACATTAGGAATGCCGGATGCACCCAATTTCGAGCTTTGGCCCGACCCGGCCCGAAGTCCGGCCCGATTTCGAGTCAATTTTCGAGCCGGGCTAGCTAATTTTTTTGTCGAGTCGATCATCGAGTCGGGCCGGTAATTTTTATTTTCGGGCCGAGTCGATCCGAAGTTCGAATTTAAGTAAATTAGTCTGGATTACCGTATCCAGTTATGAGGTTAAATTCTACTAACAACATATTATAATTTCAATATATTTAAGAAACTGGTAAAGTTTCTAAACTATGGGGGGGTGTGAGTGAGATTAGAATAATATTCCCCAATAATTATTTGACCTTTCGAAGGATACTCAATCAACAATATCCCTTTTTAGATTTTAGATTTAAATAGAACATTGGTGGTTTTCATTGTTTTATAGTTATTGTTTCGACAACCAAAATGGCGAAATGTGATGCTGTCTCCAAGCAAAGTTCATTTGATGCAATTTCTTTGAAATAGAAATGATTTTTCATTTTTGTTAGAAATAATACACTGACGAAATAAATTAACGCATCACTTTTATAAACTCGGCTAATATTGGAATATTTTTATTTTCTTCAAATTTTAATCATTGATTTTTATAATTTTATTTTTATGGAAAGAATTAACACTATGAAACAATAAAAACTTAATAAAATTCTAAGAAAAAAGAAGAGAAACACTTTTAACAAAATTTAACATGCGATTAAAACACTTAATATTAAATGTTTCCTCCTCTTGCTCGGATAACTGCCTGGCAGCGACGACCCATACTGGTAATTAATGCTGTAATGTCGTTCTGGTCAATATCTTCCCAAATTTCCTGCAATTTTTGCCCGAGCTCTTCTTGGTTGATTGGACGCCGAGGAAGTGCTCTAAGTCGTTTACCCATCG
Source organism: Ophonus ardosiacus (assembly GCA_943142095.1). NCBI lineage: Eukaryota > Metazoa > Arthropoda > Insecta > Coleoptera > Carabidae > Ophonus > Ophonus ardosiacus. Next base: position 9,823,149 of record OW964839.1, read on the forward strand.
TGTCCCAAAGGTGTTCTATGGGATTAAGATCCGGACTTCTGGCTGGCCATTGCATTGTGGTGATATTCACTTCGGCAAGATATTGTTGCACTATTCGGGCAGAATGGGGTTTTGCATTATCATGCATAAAGATGAAGTCGTTTCCTCCAAAAGGCGCAAAAGGCATTACATATGGTTCTAAAATGTTTTCTATATAAGATGCTGCCGTGATGCTCCCTCTTGGTATGACCACCAATTGCGTGCGAGCCTCTGAAGTGATACCACCCCACACCATAACCGAACCTCCACCAAACATAACAGTCGGAACAATGTTACATTGCGCATAACGTTCACCTGGCCGTCTATATACACGCATCCGTCTATCACTGCTATTAAGGCAAAATCTGGACTCGTCGCTAAACATAACATTAGCCCAATCGGCCTGTAACCAGTTAACATGTTCCTGAGCAAAAGTTAATCTGGCTCTGCGATGCTCTGCGGTTAATTGGGGTCCTGTTGCTGGTATTTTTGGGGATAAATTAAAACCACGTAACCTTTTTCTTATGGTAACGGAACTAATATGAACATTGTGGGCCTCAGCGAGCATATTTTGTAGCCTAGGAGCCGTAATAAACCGTTCCCTTAACGTCTGCATCATCAAAAAACGATCTTGGATAGCATTTGTCCCTTGACCTGGCCTTCTTGAGTATGAGTGAGTTTCCCGATGTCTCTTCAAGACCCGCGATACGGTCGATTGGTTAACACCAAAGCGCTGACCGATGTAACGCTGACTCCAACCTTCTTCTGCAAGTGTTACTACAGCCACAGCTTCTTCAACACTTAAATTAAGATTCTGGCGTCTATTCATATTCACGCTTCATTATTTAAGCACTTAATTTCTAGAATACTTCAAAACAAATCCAAAAATGAATTTAATATGAAGCTTTCTTTAAGTCAGAAAAGAAAATTTTATTTATTGACAGAATACCATGAGAACAAAAAATATCAAACAATCAGCAAAACAAAAACTTAACATTGGTTCCAAGATATAAAATAAATTATAAGTGATGCGTTAATTTCTTTCAGTGTATTTGGAACTACAGTTTTCATTCTCATGAGAAATTATTTAATTATTATTATTTTATTGAATTTATAGTTTATAATAACATCACACGAAATCAACAAATGAATAATTTAGATGAAGCTAGGGTATCGATAGGTTATAAGGTATGACTCTTACATACACATACAACAAAGGCGTATCAGCTGCTAGCACCACATCGCACTGCACACGCATTACATTATGGCTGCGACTTTGAGTATATTTCGACTTCTAGAGGACGGTATTGGAACGCAGCCTATAATGTAAAATTGCGCGACATTTTAAATGTAAACTATAACTACGATCTTCCCCTTATTCGCCAGCCACCAAGTCTACAAAAATACAATAACAAAGGTATATAGTACAAACAAAAGAATGATATAATTTAATATTAAATTACTTTATATAAAATTTATTGAATACCTCACCTTTGGGCCCGAAAGAAGGCTAAGGCCCACCGAGAAATTTCTCGGCATCTCGGTGGGTTCAGTCCGACCCTGATTAAACCCATATGCTAGCACACATCACAAAATTGTCCAACATAGATTTTCATTAGAAAAGTTGTATCCAGAATAGCCAAATCTGTAAATGTGTAAGGGCCAGTTCTACAATGCTAGTATAATTCGTGGTATAGCTATGCCATGGATAATTAATTCTTTAATTTTATACTCCGAATATCATTGTAAATGTTCTACAAGATATATTTATTCTTTGGTTTGTTATTCCTAGTTTATGCTATAATACTGCAACGTTGGATATACTGGTACTTGTAAAATTGTCGTTTAACCTAAGATTTTTAAGATCAAACGTCAGTCTGTTTATGTAAACATAACTTTAAATATTAAATACTTTCTGCGGTAATAATTCTAAATAGTTCTGCATCATTTCCACCAGGTGACTGTATTTTTACGTGTGTACAATCCAAGGCACTTATAACATTAAGAAATCGTTCTATTTGATAAAACCGTAAAACAGTCCGTTCTTTTTCTTCTTGTGTTCTAGGTAAATAAATACATATATCGTTCTTCTTGTAATGCAAGTGCCTCAGATACAGTTCTTACAATCAATCATACACGCTGCAGTTTTGCTAACTCCAGAAAAATCCGCAACTGCAATAAGCATTGTGCCTACAGCGTAAAATCTAAGTGCAAGCAGAATTTTTGTTACGGGAGCTATGGAATGACTTCCACAAAAAATAAAAACTTGACAGGGATTAAAAATATAATTAAAATAATACATACCTGTCGGTAGGAGACTCGATAAGATGCTCAATTTCAATTAACAAATGCAAAACTGTTGGTTTTTGTAATCTGAACCTAATAAAAAATTGTCCGTCGTCTAGATCATCGAAATAATTGTATCGTACACCATACACTTTACCTCTTCTTGGTCTCGCTATGTAATTAACTAGTTCTTCATCATCATCTGATTCAAATACACGCAGATTATAAATATAATTATAAGCCATTACTAAAACTGCCCAAATATAATAAATAATTAAATAATGCTAATTATTTGCGAACAATATAATCAAACATTCCAATTTATCTATGGAATAACTTTTTATTCGGTCGATTTATCAGCGAATAAATTAACCCCTTGTTTATACTAATAAATAGTCTCAAATAAACTTGTAGAATCAAGATTTGAAATTTATACCAAGAATAAACTTATTCCTCAGATAAATAGGCATTGTAGAACCGGCCCTAAGTTGTGCAGTTCAAAATTTATCGTAACGTAATGTTCAGAATTTATCTATTAATTCTACATAATGTAATGGAATAAACCTCTAACGTTTTCTTATAAATCTAAAATACAAAAATCTGTTGTGGCCAGCACAAGACCTTCCGTCAATTTGATGAATTTATATAAATCCCATACCAAAAGTTTTTTGGAAAAGATTCTATACATCATGTAACATAGTAACACGAACACATACTATTTTTTACAAATTTCATACCAAAAGTTCCTTGAAAATATTATAAAATTATAACATGAACATACACTATGTAAATTGCACTTGACATTTTCTTCTCTGCTCTTCCACTCATTCCTGTCCAACGCATCTTCGTTACACAGTTTTTCCTCTCTCAAGTCTTCTGCGATTCAGTCCTTCCATCTCCTACATGTCACTGCGAGGAACACTATTTCCATCTTTGGGTTTTCACTTGACAGTGACATCTATCAATAGCAATAACAAGACTGACTGATTTTTGAAAGTTAAACTTTATCAGCCCGATTCACAAAAAAGTTGAAGCTAATCCTCATATTTTGATTAGCGAATTCTAATCTAATTTTGACAGTTTATAACTTAAAATATAGTATAATCTATTCATAGTATCTACCTTTATTGATAATATCATGAAAATTAAATTTTAAATACCGGAATAGAATAGAATTCACTAATCCAAAAATGAGGATTAGCTTCTTAAACTTTTTTGTGAATCGGGCTGTATATCTATTAAATATGAAGGAAAATGTATAATCAAACCACATAGAAAAGAGCATTTCCTAATAACATAAAACGTCAAAAAATAATATTTAACTGTGTTTTTTTAAGAAAACCCGTTAAAAACTTCAAATAAGGGTAATTCCGTGGATCAATTATAACCAAAATCTAATCACCTCTTCATATGGACGTAAAGAAGAGGAATACGAAAGAATTATATATTTTAGAATTGTAGTATTGGAGTTATAGCCGAAGAAAAATTTGTCAAACACAGACACACACACAGTCACACATACAGATATCATCTTAAATATAGTAAAATCGTATTCTAGGGACCATAAAACGTACTTATTTATTAAAAACTCACCATCGAATTATTTGACCAAAGACAGTAGGTACTTTCCTTCCCTAATTGTGACGGAAAGTAAAATGTTTAGGAATAGGTTCAATGAAATTATTAAATAGTTTTTCTCAATAAACAAAGTAGTTTTCGGGCATTAACATCAACATTATGCGAATTGATATTTTTGTAATAATTACTCATTTGGAACATATCAAAACAATTTTTTGCCATGTTCCAAAAGTTGACTTACGTGGATTTGTCGGGTTTTGAAACTAGGCGATTCAAATAGTCATACATACTTTTTACATAAACAATTATATTTAAATACAAACACAAAATCTTTATATGCCCTCAGCGTTTTGAAAATTTTAGTTCCGCGTGCAACCAGCAAGCGCTACTATCATTTAATTTATAAATTTAAAAAACCATAGAAATTCGAATTCCAATCTATGTTTATACATCTATTATCTTCTTCGCCTTTCAAGTAGCTTGGATAAAAACAAGTTTTTTCAAGCTTTTCACGAGAAATGTTTATAATGAAACCGGCAATTTTATGGAGATAATATATTTTTAATGCTTCGGTACCTTTGTACGAACTTCTAAAAAAATGATGTTAGGGAAAATACTTGCCTTTCCTGCCAGTTTCCGTAGTTTCAAAAATTTGTAAATTAATTACAAGTACGAGTACGTCTGGTTATATTATACAAATTAATTCATTTATACAATTTTGCCTTATAAAGTCATATTTATTTACTGTTGTTTTTTATAAAAAAAATTATTTCGCTATCGTTTTAAAGAATTTTATTTCATTAGCGGTTTTAAAATATCAAATGTCAACCAAAATTGCTGGAATAAATTTAAATATTCATCGTTTACCCGCCATTTTGCCAAAAGTAGACTAGGTATGTTACAATTTTGTAATAACGCATGACTTTGATTTTTGGAATAAAATATATGTCAAATTGACAAGTTAACCTCTAAAAACAGTTTCAGAATAATATATTTCAAAGGCCATTATAAATAATTTCCTCATGACAATCACAGATCAGTATGACAACGCATAAAAAATTCACTCAGCGACTAGATAACCGCAAGCGATTTCAAGATTATGATTTCATTTATAAAAATCTTACACTCAAATCGGAAAAGTTTATTAGGGCAAAATTGAATAAACAGTTGTATTACACTTGCGGTTAAAATGAATGTTTAATCCGCATGATTAATAAATAACTATTATACACAACTGTCAAATAATACACCCATAATTCAATCGATTTTTACCATTTAATGACCTTCGTTACTGTTGCTAATTGAATAATATTGACAGTTCGATGAAATAATATTAATATTATTCAATCGTTATGTCAAATTTAAATCTCTGTTGATAAAAATATCTAGTAACGTTGCATTTCCTTTAGAGTTTGTGTTGTTGCTATGTAACGACTTTATGTCAATTAATGTATGTGATTTATACATATATGTGTAAAAATAAAACTTATGTCTATAATTAGATCTGTGTGTATCATTTCCATTCTACGGAATCCTCAATAATTTGATCAATTAGTATTATAAAATAATTTATATAGAAATGGACAGTGACGAAAATATAGTATTTATTTTGTAGATGTGACAGTTCCTGAATAAAGATTCTAAAACGTATGTAAACGTAGCTGTAAATGACGTCACACATCTAGTTTTTATTAATGACGTGCATCGGCTGCTTGGCCGATAGGTATAGTGCTGTTCTCTCTGTGACGCGAAATTTTCAATCCTTGTTGGATATTAAAAATTTCATACATATTTTAATAATCTTTTCCGATGTCCGATGTCCCGGGCCGGGATACGTTTAAAAACAGAACATTCACGGGAAAATCTGGATGTCTGGTCAACCTCTATTGCAGAGATTGCAAAACGTGCTTATCTATAAAAATCTGGGAATACAAATTTAATAAATTCACTATATTTCCCTTATATATATTTACTGAAGTGTTCGGTAACAAAATTCAATTTATAAAATGAAATATTTTGAAATTTATATTAAAATAAAACTGGCAACCATGTTCATATGGTAGAAATGAAATGGCAGAAGACTTACGTCATAAAAAAATATTCCTAAAGTAATGACGTCATATACTACAACGTTTACATGGGATACTAATTTATAAGGCGCGAGCTTGTTGGTCTTTCTTGACAAGCAAATATGGGGGACCCAACGACGAAATATAACTATACAGTGTCCCACACTCTATCTTCAGTGTGGCAGAGATAGCTAATGCTATTCTTATGGAGGTTTTCTGTACCATGTTGCCAATTTTTCAATGTAATGTAATATTGAAACATTCATAAATTTTCATTGCTATACCAAAATTAGTTAACACTGTACAATTTAAGTTTTATGAGGGTCTCTTATTTACCCAAGGGCTTGCGGTATTCATTCGAAATTTGTTTGCAGTTCTAAATAGTTCTATTTACAGGGGCGCGAAAAGATGCGTTGGAACCGGGGTGTAAAAAACATGTACCTGTAATAAGTAATATTTCAATATAATATTTTAAAATTGCCCGGCATGCTAATCTTGATCAAATGCATTGGAGATTAGAATATTAAAATATTATAAATGCAAATTGGAGATTATAAAGAAAGAATAAAGACTTATGAACTATGTAAAATATATGCAGTATTTCTATCAAGCCTAAATATTAGTAAATTATCAAATAAGAAGATATAAATTAAACTTAAAAAAATAATGCTTAATAATTTTAACTCTTTATAAAATTAAAAATCTATTTACTTTTAATACATTTCAATAACAAATAAATAAACAAAATGGGGTCCTATACCATTTTTCTTTTATTTTTTTTCCTGTAAGAATAGGATAAAATAAGAACTTCAGTGCAAACGCGACTTAAAAATTTTACGTAATAAGCGAGATATGAATTTTTAAAGTTTAAGAATTTGTGCGTGACGTAGCGGGTACTAACGAGTGATCGACAAACAATGGAACAAGCTGTTAGTTATACTGGAAACAATTTTTTTCATGTTTGCATAGCTGAAATGTTTTTATATAAAAACGTATACGTTATATTCACGAAGAAATTATTATTAAGTATAAATAACATAAATAATAAGCATTTAACAAGGGTTTCTTCCTAATAAATTACAGAACATTGAAACAGTTTGACAATATTATTACACAAAGTATGACGACGGATGGCGCTAATGTTTGCCTGTTTTGCAGTTTCAATATTAATTTAATTAATATTATTATTAATTTAATTCATATTACAAATTGATTTAATTATAAATACATGATTATTGTTAATATTACTAGATGTTATAATTAAACAAATGCATCAAACACAAACTTGTTAAATGTTTTGTTAGGTTATGGAACAACATGACATTTCATATTCTTTCAAAGGTGACCGCTACAAGCGCGCGATTCTCCTTTTTAAAATCAGGCGACCAATCAAATTCTTAGTACCTAACGCGTCATATCCAATTAGTAATCAACTTCAATCGCTTGTAGTTTCTGACCTAGTCAATATTTAAAGAATTTTTTTTCACTAATACTCATTAATTTATGTATATTTTCGTCTTCTTATTTAAGATAGTTAAAATATGACTATGGTATAGGACCCTATTGAACAGAAAATAAATGTAAAGTTCACCATATAATATGTCGACATAAATAGCATAATATAATGTATCGTAGGAGGAACACAAAAAAAAATAGGGATTTCAAGTCGTCAAATCTATCTGCTCCAGTCGGCAAGTATAGTGTTACAAAAATGTACTGTAGAAAATATAGTGTTAATTATTTCATGTAGCTATATATCTTTTCGTAGAATAGAAATATGTAACATAGGGAATTTATATTGTTGACGACGATTGTAAAATGTCCAATTAAGTACAAAAATGTTTTATATTTTTTACTTTAAATTAACTAGAGTTTATATGTTAATTAGATTCATTTACCTATGCTTGTTATGTTTTTATAACCTACTTATATTTTGTGTTTGTTATATTTTATATATTTGTAAATTATTAAACTGACCAGTTTATTATATATTTTTTTTTTTTCGCCCACCGGTTTAGATTCACTGAAAGAACTTCAGTCATAAATACTTTCAATGAAGTACCCAGAATATTTCATCTCTTTTTGGGCATCTATTTTGCTCTTTCTCTCTTGTACACTTACAGCAGGTAAATATGACAACATGGTACTCCATAAGACCCTATACTAAACATAGAGTGTGGGACACTGTATAGACAAAACATCGTTTCATTTGTTTTGATTTCGGCTGGCCAGACAGAGATAGAGATATGTTTTATCTAGTTCGAGCATTTCTCATTAGAGGTGCAATATCATTGACATTTTAGAATAGAAAGTTATACATATATTTCGATTATAGGTCAAATCTGCAAGTCTTACAGATTTGTAAATCTGTAAAAAACTTACAAAAACTCATCCATTTTGCATATGAGGCGCGGGCTTTGACATTTGCTTGTACGACCCACCGCAACAAGGTTGCCAAGAATACAGCTTGTGTATCTTGCCTGTGTTGCCAAATGAATTTAAGCATAAAATTAATTTATAATAATATCCAATATGATTTGTTTATTTAGTTATTTATAAGCTTTGGTATTAAATAAAAACCAACGTTTCACTCAAAAACAAAACCGCAAATGGCAAATTACATTGATATATTCAAGTGGCTTCTAGTGAGAAATTCACGAACTAAATAAAATATATCACTGTCTCTTTCTGGTCAACCGAAATCAAAACATTCAGTGAAGAGGGATAGGCATCGACCTTTAAACTAATGGACCAAGTGTTTCCTATTCTTTTATTGTTAGAATAATGCTCCAACATAAAAGGATAGAAATATATATTCTGTCCTTCAACAACACGGAAGTTCTCAGTTAAAGTATACTGCGCATGCGTTCGTTCTCATTGTACATCTTTTTCAGCCATATGTAAACCTCTATACATCGCTCTCTATCACTAAATAGTTGTCAAAATCTATTTGACGTTTCGTGACTGTTTGTGTATTATTTTACTTTTTTGGAGAACATTTACAATTATTTCTGTCAACATATACGAATATGTGTTGTGAGGTGCATATGCGACAAAATAATGGGAAAATGGTGTATTTTGTGCAGTCAGCAGTACGTACGCCGTTTAGCTGTGTCATTTCATATGTAAGTTCTTATTAATTATTACTTGTTCCCTATAATACAATATGTGTATACAATATATTGTATTAAAAATATATAATGAATGTAATTATGCACAAAAAAAATAAATATATACTCTTAGCAATTATGCACCAAGTATAACAAGTTAGGGACAAATCAAATTTTTATTTTGCCGCGTTTTCTTAACTTCCGTACTGATGAAGGATAGAGATACTGTGTCTGCACCGTTATGGCGGGACAAGCGTTTTGCTCGTACGCTGCGTCTATTAGTTTAAAGGTCGATGGGGATAGGGAATGTTTTGTCTAGTTATATTTCGTCGTTGGGGGAACCCGTGACAGAATGACAGCTAGTAATCATGTACATAGATGTCAAATGTCATTATTTTTCATTCCAACTTTACTGAGTTTCCAATTTCATGTGATTTATTTAACTCGCCAAGTAAAGTCCACACTCCTGGTGACAAAGAAACCATGTATTTTCTTAAAAAAGTGCAAAAGTAGTGGAACTTTTCCAAAATTTCACAGACAACAGATACTATTAAGATAGTCAACTGCAATGATAAAGTAGTAGGCATTCATGCCCTGCAACACTAGCGCTCGGTGTCGTAAGACATAACTACATTCAGTATGGCGGGTAGTATCGGAGATAGACTGCATCCCGCATTACTATTGAGAATATATTTATTCTTTTTTATTGATATAGTAATAAACAGAAAAGAATATATATACCGAGAGTTTTTTTTATCAGTGAACATGGGCATATGCCATTACCATAGTTACATAAATGATTGACAGCAATGTATTATCGCGTTTTTTTTAAAACTGAACATAGAGAGTGACAGTGAATGTATTATAGTTGTCAAAGTCATCAAATTGTCATTTCAAAATGTATACAGTTGAAGAAAAAGTTCAAATTGTCAATTGGTATAATTATAACATGAGTCTACGACAAGTTTCTGACTTATGTGCATTAACTTTTAATAAGCGACCCAGTCCAGCAACTATAAGAAAAATTTGCAATGACTACAGAACAACGGGATGCGTCAATGGACAACACAAGAAGAAAATCAGACCAAGTACTGCAGTTAATAGTAAGAAAGAAGAAATTATTCATTTAATTGAAAATGACAACACCCTGTCAACAAAAAAAATTTCTGAAATTGTGAATACTAGTAAAACTACAGTATACAAGGTTTTAAGACAAGAACATTTTAAGAGTTTTAAATATCAAAATCACCAAGAGTTATTATACGACGATACAGAACGAAGAAATATCTTTTGCGAAGTTATGATGAACAAAATTAATAGTGGGGAAATATTATTGGACCAAATTTTATTTACGGACGAAGCGACATTTTATATTAATGGGGAAGTAAATTCACAAAATTGCAGGTATTGGAGTCGTCAAAATTTACACTTATATAATGCTACTCGCACTCAGCGGCCTCAGAAAGTAAATACTTGGGCAGAGATAATAGGGAACGAAATAGTGGGGCCATTTTTAATAAATGGAAATTTGACTGGAGAAAGCTATCTGGAATTGTTGCAGCAAAAAGTAATCCCGGCACTAAATAATTTAAATATAGCTGATATATGGTTCCAACATGATGGTGCTCCCCCTCACTATACACAAAATGTGCGAAACTATCTGCACCAGGTATTCCCCCAACGCTGGATAGGACGTGGTGGAGAAGTGGAGTGGCCTGCAAGATCACCAGATCTTGCACCAAACGATTTTTTTCTTTGGGGCCATTTAAAAAATTGTATTTACAATGGTGACAAAATAAATATTGAGCAATTAAAAAATAGAATAAGGGCTTCATCGCATGAAATTACACCCGCACAAATAACTAACGCTGTTAATTCTTTTTATAATAGGTTAGCATATTGTTTAGAAGTTAACGGCAGTATTTTCGAACATTTGTTAACTTAAAATAATTTTTTTTTTTAATTAAATGTAATTTTTAGGTAAGAAAATAATTAAAACTATATAATATAATTTATATTAATTATTTCTTGTCTTAGGCTTATGTTAGAGTGTAGAATTATACCATACAATTTGAACTTTTTCTTCAACTGTATAGGTACATTTTGAAATATGTCAATTTGATGACATTGACAGATATACTAAATGTCACGTCCTATGTTCAGTTTTAAAAAAAACGCGATAATACACTGCTGTCAATCATTTTAAATGTAACTATGGTAATGACATACGCCCATGTTCACAGATAAAAAAAATCTGATGTGGCCAGCACATGACCTCCCGCCAATTCCATGTTTAAAATAGCAGTAAGCTTTACGTAAAGTATCACTTCCGGTTGATCGGTTGTAAATAAAATCTAATTTGTTGTCCAATTAATAGAAAAGTCTGTAATACGAAATTTTGGATTATGTTTTATTGTTTTACCTCAAAAAACTGTTAGAGCTCCAAATTAAGTACCACATCCTATTTATCATAAATGGTTAAAATCTGATATGTTGTTTCAAATTATATGAGTTTTAAATACCAAATTTGAGAAGTTTTGAATCATATTTTAATAGACTTTAAGAAAAAATCGTCACACACACATTCTTATAAAAATCAGCATCAACTTCTAGGTGCTCTGAAACGCAATCTTTGTAAATTCTTCGTCGTACATGATCCATTTCGTAAATGTGTAGTTGTAAATTAATATTAATTTATAGTGCTGCAAAAATAGAAAAAATTCTTCCTGTATATCTAATATTTATGTGTGATGGAAAATATATTATTTTTACAAACCTTAATTTCTTTAGAATTAAATATTTTACCATTATATTCCCCTTAACACGGTTTCATTATTAATTTTAATACAATTTCTTCCTAACAGTGACTGACAGTGACATTTGTTTAAATATGTCAAAATTGTTATTAAAATTATGTTTTTGTTTGACGCATAGGCAAGACGATATATGAAAATAAATTATATTATAAATTCATATTTAAAGTTATTTAGAGTTATTTGCTAAATGTTATTATCGTAGAATTGAAGATTATACAATTATATACAAATTTAATTAGTAAAAGTTACTAAATAATTATATTCAAGGAATATTTTACAAGAAAAACTGTTAAAAGCTTGTATAAATGATACTTCCGGTTATCCGATATACACTAAAAACTAATGAGCTCTTCCCACATTAGTATAGAATGAGTATACAAAATTTCAAATTTTTCTGATTGATAGTATTTGAGTAATCGTGTCCACAAGATCCACACACACACACACACACACAGACACACACACAGACACACACACATACATACCTACAGACATCATTGTAAAAATGTTAAAATCGGATTCTGGGGACATCAAAACGTGCTTATTCAGCAAAATCTCTATATCCGATTTTTAGCACGATCCCTATACCTCCCTTACCTAGGGTAGCGGGAGGTAAAAACTCTCGGTATATATATATATATATATATATATATATATATATATATATATATATATATATATATATATATATATATATTTAATAGGAAATAGAATGTATATTTATTTCTTAAAATTACATAAGGAAAATATAAAAATTCAGTCAAATATCCTTTTACCATAAGGTGTAGGATATACAAATACATTTAGTTGTTTACAACTTCTACTTTGACTGCGCCGATTTGTGTTTTCTCTAAACGCGCGGACTCTACTTTATATTTTTTTTTTTTAATATAAGTCATATTATTTAAAATGTTTTATGGAAACAAAAATTGTTATTAAAATTTTATGTGCGTAAACCATAAATTATTACAGTATTAGATTAGATAATATACCACGTATTGAACTATCAGCAACATTATTAATTATATAATTATTGTTATTTATTATGTCTAACACTGAAAGGTGCATTATTCTGATAAAGATGTAGAAATATTTTTTAACTTTTAACAAGTGGTATAATATAATTAAAAGTTTAACCTACGAGTTTTGGTGTCTTAAATTCATCCAACACCAGGGTTACTCGTTACTCTTTTTACAAACTTACGAATTGTCTGAATTATTCCTGGTAAAAAAGTATTTATTTTAAGAACACCTTTTGTACTCTCTTTTAATGCATTTGCTGTTTACCTCCCGCTACCCTAGGTAAGGGAGGTATAGGGATCGTGCTAAAAATAGCATATAGAGATTTTATATAATAAGCACGTTTTGATGTCCCCAGAATCCGATTTTAACATTTTTACAATGATGTCTGTAGGTATGTATGTGTGTGTCTGTGTGTGTGTCTGTATGTGTGTCTGTGTGTGTGTGTCTGTGTGTCTGTGTGTGTGTGTGTGGATATGTGTGTGTGTGTGTGTGTGTGTGTGTGTGTGTGTGTGTGTGTGTGTGTGTGGATCATGTGGACACGATTACTCAAATACTATCAATCAGAAAAATTTGAAATTTTGTATACCCATTCTATACTAATATGGGAAGTGCTCATTAGTTTTTAGTGTATATCGGATAACCGGAAGTATCATTTATACAAGCTTTTAACAGTTTTTCTTGTAAAAAATTCATTGAATATAATTTTTTTTAGCAATTTTTACTAATTAAAATGGAATATAATGGTTTATCTTCAATTCTACGATAATAACATTTAGTAAATAACTCTAAATAACTTTAAATATGAATATATAATATAATTTATTTCCATGTATCACCTAGCCTATGCGTCAAACAAAATCATAATTTTAATGACAGATTTGACATATTTAAACAAATGTCACTGATAGGCAGCAATTATATTAAAATTAGTAATGAAACCGTGTTAATGAGAATATAATAGTAAAATATTTTATTAAGGTTTGTAAAAATAATATATTTTCCATCATACATAAATGTTAGATGTACAGAATGATCTGATTTAAATTTGCTAATTGCTATTTTAGCAATATAAATTAATATTAATTTACAACTACACATTCACGAAATGGATTATGTACGGCGAAGAATTTACAAAGATTGCGTTTTAGAGCACCTAGAAGATGATGCTGATTCTTATAAGAATGTACGTGTGTGACGATTTTTCCTTAAAGCCTATTAAAATATGATCCAAAACTTCTCAAATTTGGTATTTAAAACTCATATATAATTTGAAACAACATATTAGATTTTAACCATATATGATAAATCGGATGTAGTACTTAATTTGGAGCTCTAACAAATTTTTGAGGAAAAACAATAAAACAATCCAAAATTTCGTATTACAGACTTTTCTATTTATTGGACAACAAATTAGATTTTATTTACAAACGATTAACCGGAAATGACACTTTACTTAAAGCTCACTGCTATTTTAAACATGGAATTGGCGGGAGGTCATGTGTTGGCCACATCAAATTTTTTTCTCTGCCATCCGGACATCTTTTTCTTAATTGATCTCATTATTAAAATGATATTTTGAATTTAATAAATTGCAACTTGTGTCTTGTCGATGTGAAAAAGATAATAGTATTCAACAAATAAAATTAATTAAACTTAGGTACTATTTAATATATTTATGTTAAAATTAATAGGTATATTAAAAATATTAGGATGAAAAGGATTGCAGTTTGTATTAATAATTTTTTTTTATTTATAAGTTCAAAAAGACCCACCTAACCCCCCCCCCCCCCTCTTAGTTACACTACTGGTTTAGATTCAACGTTTACAAGAAAAAAAAATCATGGGAAACATCGTTTTTGGACAGAACTGGGCTTAATTCGTCAAGAGAAACTACAATGGAGAAGAGAAATCGCATTGATTACAACAATGAATATATAACAAAGAAGCTTCAAGAAGTACCACAAAAATTTGTTAATTGTAATTTTGCCATTTGTACCATAAATATAAAGTAAAAATAAATATTTTGTTTTTTCAGTCGAAAACTTTTTACTTAGGTACTTCCCTAGACATGTAAGGTAAACACTTACTCCCCGTTGTTATAGAAACTCATACCTATTTTAATAAAATCAACTTTTATTATTATATTTATTCTTGCCTAATCGGCTTAGAATCTACATATTATATATGTTTTACAATAAATTGTGGTATTACATCATAATTTAACCCCCCGTTTCTCGATGACTTCCTTCGTCCAATCTTGCCCCGACCCTATATCATCTAACAGAACTGTTTCCTTTTTTCTTTCTCTCGTAACTTCCCTGCACGAAATCCTTAAATGCCTGATAGTTTCCTGTTTCCTCTTCTCTCTCGCATAGCCTGCAACTCCTCTCATCACTTGATAACCAGTATTTATTGTTCCTCTCTTCATTACCACATCTGAACGTGGCAATCATCTTGATATTTTTCTTTTCATCCAATAAATTCCTTGGTATTGACGTCGTTTGTATTAATTTATATCTCTTGTTGTAATTTGAGATGTTTATTTTACTTTGTTGTTCTTGCCGCTGTATGTCCCAATCTCTCTGGTGTAGTTCGTAATGTGTGATTTCTCCATTTATGCGTAGCCTCTCTATTTGTATTGTGGAATATCCATTTCTTTCGTGATAGGCTTTTCTTGCTTGTCCCCATTTTGTTAGCTTGTTGTTTTCCTCTCCTTGTCTTATTACCCGCCAGCATTCTTGTAGAATTGAGTTTTGATTGCTTCTTACTCTTTCCTCATATTTTACTGGTCTCTTTCCTGTTTCTACTCTAATTTTTAATGCTTTCATCTCTTCCATTACTATATATTCTAGTGAGCTTCTATCCAGACCCAAAATCCATTTTATGTACCGTACTTGTATGTCCTCTATTTGTTTATATTCTCTCCATCCATATATTTCCGCCCCGTAGAGTAATATACTTTTCACTATGGCTTCAAACATCATCCATCTTATTCTGAGATTTCTTTGAAATCTTCTTTCCCCTATACTCCATATTTGTTTCATAGCGGCGATTGCTTTATTTTTTTGATATTCTAAGTGCTTTGTATGTTGATTGTTTCTTTGAAATGTATATCCTACACGGTAAATAAAAACTTTGTTGTGATTACCAAAAATGAGTTGCAGCAGCAATTTTTTTTTGTCAATATAGGACCACCAAATATATTTGTTACAGTTACCTAGGTAAATTTGCTGGTAAAAAAGTGTTGTGGCAACAAATACAATTTTGTTATATATAACAAAAGATATTTGTTATGCGAACAAATAAAATAAGTTACCATTAAGAAATGTAAATCTGTTATACGAACAAATAAATTAAGTTACCATTAAAAATATAAATTTGTTATGCGAAGAAATAAAATAAGTTACCATTAATAACTATGAATTTGTTTTGGAAACTAATAAATTTTTGATAGATATACAAATGCATTAATGAGGTAGTAAGGTAAAAATTAAATACATGCGTATTATAATAATTTTATTTATTTATAATTATAATCTATATACATGTAACAAATATTATATAAACAAAATAACGTATGAAACAATAGTCACTTAAATTATAATAGATTTATCAATAATCGATACATACCTTCAAATTTCTTAATAAGACACTCTAATTGCCATTGTTTTAAAATATCTTTTACAAAATCATCCATTTTTATTGACGGGCACAAGAAACGAGCACTTTTAAAACACAATTTTCGACAGGCTAAACTTAACTGCACAAGCAAATGAGATACGACGTAGTATAGTATTGTATAACACGAACAGTGAATTATGCTGTATACCAGGGAATACCCTGTCTACACAAAAGTTTTAGTTACCTGTACAAATAAGTATATGGCGGGAAGAAGAATTGGTAATCTTTACAAAATATAATGTCACAGGATACAAAAAAATAAAATTTGTCCCAGTAACAGATTAAATATCTTTAATTGTTGCAAAATGATTTTGTAATCTGAACAAAGTAACAAAATGACTGCTTAGTACTACTAATAATAATTGCTACCATGACTAATATTTTACAGCAAATAATACTTTTTATACACAACAAAAATGGTTTAGTTTTGGAAACTTAAAATACAAAGTTCTTCGTATACACGGCAAAAAAATATTGTTGAAATAACAAAAAAAATACAGCTAACTAAATTTTGTCCGGAATATCAATGTAATTTTTTACCGTGTAAATATCTGAAATCTTTCACTTCCTCAATATCTTCATTATTCCACTTTCACACTTCTTTTATTTCTCTCCCTCCCCCTTTTCTAATTTCAATAAAATCAACTTACATCTTCTAAAGCAAAATCATAATAGTGTACTTACTTGATATGAAGTAGAAAAAAAAATTATTAACTACCATAAGTTCTACATTATTTCAAAACAGATATACTGTTTAAAATGGGCAAATTTTGTTTGTCCTATCTGATTTTCTTATTTTTAATAATTCTAGTGCCACCCTGTCACCCTCGTACCTACTATGAAATATTTTGGACTCATTTCTACACTTTATTTGCATAACAAAGAAAATAACGTTATCACAAAGAGGTCATGCAAAAAAAAAATAATTGTACCTTTTTTCTGTTTAAATCGAAAAAGGATAGTCTAATTCTTCGATCAGTATGATTAAATTATTTTTTATTTATATTTTTTGAGGGATAAAATCGTTTTAAAGTTTGATATTTTTAAAAAGTTGCAAAAACCAGCCATGTTTTGTCGTCACAACGTTACGTACCAAGTTCAGACTCATTACAAACAGACATTTTATATGGATACATAATTTCTAAAAGAAAAATATATATAAACTATATATTGAGGATTACATATCTGAATATGCTACAATATATTAATATAACATAGTTCTATTTATTTTTATAAATATAATTTTCATTTGGCGTGAAACTATCTACGTTACATCAGATGTTTCTTTCACTTTTGAATCTTTGAATTAAACGGTAGAAGGTTATAAACGCATGTGAGACATTGAATATATTGCAGAATATTATTTTATTCTTTATTTTGGCACGAAACAACGTTCCATCGACATGTTTACTAGTTTACTTTCATAAATTTTAGGTTATCGTTAAATGTCACTTTGACGTTTAGGACAATGTGAAAATCAAAATGGTCGTGCCTGTCACTCTGTGACGTCATTGGACAAGGGACGAAGCGGGGGTCTAGCAGCCTCATTTTAAAGAATGTCATTTTCAATTATAATTTTTTCATGATTAAAGATCGATTTGAGGAAAAATAAAAAATACGGGTCTATTATTTTTCACTACTCTATCGATTAAAATTATAAAAAAAGTCGTGCATGACCTCATTTTATTTTTAATTGATTACTTTATCAACAATATGAGTTATTGTTGATAAAGTAATCAAATATACTATGGTGACATATTATGTACGCACAGTAATTTATGGCAATAATTCATTTGTTCAGGGCCAATTTCACCGAGCAACAGAGCTCAGTTAAATAATTTATTCCCACGTTTAAAATACTCAAAGGAATAAATATTATACAACTACAGATTTTTATTTCACCAAAATCAGTTACTTTTGATATTGTTAAATTGAAGACCATAGAAGAAAAAGGTAATAAGCCACAATTTTTCAGAAATTGATTTAAGCATGTACCTACTATTATTTACAATAGCATATGCCACAAGAATTTTTGTTTCACAAATATCTCAATAGAAATCAGAACTGTGTTGTGGTGACATTTTTATCCCAACGAAATATTACTTGTTATATATGTGTAAGTGATATTTTTGATTCAGATGATAGTATCAAAAACAAAAATTACAAGGTTAATAATAGTACACTGAAAAAAAAATTGCTTTAATTATGAAAAAAATGCAGGTAAAATCAAAATTTTTGCATTCAACTTTGATCCAACAAAATTTTTATTTGTTTTGAAATTACTTCTGTTTTTGATCTTTCAAACGAAAGTAATTACTGTTAATTTAAATGTATTATATCATTAATTATATTATATTGATTTGAAATTAAAAATATTGGCACAAAAGAAAAATGTTTTGACACCAAAAATAATGCTTTTAAATGTAACATTTTTTATTCGTTTCAAATGCCGTAATTTTTAATTCAAAATATTGATTTTTTGAATCAAAAGTAAAATAATTAAAATAAAAACAGCAACGTAAAATAATTGTATATGACTTTCAAACTAATGAAAATATTATTTATTTTAAGTACGTGTACAATCAAATTGAAAGTAAACTTTCAGTTTAAAAGAATAAATTTATAAGTGAATATCACTTACATTAGAAATGATTGCAAAAAGATTTTAATTTAAAATTATCCAATTTTTTGAATTAAAATCTTTTATCAAAAGTATATCTTCCCGAAAGTTTTTAATTTTACCTGCAATTTTTTTAAAACTATACCAAAACTTTTCATTTTTGCAGATTTTAGAAATGAAAACATACTATTTTGAAAACAAAGTAAAAATTTCTTTCAGTGAGAGTAAATCATCAAAATTATCAAATTTATCTGTGTAAGTTAATTTTTTTGTGGCATAAATCGTTTTTGAGTTAAAAATTTTTCAGCAATAACAGTAAATTTGCTTCGTTTCGTATTCTTTTATTCCAAATTAAAATTGTATAATTTAATGTTAATAGTATATTATACGCCAAGCCCGAGGGATACAAGGCGCCTGATCAATAATGATATTCTCAACCGTGGTATACAGGGTGTCTCAGGACGAGCTTACGCTATCTATATTTTAAATACTTTTTAATATAATTTAACGAAATTTGGTATCTAGGGGTTATCCAACATGCCCGTTTTAACTAAAATATTTTCAAAGCAGTAGCACTTTCGGTTTGACCGGAAATTGACCTCAACTTTCTTATTTTAAATGGAATACGCTATATTTTATTTTACCATTGAATGCAGCGGAAAATTTTACATATGAAGCAATAAAATCATTTTACTCATGATCAACTACTTCCGGCGTTATTCAACTTTTTTTGATTTTTTGTCTGAAATCCGGCACATTTTCAAAACTCTGTATATCGGGAACGAGATCGAATTTTTATAATTTGAAAAAAGCCTTTTATAAAGGAGACTTTAAGCTACATTATTCATAGAAGAATCCTCGATTATTTATAAAAATGTGACGGGTACGTTACCCAAAATTACAGTTGACAAACTTCAAAAAAGACAATTTTTTTAAATGGAACCCCCCCTTTTTTATTACATAAATGTGTAGTACGACAAAAAATAAGGGTACTTTATGTAACATGTCCTATGTTGAAAGTTGATGGAATTTCAGTAAATTAGAAAAATATGTAATCTGGGTATAATTATTTTATTAATATTAATTGAAACTGCGGAATCTGGGTTAAATTAATTTCATTCTATTCGAAATTTTGATGTTTAATAGTTTAGAGACTATATTTACTGAGAATGATAGTCAGCTGATGATATAGTGGGGGTAAGATCGTCAGTCGGACCACTCTTTGAATTATTCAACGCTGAAATTGTATGCGCGCTAAACAGATATAACCCCCTAGCTGACGGTCTCTCCCCTATGGGAAGCCCAGCTGATTATTGTTTTTATCATTTCAAAAACATAATAAATACGCTGTAAAAATTTAGTAAAGGATGAACTGATTTTGCACCCCCACTTTTATTTCCAGTTTGTAGGGGTAGCTGACGCTAGGAACTTTAAACGATTTCCCGAGAAAAAATACTGCTTCATTTCTTTATCACTTTTACAATACATGAGATAGTATAAAAATGTGAGTGGCTCGAAACTTTTGCACGCAAATCTATAGTTTAGCACAATGATTGATTTATGATGGATTTAATTTTTAAATTTAGATTTGCAATAGTCTGAATTACAATTCATATTTTCGATAAAAAGTAAAGCGTTATGTTCATCACAAGCAGAGCTGGGCTGTAACTAGTTACTTTAGGAACTTAGTTACTAACTAGTTACTTTTACGTAACTTGTAACGTAACTTAGTTACTTTTTAAAATATGGTAACTGTAACTTAACTTTCTGCTGAAAAGTAGTTGGTAACTTTACGGTTTTTAGTTACTAGTTACTTGAGTAACGTAAGTTACTTAAAGTAACTCAGAAATTAGAATGTAACTTAAGTTAGTCAAAGTAACTTAAAAAGTGGAGTTGTTGAGCGCAGAATCGCGCATACCCTCTGTAATGTGTAACTTTTATTTTAATACATAATTAAATTCAATATTATTGTTGATTGATTTCAAGCCATAATAGATAATAAAATAAGTAATTATATTCATTAATAATAGAGTTTTTGTACGGTAAACAGAAAAACTAAAAATAACACATTATTTTAACTTTTAATTCTAGAATTAAAAAGTCACTAAATGTTAAATTTGACTTACAAAATATATTATTTTCAAATGTTTTCCTCGCTTACAAATGATACGTTTTAATAAATTATAATTAAACTGCCACTAAATCATCAAAATTATTCCAATTTTCGGGTTATACAAAAAATAGTGTACTTTGTTCGTTGTTCCAAGGGTTGCAAGACTTGAATTCGTTTCATTTTTGCAAATTCCCTTCTCACAAGATAAAATGTTACTTTTAATTTTTTTGTTATATTATAATGTAGGTCCGCAGGGCCTTTTTATCAGATTTTTTATCACAGCAACCGGGCTCTGATGGCCCCTTGTCAAAGCGGGCCCTAGGCCGTGGCCTCGTGGGCCTAGGCGGTAATAAGGCCCTGTAGGTCCGTTAACATTAACAATAATAATCTGATTGGGTGTTGCCAAGCAATAACGTTAAAATTTAGGTTAACGCAGTTAGTGCAAAAACTCCCTGATATGTATACTACACAATAACTAAGTCAATAGTCTAAGTCTACACTTCACGCCATTAAAAGTAGTTAGAAAGTAACTCAAGGTAACTACGTTACTTTTAATGAGTAACTAGTAAATAACTTAGCTCTTTCACCAAAGTAACTGGAACTTAAGTAACTTAGTTACTTTTTTGCAGGTAACTGTAATTGTAACTAGTTACATTTTAAAAGTAACTTGCCCAGCTCTGATCACAAGTTGATGTGCCTGGTACAAGATCAGAACATCAGAAGCAAAATTTGATTAGCAAATCAAATAAAACTAGCGTAACGTTCCGAGGTATCGTTCGTATTATTAAATCAAAGTTTGGACTAATTTTTGACACTTTTTTTGCATAACAAAGAAAATAACATTATCACAATTTTTTTGAAATATATGATTACTTTATCAATAATAATAACTTAATACTATGATGTGCAATAGAATACAAATTACTTGTTATTACTCACATATTTAGTTATTTATTTTGTTGCTACATTGCAGGTGTATGTAAAAACCAATATGTTTATCATCAACCATTAATATTCATTACTTGCTTAACTAAATATATTTCCCATTTTTCAGGTATTAGTTGTCAGTCAGTTAGTTGATAGTTTTGCTTATAGTCTAGAAGTCTGGAAGTTATAAATATGTTCTACGTTAAAAAATGTCTATTCAATAAAAGATCGGTGTTGGCTGCGATTATCATAGTTGTATTTGTTACTATAACAATAATATTTGAACCGGCAAGTAAGGAAACAATTATTACAGTTACCGAATACCAAAAATATAAATCAGAAATTGGCTGTTACGAGAATACAGAATTAGAATCACTGCCAGAAATATCAGATCTTCCAAGGCCTGCTGAGAACAGCATATTCTTTCATGAAACCAGCTGCAAAAGTTACAACAACAAACGAATTACGATTCAGCCTCGACAAGCATGCGCAGTGGAATCGGCTGCTTTGACACATCCCAATCGAAGCATCTACCTACTATTCACAAGTCCAGGATTAATTCTACCTGGATTCAAGGAAGAAAGCGACTTAACCCTATCTGCTCTACAATCATACGGAAATGTCAAGATAGTTCATGTGAATTACTCTAAATACATATCTAATACACCGGTGGAACATTTGTATACAAGTGGTAAAATAAGGCAAAGTTCGCATCCTCTTGTTCACGCGTCAGATATTATGAGATATTTGACTTTGTACAAATATGGCGGAGTGTATTTGGATCTTGATGTGGTGATGCTGAAGTCTTTGGATGATCTAGGACCTAACTTCTCGGGGATGGAAACTATTCACGGTGTAGCTGCAGGAGTTATAGGCAAGTCTATTAAACTATAATCTGTTAAAGACCGACAAATATTTAATATTTCTTTCACAAATATTTTTACAAATTCTAATGCAATAACTTCTCTCATCCAATTTTGTGACAAAAACTATATGACTGTAATGAATACAAGTTACTTTTGTGCTAGTCTTTGAACAGTATTGGGCTAGACGTTTTAAATTGGCCATCAGGGCCGGCTCAAGATATATAATAATAATAATAATAATAATAATAAATAACTTTATTGACAAACGTCAAAGGCGAGGTTCAGTCAAGGCTGTTCTGCCACCTAACCCAAAAATTACAAAAATATTCCAAAAACAATTATAAAACAAAGATTCAAAAATTCATACAATACAGTATAACAAAGAATAAACTAAACTAAATTAAGTTATTAATTTAAGCCATGATATATAATATATACACACACAAATATATTCCAAAACTAATCATTAATTTCACGAAAGATATATATATAAACAAACACAAATTGTAGAAGAATAAGCAGTAAAGTTAAACAAATTTAAAAATACAAAAATAAAATATCAGTAATAGTAATAGGGTATAAATGTAAATTAATTTAATTTAGAGCAAAAATAAAAATAATTATTTGAAGGTATGGAGCACACTTTTCACTTTATTTTTAAAAGAATTGTACGAACATTCTTTAAGCTTAAATGGTAACGAATTATAAAGTTTAGGAGCCAAATAAGAAAAAGAGTTTTTATATTTTACCTTATTAAAAGAAGGTACAGCGTATAAATCATTACCTCTTAGGGTATATACATTATTCTTGAATTTTAATTTATTAATTAAATATTGTGGATGACCCGTAGTTGGGCGTCCTGAGCCAAATTAGATTAGAGCGCCCCCCCCCCCCCCCCCATCCATTAATAATTTCATATCCTGAATAAAATGCTAAATTTGCGACCTCCGCCATATTGGAAAAATGACGACCAAAATCAGGTTTTTAATAATATCTCTTTTCTAGAGGGAACGAAGTTGGCGCTCGCCATTTTTTATCCAAGAAAGATTCTTGCATTTTTTACCTATGATGAACTATCAAAGATTTACCTTTCAAAATAATTACCCGAAATTGCAATTTTTTAAAGAAATTTGAAATACATAAAAAATTGCAATATTACATAATTAATATTTGCTCTAATAGCTTAATACTTATAACAGTCGTCGTGGCATCGAATTAAGTAATATTTCCATGATTTTAAAGTTACTTTTCTCAATGTATTTCCTGCCACTCTAACATGTTTAAAGATACGACAACGCGTTTTAAAAATTTGAATTCGGTATGAAATTCTTTTTTATAACGCATATGAATATTACACGATTTTTACCGTTTGGCGATTCGCGAGTAACTTTAACTTCTTCTAATATTTTAAACATCTGAAAATTTTCCATGTTTTCATCCAAAATTTTGACACGATTAAAAATAAATAATATTACGTAGATAATAGTGAAAGAGAAATAGGTCGATTCACAGATACTATTTAAGTTATTAAATAATTGCATGAGTTTTAAGTACTTAGTAAATCGCGAATAACTTATCTGAGAAAATTGTGTAATACATGATGTGAAAAAGAATTTCATGCCGAATTCAAATTTTTAAACCGCGTTATCTTAATTTTAAACAAGTCAGAGTGGTGGGTGACAAAATAAAACAAAACTAACTCTGAAAAGGTTCCAAAATTTAATAATACTCGTACAGGTACAATATAGTAGAGTTTTTAGATTTTTTGAGCGCCCCAATAAGCCAGGCGCCCTGAGCCAGTGACTAAGTGGCTCACGCCTTGAGCCGCCACTGTTGGCCATATTGGTCATAGTGACCATCATCACCATGCTACTGATAGTGTTATCAATTCTCGATTTTTTACACTGCGTTGCGAGTTACACGATAAATACTACATAATACTTTAAATTTCACATTTAATTGTATTTTCATAAATTATGCGACAAGACGACGACGACGGGAATTTCTTGATTACAGCGCAGTGTATAAATAAAGGAGTGACAACTCAATTCTTGTTGACATATTGATGTTGGTGATTTGTGGACCTCTCGGTTTTATTTATAATAATGATAGTAAAATACTATTAGGCCGAACAAACCAGAGATTTGTTAAGTACTGGATGGAGCAAATGTGTATCGATATATGTATTTCTTGTGTACCCGGCTGTGAGTGAGAAAGATATAGATAATTCCATTTTAGCCAAGTGAATTTGATATTCATATCTGTCATATTCACATCTGTCAAATTCAAGTCAAAAATTAATTGTGTTTAAGTATATTTGATCATGAAACGTGAAATAAGTACGAATACAATTATATTTCAATGATGATATCAAGATTAACCCAAAATCTATCAAACCTGTCAAACAAAAGATTTGACAAGTAACGGAAACAAAGACAATAAATCGGAATTATGTATGACTATCTCTGTCGATTTGGCCGAGTACATGGCCAAGAAATCATTATGGTAGGAACAAAAATCACTTTTATTTAAGTATACGAGTAATAACAATAATAATAGCAACATCATTATTATGCTTTAATGAATAACCTTGAATTCTTGAAGTAAAATAATACATTTTTATTTATTAATATGTGAAGTTTGTTGTTATTGAATTATTTTGATCCTTTTTAACTTCATCCATTTTCATTAAAATATTAAGGAAACTGTGCATTTGATTAAACTATAAGATTTTTCGGGCCGGCCCGAAAAGCTCGAATTTTCGGGCTGGGCCAAAATCAAAAATCCGACTCGCCTTGATTTTTGAAAATGATTAGCCCGATTCGGCCCGATAAAAAATATCTTCGGTCCGGCTCGATGATCGACTCGAAATCGAGTGCATCTCTAGTTAGACCGCGAACTTTTTAATCCAACTTTTCGAACAACTGTCGTAAATACAAGTATTTCGATGCTTCGAATTTTGCTATTAACATAATAACACTATTCTTTCTAATAGGTTTATCATCTAATAAATGGACAACAGAGTGCCTAGAAGACCTCAGCAAGAACTTCAACGGCTTGAAATGGTCTGACAGTTCTGTTGGAGTCATGACTAGACTAGTTAATCAACTATGTAACAGTAAGACTGCTAAATTACATGTTACAAGTAAAACGAACTGTAGCGGGTTTCAAGTTTTGCCGTCCGCAGCATTCTACCCTATCCCGTACTGGGAATGGATGAAATATTTTGAACCACTCTTCAATGAATATACATTGAATAAAATTAAGGATTCTTATTCAATTCATATGTGGAATAAATTAAGCCATAATACTCGTGCAGTGAATGGTTCAGTGTATACAATAAAGGCGAAAAAGTTTTGTCCTAAAGTTTTTAAAGCAATAGGTGGAAAGCCTCTCTAGAATTGGGTTTTCAAATGGAAACATTAATGGTGTATTACGAAAACAGTTTTCCTTGCTCAAAAGTGACCTATTAATTTTAGACAACAATGTTATAAGTCGATTGCCGGTGCTACGCTAAACAGCACTTTAGTAGAAATCAAACTACACTCTTAAATAATAAGTTATAACTTCAAACTTGATACCATTGCATAATAAATAAATCAATGCATGGGACTGACCATTTAGTTTGCATAATTATTAATTTCTATTCCATTTAAATTTAGTTCAAAAAACATCAGGAAAATGGCTATTTTAAAATTTATTTTTAACATGGAAACTATATTTTATACAAAAAATGTTTGGGTCACCCCCATAGCGCCCACCTTTAGTAGTAAGTCTGTGAGAAAAATCTAAATTATCTCTTTTGGTTTAGCTGTGATTTGATTTCTACTAAACCCCTTTTTGCCGCTTATTTCAGAAATCGGAACGATAGTGTATGGAGGAAAAAGTTTTAGGAGAATATGGTCCCCCTCTACTATGCACTTCTCTTACTCCAACAAACATATATAAAAGCAGAGGGAGTTTGTCTGCACTAGTGTCATACAAGCTACAAAACTGATCTCGCTGGGCGACCGGCAATGCTCTTAAATAAATATTGGTTGGTTTTCACCAACGACAGTTAAACAATTTATTCTCTTGTTAAATTTAACAAGCTGTTAAACTGTATATTTCATTTTCACCAACTGCAGTTAAGTCTATCAACCCAGTAAATCATTTGTTAAACTAATCGACGAATATTCTAGGGTTAAATATTTATCGGGCCGTTATCTTAATTATTTCCCTGGTTACAGTAACAAACATAGAAAAAAATTATAATAATTTAGTTTTTGACATTTTGTCGCATTCAAGTTTAAAAAATCTGTTGCGGCCAGCACAAAACCTTCCGTCAATTCGATGTATTTTGTACATATCCTATACCAAAAGTTCATTGAAAAAGATTCTATATATCCTGTATAATTGCAACAAGAACACACTATTTTTTACATATCCATACTGAAAGTTCCTTTGAAAAGATTCTAATATCTAATAAAATTTTAATACGAATACAAACGTACATTATGTATTGCATTTAACACTTCCTCCTGCTTCAACTTTTCCCTATTTTATTAGAAGTCGCTGTTTCTTACTCTTCTCTTCTACTCATTCCTGTCCAAAGCACCTTCGTGACACAGTTCTTCCTCTCTCAAATCTTCTGCTATACAGTCCTTCCATCTTCTCTTTTGCCTTTCTCGTTCTTCTGGCATTATAAGTTCCTATCTTGAGGCGAGGCCGCAAATGCAAGTCACTGGCGAGGGACACTCTGTCACTTATATCACTTTCAGATCATATACTTTCTAATTTAGTTTTGCACTTGCCACTGACATCTGTCAATTAGATTTTTTTGAATATATCTGTTGTTTTCATAATTTTTGCAAAACTGACTGATTTTCGAAAGTTAATCTCTCTTAATCTCTCTATAACTCTATATCTATTGAATATGAAGGAAAATGTATAATCGAACCGTATAGAGAATAAGATATTCTTTCTATTGATAATCACATAAAATGTCGAAAATGATATTTAACTGCGATTTTTCAAGAAAAACTGTTAAGAACTTCAAATAAGGGTACTTCCGGTTGACCAATTATAACCAAAATCTAATCAGCTCTTCATAGTGTTGTAAGGAAAAGGAATACGAAAGAATCATAATTTTTAGAATTGTAGTTTTGGAGTTATCGTCGGAGAAAAATTTGTCACACATACACACACACACGGACACACACACACAGACACACACACGGACACAAAACCAGTAAAATCGTATTGTAGGGACATTAAAACGTGCTTATTCATTTAAAACTCCCCATCGAATTTTTTGACCAAAGACAATACCTTCCTTACCTAAAGGTGACGGAAGGTAAAAAATGTAAAAAGTGAGTTCTTCATCATCTTCTGCATCAAATTCGTCGTCATCATTATCTGTGTCTATAACATCCTGTAATTCTTCTTCTGATTCTGATGAAGAATATCTTCCTAAACGTCCACGAATGTTGAGAGAGAGAGAGAGAAATAATCCTTTACTGATGTATTATGATATTGGCTGGTAGCACAAGCCTTGTTTTAACTAAAACACTGTTTTAAGAAATGTCAAATTTCATTATTTAATAACAAAAATAAATAACATCAAATATATTAAAATATGATTTTGAAGCAGCACGTAGTTTGTATTCAATCAAATATTTTTTAAAAAATCGTTCTTTACACATAAGGGTGAAATTAAACATTGAAATTTGAATTTGACATTTCTTAAAACAGCGTTTTAGTTAGAACAGGGCTTGTGCTACCAGCCATAGATTTTAGAATCTGTTTATCTGTTTTCTTTTATTATTATTATTATTTTCTACGACACTTATATACCTTTCCACAATATTTAAAAATTCTTTTTCACCATTTGTGTAATTCTTACACCTTTCCCTCTTTTTGCAGTTTTTTCCTCTATTTTATATTTTTTAGTACTCATTGACAATGTCAATGACAGATGCACTACTTGTCATGTAAAACAACAATATATTTTCAATATTTGTGGTAAATTGATCAAAGATAAAATACAAAAATGATCAGTAGATCCATCTATCAATGAGTAGAACATTCAAAATCTAATGTTAAAAAAATCTGTTGTGGCCAGCACAAGACCTTCCGCCAATTCCATGTATTTTGTACAAATCCCGTACCAAAATGTCCTTGGAACAGATTCTATATACTATCATGTAAAATCGAACACGAACACATACTATTTTTTACAAATTCCATACCAAAAGTTCATTTGAAAAGGTTCTATAAATCCAATAAAATTATAACATAAACTACACTAAGTAATGTCCTTCCATCTTCTCTTTGGCCTTTCTCTGCGTGTCACTTGCGAGCAACACTATGACATACCAATTTTAGATCCTATACTTTTTCCATATTTGGTTTTGCACTTGCAACTGACATCTGTCAATTAAATTTTTATGAATAATTATGTCAGCTGTTTCCATGATAAATAACAAAGCTGACTAATTTTTGAAAATTAATTTCTTTGTAATGCTTTAACTCTACATCTATTGAATATGAAGGAAAATGTATAATCAAACCATATAGAGAAGATTATTTTCTTTAATAAATATAATAAGAAAATGTCAAAAAATAATATTTAACTGCATTTTTTTAAGAAAAACTGTTAAAAACTTCAAATAAGGGTACTTCCGGCTGACCAATTATAACCAAAATCTAATCAGCTCTTCATATGGTTGTAAAGAAGAGGAATATGAAAGAATCATATTTTTTAGAATTGTAGTTTTGAAGTTATCGTCGGAGAAAAATTTGTCACACACACACACACACGGACACACAGACATACACACAGACACACACACAGACACACACACGGACACACATACACACATACAGACATCATCTTAAAAATAGTACATTCGTATTGTAGGGACCCTAAAACGTGCTTATACATTAAAAACTCACCACCGAATTTTTTGACCAAAAACAATACCTTCCTTTTGACGGAAGGTAATATGACATTCGGCTAGCTAACTGGTGCTAAAATTATTTGGTGAAATTACAGTTAATTTATTCTACCGTTTTAATTTATTGCTTTATCAGGTAACCATAGATGTAACTGTCGTTGGTGAAAACCACCCGTAGAGAATTAAATCCGGCTAATATAGGAAATAAGAGTTAAACACAAAATGAATTTAAATGACTATATCGGTACATTAACCTTCTATTCGATAAAATAAACCATAATTAGCGCGCGGAAGCAAGAATTTGTGATAATTTGATGAGTTTTTGTAGTAAAATATGTCCCTACACGGTAAAAAATTACATTGATATTCCGGACAAAATTTAGTTAGCTGTGGTTAGTCATGGTAGCAATTAATATTAGTAGTATTAAGCAGTCATTTTGTTATTTTGTTCAGATTACAAAATCATTTTGCAACAATTAAAAATATTTTATCTGTTACTGGGACAAATTTTATTATTTTTTTCTCCTGTGATATTATATTTTGTAAAGATTACAAATTCCTCTTCCCGCCATATACTTTGTACAGGTAACTAAAACTTTTGTGTAGACAGGGTATTCCCTGGTATACAACATAATTCACTGTTCGTGTTATACTATTGTACGTCGTGTCGCAATTGCTTGCGCTGTTAAGTTTTGCCTGTCGAAAATTGTGTTTTAAAAGTGCTTGTTTCTTGTGCCCGTCAATATAAATGGATGATTTTGTAAAAGATATTTTAAAACAATGGCAATTAGAGTATCTTATTGAGAAATTTGAAGGTATGTATCGATTACTGATAAATCCACATAATTTAAGTGACTGTTGTTTCATAAGTTATTTTTTATACAATATTTGTTACATGTTTATAGATTATAATTATAAATATATAAAATTATTATAATACGCATGTATTTAATTTTTACCTTACTACCTCATTAATGCATTTGTATATCTATCAAAATTAATTAGTTTCCAAAACAAATCCATAGTTATTAATGGTAACTTATTTTATTTGTTCGCATAAAAAATATATATTTCTTAATAGTAACTTAATATATTTGTTCGTATAACAAATATCTTTTGTTATATATAACAAAATTGTATTTGTTGCCACAACAATTTTTTACCAGCAAATTTATCTAGGTAACTGTAACAAATATATTTGCTGGTCCTATATTGACAAAAAAAAATTGCTGCTGTAACTCATTTTTGGTAATCACAACAAAGTTTTTATTTACCGTGTAGTTGTCACACATATCACACTAAAAAATTAACAAATATTTCAAAAAATTTGTAGCTGCCTCGCTGGCCGAGCGCGTTAAGACTGCGTTCAAGCGACCTTCACCGCTCAGCTCTGGGGTCGTGGGTTCGATTCCCACGAGGAGTTTGGATGTTGTGTGTGTCCCAAAAATATTCCATTAAATTGGTAAGAGCCAACAAAGTGTCTGACATCTGGTGGCAAAATAAAACATATAAGTTGTAGGGAAAATATTGTGCTTTCATATAGGGTTATAAGTAAACAACAACCAAAAATGATCTGCAAATCGAAGAGATATTGTTCTGTACCGCAGTGCTGGCATATCCGTTCATTATTTCCGAAAAAGAGAAATATTAAAAAATAATTGGAAAATCGCGTTAAAAATCGGAAAGGACATATCACCGTTCATGAACGTTTGTTCACATTTTTACCTAAGCGATTTTATTCCATGTAAGTATTTATAAAAATTTATGCTTCAAAACATTATTAGATTGTTTTTGTAGTCAATAAAAGAAAAATATTTTAAAAAAATGATATAGCAAGCTAAAATTTACAGCAAAGAAAATTCGACAAAACCCCTGTACAGAAAAGAAAAATAGAGAGACGTTACCTGTAAGTAGTAACTATTATTCTTTAATATTATATATTTATTTTAAATTGTTTATAGGAAAGACAGGGAGGAAGAAGAAACTACAAAAATATCAGAAATTGAGCAAGAGGAAGACGTGCAAAACAAAGAACTTGATGTGCATTTGTATTTAGTGTTATTACGATTGAATGGTTAGCCCCTTTCAAATTAGATGTTTGAACACACAGTTAATTTATTTCTATATTATTCTGTTTATCTGTCTTATATCCGCAGAAGATAAAATGTCCAGCTAAAAATAATTAAATAATAGTTAACATGCAGATAACCTCAGTTTTGAATCTTATTTTACCCTTATATACTGCTTCTCCTTCGACCATAGGCCGCACAGCATCATTTAAATAAATGTATATATCTGACATTGTGATAAATATATCTGATTTCAATTAAAAATAACAAAATATCCTCAAAACAAAGCCTCAATATACAACTAGCACAAACTTAAAATATAATGTTTTCCCTATAAGTCGGTCATTAGTGCTGCCATCTCTAGGATGTGGCTCTCCCGGATAGCTCGGGGCCAATGTACGAAAGTAAATTTAAAAAAAATCTGTTGTGGCCAGCACAAGACCTCTCGCCATTTCCATATTAGGCTATATAAGTATTGTATTGCACTTCACTTTCGAACCGTCGTTTTATAACAAAAAATTACAAGAACTTTACTCAAATATTGTTTTTTATTGTATTTAATATGTCTTCTGCACACATATAATTCTAATTATATCTATTTTTCATTGTATGAGGAAATTTCTCAATGTCAGAGATTCTTCCAATTTATTAACCAGATTGGCGGTATTTCTGATGGATATATTATGTATTTTACCACAATTTTACCTATAATTTCAAATATTTAATTAATAAACAATAAGAAAAGTTATATATACTTCCCAGAAAAAGCTATCAGAATGTCACTAAAACTGTTGATATTTGACAATGACATGTGTCATGTTATAAACATTGGAATTTGTCAACTGGTTTCCTTAGTGCGTTGGCCTCTGCGATTAGTTTACTCTATAAATTATAGTGTCCTTATCTCTAAATCTATACAAGATATAATAAAATTTTTAAGTGTATTAGATGTAGAATTCAATATTTAAAAAAAAACTGCCAAAAAATTATATTTAGAAGATTTTTTTTAAGAAACTTCTACTTCCGGTTGTCCAATTGTTACCAAAACCTTTTTAGCTTTTCCCAGGAATGTCAGATTGAAGAAACTGCAGTTAAATATTTTGTAAGTCTTATAGTTTTTGAAGAATCGTCCCTCCAACAACCATACACACACACACACATCCACACACACACACACACACAGACATCATTTTAAAAATTTTATAATCGATTCTAGGGACCTGAAATCGTGCTTATTCAATAAAATCTGGGTATGTGAATTTTAGCATGAATCCAATACCTCTCTTAGCGACAGGTAAAAAAATAAATTTGTGATTATATGTATAGATTTATATAAGCAGGAGATTAATAAATAGAAATTATATTCATAATTATAAGAATTTTTACATTTTCCCTTTTAATTTAAAGTAAATGTAGTCGTGTACACATATTTTTACAACAAATGTCAATATTTGAACTATTAGTGCCATCTAGTACCATATGTAAAGTTCCGTAAGAACAGAAGTGCGCGAAAACGTGAGAAGACAGGTTATTGGAATGATTGGAAAGGCAACTAGTAGTTTGATTTTTTAGTTTTTCTCTGGTACATGTTGTCAGTGTTTACGTAAGTAATCTAGAGTAAACCATCAAGTATCTAGCAGCAGTTATTATCTCAAAAAGTTACTTCGTCGTTCTACAGGAAAGAGACTTCATCGTGTGCCATAACCAGTGGCGTTTTCTCCATGCAAGCAAGGCAAGCAGTGCTTGCCTTTATATTTTGTTACTTTTAATATATTTTTACAATTATATTTATATATTACTTTAAAATATTAAAATTTAAAAGCAAACAGCAAGACACAAATGTATTTGCTGTCCATCGCACCGTTAATCTAATTCTATCACTATTACGATCTTACCATGTTGTACAAAACGTGCTGGTAAGCAGAACTTCGAGTGCTTACACCGCCTATACAGAACATTGCTGAACATGTAGCCTTCTATACTGAAAATATTTCGCTATTTATGTTCATCTGCAAGCAGTTTTTATATTGCTTCCATGAACAAAATTTGAGTGAAATAGATAGTAAATGTTAAAATAGGATACGAATAAAAGTAAAATTTATTTATAAGATTTCTATATTTTATATTTCGACATTTATTTTGTTTTAATTAAATTTTGAAAATAATAATAATCCTTATATTTTTGTATAGAACGGATAACATTTGTGCAATAATAAAATAATCTGTTGTGGCCAGCACAAGACCTCTCGCCATTTCCATATTAGGCCACGTTCAGAGAGAAAGCAGGTTTCCCGCTTCAGCATAACAAGCGCGTGAAAAACCGGTTAAGCCGAAGCAAGCTGGCACAGGTTGTGTTCACACAGAAAACAGCCCACACTGCTCGTACTGTCAAGTGTCAAACTTAGTGTCAGTGTCATTGATGAATACAAAAAATAATGTCTTAGTACTAAAGCTCCACGGATGCAGATTTTATTCTCTGTTGTGATAATAATTTGAAACGACGTAGAAAGAAAATAGGGATCCACGCAATTAATAAGAATAGAGTAAAATACAAAGAGTATCATCACCTATTCCAAGGATTCAAATTGTACGAAGATAGTTTTTTCGCGTACATGAGGATGACGAAAATACACTTTCGACTATATTTTACATAAAGTGG
Organism: Ophonus ardosiacus; assembly: GCA_943142095.1. Taxonomy (NCBI): domain Eukaryota; kingdom Metazoa; phylum Arthropoda; class Insecta; order Coleoptera; family Carabidae; genus Ophonus; species Ophonus ardosiacus. The sequence continues at coordinate 9,857,922 of OW964839.1, forward strand.
AAGGCTGTTTAATAAGAAACCGAAAACTGGTCTCTTAAATATTTTCATTTCTTCTTTAAAATATTAAATGAAAAGTTAAATGTATTTATGTAATTGGTATAACAGAAATCGTATTTTCTGGTGATATTTATGTCTCATACTTTCACATTGCATATTGATAGAAATATCTCCTCATAATTTTTCAATAATTTTTCTATAGAATGACATTTGTGAAATTTGTTCCAAATTGCTTCCCTTTTTTGAACTTCGGATATTAGAATATCCATATCAAAGTTATTTTCTGAATACATTCTGGGCTTGTTTACTTTAACCTGCTCAATAAGAATACTGGTCTCGTTCCGGCAAAATCGGAAAGCGGGTAGTACCTGCCTGACAAGCGCCTGTTGAGCAGTTGTCTGCTTTTACTCTGAACGCCTACTCCTAATAACATGTGAACATTTTTAAAGCAGGTTAAAGCAGGTAAAGCGGGTATATCGGAAACAGGTAACCTGCTTTCTCTCTGAACATACCCTAAGGCTACGTTCAGAGAGAAAGCAGGTTTCCCGCTTCAGCTTAACAAGCGCGTGAAAAACCGGTTAAGCCGAAGCAGGCTGGCACAGGTTGTGTTCACACAGAAAACAGGCCATACTACTCGTACTGTCAACTGTCAAACTTAGTATCAGTGTCACTGATAAATACAAAAAAAAAAATGTCTTAGTACTAAAGCTCCACGGATGCAGATTTTATTCTCTGTTGTGATAATAATTTGAAACGACGTATAAAGAAAATAGGGATCCACGCAATTAATAAGAATAGAGTAAAATACGAAGAGTATCATCACCTATTCCAAGGATTCAAATTGTACGAAGATAGTTTTTTCGCGTATATGAGGATGACGAAAGACACTTTCGACTATATTTTACATAAAATGGAAGGCTGTTTAATAAGAAACCGAAAACTGGTCTCTTGAATATTTTCATTTCTTCTTTAAAATATTAAATGAAAAGTTAAATGTATTTATGTAATTAATATAACAGAAATCGTATTTTCAGGTGATATTTATGTCTCATACTTTCACATTGCATATTGATAGAAATATCTTCCCATAATTTTTCATTTGTGAAATTTGTTCCAAATTGCTTCCCTTTTTTTAACTTCGGATATTAGAATATCCATTTCAAGTTATTTTCTGAATACATTCTGGGCTTGTTTACTTTAACCTGCTCAATAAGAATATTGGTCTCGTTCCGGCAAAATCGGAAAGCGGGTAGCACCTGCCTGACAAGCGCCTGTTGACCCTTAGGGTATGTTCAGAGAGAAAGCAGGTTGCCTGTTTCCGATTTACCCGCTTTACCTGCTTTAAAAATGTTCACATGTCATTAGGAGTAGGCGTTCAGAGTAAAAGCAGACAACTGCTCAACAGGCGCTTGTCAGGCAGGTACTACCCGCTTTCCGATTTTGCCGGAACGAAACCAGTATTCTTATTGAGCAGGTTAAAGTAAACAAGCCCAAAATGTGTTCAGAAAATAACTTTCATATGGATATTCTAATATCGGAAGTTCAAAAACAAGAAGCAATTTGGAACAAATTTCACAAATGTCATTTTAATAGAAAAATTATTGAAAAATTATGGGGAGATATTTCTATCAATATGAAATGTGAAGGTATGAGACATAAATATCACCTGAAAATACGATTTTTGTTATATTAAACAGGTGAATAGGTGATGATGATGATACTCTCCGTATTTTACTCTATTCTTATTAATTGCGTGGATCCCTATTTTCTTTCTACGTCGTTTCAAATTATTATCATAACAGAGAATAAAATCTTCATCCATGGAACTCGAGTCCCAAGACATTTTTTTTGTATTTATTAGTGACACTGACACTAAGTTTGACACTTGACAGTACGAGCAGAATGGCCTGTTTCCTGTGTGAACACAACCTGTGCCAGCCTGCTTCGGCTTAACCGGTTTTTCACGCGCTTGTTAAGCTGAAGCGGGAAACCTGCTTCCTCTCTGAACGTGGCCTTAGGCTATATAAGTATTGTATTGCACTTCGCATTCGAACCGTCGTTTTACAACAAAATATTACAGAACTTTACCCAAATATTGTTTTTTATTGTATTTAACTTGTCTTCTGCATACATATAATTCTAATTATATCTATTCCAATTCATTAACCAGATTGGCGGTATTTCTGATGGATATATGCATTTTACCACAATTTTACCTATAATTTCAAATATTTAATTAATAAAACAATAAGAAAAATTAAATATACTTCCCAGAAAAAGCTATCAGAATGTCACTAAAAATGTTGATATTTGACAATGACATGTGTCATGTTATAAACATTGGAATTTGTCAAATGGTTTCCTTAGTGCCTTGGCCTCTGCGATTAGTGTACTCTATAAATTATAGTGTCTTTATCTCTAAATCTATACAAGATATAATAAAAATTTTAAGTGTATTAGATGGAGAATTTTATGTTCTTCAATATTTAATAAAAAAATTCCCAAAAAATTATATTTAGAATTTTTTTTTAAGAAAGTACTACTTCCGGTTGTTCAATTGTTACCAAAACCTTTTCAGCTCTTCCCAAGAATGTCAGATTGAAGAAACTGCAGTTAAATATTTTTTAAGTCTTATAGTTTTTGAGGAATCGTCCCTCCAATATCCATACATACACACACACACACACACACACACACACACACACAAAAAATTACAAGAAAAGCCATTTGGCAATTTTGAAGAAAAAAAAAACCTTTTTCGCAAATGACAGACCAGTTCCCCCTATGAAGTTTATAACAACAACTCTTATACATATAACAAGGCAGTTTAATACCGATTTATATGACAAACATGTGAAACATTACTAAAATTATATTGTTGACCATGTTTATTATTTAATAAAGAAAAATCAGTATGGAATGATATTAAGCGAGGCTTTTGCGACTTAAATAATATACATAACGCAATATCACGTCAAGTCTGATCTGGCAAATTTTGTTTTTTGCACATGAAAGGGGAAAAACATTTGCACATCCCTTCGAAACATGTAAGTCAATTATAAGGCATTTGACCTTGAATTACGCAATTGCTGCTTGCCTTCTTATAAAATGAACGAGACGCCGCTGGCCATAACCTTGAATTTTGGACGCTTGTCTGTCGATCGTTTGATGTCCCATTGAAGAATCGTCTTACTTCTTGTATTTGGAAGAATTATTTACAGATAAGCAAAAACTTTCTATTTTATTAAGTACATTGTATACCTACATATCTTGTTCTAGTTTTCTTAGTCATATATTCTTCTATTCCAAGAGCGGTCAGTTAGAGCTAAGGTAGAACACGTGTGTGGACTGGGCATCTTTTTGCCGCGACGTGTTGATGACGCACTCCGTGGATAAAAATTCAAAGCTAGGAAGACTAGGAGTGGGATTCTGTAACTCGTCCGTTATCAATCAAACGGTACCGTTATCACAATGGTTACATGGAAGATATCACTTTATTTGACAAGTATGACGTAAATATACCAATCATCTTATAAAAATTACGTTTCTATAGTGATAACGGTATAGTCTGTTCGCTCCTAGCTGAAACAAGCCGATAATTTATTACCCCAATAGTTATTACCACAAACTGTAAACCTCTTGAACCTTTGTTCATCAAACGGCGGTCAGTTGTAAATGGAGTGTTGAACAAGGATTGTATTCAGTTCGTTTTGATATATGCGTTTGTAAATTTTTAAGAGAATTTTTTTAAATTATTTTGATATGTATTTACAGCTAGGTATTATCATTGAATAGGTATAATTAAAAACAGTTTGTCATTTTCAAATTTGAAATAAAATTTTATGTACTAGCACCGTCTAAACGGGGGAAGAAAAGTTATAATGTTGGCTCGCTTTGTCTAATAGGAGTTTCCACCGCATGATGTTATATGACTTTTCAATATAACTCTTGTTTTCCGAAAGTACCTTGATTACAAAAATTTTAAAAATTCGTGTTATTTATAGAACTTCAACCTCTTGTGTTTTAGTAACTAGAAGGAATGGGACCTATGTTCACATGACATTTTTGGCTCAAAATGACCTCAGGAATAAGTTGTTAAAGTTTGTTACACTAGTCCTGAAACGCCCTGTAGAAAACAAAAATGTTATTAAAATTTTATATGCGTAAACCGCAAACTATTACATTATTAGATTAGATAATATACCACGTATTGAAAAATTAGCAACATTATTAATAATATTAGCACTGTTATTTATTATGCCTAACATAAAAAAATGTATTCTGATAAGGTTGTAGAAATATTTTTTAACTTTTAACAAGTTGTAATGCGTATGTACAGCATTTTGTTAAAATTTACAAAAGAATAAATTAAGCTGATTAGTTTTTTTTATTAAATCGTTAATACTTATATTTTCCAATTAATATACGTACTACTGTACTGTGTAAGGTCAAACCAGACTATAATAGCTATTTGTGTATTAAGAGCGCAAAATGTCCATTTGCGCTCGAAACACACACAAGATTTTTTCTACAGTCGCCATAATGGGGTCCTCCACCATAACAAAAAATAATAAAATGTACACTTTATACTTACGGTACTGCTCAATAAATAACGATTGGCTAATACAAAAGATCCGGTTTAAACTTAAAAAGGCTTTTATATCGTTACATTAGCCATCTATTCCATAAAAAAAATTAGAGCGTGGAAGCAAGGAATTGTGATGATTTGATGAGTTTTTGTAGCAAAATGTGTGGTTAGTTGTCACGCCTGTCACACTGCAAAAAATAACAAATATTTCAAGGAATTTGTAATTATATAAACATGTATGTGCATTGACTGACTTCTAGCAATTATTTAAGTAACGAAATAACTAATAACTTTATTGTAATCAAAATAAATAGTTAACTAGAGATCAGATGTCAGTAGGACTCGCAACTATCCTACCGCCATCTGTGTACAATCATTCCTATTACTAAACATAACTGTTCACTCACACAATTTATTTTATATTTAATTTTATTTTATCGTTATTTTCCATTCTTCTTGAGTTTTTATTCAATCTAATCTAAGCATTTTATACTTTCGTATGAATGCCCTATTTCATTTTCACAGCAGTGTGGCATTTTGTTAGGTTATGTTAAATACCGTCAAATTGACTTGTGAACGTGATAAATGTGTAATTACAGTGCCATTAGTTCCTAACTAAACATTTTCATTAAGAATGTAGACAAGTGACATTTCTCAATATTGTATACTTAGAAATTTCGACAGCGAGCGATTTTTCTACTTTGTCGCGCATGAGCGGCAAAGTGACATTTTGCGTTGACAAAAGAGAGCGCAAATGGCTACTTTCTATAGTGACTGTAGAAAAAAGTATATAAGCAGGACTTGTTTGGCATCATATGAGACAAACACGATTCAACGTTTACGTAAAAAAATCTGATGTGGCCAGTACATTACCTTCCATCAATTCTATGTATTTTGTATAAAACCCATACCAAAAATTCCTTGGAAAAGAAATCTAATAAAATTATAACAGGAACAAACACTATGTAATTTGCACTTTACACTGACATCTATCATTTAGAATTATTTGAATATGTCAGCTGTTTCCATGATTATAGCAAAGTTGGTTGATTTATTAAAGTTAATCTCTTTACAGTTCTTTAGCTCTATATTTATTGAATCTGAAGAAAAATGTATAATCAGACAATAAAGACTATAAGATATTTTATCATATGGATGTAAAGAAGAAGAATACGAAAGAATTATAATTTTTGGAAACGTGGTATTGGAGTTATCGTCGGAGAAACATTTATCACACACAGACACGCATACAGACATCATCGTAATTGTTTTACGGGTTGTTAAAAAATTTTCTTTGCAATATTCTAAAATTAGTAACATCCGTTTGTTCGGCCTAATAGTATTTTACTACCATTATTATAAATAAGACGATTACATATCTCAGCTTACTCCTAAACAAGTTGTGAAGATTGACAACTCGTTACTGTCATTAAAAATTAATTGTTTGACATTTGGATAGATGCTAGATTAAATTTATTTTAAAAATTTAGCAGTGCAGTCACTCAGATTTTATTTTTTTCTGTGTGAACCGTAACAGATATCACAAATTACACAGAGAGAGAAAAGTTTACTATTGAATGTATCTTTCTGAAGAAAATAATTTTACGTTTTCGGCATTGCCATTAAAAAGTTACGGTCTAATTAACGTTGGGACACCTAAGTTTCATACACTAGTGGTTCACTAATAATAACAAGTATCACCTTAAAAAATGACTTATAACCATATAAACTGTCATATTTTCATATTTTTTTCGAAGAACTTTGAAGCAGAATTCTGGCTAAATGGTATACTTTCCGGTAGAAGCAAGTTTGGTTAAATCGTCTTATTTTAGACTCAGGAATCTGTGGTTAAGCCGTGTCCCCCTATTTAAGAGACACCCTGTATTTTGACCACAGTTTCCACACATCAAGCTAAGGTCGCGTTTGCGTTCAAATACGATAACCGATGAAATCTAAGAATAATTGATAATTAGGTGAACAGTAGATCTGCCAACACAACATGCTTCTGCAGTCAAATCCAAAGTTTTCTTGTTATTTAATAAATTATAAATTTTTTCAGGATGTAACGCCAACTTTTTGAAAAAATTGTGTACATTTAAATCTAAACGTTTTTTATAAGAACCAGGACTATTTAATTCACGAGTTTCACTCATTTTCTTTTCAAAAGCCTAAATTTAATGCAATTTATAGGACTGGGAATTAAAGCGCACTCAAGTACTAACGAAAATGTCAGAATATAAAATGACATTGACAGATTACAGATATTTGTACAGGTAGACACTTAAAAAATGTGGCATCAGTGTAGAAATCTCCAGTTCATAATTATTTGACGGCAAGTATAGATATAATAAAAACTTTAAGTGTATTAGATGGAGAATTTTATGTTCTTCAATATTTGTAATAACAAAAATTTCCAAAATAATGATGTATTTCTAAGGAACTAATACTTCCGGTTGCTCAATTGTTACTTAATCTAATCAGCTCTTGCCAGGAATGCCAGAATGAGGAAACTGCAGTTAAATATTTTTTAAATCTTATCGTATTTAAGAAACCGTGGTTCCAACACAAACACACACACACGCGCGCACACATACGCACAGGCATACACCACTAAACAAAATTTAATCACATATATGTCGCAGCAACGTTCACATCACAAATGTGATTTAAAACTTTTGAGATTTTTAACATCACATAGCTATTTATGCGACTGCTAATGTCCGACTAATATCACAACATCGCAGTGATGTATTAACTCTTTCATCTCTGTGACGTCGAATGTATGTTCTGCGATCTGTCGTGGATATCTTGCGAATTCTAGAATAACATCTAATTAACATCGCCATTATATAACGAGATGTTTCTTAGATATCGATTGTGATGTATCTACTACCCATATGTTTATTATGATATATTGGTTTGAATGATATTATCTTTAATATTTTTGTATAACGAAATATCCAGTCAAACAATAAACAAATATTTACATAACAAAGGGATTCTTCTTCTTTATGGGGTCCCGTGGCCGCGTGCCTGAGTGTCTGGTCGCGAACCTGGGGGAACCGGGTTCGATCCGGACAGACGCCAAATATTTCCAATTTTAAATGGCACAAAAGTGATCCCTGTGGTGCACTCTCCACACCAGCTATGAGTGCCCGTGAGGTGACGCCTGGTAAGCGCCCACACGGTAAAATATATCGTCATCATTACCGATGTCTACATGTGTTGTAGATACTGGCACACCCAGAAATGGGTAATATGCCATGATGATATATTTATTTATTTATTTATTTTAGGGATTCTTCCTCAATTAAAACAATGTTTATTAACAAGATCAAGATATTTATTAAAAAAAAGATACAATTTTTCTTTAATATCCAAAATGAGAATCTTCTGTAGGTATGCATAATATGGCACTTTTTGTCGCGAATTTTATTTCTGAAACAATTAATTAGAATTACTATTTATACTTGCATATCTTTGTTTATAAAAGTAATCCATAATAATTGTTGTGCATAGATTTCAGGTTCATTGATAGCTCGCTTTCTTTCTGCCTCTTATTCCTCAGATCTTTCGATGGATGTTCTTCATCATTCATTACATCGTACATCACTGATGACTGTGACATCTAAAATTGCATATTCGTTTTATACAAAGTCCTTTATTTTTGTGCCGCCTTTTTATTTATTTACTGAAGTTATATTGCATGACAATGACTGCACAATAAAATAAATAATTTTACTAATATATACGCATTTCCCAAAATTTGGAACACAGTGTATATCATAAGATAAAATATTACTTTCAATTACGTTCAATTCTATAAAATTACAGAAAAGATATAAATGTTTGGTTTCTTTAGAGACGAATAAATGATTTACACTTACCTCTGACTAATTTTTCACGTGCCAAATCACAATAAACTGTACTTGTACACTGCATACACGTATTTAATGGGGTCATGCAAAAAAAAAATGTTGCTAATATTTTTATAAAAATAGAATCTATGACACTTATTATCCATATTGCAACATAGAACATCCCAAAATATGATACTTATCATTCATAATTTACTTAAAAGATATTCGCGCTACGATTTTCTGTGACGTCATGTATCGGCTACTCAACAACGACACTAGTCACACATACATGAAGGTCACAATGTCACAAACTTCAAACGCGAAATTAAACGTAAGATCAGAGTAAACTAACCAAATATTTATAAAGCTGTCAGAGGAAAAGTGCGGTATATTCAATCTTGTTTTGTTTCATAAAGATTTATTTATTTCATTAGAGAAATAATATTTTTAAATGCAGGTTTGTGTGCTTGATATATAATTTAATACATAAAAGTACAATAATTATATATTTATAATGATAATAATGATAAAACATGGTGAAGAAGAACTATGCAGTTCCAACTTGTGGAAACAATTTATTTAAAAAACCCAAAAAAACTATTTATAAACAATCTTAATTTACATTTTGTCCGCCAGGGTGAACTGGAATCGTTCAGATACATGACGTATGCGTTCACGTGACCTCATTGAGATTTGAAATTGACCCCTATTTTTAAAAAATTATATCTACAAAACAATGCACACAACTGGCATGAAAATATTATTTACATATACTGTGACCGGTAGACTTCCAGGAAAAAAATAAAACAGACAATGTGGCATGACCCCATTATTACGTATTACGTTGTTACTTATTCTCTAGTAAATCCCTGACTAGGAGACATACAAGAAAGATAACATTTCCAATATGGCTACAAAATTACGCTTTGCGCAAGCGCCTACCATTAAAAACATCTATGTGACATCACAATTTGTGACAGAAAAAACATCACAAAAATAATATCTATGCAATGTTACATTTCTTTTTATAAATATGACTGAACAAATGCGATATACATACGATAATAACTTTGTGATATTTCAAATATCAATACTATGTGACATCTCTTTAACGAATCATGTAAACAAAAACAAATTCATGTGAGTTGTCAAAAGTCAAAAATTGCAAGTTTGCAGTATATACACTTTCAGGTCATGTTGGGTACAATATTTTTTTGCGATCCTGAAAAAAGAATAAAAAAGTATTATTTTATTTTTTACTGCGAGCAAATAAGAAATAAATAAACAACTGATCTCCATGGAAACATTTAGCTTTACCGGTCCCGGGATCGGTAAAGTACTTTACGATCCCTTATAGACAACTTTCCGAGCTAGCTCAGCAAAGAAGGACTTTCCGGTCTAAATAGTGATCAGAAAGAGCTCATTTTCTGGGCGATCGCGAAAAAAAATATTTATTATATACAACTGTCACAATATTTTTTATTTTAATTCTGGAGTGCATATGCTACCAAGATTCGTAAAAGTAAAATCCCATTCGGCTGTTTTATATGACAGAATTCTAAAGTGCGTGCTACCACTACTAATCTATAATTTAGCATAATGGCTGATTCATGATGAATTTAATTTATAAATTTATATTTAAAATGGTCTCAATTGCAATAAAGATTTTGGATAAAAAGTAAAGCGTTATGTTCCTCTCACGTTGACGTACATTTTCTGTTACAAGATCAGAAACAAGAACTTTGAATAGCAAATCAAATCAAACTACCATAACGTTCCGAGGTAACGTTCGTACTAGTAAATTATAGTTTTGTTCTATTTTTTGACATTTTATTTGCGTAACAAAGAAAATAACATTATCACAAATTTTTAAAATATATGATTACTTTGTCAATAACAATAACTCAATACTGATATGTGCAATAGTAAACTATTTACTATTGCTCACATATTTAGTTGTTTATTTTATTGCTACATTTTAAGTGTATGTAAAAACAAATATGTTTGTTAATAACCATTAATATTCATTACTCTCTTAACTAAATATATTTTCCATTTTGCAGACAATAGTTGTCGGTCAGTTCGTTGATAGTTTTGCATATAGTGTAAAAGTTATAAATATGTTCTATAAATAATATCAAAATCTTTACAATTTTTTATACGTTCTTTTGATATACTTACTTCTCTTATTTATTAACTCAGTATAATTATTCAGTTAAATGTTATTAAATAATTCAAATCGTTTTTACCTTCCGTCAAAAGGAAGGTATTGTTTTTGGTCAAAAAATTCGGTGGTGAGTTTTTAATGAATAAGCACGTTTTAGGGTCCCTACAATACGAATGTACTATTTTTAAGATGATGTCTGTATGTGTGTGTGTGTGTGTGTCTGTGTGTGTGTCCGTCCGTGTGTGTGTGTGTGTGTGTGTGTGTGTGACGAATTTTTCTCCGACGATAACTCCAAAACTACAATTCTAAAAATTATGATTCTTTCATATTCCTCTTCTTTACAACCATATGAAGAGCTGATTAGATTTTGGTTATAATTGGTCAACCGGAAGTACCCTTATTTGAAGTTCTTAACAGTTTTTCTTGAAAAATCGCAGTTAAATATCATTTTCGACATTTTATGTGATTATCAATAGAAAGAATATCTTTTTCTCTATACGGTTCGATTATACATTTTCCTTCATATTCAATAGATATAGAGTCATAGAGAGATTAAGAGATATTAACTTTCGAAAATCAGTCAGCATTGCAAAAATTATGAAAACAACAGATACATATATTCAAAAAAATCTAATTGACACATGTCAGTGGCAAGTGCAAAACCAAAGTGGAAAGTATATGATCTGAAAGTGATATAAGTGACAGAGTGTCCCTCGCCAGTGGGAAGAGAAGATGGAAGGACTGTATAGTCACGAATGTGCGTTGGACAGGAATGAGTAGAAGAGAAGAGTAAGAAACAGCGACTTGTAATAAAATAGGGCAAAGTTGAAGCAGGAGGAAGTGTTAAGTTCAATACATAATGTACGTTCGTATTCGTATTAAAATTTTATTAGATTTTAGAATATTTTCAAAGAAGCTTTCAGTATGGATATGTAAAAAATAGTGTGTTCTTGTTACAATTATACAGGATATATAGAATCTTTTTCAAGGAAATTTTGGTATAGGATATGTACAAAATACATCGAATTGACGGAAGGTTTTGTGCTGGCCACAACAGATTTTTTATAATGAAAATATCTCCACTAAAGTGACAACATTGAAATGTCAAATGTGACATTGGCGCCATTCAGCAACTTTCTTTGATCACTGAACACCTGATCGACTCGACTGGTCACTGAACAAAGAGGTCTCAGCTGAATGCACTTTCCACATTCACGTGGTTCAAACGTCAAATAATCGTAACCTTAATTTTATAATAACTTTTATATGCTGGCGTATCATAATAAGAACATTATAAACCTCAGTTTCAGTACTCTAATGGCTTTCATTATAGTACTCAGTACCATAATGAAACCATTATGGTACTCAGTATCATAATGAAATTATGTAAAAATGTAACAACGAAATTCGCAGAATTATTTAATTACAATTTAATTATTGTAAATATTTATAATACATTTTCTACAATTGGTAAGCGTAACACCAGGCAAAGAAGTCGAAAGTGTTTCATTTGTGATTTTGATTACTAATTTGAACATTGTTTTGAATATTCTGCTGCATTGGTATATTCTTTTTACCCAGAATTGCTGCAGATATTTTTTTTCTTATTCTCTGCGGAATTTTCTATGTATCCTTCTGCAACTGTATTACTTCTCCATCCTCCGTGACGTTTAATAGTTTGAATATCTGCTCCGGAATCTGCTAACAAGGAGGCGGAAGATCTTCTAAAGGAGTGGCCAGTGTATTCCTCCGGGTTAGGAAGCTTAAGAAACGTAGCGATGAGTTTAGGCATATTTCCAAATGTGTGAATTCCTACTGGGAGCGTTGTACATTTATTGTTTCTGTATGACACAAAAAACGAGAATGGGCGGCATGCTTTGGACGCAAGGCGGCATATTTCCTAGTAAGTTCTACCATATTCACACCTTCAACACTTCCAGATGTAACAAAAAATTCCCGAGCAATTTTAGTTTTAGTGTTAGGAATAACAATTCTAAAAACTTGATCTTGATCAGTTACATTTTCTACAAGTAAATCCTTCAGTTCTTCCCTTCTACATGCTCCACTTAATCCAATGATGAACACTACCTAAATATAAAAGATTGATTAAATAATAGAAAAAAATATTATTTTGATTGATTTTTTTTACCTTTATCATTAAAAACTGTTCATCATCTGCATCTAACAAAAACTTTGCGATGTCTTCTTTGGTAAAAATTCTGGACTTCTTAGCTCTATAGCCTTCGGATTTCCGTTTCAAAAATGCGACCAGGTGTATATATTTGCTGATATCAATGTTCTTCTTAATTGACAAAACACTTCGTAACATGGAGTAATACGACCAAAGGGACGAGGATTTTCTGTTTTTGGCCAACTCTTCAAAATATGCCAGTAACACTTTGTCATTTGTAATATTTTTCACCTTCTTCTTTATACACCATTCTTCGTAACGGTTGAACGTCATTTCGTAAGTTGCTTTAGATTTTTGTGGTAAAAGTGATGAAACAACATTTTGCGCTGAATTTTCTATATCAGAAGGCAAACTTTCTTCAGAATCACTCATTTTTTGCCGAAAATCACAGACCATATACATACACTATTGTCAAACCTTGTTTATTTGTAAACAAGTAATTTGTTACTATGTGATTTTTTAGATTTAATTTTTTGGGACGTCAAAAAAATAATGTATTTTATTTTCTCATTGATTTACGCCAGCATATAAAATTTTGTATGTTATACGGATCATAATGTCAAACATTATGGTACACGCCGTGTTATCAAACTCGGCTTTGCCTCGTATGATAATCTTCACGACTAGTACCATAATTATTGACATTATGATCCTTATAACATAAATAACTATTATGTTATTTGTTAAACAGAATGAAAAATTGCATTATAAGAAAATTTTAATAATTTGGCAATAAGTTGTAGGTATTTAACTTTTCAATCAATTTACTTATGACAAAAAAATAATATTTTCGGCGTTTTTACATGTAAATAATAGTATATTAAGTTATTAGGAGTAAAAGTGGCACTTTGCGTGGCGAGCATGTAAGTTTGCACGACGAGCGGTACGCGAGTTGGACAACTGCATGCGAGGCACACAATTACACTTTTACTCCGAATGACACATTATATTTTTTCTTCAAACGTACGTATTTAAATAAAATAATTACAACTTAACGTTACAATAATTATAAATATTTTACGTGAAGGACGTTTGATGATTTCAATCACATTTCAATTGCTCTGTTGCTATGGATACTTTCGTATTTGTTCACTTTTTATTATAAAGATTCAAGTGAAAATTTTCACGTTTTGACGTTTAAATAAAAACTATTCTATTTTATATTCTCCTTACGTGGAATTATATCAGAATTTGAAGTATTGCCATGTACGGTCCTTGAAGTTGTTCAAATGAATGGAAGTTCAATAATATTGTTGAAGGATATGATATATATGGAATCGCTGAAAAACAATATGAATTCTTCATATCACTTTAATTCTAAATATTCTTACCGTCGTTGCCAATATGTAAGTCTGCTATTTTATAATATGTTATTTCGTTAAATATAAACTGTTTATATTTCAATTTCTAGGTTATCTTGGTTAACTTGGGGCGATATGACAGGTTTCTATTTTACAAGTTACTTCTTATTCGCTCATTTTATGTAGTTGCTATCAAGGCCGTATCCAAGGGGGGGGGGGATTTGGGGGTTCAAACCCCCCCTGAAATGTAAAATAAAATACTAAAAAATTTAAAGAAGTCTAACCAAAATGTTAGCGCTATCATAGCACGCGTCCCAAACTGCGAGTCTAACATTCCCAATTGCTTTTTACAATTAAATAAAGATACACGTAAAGGCCAAAATACTGGACAGAATCTAGCGGCCACTTCTCGAATCTACCTAAAAATCACTGTCTACCAATTAGGAATTGTCAGTTAGGTATTGTTTTGGTTGGGGTTTTTTAAAAAAGACAAACATAACAATACCTAACTGACAATTCATAATTGATAGACAGCGGTTTTTAGATTCTGATTGGGAAGTGGCTGCTCTGCGCATGTGCGATAGTTCACTATTTTTTTTTTTTTGCTGATCCACCTGGACAGTGCAGTAGACACTCCCTTTATTTTATTATTTCCCTGAGAATTGTATACCGGGTGCTTTTTTAAAGGTGTACATAGAAGATTAAAATGGGAAATCAGTTTTTTGCAAACTGTTGCGCCCCTTTTCGACTGACAACAGTGGTTGTGGTATCAGTAGAAAGATAAAAGTTGTATCAAATGACAACAAATAAATGTAAATTATATAATATTTTAGTCCCATAAATTAATTATTAAATTTGTCATTTGATGCAGAAATTTTTTATCTTTCTTTTGATACCACAACCATGGTTATCAGCAGTGGCGTAACTAGGAAAATCCACAGGCGGGTTTTTTCTCAGTAAAAAGGCGCCATAATAAATTCGCAATTTATTTAAAGTAAAATATAAAAAAATTAACATCAGTTTTATAACCTTAGTAATGAAAATATATTTTTTTATGGTATAATATAATTAAAAGTTTAACCTACGAGTTACTCGTTACTCTTTTTACAAACTTTCGAATTGTCTGAATTATTACTGGTAAAAACAGTATTTATTTTAAGAACACCTTTTGTACTCTCTTTTAATGCATTTGCTTTTTTTCTCTGCCATCCGGACATCTTTTTCTTAATTGAACTCATTATCAAAAAATGATATTTTGAACTTAATAAAACAGCATAGAAGATAATACACAGTAGACAGTAGCATAGAAAACACGCCAGACACCTGCATTTGCAACTTGTGTCTTGTTGATGTGGCGATGTGAAAAAGAAAATAGTATTCAACAAATAAAACTAATTAAACTTATTATTTAATTATTTATGTTAAAATTAATAGGTATATTAAAAATATTAGGATGAAAAGGATTTCAGATTGTATTAATAATTTTTTTTATTTATAAATTCAAATTAAAAAAAAAATATTAATGATTTGAAGTACATTATTGAAAAAGGCGCCTATATCTTGAAAATCTTAACAGGGGGGTGAGCGCACCCACCTAACCCCCCCTTAGTTACGCTACTGGTTATCAGTCAAAACAGGGAGTAACAGTCTGCAAAAAACTGCTCATGTTAATCTACTTGAAAAGTAATATAATTATATAACCAGAACCCCCTCCGAAATGAAATCCTGGATACGGCCCTGGTTGCTATGGATATTTATTTATTTCATTCTACCTTGTGAATCAAGTCACAAAAGATGCCATTTTTATGACGTTTGAAGAAAAATGTTATTTTGTTTTACTGCAAAAATAATGGATGACATTAGATTATTTCTACTTGAAGAATAAAATCCAATGAGTTGTATTAAGGTCTGTATTAAATCTTGTATTAAATATATGGCAACATTGTAATATTTTCCACATGTATCAATGAGATTCAACTGTGATTTAGAAATTTTACCACAGGGAAAAGTAATACAGACATCCTTTAGTCAAATGAGGAAGTATTGTTGTAAATGGAACGTGTAAAAGGAAACATTATTGCAAAATTAGGTTAGAAATATATCAAATTTTATGTGTCAAATATTTCATACCTGAATGTTAATTAATTTTAAAATATCTCAACCCCCGTTTTGATCATTTTTGACATTTGTCCTTTTTTTCTTACTTCTGTTAATATTTTTTTCTCTATTTGATCCTTTGGTCTCTTATTTTTTTCTGACAGGTATTACAAAGTTGCCAAAATATTTTTGACACAGGACTGTTTAAGTATTGCGCGCGTAAACAAGTGACCAAGTGACCAGGAACATCTGACCGTACTGTTTCTACGGTCAGCTGTAGAGATGCACTCGATTTCGAGCTTTGGCCCGGCCCGGCCCGAAGCCCGCCTCGATTTCGAGTCGATCATCGAGCCGGACCGAAGATATTTTTTATCAGGCCGAATCGGGCTAATCATTTTCAAAAATCGAGGCGAGTCGAACTTTTGATTTTGGCCCGGCTCGAAAATTCGTGCATCTAGGGCCGGCCCGAAAAATCAATCAAATGGACAGTTTCCTTAACATTTTAATGAAAATGGATGAAGTTAAAAAGGATCAAAATGATTTAATAACAAACTTCACATATTAATAAATAAAAACGTATTATTTTACTTCAAGAACAAGGTTATTCATTAAAGCATAATAATTATATTGTGATGTTGCTATTATTATTGTTTTTACTCGTATACTTAAATAAAAGTGATTTTTCTTCCTACCATAATGATTTCTTGTCCTATTTTTGAGCAGAAACAAAGTTAGATAAAAAATTCTAGTGTAAATTATATTTTCTATATAAAATTTGTGAAAAAGATTTTTAAATTTTCGAAGGGCATTGGTAAACAAAGTGTTAAATACTCGTAAGTCTGTAATTTTTATAACAAACTTATACTAGAAGTGTCTCTTTTTTCAACAACTTATGTTAACTAACGTCAAAAGTTATAAGGATGTAGAGATTTTTTATAAATTTGGCACGAAAAAAGTTAAACATTTCGCCTCATATAAAAATCAAAATTAGGAATGTCGGATGCACCCAATTTCGAGCTTTGGCCCGGCCCGGCCCGAAGCCCGGCCCGATTTCGAGTCAATTTTCGAGCCGGGCCAGCTAATTTTTTGTCGAGTCGATCTTCGAATCGGGCCGGCAATTTTTATTTTCGGGCCGAGTCGATCCAAACCTCAAAGCCCGGTCCGGCCCGGCCCGAATGCATCTCTAGTCAGCTGGTAGGTGACCGGTCAGTGAACAGTCTGTAGTGAACAGTGCATTGTGCATTCAGCAGCAAAATGGTGAACATGTTCAGCGATCACATGTCTGCTGAATCCGCCCATTTTGTACCGTTCATCTTAAACTTGAAATAAAGGAATAGACAGTTGCTTAGATCTTAGATTATAAGACTTACAGTAAAATTTTTGAAAGAAGTCCGACCAAGGCCATCTACCAATTGTATCTATGAATTAAGATTTTGTGCTGTCAAATTTAGTAGTGTCTTTTACTTAGTTTTTATGAGAGTACGTAATATCTTGTAATATACCTATTAAACTATACAGTGTGAACACTGAAAACCGTGACATAGGCGTTTAACATGGGAAAACAGTTTTTTTGAAATATCTGTCCCGCAGGAGTATAGTGGGAGTTTTTGATATGTTCAGAAAGATTATTTAATTTGGCATCGAAGAGGATTTAATGCTCTTAATTTAATGCCTTATTATTGAAATATTTACGAAAGTATAATCCTACTTGACAGTTATTACTTATAATTTACTAAAAACAGTAATCATGGAAACGTGTTCGGTAGCTGACTTAGTTAAATCAAGGCTCCATGATAATTTTTCACAAGTTCAAATCCCACCCGATTCAAGTTAATATTTTTATTATTTTTATATTTATTTTTGTATTATTAAATACATTCTTTCCGAAAACTTTATAAATCCAATGGATTTTTCATTGGAAGAAAAAATTAGTATAATTAAATTTTACAATCAAGGAATGAGTTTACGAGAAATTGCATTACATGAACGAACTAGACGAATCATTAGAAAATTTGAAAAAACCGGTTACGTTAATGACGAACATAAAACTAAACTTAATTTGGCTTAAATTTACATATTTATTTCACTTCTTGTACATTTAGTCAATAAAATATTTGATGTACCAAAAAATTATTAGTTTTAATTTTGTAATTTATTTAATAATAAATTGTACAAAATAAATATAAAAATAATAAAAATATTAACTTAAACCGGGAGGGATTTGAACTAGTGATAAATTATCATGGAGCCTTCATTTAACCAAGTAAGCTACCGAATACGTTTCCATGATTACTGTTTTTAGTAAGTTATAAGTAATAACTGTCAAGTAGCATTATATTTTCATAAATATTTCAATACTAAAGCATTAAATTAGGTGTATTTAGATACTTTTCGATGCCAAATTAAATATTCTTTCTAAACATATCATAAACTCCCACTATACTCTTGCGGAACAGATAATATTTCAGAAAAACTGTTTTCCCATGTTAAACGCCTATGTCACGGTTTTCAGTGTTCACACTGTATACTGCTGAAAAGCACACAGGAAATGTCCGGAACATTATGTATATCTGCACTCTTCTGGTTTGGACACCAACCCTTGCGCGCATGCGCCAACTGTATTTGATTCAGTGATTCTATTGGTCTAGAAGTTCAAGTTTCAGAGAAAGGGAAATGAATTGCAGGGAATGCTTCTTGCACATGTTCAGGCGTTCATGAATTTTATGTATGTTTATCTTATCATTTCTATATTACATCTCATTGTAATCAGTTGAATGTTAATATGAAGGCATATATGCATAATATTATACAGGAATAAAGCTATAATATTAGACATTTGAAATAAATTGTTAAATATTATGAATAAATATTTTTTTACAAGCGACTAAATATGAAAAACTTCAATTACGGCATTCCATTTTCTTCCCCAAAAACAGAATTTTAACCATATAGATATTTAAATAACGGATTTTCCTAATCTTTTATTGGTGTTCCCTATTGTCTTTCTCCAAATGGAATTTTAATCTTTCACTTTTATACAGAAATTCATTTTTCTAATCTTATACAGGTATCCCCTAATCTTTTTCTCCAATGGGGGATTACGGCTCAATCGAATTAAAGGAAAATAGTAAAAAAATACGAATGTATATGCTGAGTAACTAATATTAATAAAAAAAAATGAAGTGGTATAATTGAGATTGGAAATAAAGGGTTTTTTGTTATAACGCTTCGACACTAATATGAAAATAGTTTGATTGGCGACCGAGAAACAGCCTATAAATGCATTACAAATAGCGTGTTAGGAGGTGGGGGTTACTACCAATGGAAGTTAAGAAATTCAAATTCGAAAGGAGGGGCTAACATTCCCGTACTACAGTTTCCAAACAGTTTTTATTTTAACATAAATATCTTGCATTAAACTTAATAATTTAAATACACCTGTAATTATAAAGTATGTATACTTATACAGTCTTATACTATTCATTTATTTTTATGTAAATATAACTTAAAATAACATATATTTCAAAAACATTTAAGTCCATGATGAAAACAGTTTGATATAAAAACACATAAATGTGACGTCACGTCAATCTTTTCAAAATTCGGGAGACCATAACTCTCTTATTAATAAGAATTTTTTCACCGGATTTTCATCAATAGTCTTAGTTTTCCTAATATTTTCAGATGAAATTATAAAAAAAAATGGCGTAATCCCCCATTATAAAATTTGAACCTTACAAATATTCAAATAAAATATCTTCCTAATCTTTAACAGTTGTTCCCTATTATCTCTCTCCAAATTTTGCAAATGGAATTTTAACCTTTTATCCTTTTATACTAAAATTCGTTTTCTTAATCTTCTGCAGGTGTTCTCTTTCTTTTGAGAAAAATCAGAATGTCCTGTATTAGTTTTAGTTCATTATTAAATAATCTAATATAAAAATTTATAATTATAACAAATATTTTTGAAATGTCATATGAATCATGTGCAAGATTTTCAAGCAGCGCGAAGACGCCTACCGTCTGTGCGCGCATGCGCTTGTAGACGTGTGTCCAAACACTAGAAAAGGATGGAGATATTAATCTCCCGGACACTTTCCGCTTATACGAGAGATAGGGGTTCAGCGGTATATACACGGTAAATAAAAACTTTGTTGTGATTACCAAAAATGAGTTCCAGCAGCAAATTTTTTTTGTCAATATAGGACCAGCAAATATATTTATTACAGTTACCTAGGTAAATTTGCTGGTAAAAAAGTGTTGTGGCAACAAATACAATTTTGTTATATGTAACAAAAGATATTTGTTATGCGAACAAATAAAATAAGTTACCATTAAGAAATGTAAATTTGTTATACGAACAAATAAAATAAGTTACCATTAATAACTATGAATTTGTTTTGGAAACTAATAAATTTTTGATAGAGATACAAATGCATTAATGAGGTAGTAAGGTAAAAATTAAATACATGCGTATTATAATAATTTTATTTATTTATAATTATAATCTATATACATGTAACAAATATTATATAAACAAAATAACGTATGAAACAATAGTCACTTAAATTATAATAGATTTATCAATAATCGATACATACCTTCAAATTTCTTAATAAGACACTCTAATTGCCATTGTTTTAAAATATCTTTTACAAAATCATCCATTTTTATTGACGGGCACAAGAAACAAGCACTTTTAAAACACAATTTTCGACAGGCTAAAACTTAACAGCGCAAGCAAATGCGACACGACGTAGTATAGTATAACACGAACAGTGAATTATACTGTATACCAGGGAATACCCTGTCTACACAAAAGTTTTAGTTAGCGGGAAGAAGAATTGGTAATCTTTACAAAATATAATGTCACAGGATACAAAAAAATAAAATTTGTCCCAGTAACAGATTAAATATCTTTAATTGTTGCAAAATGATTTTGTAATCTGAACAAAGTAACAAAATGACTGCTTAGTACTACTAATAATAATTGCTAGCATGACTAATATTTTACAGCAAATAATACTTTTTATACACAAAAAAAATTGTTTAGTTTTGGAAACTTAAAATACAAAGTTCTTCGTATACACGGCAAAAAAATATTGTTGAAATAACAAAAAAAATACAGCTAACTAAATTTTGTCCGGAATATCAATGTAATTTTTTAGGTATATTTATCTTGTGTACCTCATAAAAACTATGTAAACGACACTACTAAATTTGACAGCATAAAATCTTAATTCATAGATGCAATTCGTATATGGTCTTGATCGGACTTCTATCGAAAATTTTACTATACGTGATTTTATTTCGTGGATTATAAGATAAGTTTTTTAAGTGGGAGTAGAAAAATATATTTTACACTTTGTAGAGATTAGTTGTCTGTCAGTTAGTTGATAGTTTCGCATATAGTCTAGAAATTACAAATATGTTCTTTCTTAAACAGTGTCTTTTCAATAAAAGATGGGCGGTGGTTGTGATTATCATTGTTGTGTTTGTTACTATAACAATAATATTCGATCAAGCAAGTAATAGACCAATTACAGCTACTGAATACAAAAAATATAAATCAGAAATTGGCTGTTACGATAATACGGAATTAAAATCACTACCAGATATATTAGATCTTCCAAGGCCTGCTGAGAATAGCATATTCTTTCATGAAACTAGTTGCAGGAGTTACAAAAACAAACGAATTACGATTCAGCCTCGACAAGCATGTGCAGTGGAATCGGCTGCTTTGACACATCCCAATCGTAGCATCTACCTAATATTCACAAGTCCAGGATTAATTCTGTCTGGATTCAAGGAAGAAAGTGATTTAATTCTACCTGCTTTACAGTCATACGGAAATATCAAGATAGTTCATACGAATTACTATAAATATATATCTAATACACCAGTGAAGCATTTGTATACAAGTGGTAAAATTAAGCAAAGTTCGTTTCCTCTTGCTCACGCGTCAGATATTATGAGATATTTGACTTTGTACAAATATGGCGGAGTATATTTGGATCTTGATGTGATGATGCTGAAGTCTTTGGATGAGCTGGGACCTAACTTCTCGGGGATGGAAACTGTTCACGATGTAGCTGCGGGAGTTATAGGCAAGTGTATTAAACTATAATGACTTAGTTAAAATTAATAGTAAAACAATAGAACCTGTACAAAAAAGATTCTTGAAATATGTTTATTATAAAACTTATCCCGACAAAAGAGTCTGCTATGAGCTATTGTTTAATATCTTCAAACTTCAGTCACACGGTAAATAAAAACTTTGTTGTGATTACCAAAAATTAGTTCCAGTAGCAAATTTTTTTTGTCAATATAGGACCAGCAAATATATTTGTTACAGTGGGGTATTCCACTCAATTTTTACCTCTCGCTAAGAGAGGTATTGGATTCATGCTAAAATTCGCATACCCAGATTTTAGTGAATAAGCACGATTTAAGGTCCCTATAATCCGTTTTTAACATTTTTAAAATGATGTCTGTGTGTGTGTGTGTAGATGTGTGTATGTGTGTATGTGTGTATGTCTGGATGTTGTGGCCACGATTCCTCAAAAACTATAAGACTTAAGAACTGTTTAACTATGGATTCCTCAATCTGACATTCCTGGGAAGAGCTGAAAAGGTTTTGGTAACAATTGAACAACCGGAAGTAGTAGTTTTTAAAAGAAATTCTTCCAAATATTAATTTTTGAAAATTTTTGATATTACTAATTTTGAAGAACAAAATTCTACACCTGATACATTTAATTTTTTTATTATATCTTCTATAAAATTAGAGATAAAGACGCTATAATAAATAGAATATCGGGATATAACAAGTCGAGTAGGCGAAACTACACTAAGGAAACCAGTTGACAAAGTCAAATGTTTATAATATAATTTGTAAATGACAGATTTCAGTGTCAAAAATCTACAGTTTTAGTGACATTTTGATAGCATTTTCTGGGAAGTACATTTAATCTTTCTTATTGTTTTATTAATTAAATATTTGAAATTATAGGTAATATGCATATATCCATCAGAAATACCGCCAATCTGGTTAATGAATTGGAAGAATTTGTGACATTTAGAAACTCCCTCATACAATGAAAAATAGATATAATTAGAATTATATGTGTGCAGAAGACATGTTAAATACAATAAAAAACAATATTTGGGTAAAGTCCTGTAATATTTTGTTATAAAACGACGGTTCGATAGCAAAGTGCAATACAATACTTATATAGTCTAATATGGAAATGGCGAGAGGTCTTGTGCTGGCCACAACAGATTTTTTTTATTATTTTAAATAAAACTTCATTCAGTTTTGAAGCAATTCATAGTATTAAAAAATCTTAATTGCTCCTAGTTTCAGAGCATTTTATTTTCGAGAAATCAGTGTAACGTCATATTTCCTCTATACTTGTCTTTCTCACACACACTGCTCTGAGTACGCTGCGAGAGAAGGATAGCAATTGTATGACGTCAATTTTCCCTTTTAGCAAATGTGAAATATCTCGTAAAGTAATTATTTAAAAAATGTTTTCATTGTTTTAACTATTATTTATTGAGCCATACTTTATGATAAATTAAAATTTACTTAATTTTGTTGTTATGGTGGAATACCTCGTTACCAAGGTAAATTTGCTGGTAAAAAATTGTTGTGGCAACAAATGCAGTTTCGTTACATATTACAAAAGATATTTGTTATGCGAACAAATAAAATAAGTTATCATTAAGAAGTATTAATAAGTATGCGAACAAATAAAATACGTTACCATTTATAACTATAAATTTATTTTAGAACCTAATTATTTTTTGTTAGATATACAAATGCATTAATGAGGTAGTAAGGTTAAAATTAAATACATTCGTATTATATTAATTTTATTTATTTATAATTATAATCTATATACATGTAACAAATATTATATAAAAAATAACATATGAATGACACAATAGTAACTTAAATTATATAGATTTATCAGTAACCGATGCATACCTTCAAATTTCTCAATAAGACACTAATTGTCATTGTTTTAAAATATCTTTTACAAAATCATCCATTTTTATTGACGGGCACAAGAAACAAGCACTTTTAAAACACAATTTTCGACAGGCTAAACTTAACTGGGCAAACAAATGCGACACGACGTAGTATAGTAGTGAATTATGCTGTATACCAGGGAATACCCTGTCTACACACAAGTTTTAGTTACCTGTACAAAGTATATGTCGGAAAAAGAAATAATTTGTAAACTTTACAAAATATAATATGTCACAGGAAAAAAAAATTGTCCCAGTAACAGATGAAATATTTTTAATTGTTGCAAAATGATTTTGTAATCGGAACAAAGTAACAAAATGACTGCTTAGTACTACTAATAATAATTGCTACCATGACTAATATTTTGCAGCAAATAATACTTTTTATATACAACAAAAATTGTTTAGTTTTGGAAACTTAAAATACAAAGTTCTTCGTATACACGCCAAAAACTTATTGTTGAAATAACATAAAAAATACAGCTAACTAAATTTTGTTCGGAATAACAATGTAATTTTTTACCGTGCACTCTCTGTCAGACGCCAAATAAATGCTGTTCTCCACCATTACAAATTGTGTCATTATTATGCGAGTTCGTACAACAAATTCTGCCACTATTATTAACTCTAATTGCTTTTCATTTATTTTTGTGCATGCAGCTATGGTAGAAATGAAGTGGCAGAAGACTTACGTCATCAAAAAATATCCCTAAAGTAATGACGTCATATACTACTAAATTTACATGGGATACTAAATTATAAGGCGCGAGCAGTCATGTGACTTTGTTGGTTTTTCCTTACAAGCAGAACCCGTAAAAACAAAATGCGTCGCTCTTAATGAAAAACCCTTTATGAGGAGGTCCGGGTTCAAATCCCTACGGTGTCTTTTATTTTTTCATAATTTCTTTCCTCATTTATTTGAATTCTCCTTGATCCTTTAAGCCTATTTCTATGTTTAAATACTCCAGATAGAATCACATTTAATTATTGTCAATTTCGCGAAGTCAAAAATAACAGTTCATATAAACTTACAAAAAATAATTGTGTGTTTGGTGCTGCTTTCTCTGTGTTAGACCGCGAACTATTAAATCCATTCTCAACTCAGTTTGTATAGTCTGTTCGCTCCTAGCTGAAACAAGCCGATATTTTATTACCCCAATAGATATTACCACAAACAAATAGAAAATCCTCAGGTAGTGTGGAACAGGGACGTATTCGAAATTTGCATAAGTAAGGGAAAATGTCATTATTACAAGTATACAGTTATACTCGTCATAAAATAATCAAATAATGGCAACTTTCCTTCACACTTTTTGCAGGCTTAGGACTGTGAGAGAAATATATACATTTTTTTTTTGCTATAAATTTCGCTGGCGTGTTTAATATAACTTGCCGCGTTTGTTCGTTGATGAAATATTTAAAACAATTTGTGTCTTCATCACTTTGCACAACGTCGGCATCGGTGTCACAGGTATTGACTTCGTCACTAACACTGGCAGAAGCATTGTCGACATCCCAGGGCCTCCACATTTCCATATTTAAAATTTCACTTACAACCGCTGCTAACTAATGTTACATGTAAACTGAGTTAAGACGAAAGAAAACCGGGTTTATAAAGGAACGAAATTCAATCAAGGGTGACTTAAATGAATAGTAGATTAAATAATTCCTAGAAATTATGATGATGGCCAAACCCGAAAACAATGTCATTAGCCGAAAACGTCTTTCCAGGTAATTCTTAATTATACCTATTTAATGATAATACCTAGCTGTAAATACATTTCAAAATATTTTCAAAAAATTCTCTTAAAAATTTACAAACGCATATATCTAAACGAACTGAATACAATCCTTGTTCAACACTCCATTTACAACTGACCGCCGTTTGATGAACAAAGGCTCAAGAAAGTGATTTATGGTTTGTGGTAATAACTATTGGGGTAATAAATTATCGGCTTGTTTCAGCTAGGAGCGAACAGACTTTACAAACCTTTCGAACAAATTTCGTAAATACAAGTATTTCGATGCTTCGAATTTGCTATTAATATAATAACAATATTCTTTCTAATAGGTTTATCATCTCATAAATGGACAACAGAGTGCCTAGAAGACCTCAGCAAGAACTTCAACGGCTTGAAATGGTCTGACAGTTCTGTTGGAGTCATGACTAGACTAGTTAGTAAACTATGTAACAGTAACTCTGTTAAATTGAATGTGACAAGTAAAATGAACTGTAACGGGTTTCAAGTTTTGCCGTCCACAGCATTCTATCCTATCCCGTACTGGGAATGGATAAAATATTTTGAACCACTATTCAATGAATATACATTGAATAAAATTAAGGAATCTTATTCAATTCATATGTGGAATAAATTAAGCCATAATACTCGTGCAGTGAATGGTTCAGTGTATACAATAATGGCGAAAAAGTTTTGTCCTAAAGTTTTTAAAGCAATAGGTGGAAATTTTCTGTAGAGTTGGGGTTTCAAATGTAAACATTAGGCACGAAAATAAAGCCATAGGCGTTCAATACGGGAAAACAGTTTTCCAAAAGTGTCCTATTAATTTTAGACTAATAATGCTTCAAATGAATATTGTATAGAATTAAATTAGGCTAATATAGAAAATACGGGTTAAACTCAAAATGCTTTTAAATGACTATATCGGTACATTAACCTTCTATTCGTTAAAATAAGCGCGGAAGCAAGGATTTGTGATGATTTGATGAGCTTTTGGAGTAAAATACTTCGAGCATATACTGACTAGAGGCCGCCTTACGGTATTTGTTGTGATCAGAACACATGCAGAAGCCGTGATGTATTGCGGGCTGCGTATTGAAGCCGTTGTGTATTGCGGACTGCGTATTATCTTAATATTTGTACTACCTTTTTACCTCCCGCTACCTTTGGTAAGGGAGGTATAGGGATCGTGCTAAAAATCTCATATCGAGATTTTAGTAAATGACCACGTTTTAAGGTCCCTAGAATCCATTTTTAACATTTTCACGATGATGTCTGTATGTGTGTATGTGTGTATGTGTATGTGTGTATGTGTGATGTGTATGGATTTTGTCTTCGCTCTAACTCAAATACTATCATTCAGAAAATTCTGAAACCTTGTATTTCTATCCTATTCTAATATGAAAAGAAGCCATTAGATTTTGGTGTAAATCGGATAACCGGAAATGGCACTTTACCTGAAGCTCATAGTGGTTTTTCTTCAAAAAATACCATTAAATGCCATTTTTTCGAATTTTATGTCTTATGAAAATTAAAGATTATTGAATTTTCTACAGGAATACATTAATACTTTTTCTATATATTTTACAGATAAATTTAAAAATATTTTTTTTTATTAGTCGCGAAGCCTAAGATAAAAACTATTCCTTTGTTACACAGTTCATTTTTCAAATGAATGTAACTGACAGTAAATGTCACTGTCAGAAAACTTATCACTTCAAATTAATAATAATGACATTTTAAAAAGAAAATAGTAAATAAAGCAATAGTTTACTGCAATGGAACAGTTTGCAGCGTTAGTAAATACGTAGGTACGTATGTATTTAAATTAATAAAAATTAAATAGCGGGAGGTTTTGTGTTGGCCACATCAGATTTTTTATAAAGTAATGACTAATTGCTGCTTTTGAAATATGTAAATCAACTTTATTTCCAATAAATTTCAGTCTCGTTACTCTTACGTCATTATTAGTATGAAACCTAAAAGTTACACTTTGTTTAATTTATTATTGGTAAAAAAAATCCCAGTTACTTACACATGAAACGAAATATCCTTACTTTCTTTGTATTCTACATTACAATTTGATATACTCCGAGATATACTCACAAACTACACGCAAAAAATAAGGTTTGGTTACAGTAAAATGGCAAGTAGTGACATATAGCACAACAAAACACTGCCCGCAATTCACCATGACTTCCAGCCCCCCGCCTACATGTCTTCTGATCACAACATCCTATGCACTGGTATAGAAAATTATTTCTCTAGTCAGTATATGCTCGAAGGTAAAATATATTATTAGTTGTCAGTGTCACGCATGTGACAGGTCCAATCTATCTCTATTGGTTCAGCAGTTTAGGCGTGATAAGTTGACAAACAAAGAGACAGACAGAGTTACTTTCGCATTTATAATATTAGTTTGAATTTTATATAAAAGTTTAGGGTTCATTAAAAAATGCATTTTAAAGCAAACCCGTATTTTCTATTCCTCCCCTCAGTAATATTGTACAAAGTTAAATATTGTGCTAAAGTCCAGTCATTTGGTAGAAAAATAAGGGTTTATTCCACAATAGGTCGGGTATTTTTGATTTTTAGATATATTATATACGAGGGGAGTTTTTTATGTTATCTACCTAACTAGGAAAACAATATGCTATCGCGACAATTTTCTTATGTTAAGTTACTGTGACCTTTTCATGTCTACAAAGACACAATTAAGAACTTGAAACCGGCTATACGTGAAAATAAGACCCCACAATTATGCTCAGAAAATGCTGCTTCTGCACAACAACTACAAGGTGCATAAAGCACGAATTGTTCAAGCAGTAGTCAGTAAATGCGGCTTTGACGAATTACAACACCCACCTTGCAGTCCTGACCACACCCGACTATTATTTCTTTCCAAAACTCAAAAAACATTTGAGAAAGAGTCGCTTTTTATCGAATGATGACTTGGAAACGCAGTGGAGTCGTATTTTGCAGAATTACCAAAAGATTTTTTTTGCAGGCGTAGCTTTATTAGACAAACGTTGGAATAAGTGTGTTAGTGTTAACGGTTCTTACGTTGAAAAATAAAATTTTATTTGTTCTCTAACTCGGTGTTTTCATAGCTAGGTCGATAACATAAAAAACTCCCCTCGTATATAGGGGTCCTAATAAAAAATGCATGTTTTCCCCCTCGGGGGTATTCGGGAAGCACCGCCAACTTGGGAAAAAAGGCGCAGAAAAACGGTTTTTTCTAAATATCTCTTCAACTATTTACATTAGGACCAAAATAGTTATTTTTCAATTTGTTTTTTCCTACAACTTTCATCTAATACATGTTTTCTATAACAGATACTTTACATGTTATCTAGATAAAAATTTTAGATAACTGATAATATACCTGAAAAGTAAGCAACCATGATTTCTTAAAAAACTTTCTTTAATTGGTTATGCTTGATTGATACGATGTGTGAAAAGGAAACAAAAAAAAATTCAGTGTACAGGGTGAAACAAATTCGAGTTCCTTATATGAAAAACTTTCTTATTAAGCACCCTACACAAAATTGATGAAAGTCTTTATGGGCCAACTTTTTGAGACAACTTTAATAGGCACCACAGGAATTTTCGATTGTCTTTTGTTTTTGAGCTACAAGCTAAAACTTGTTTTTCGCTTATTTTGAAAATACCTCATATCTCGTTTATTATGAGAGATACAGAAAAAATGTTTAAATAATTTTTATACAGTTTTTTAAGTAGAATAACGTGACGTAATTATATTTTTTCAAACTTAATAATTCTCGAGATATAATACAAACATCATATTTTTTAAATAGGAACATATGTTGAAAATAGTCTCATCTTTTTACTTATTTTATAAGCTTTTCAATGATGTATAACAAGTCTACATCTTTTGTTTTAAACATGAATAAAACTTGAATAATTAATTTTTTGGGGTGAAAAAAATGGAATTTATTAAGAAACAAATGAAAAAAATCATCTACAGATCATCATTTGTTCATTTTGATTATATATCTACTAATTATATTCTATAAATTATTTTTAGTCAATTATTTTTGGTTTAGTTAATTTATTTTTATCGGCGTTATAGTTGGCTTTGATATGATTCCAAAAATGTAAAAAATATGCTCTCTAAAGTATATAAATTAGGAAAAATGAGTAAACATAATGAAAATAACATTAAAAATAAACAAAACATTATTTGTAATTAATTTTATCATTTGTTATTGAACAAATTTAATTTTTTCACCCCAAAAATTAATATTTCAAGTTTAATTCATGTTTAAAACAAAAGAATGTAGACTTGTTACACATCGTTGGAAAGCTTAAAAAATAAGTAAAAAGATGAGACTATTTTCAACATATGTTCCTATTTAAAAAATATTATCTTTGTAATATATTTCGAGAATTATTAAGTTTTGAAAAAATATAATTACACTTCGTTATTCTACGTAAAAAACTGTATAAAAATTATCTAAACATTTTTTCTTTATCTTTTATAATAAGCGAGATATGAGGTATTTTCAAAATAAGCGAAAAACAAATTTTAGCCTGTAGCTCAAAAACAAAAGACGATCGAAAATTCCTGTGGCGCCTATTAAAGTTGTCTCAAAAAGTTGGCCCATAAAGACTTTCATCAATTTTGTGTAGGGTGCTTAATAAGAAAGTTTTTCATATAAGGAACTCGAATTTGTTTCACCCTGTACAGTAAAATTTTTAAAAGAAGTCCGATCAAGGCCATAAGGATAGGATTCCGTTTAAAAGCTTTTCTTGTAATTACTTTGAGGTAAAATCATTAATATCCTGGACCATAAAACGTCTTTAGAATAAAAATAAAACAATAAACAATAACTAATATGTATGTATAGTAGTTAAATACTAATAATTAATGAATAATAATAAGTAATTTGAAAAAAAATTTAAAAAGATATAATAAAATATGATTTGTTTGAAGCTCCGTAGCTCTCTATCTATTGGTTACAGAAAAAATGTATTAGATGAAAGTTGTAGGAAATTTTAGTGTCAACAAATTGAAAAATAACTATTTTTGCCCTAATGGAAATAGGTGAAGAGATATTTAGAAAAAACCGCTTTTCTGCTCCTTTTTTCCCAAGTTGGCGGTGCTTCCCGAAGGCCTCCGAGGGGGAAATTTGCATTTTTTATTAGGACCCCTAAATATATAATATATCCAAAAATCAAAAATACCCGACCTTTTGCAGGGTAAATCTATCTAATGACTGGACTACTATATTATTGAACGAAACGTTTAGGGAGGGACACCTACCTATTTTGATATCTGGTACATACACAATATTTTATGCCTCTTGTACATAAATAACTGTTGTATTTTTTATATTAAAAATTGTGAACAATAGGTACTTTACAATTTCCTTATTCTATGTTGTATTATTTAAAATGTTATGTAGAAATAAATAAAAATTGTTATTAAATTTTTTTATGCGTATACCGTAAACTATTACCTATATTATTTGATTAGATAATATGCCACGTATTGAAATATGAGCAACATTATTAATAGTATTATCAGTGTTTATTTACTATGTCTAACACAAAAAGGTGTATTTTGATAAGGTTGTAGAAATATTTTTTAACTTTTAACAAGTTGTAATGCGTATGTACAGCATTTTGTTAAAAAATTACAAAAGAATAAATTAAGCTGATTAGTTTCTTATTAAATCGTTAATACTCATATTTTCCTGATAATTTACGTACTACTGTACTGTGTAAGGTCAAACCAGACTACAAAAGTATATAATCAGGACATACTACGAGCCATAGTGTCTGAGCTGAGCGCTCGGTTATAGTAATGGCCGCCGACCTAAGCATTCAACTGTGTACGGGTGTAGTACGGCCTACGGCGTTCTGCATGCGATGCGCCACTCTATATTTACTTATAGCTCGTTGTTTGAAACATTTTAACTATAATAATTGGGGACTTTTGTGCAAAGAAAAACTGTTTTCCCATGTTAAATGCCATTGGACAGATTTTTAGTTAACGCCCCGTATGTAATTCTATAACAATAAAAGATAAGAGCACGAAGACAGTATTACATTTTTTTCTACGTGTTAAACATGTATAAATATTTGTACTGATAACCAGTGATTAAATCTGTACGCAGCCTTCTACAAATAAAATTCTTTTTAAAAACGACATATCAAATTTATAATTTAACTTATACAATACTGGCGAAAAAGTTTTAAGTTTTTAAAAAAATAGGAGGATATCCACTCTAGTTTTGGGTTTACAAATGCCAACATTAGTGATGTTATTCTACTGGTGCTAATGTGTGAATATAAATTTATATAGTTTTAACTAACATCAATTTGTTTAATGAATACTCTAATTAATATACAAGGTGAGTTTTTGAATTGGCCTTCTTTGATATTTCCCTTATCGTTTGAAATACAGCAAAATTTATCCGTAGAATTTATTCGTTTACTAATGAAGCATAACGTGAAATTATTGTCACGTTTACAGCATGTTGTATATCGGTTCGGCGAGAATTGTTTAATATTTTTTAAAATGGAATAGCCAATATACAGATTGTTAAAAAATAAGTGTCACAAATTATGAAGTCATATAGTACTGACCAAAATGAGTAACAAAAGTTTAATCAACATGGGTCCGATCTTTAACTGTTTTTGAGAAAGAGGCCATTTTGTATTAGAATCAAAGAAAAACTAACTAAGATAGTGGTCGAAGAAAATTTTGTTTATGCCAGTAACTAGACTATAAAACAACAATAAGATTTTATATGAAACATTTTTTTCACTTTCTAATGTACCCTAATTATTCAAGCAGCCAATGCACGTCATTAAAAAAAATTGAATAAAAGAAACTAGATGTGTGACGTCATGTACTGCTACGTTTGCAGAGGTTTTAGAATCTTTATGAAAGGAGTTATACAGATTGCAACCTGTATTATCGACGTGCTAATGAATTGTCACGTCTACAAAATAAAAATTATTTTAGTCACTGTCCATTTCTATTTAAATTATTTTATAATACTAACCTTATTTATACTTATGTATGCCATATAAAGGCAATAAATGCCGAATTTCAAAGAAACATACCGAATTCTTCTGATTGATTAGAAGTGCTACCTTTGGGAGATTCACAGATTTTGTGTTTGCTTTAACGGTCAAGTTGCGTCGTTGCGTTGCGTTTACCATTACTTTATTATAAATAGCCCTTTACAACGCACAAAAATGTTTCAAACTCGATACAAATATTTTTCAAATTGACAAATAATAACTTTGACAGTATAAACATGCAAATTATCAATGTTGCCAACTATAGCAACAATTAAACGAATAATATAACGTTGATGTACATTATTTATATATTATTCATGTCATATACGATAAGTAATGAACTCTACTATTCATCTTAAAAATAATTATATAAGCTATACACTTTTTGACGGTTAAAAATGATTGAAATTTTATTTCATTTTTCACTATTAGTGATTTTAATACATTAAGGTTTTTACACTAAGTGATGAAGTGCATTGGCTGTTTGAATGATTTGGGTATAGTTACGAAGTTATTTGAAAACTAAATATTGGTCAAGGTGGCCACAACTTTTGTCTTAGTACAATTATTCGATTTTTTGAAAAACAAAAACACATCTAAAATGACCTCTGAAAGGTAAACAAAATGTCTCATTTAATCAAACTCTTACAGTTTTCGAGATTGCAGAGGAAAACACCGAAAAAATTTATTTTTCATTGCCTTATATCTCGGAAACTATTGAAGATCGGACCCATGTTGATTAAGCTTTTTACCTCTCGCTAAGAGAGGATTCATGCTAAAATTCGCATATCCAGATTTTATTGAATAAGCACGATTTAAGGTCCCTACAATCCGATTATAACATTTTTAAAATGATGTCTGTGTGTGTGTGTGTGTGTGTGTGTGTGTGTGTGTGTGTGTGTGTGTGTGTGTGTGTGTGGATGTGTGTATGTATGTGCGTCTGTGTGTGTGTGCGTGTGGGTGTATGTATGTATGTCTGGATGTATGTCTGGATGTAGTAGTCACGATTCCTCAAAAACTATAAAACTTAAAAAATATTTAACTGCAGTTTCCTCAATCTGACATTCCTGGGAAGAGCTGAAAAGGTTTTGGTAACAATTGAACAACCGAAAGTAGTAGTTTCTTAGAAAAAATCTTCTAAATATAATTTTTTGGGGTTTTTTTTATTAAATATTGAAGAACATAATAACATAAAATTCTCCATCTAATACACTTAAAAATTTTATTATATCTTGTATAGATTTAGAGATAAAGACTCTATAATTTATAGAGTACACTAATCGCAGAGGCCAAGGCACTAAGGAAACCAGTTGACAAATTCCAATGTTTATAACATGACACATGTCATTGTCAAATATCAACAGTTTTAGTGATTCTGATAGCTTTTTCTGGGAAGTATATTTAACTTTTCTTATTGTTTTATTAATTAAATATTTGAAATTATAGATAAAATTGTGGTAAAATGCATATATCTATCAGAAATACCGCCAATCTGGTTAATGAATTGGAACAATATTTGACATTTAGAAACTTCCTCATATAATGAAAAATAGATATAATTTGAATTATATGTGTGCAGAAGACATGCTAAACATAGTAAGAAACAATATTTGAGTAATGTTCTGTAAGATTTTGTTATAAAACGACGGTTCGAAAGCGAAGTGCAATACAATACTTATATAGCCTAATATGGAAATGGCGAGAGGTCTTGTGCTGGCCACAACAGATTTTTTTACTCATTTTGGTCAGTACTACGCCTTCATAATTTGTGATACTTATTTTTTAACACCCTGTATTTTCATATATTTTGAATAGTATTTTATTTATTTACACGCACATACATACATATAAAGTTTTTTTAGTTTTCCGCGGCATTTGCAAGTAAATTAGTTTTTTTTTTTCTTAAAAGACCTAATACACGCATTGCTTCATAAAGGCGTACTAAAGTTTTTTTAATAGTAAAAAATAAGATTTTTTCTACAGTCTATATACAAAGTAAGGATTTGCGCTCACTTTTGTTAACGCAAAACGGTACTTTGCCGCTCATGTGCAACATTGTAGAAAACATGCACCCCTGTCCGAATTTTTAACTATAAAATGTTGAGGAATGTCACTTGTCTACAGTAGCGTAACTAAGGGGGGGTTAGGTGGGTGCGCTCACCCCCCTGTGAAGATTTTCAAGATATAGGCACCTTTTTCAATAATTTAATTAAAATTATTAATATTTTTTTAAAATTTGAACTTATAAATAAAAAAAATTATTAACACAATCTGAAATCCTTTTCATCATAATATTTTTAATATTTTAATATATTTATTCCTTTAAATGAAATCCTTTTCATCATAATATTTTTAATATTTTTATATATCTATTAATTTTAACATTAAATAATTAAATAGTAAGTATAATTAGTTTTATTTGTTGAATACTATTTTCTTTTTCACATCGCCACATCAACAAGACACAAGTTGCAAATGCAGGCGTCTGGCGTGTTTTCTATGCTATTGTCTACTGTGTATTATCTTCTATGCTGTTTTATTAAGTTCAAAATATCATTTTAATAATGAGTTCAATTAAGAAAAAGATGTCCGGATGGCAGAGAAAAAAGCAAATGCATTAAAAGAGAGTACTAAAGGTGTTCTTAAAATAAATACTGTTTTTACCAGTAATAATTCAGACAATTCGAAAGTTTGTAAACGAGTAACGAGTAACCCTGGTGTTGGATGAATTTAAGAAACTCAAAACTTTAAATTTTGAATTATATTATACGATAAAAAATATATTTTTATTATTAAGGTTATATAACTGATGTTATTTTTTTTATATTTTACTGTAAATAAATTACGAATTTATTATGGCGCCTTTTTACTGAGAAAAAACCCGCCTGTGGATTTTCCTAGTTACGCCACTGCTTGTCTATATTCTTAATGGGAACGTTTAGTCAATAACTAATAGCCTGTACACACAAAAAAATCTGATGTGGCTAACACAAAACCTCCCGCATCGAGAAAATGTTAAAATTGGATTCTAGGGACCTTAAAACGTGGTCATTTACTAAAATCTCGATATGTGATTTTTGACACGATCCCTATACCTCCCTTACCAAGGGTAGCGGGAGGTAAAAATTGAAATTTTGTCTAATTATAATTGAATATTATTTTATTAGACAATATGTCTAATAATTTAGTATAATTTACAAATCTTAATATAGCATTTTAACTAACCCGAAATAGATAACAAATATTTTGTAAAAAATCGTTAATTTAAATATGTAAATAGTTATTTTAATTATTTATTTTATTTAATTTTACTATATTTTGGCTTCATTATTTTTGTCCTTCAATTATC
This sequence comes from Ophonus ardosiacus, assembly GCA_943142095.1. Taxonomy (NCBI): domain Eukaryota; kingdom Metazoa; phylum Arthropoda; class Insecta; order Coleoptera; family Carabidae; genus Ophonus; species Ophonus ardosiacus. The sequence continues at coordinate 9,894,307 of OW964839.1, forward strand.
GGTGATTTATCTAATGAATTAGGTAAGTAAATAGAAAATTTAAATATATATTTAGTTAATTTCTTTATTTATATTTAGTTCAATACTAAATATAGTCATTTAATCTAATTTTGTATTTAATTTTACTATAATTTGTTATTACAAATTTAGAAAATTTAACTAAATTAACTTTGATAATTTAATGAAAACATATTAGAAGGCTGAAAATCAAAAATTTATTTAGTTAATTTAACTACAATTTAGAAGGTTTGTTTTTTCTGTGTAGTTATATTACATAACCAAACAAAATGCCGTACTGCTGTGCAGGGGAATACAGAAATAAATAGGGCATTCATTTATAAAAACGACAGTAAAAATGCTTAGATTAGATTGAAGCAATAGCTCGAGAAGAATGGAAAATAACGATAAATTAAAATTAAAAAATCTGATGTGGCCAACACAAAACCTCCCGCTATTTAATTTTTACATACATACATAAAATCACGCGTTTCCCACTTAGTGGGTTAGCAAAAACCCGGAAACAATAGTAACAATAAGAAAAGGGATAAGAGTAAGAAGAGCTCAGCTAACTCACTTCACTCTTTAACAACATTCTTCTTTCGCCTTGTCCACAATCATCATAGCATTCATACATAAGAACATATTAAAGTGACTGATTTTCGGTAGCGAATAACCGCATCTGGACCACAATAATAGTTACGCAACAATCATCCTTCCACACATATCCCTATCCATTTTTATTAATTTAAATACATACTTACGTATTTACTAACGCTGCAAACTGTTCCACTGCATAAAACTATTGATTTATTTACTATTTTCTTTTTAAAATGTCACTATTATTAATTTGAAGTGATTAGTTTTTTGACAGTGACATTTACTGCCAGTTACATTCATTTGAAATATGAACTGTGTAACAAACGAATTATTGTGTTTGTCTTAGGCTTCGCGACTAATAAAAAAAATTATTTTTAAATTTATCTGTAAAACATATAGAAAAAGTATTAATGCATTTCTGTACAAAATTCAATAATCTTTAATTTTCATAAGAAATAAAATGCGAAAAAATGGCATTTAATGGTATTTTTTGAAGAAAAACCATTATGAGCTTCAGGTAAAGTGCCATTTCCGGTTATCCGATTTCCACCAAAATCTAATGGCTTCTTTTCATATTAGAATAGGGTATAAATACAAGGTTTCATAATTTTTTGAATGATAGTATTTGAGTTAGAGCGAAGACAAAATCCCTACACATACACACACACACACATACATACATACACACACACATACACACACACACACACATACACACATACAGACATCATTGTGAAAATGTTAAATTTGGATTCTAGGCACCTTAAAACGTGGTCATTTACTAAAATCTCGATAAGTGATTTTTAGCACGATCCCTATACCTCCCTTACCAAGGGTAGCGGGAGGTAAAAATATGATCGTTACTTATTAAGTAGTACTGTAAGTACGAAGTGAACATTTTACTATTTTTAGTTATGGTAGAGGATCACATTGTGGCGACTGTAGAAAAAATCTTGTATGTGTTGCGACCGCAATTGGATATTTTCGATTTCGAGAGAATGCCGCGCGACGTAGAAACATCTCAATCGACAATTTCACATTTTGCGTTCTTAATACACAAATATCTGTACAACTATAAACTATACTCAATGTTCTCTTGTCCTCATAATTTAAAAAAAATATTATTACACAGAGTGTTAAAACGAATCAAAATTACTTAATTTCAAATAACTATTCTCAAATGAAATAACCGATAGAGGCGCTGCAAGTATTTTCAATATGGCGAATGCATGACGGTAGGTGTACAATCTGTCACTGTCATATGATACAATTTTGCTTGTGTTTCTCGAAAATGAAGCTAAGTATTGTTCAGATATTTGAGTTTCTAAATACTACTCATCATTCTAGGAATATTGTTGAAGGTATGATTGTATATAATGTTCATTTACTACTTTATTTAAAATATTAATCTTATAAACAGGCGAAGAAGTTCTGAATGCGAATCACATTATATTATGTGCTATGTGGAATTACCAATAGTTATCGAGAAATTATAAATGTAATATCACTCTGTCTTCAATAAAGTGCTCTGTCGTCGCAAATATGGTACATCATTTTTTTTTAATTTCTCCGTTGAGAAGGAATTTCTAAAAATTTAAATAATCATAAATGTTTCAAATATAATTATTAATAATAATACCTGGAAGAATAAAGTCATCGGCTGGTAGCACAAGGCACAAGCCCTGTTTTAACTAAACGCTGTTTTAAGAAATGTCAAATTTCATTATTTAATAATAAAAATAAATAATATCAAATTTATAAAAATATAATTTTAAAGCAGAACTTAGTTTATTCAAACAAATATTTAAAAAAAGTCGTTCTATACAGATAAGGGTGAAATTAAATATTGAAATTTGAATTTGACAGTTTTTAAAACAGTGTTTTAGTTAAAACAAGGCTTTAAAATGTCTCGAACATACTCTCATATACTTGGAAATTTGTGTTCCAGAACTTAAAACATACTTCCAAGCTTGAAATCTATCCAATGTTTGTCGAATGCCTGCATTTGTGGTTATAGTCACTTTATTTTTACCTATTTTTGGAAAAATGTGGAAACTTAAATGAGTTTCCCTACTCATAAGCGAATGACACTCGTATACCCAACACATAATATTGCTTTTCGCGTTTTGCGACATTCATTTTCGTATACTTTTAAAAAATGTATGCTAATTTATGTTGTACTTGCTCGCACCTACCGTCATGCACTAGTTTAAAATTTAGTCACCAGATGTCGTATCGATTCTCTACAGTTGTCAATAACTCGCCATTTTCAAATTGAACACCATGTATTTTATTATTCAGTTGGTATTTCTTTTTGTAGGTTGGTTGGATTTTCATTGCCCAGCTTATATCTACTAAAATATAAAAGTTACTACAAAAAGTTGTTTAATTAGCATAATATCTGGTTTATGATGGATTTAATTTTTTAATTCAGATATGAAATGGTCTCAATTACAATACAGAATTTCGGTAAAAAGTAAAGCGTTATATTCATCACACGTTGATGTAGAGGCTGTTACAAGATCAGAACATCGGAAGTAAAAACTTTGAATAGCAAATCAAATCAATCTACCGTAACGTTCCGAGGTAACATTTTTGACATTTTATTTGCGTAACAAAGAAAATAACTTTATCATAATTTTTTTGAAATATATGATTACTATATCAATAACAATAACATAATGCTACGATGTGCAATAGAATGCAAATTACTTATTACTATTAATGTATTTAGTTATTTATTTTGTTGCTACATTGCAGGTGTATATAAAAACCAATATATTTATCATCATCCATTAATATTCATTACTTGCTTCACTAAATATATTTCCCATTTTTCAGGTATTAGTTGTCAGTCAGTTAGTTGATAGTTTTGTTTATAGGTAGTCTAGAAGTCTGGAAGTTATAAATATGTTCTACGTTAAAAAATGTCTATTCAATAAAAGATCGGTGTTGGCTGCGATTATCATAGTTGTATTTGTTACTATAACAATAATATTTGAACCGGCAAGTAAGGAAAGAAGTATTACAGTTACCGAATACCAAAAATATAAATCAGAAATTGGCTGTTACGAAAATACGGAATTCGAATCACTGCCAGATATATCAGATTTTCCAAGGCCTGCCGAGAACAGCATATTCTTTCATGAAACCAGCTGCAAAAGTTACAACAACAAACGAATTACGATTCAGCCTCGACAAGCATGCGCAGTGGAATCGGCTGCTTTGACACATCCCAATCGAAGCATCTACCTACTATTCACAAGTCCAGGATTAATTCTATCTGGATTCAAGGAAGAAAGTGACTTATCTCTATCTGCTCTACAGTCATACGGAAACGTCAAGATAGTTCATGTGAATTACTCTAAATACATATCTAATACACCGGTGGAACATTTGTATACAAATGGTAAAATAAAGCAAAGTTCGTATCCTCTTGTTCACGCGTCGGATATTATGAGGTATTTGACTCTGTACAAATATGGCGGAGTGTATTTGGATCTTGATGTGCTGATGCTGAAATCTTTGGATGATTTGGGACCTAACTTCTCGGGGATGGAAACAGTTCACGCTGTAGCTGCAGGAGTTATAGGTAAGTCTAATAAACCATAATTTGTTTAACCCGGGATCGGTCGCTAATTAGTCTAAAAGACTGAGAAATATTAAATATTTCTTTCGCTCATATTTTTACAAATTCGAATTGTTATAAATTTTAACCAAATTACTAAGAGTAGGAACGTATGGTAAAAAGATGTGCTCTCCCGTATCAAAACATTCCGAAGAGTAAACAAATAAATAACATAAAAGGAAAAGAAAAAAATCTGTTGTGGCCAGCACAAGACCTCTCGCCATTTCAATATTAGGCTATATAAGTATTGAATTGCACTTCCCTTTCAAACCATGAGGAAGTTTCTTTTTTTCAGAGATTCTTCCAATTCATTAACCAGATTGGCGGTATTTCTGATGAATATATGCATTTTACCTATAATTTCAAATATTTAATTAATAAAACAATAAGAAAGATTAAATATACTTCCCAGAAAAAGATGTCAGAATGTCACTAAAACTGTTGATTTTTGACACTGACATGTGTCATTTAAAAACTATGTTATAAACATTGGAATTTGTCAACTGGTTTCCTTAGTGCCTTGCCCTCTGCGATTAAATTACTCTATATATTATAGTGTCTTTATCTCTAAATCTATACAAGATATAATAAAAATTTTAAGTGTATTAGATGGACAATTTTATGTTCTTCAATATTCAATAACAAAAATTTCCAAAAAATTATATTTAGAAGAATTTTTCTCAGAAACTACTACTTCCGGTTGTTCAATTATTACCAAAACCTTTTCAGCTCTTCCCAGGAATGTCAGATTGAGAAATCCATAGTTAAACAATTCTTAAGTCTTGTGGTTTTTGAAGAATCGTGTCTACAACATGCTACTTCAAAGTTTTTCCAAAAAAATTAATTTTGCTTAAAATTGTAGGTACCTCTCGCTAAGAGAGTTATTGGAATCATGCTAAAAATCGCATATCCAGATTTTAGAGGATAAGCAGTTACTGTCATTAAAAATTAGATGTTTGACATTTGGATAGAGTGCTAGATTAAATTTATTTAAAAAAAAATTACGATGCAGTCACTCAGGTTTTATTTTTTTCGGTCTGAACCGTAACAGATATTACAAATGAAACAGAGAGAGAGAAAAGTTTACTATGGAATGTATCTTTTTGAAAAAAAAAAAATTTTATGTTATCGGCGTGGTTACGGTCTAATCAGTGTTGGGACACCTAAGTTTCATACACTAGTGGTTCACTAATAATAACAAGTATCACCTTAAAAGATGACGTATAACCATATGAACTGTCATATCAAATTTCATCCAAATCGTATAAAACGTTCTGTTATTACAAGCAAAAATTGTTTTTTTTTTCGAAGAACTTTGAAACTGAATTCTGGCTAAATGGTACACTTTCCGATAGAAGCAAGTTTAGTTAAATCGTCTTATCTTAGTCTCAGGAATCTGTTGTTAAGCTATGTCCCCCTATTTAAGAGACACCCTGTATAGTGAGGCTCTAACTAACTGAGCCACGGAGTCCGTTTCCATTGAAGTCAATGAATCTTCCACAATTTCTTTTTACAATTTTCGTATGTGGATACCAGGGCATCGAACCCGCCAATAACTGGGTTCGGTTTAGGTCAGGTTAATTTGTTTTTTGAAAGATGGGTTCGGGTTCAAGCATTAATAAAATTTGCGGTTTTGTTCGCGGTTCAGGTTCGAAATAATGTAAAATGAGAGCCGGAATTTACGCAAAACGCAACAAGAAACGAACACAATTTTCACGAAAAGTCAGCCCAGATAGCAACGCAGACGCCTAAGACGTCGATTATCAGCTGTATTTACTTTTCGAACTAAAAATTAACCTGAACCGGAGTTGAACCCCGAATCTGAATTTTAATACACGGTTCATTTTCGACACAGGTTCAATTAAAAATATATCTGAGGTTCGGTTCTCGGTTTGGGTTCCATAAAATGGTACGGTTTGGTTTCGGTTTTGGTTCGGTTCAGGTTCGGGTTCGAAGCCCTGGTGGATACACTATCCTAAACGGAATAGATGAATACTCAACGCGAAACAATGGGCTTTATAATGTTGTGAACAATTAGACGTCACACGTTGATTATAATTAATTGTGACTCGAAGTATTTAAACATAGAAATAGGCTTAAAGGATCAAGGAGACTTTAAACAAACGATGAAATTCAAGGACACCTCAGGGATTTGAAACCTGGACCTCCTTATATCTAATGCTAACACGCTAACAAAAGTTTTGAACAAATTTAATGGACGATGCTATGGTGTAAAGAAAGTACAATAATTAATATTGCTTAAGCTTTAAAATTCATGGTTAATATAGCTAGTTTCTCATTTTCTTCTGTACGACGAATTTCTGACTTGCCGCATGAGTCTTTAGCATGTTTATTTCACGTACCTTTTGAAAAATCAGTTTATTGGTGATTTAAATTAATTTCTTCGCGTCCTAAACACCACCTGATTTAAAGGTTTAATAGGTGTATTCTCTATCAAAAGCGTTAAATTTTAGAGGCAGTTATTTTTTTAACGCCAGTTAAACTTTACTTCGTATTCTGTACCTAAGTTTTTGCTAAAAGCGGTTAGAGTTAAAATAATCCACTAATTTATAAAAATTTAGAAGACAGTAGAACAGTGCCGTTATTTTGTGAAATGTCAAAATGGCATTACAAAAACTTAATCGGTTTGGTTTTAATTGAAGAATATTACCAAATAAAACAAAGGTAGGCGTAAATTATATTTAGCAACTTATATTAATTTATTTATAGCTATTATTGCTTTATTTTAATTTTGCTTCCCATCCTTTTTGATATTTAAAAATTTATTAATATAAAGCAAAGTATGAATAAAATACGTAATTAATATAACTTTTATACTTTCAACATATAAATTCTAACTCATATATGATAATATCTAATTTTACTTTCCGATTCTACAGGCATATTCATTAATAAAAGTTAAAAATTTACTTCTTTCCATTGTTGAACCGTTTTTGTAGGACCGAGTTCGTTATTATTTAACAGATTTGTTAAATATTTCCATTTTTTTGCTACACTTTCGTAATTAGTTGGGTTTAGTTTCGTATTATTTACTAATTCTCTATTTTCCTCTAAATAATTGATTAAAACTTCTTTTTGCTTCTTTGTCATTCGTTTTAAACGAGACATGTTTGTTGTCAACAAATGTCAAAATTTTATACAATCTTAGGTTATGTGTATAAAGTACCGCTGAGAATTCATCCAAGACACACGTTTTGTGCCTATATGTACATAACTTCACAACATATTTTAGCGGAACCGTTAAAATTGTTAAAACTAACCGACTGCTAAAATATTATGATGCAGAATACCAAAATGTGGTAAAAATTTTGACGGGCCGCTATTTGAACATAATTTTAGAGGCTGTTAAAATTAAGCAGGTTTTTAGAGAATAGACCTATAAGGCAGTCAAGGCGGATATGAAAACGAAGTTCTTTTCATTGTTGTGTTTAATCTAGATGTTATTACTTTTTATCATTTATTCATAATTCATATAAGCTCACAAAAAATAATTGTGCGTTTAGTGCTACTCTTTCTGTGCTAGACCGCGAACTTTTTAACTCATCCTCGACTCAGTACGAATTTTTTGAACCACTTTCGTAAATACAAGTATTCCGATGCTTCGGATTTTGCTATTAATATAATAACAATATTCTTTCTAATAGGTTTATCATCTCATAAATGGACAACAGAGTGCCTAGAAGACCTCAGCAAGAACTTCAACGGCTCGAAATGGTCTGACAGTTCTGTTGGAGTCATGACTAGATTAGTTAATCAACTATGTAACAGTAACTCTGTTAAATTGAATGTTACAAGTAAAATGAACTGTAGCGGGTTTCAAGTTTTGCCGTCCGCAGCATTCTACCCTATCCCGTACTCGCAATGGATAGAATATTTTGAACCACTGTTCAATGAATATACATTGAATAAAATTAAGGATTCTTATTCAATTCATGTGTGGAATAAATTTAGCCATAACACACATGCAGTGAATGGTTCAGTGTATACAATAATGGCGAATAAGTTCTGTCCTAAAGTGTTTAAAGCAATAGGTGCAAATCCTCTCTAGATTAGAGTTTTCAAATGCAAACTGTTACTGTACTGTAGCATAATTTTTCCCTTAAAAATTCGTCTAAGGGCCTAAAGCTACTTAAAACGTTTGCCGAAAATCGTAATGGACGCTTTATTACGGTTTTTTTTTGAAATTTGGTGTGTCATTCAAAAAGAGTGTGGGTAAGGAAATTCCGATAAAGTTCCACAAACTTAATTGTTTCCCCTTCAGACCATCTTTCATTGTACTCTTTTTTAAAAAACATCGACAACTAAACACACTCCAACTCTGTACAAAACAGAAATTTACTGGCACTATCTTACAAATACACTAGCGAGCAAATGTTTACAAAGTTGCCAAAATATTTTTGACAAAGGACTGTTTTAGCTTAAAACACGCTAATACAACCCACTGAATCTCACCCATTGGCTCGTAGTATGATCACGGTTTTAACTAAAACACTGTTTTTAGAAATGTCAAATTCAAATTTAAATATTTAATTTCACCCGTATGTTTAAAGAACGATTTTTTTAAAAATATTTGTTTGAATACAAACTATGTCCTGCTTTAAATTCATATTTTGATACATTTGTTATTATTTATTTTTGTTATTAAATAATGAAATTTGACATTTCTTAAAACAGAGTTTTAGTTAAAACCGTGACCATACTACCAGCCTAAGTGTTTCTGGACGATTTCGATATATGTAAAACAAGCTACGCCGGACGAAGGCACGAACAATATGTTATTAAAATTTTATATGCGTAAACCGTAAACTATTACATTATTAGATTAGAAAATATACCACGTATTGAAATATCAGCAACATTATTAATAATATTATCACTGTTATTTATTATGCCTAACACAAAAAAGTGTATTCTGATAAGGATGTAGAAATATTTTTTAACTTTTAACAAATTGTAATACGAATGTACAGCTTTTTGTTAAAAATTTACAAAATAATAAATTAAGCTGATTAGTTTCTTATTAAATCGTTAATACTTATATTTTCCTGTTAATTTACGTAATACTGTACTGTATAAGGTCAAACAAACTACAAAAGTATTTAAGCAGCACTACTCTGATTTCCCCAACTTAAAAATACCCGTTTTATTAAACAAAAACACTTAAAATACTTTTATTCAATTTTGACGTTTTAAACTGTCATTATTAACTCCATAGCAACAACTATAAGTAACACTTTATTCACAAGTGAATTAATAGTTATTTAAATCACTCGCAAAATTTTAACTCACTCTGCAACAAATAATACATTTAAAATAACATCAGGAGTGGGATCACGTAACTGTGAAAACGATATTGCGACTGTCGACAAGTGAAAATGTGATCACGTAAATAATGAAAACCGAAAACGATATCGTTTTAGACTGAAAAAAATGTGAATTCTAGACACTCTCAAAGCATGTGAAAACGATAGTCGTTTCTTACGTCTCTTTTTATTTTATACATTTGGGTATAGGTATATCCTTTTCTTATTTACTTGCACTTAGGTAAAAGAATGTAGTGAGCAGTGAGTTGAATTTGTCGTTTTGGAAAGAAAGAAAGAAATGTCATTATAAATGATTTAAAAATAAATTAATATTTTAAATTTGAAAAGTATTTTCTATTATTTTATTTAGTAAGGCGAAAATGAAATAATTGTGATAAAATACGATAATTATAAAATGAAAATTGATTACAAGAATGAATCTAAGAAAAAAATTCATGAATATTTTAATAAGCTTGTTGCGAAGAACCAAATGCTTATGATTTACTATATATTTTTACTCTTTTGAAATCTATGATAGAAAATTGAAATCTTGGTGATTAGATATTTTCGTATTTCTACTGAAATTTCCCTGATTTACTATTAAAATTTAGTGAAAGAACTACCCAAAAGAAATATTTTCGGGCAATATTGATATTCCAATAACTGTAAAAGTGTTGATTACAACAAAGCATATTTTGATTGATTACAAGAATAAACCCAAGAAAGAAAATTTTATTAATATTTTAATAATATTGTATTCTGCGAAGTATCAAATATAACGATTCTAGCTTATGTTTTGTGATTAATATTTTGTAGTTTTTACATAAAATTAAAATTTGTAAATTGGTCATTTTCTGCAGCCCGTCGAAGGTTGTGCGCCGTTATTTAAATGTGGCCCATACTTTATTTACTTGAAATACAAAACTTAATAAAAACACTAGATTACTTTAAAATAACAATCTTGTATACTTGCTGTCTTAAAAGGTCTCTTGAAGTTTTAATTATATATTTAGAAATATTCTTGTTTACTTCATAAATTTTTCTTCTGGAATATCAAAAGGAACAAAATTAGATGATACATGGCATCTGTAACTAATTGATAATTTAACTTGTAAGTATCCTTCTTCAATTCTTACAGCATTGCTATTATGAACGAAATAAAAACGAAGGGCGCCTGGGGCGAGAATAATACTTTTCGACATTAGATTAAAAATTTTAATGACATTCATATAAATTATCTGTCAAAACTACTATTTAATACAAAAACATTAGTCTGTAAACGATATCGTTTTCACAAAACGTAGTCACTTTACGGAAATAACCGAAGTTGAAAACGTAGTGAGTGACTAATTTTACGTGATCGCTAAGGAAACGAATGTCGTTTTCACTTCTCGATAATCGCAATATCGTTTTCACTTTTACGTGATCCCACTCCAGGTACGAAAATAACACTCACCATAATATTATTGTTAAGGAGAATGTAGTAGTAATATATTTGATTCTAACAAAATTAAGGTTTGTAAAAATAATATATTTTCCATATACATAAATATTAGATGTACTATTGATTTGCTTCATTGGCTTCCAGGGTACAGCTCTGATAAGACTTTGTGTAAAGATACGAGTAATATTTTGAATTTTGTGTGTGATATATTTGTTAAATGTAAAATAAAGATTGTTATGAGTGAATGAAATAATTATTGAACATAATGATTGCTTTATTTACACCGCGTGGTTAAATACCAAGCGGAAGGTTATGTGCTGGCCACATCACATTTTTATGTATTCTTTTACAAAAAATCTGATGTGGCCAACACATGACCTCCCGCCAATTCCATGTTTCAAATAGCAGTGAGCTTTAAGTAAAGTATCATTTCCGGTTAATCGTTTGTAAATAAAATCCAATTTGTTGTCCAATAAATAGAAAAGTCTGTAATACGAAATTTTGGATTGTTTTATTGTTTTTCCTCAAAAATCTGTTAGAGCTCCAATTTAAGTACTACATCCGATTTATCATATATGGTTAAAATCTAATATGTTGTTTCAAACTATATATTCTTATAAAAATCAGCATCATCTTCTAGGTGCTCTAAAACGCAATCTTTGTAAATTCTTCGCCGTACATGATCCATTTCGTAAATGTGTAGTTGTAAATTAGTATTAATTTATAGTTCTGCAAAAATAGCAATTAGCAAATTTAAATCAGATCATCCTGTACATCTAACATTTATGTATGATGGAAAATATATTATTTTTACAAACCTTAATTAAATATTTTACTATTATATTCTCCTTAACACGGTTTCATTATTCATTTTAATATAATTGCTTCCTGTCAGTGACATTTGTTTAAATATGTCAAAACTGTCATTAAAATTATGTTTTTGTTTGACGCATAGGCTAGGTGATACATGAAAATAAATTATATTATATATTCATATTTAAAGTTATTTAGAGATATTTACTAAATATTATTATCGTAGAATTGAAGATTGTACCATTAATCTATTTTAATTAGTAAAAGTTGCTAAAAAATAATATTCAATGAATTTTTTACAAGAAAAACTTTTAAAAGCTTGTATAAATGATACTTTCGGTTATCCGATATATACTAAAAACTAGTGAGCACTTCCCATATTAGTATAGAATGGGTATACAAAATTTCAAATTTTTCTGATTGATAGTATTTGAGTAATCGTGTCCACAAGATCCACACACACGGACACACACACAGACACACATACACACATACATACCTACAGACATTATTGTAAAAATGTTAAAATCGGATTCTGGGGACATCAAAACGTCCTTATTCAATAAAATCTATTTTTAGCACGATCCCTATACCTCCCTTACCTAGGGTAGCGGGAGGTAAAAAATGTTTTAGATACCAAAGCGATAACAAGGCTCGAAAGCAAGAAATTGCAATAGAGTAGATGTGTGTCCTACATGTTAAGGTAAGGTAAATGGCATTAAAAACTCTAATATTTAAAAACTAATAACTTGTTTAAACTTTGACAGTACCACACAGTAGTTTTCAGATCTAGTTTTATTCTTATCTCAGATTTTATTTACAAAATATTTTCGTTGAAAGTTTCGCACACGCTTGTCAAATATGAAATATGAAAGCTTTTCTTTTTAGTTTGTTATCCGTGCACACGTGCACTGTGCACTCAAATTTTTGTTTTGTGAAATCTTTAGAGATTATTTATTTGTGAAAACATATCTAGACATAGAAACAGGAAAATGTAAAAATAAAATGATCACTAAATCCTGGTTCTTTACAAAAGCATCATCGCCGATTCTCTATGAATATTTTTACAAAGTTTCAATATAATATAAGCACCTTAAAAGGAATTATTTTTACAAGAATAAAAAACACTATACATTGTATAACCAAACCAGGCAAAAAATCAGTATTATTTTAGAATACTACCGTTTTAGTTTATATTCTGTATTTTTTATTAAAAAATCTGTTGTGGCCAGCACAAGACCTCTCGCCATTTCCATATTAGGCTATATAAGTATTGTATTGCACTTCCCTTTCGAACCGTCGTTTTATAACAAAAAAATACAGAACTTTACTCAAATACTGATTTTTATTGTATTTAACATGTCTTCTGCACACATATAATTCTAATTATATCTATTTTTCATTGTATGACGAAGTTTCTAAAGGTCAGAGATTCTTCCAATTCATTAACCAGATTGGCAGTATTTCTGATGGGTTTATGCAGTTTACCTATAATTTCAAATATTTAATTAATAAAACAATAAGAAAGATCAAATTATTATTATTATTGCTTTTTTACTTTATTATTTTAATTGTGATTTATAATTTAGGCTTGTAGATACTTCACAATCTGTTGTGGCCAGCACAAGACCTCTCGCCATTTCCATATTAGGCTGTATAAGTATTGTATTGCACTTCGCTTTCGAACCGTCGTTTTATGACAAAATATTACAGAACTTTACTCAAATATTGTTTTTTATTGTATTTAACATGTCTTCTGCACACATATAATTTTAATTATATTTATTTTTCATTGTATGAGGAAGTTTCGAAATGTCAGAGATTGTTCCAATTCATTAACCAGATTGGCGGTATTTCTGATGGATATATGCATTTTACCACAATTTTACCTATAATTTCAAATATTTAATTAATAAAACAATAAGAAAAGTTAAACATACTTCCCAGAAAATGTCAGAATGTCACTAAAACTGTTGATATTTGGCAATGACATGTGTCATGTTATAAACAAATTTGTCAACTGGTTTCCTTAGTGCCTTGGCCTCTGCGATTAGTTTACTCTATAAATTATAGTGTCTTTATCTCTAAATCTATACGAGATATAATAAAAATTTTAAGTGTATTAGATGGAGAATTTATGTTCTTCAATATTTAATAAAAAAAACTCCCAAAAAATTATATTTAGAAGAATTTTTTTAAGAAACTACTACTTCCGGTTGTTCAATTGTTACCAAAACCTTTTAAGCTCTTCCCAGGAATGTCAGATTGAAGAAACTGCAGTTAAATATTTTTTAAGTCTTATAGTTTTTGAGGATCGTCCCTCCAACATTCATACATACACACACATACACACATCCACACACACACACACACACACAGACATCATTTTAAAAATGGTATAATCGGATTCTAGGGACCTGAAATCGTGCTTATTCAATAAAATCTGGGTATGCGAATTTTAGCATGAATCCAATACCTCTCTTAGCGAGAGGTAAAAAGTCACTCAACCTAAATTACCAATAGAAATATTGGGAAGTCCATTGGACGTTAAATAATGTTTTATGTTTATTCTTGTCGACAAATATGTCTCGAACCCAGGATTTTATTTTACGTTGTGACCAGCAAACTGCTCTGTCCAGGTCCAGAGAAATCTTGAATATGCTACTACTAGTATAAAAATATTGATTATTTTTTCCTTAAAGATGTCAACTTGAATAATATTCTTTCATGATTCATACTGTACATATTTTTATATTTTCTTAAACAAATACATTTTAATTTAAAATAATTATCACTTTTTAAAAGATTATGTATGAACTTATTAATGTTTTAAGATATCTACTAAAAGAAACATTTGAACTTAATTAACTCTATAAACCGTACCCTTTTAAAATCTTCGCCCTTAAAAGCCACAAAAAACAAATTAAAAAACTTTTTATGTGAAATTAGCTACTGCCAGTGAAAAAGCCGGGTAAAGCGTTCTTGCCATAGAGATGTACAAATTGTCAGTGATTGTCAACATGAATGACGAGGGTAGTCCAGAAATTAATGATAAACCAGTGGCGTAGCGTGGCTGTTTTGTTAGGGTGTGCAGAAAAAATTCTAAATCAAGATAACACACATTTTTATTTGAGTTAATTATAATACATTTACAAAATGAAAGCAAAAAAAAAAAATTATTTGTACATTAATTCTATTCGTCGATTTTGACTTACAAAAAATTCTACTACTTTATCACAAAAACCATTATTTTGTTTTAATTTAAAAAACCATAATGCAAATGACAGTATTTATTCTAGCTGTCTTATTTTGATGCGATATTTTTCACTTATTCGACGAATAAGCTATTCGAAGATTTATTTGATGTTGGTGAAACCGGGCATAAGTCTTTCTTCACCCTGAGTAGACCTGCAGTACGTATTTATTCTTTTTAGTGCAAAAAATGTGGGTTCAACAGAACTGCTTGTCCCGGGAATTGTCATTATTAACTTAAAGAAAATTCGCCCTATTCTGTAACTCAATCGATAATAGTTATCGATCGATAATAATTTTTGACAAATAGAAACAAATGTATCATCTGCCAGTTTCATTTTTTTATTCAGTGTCTACTCTAATTATTGGCTACAATTTATTATCGATCGAAAAAAGTTATCGATTGAGTTACAGAATAGGGGTGATTATCTATATTATGAATGTAGTAATATCGAAGAAATTAATTTAATCAAAATATCCAAGTAAATTGTTGAATTGCAAAGTAACATACTTTCGTGCGTAGCAGAATGCATAAGGTAACACCGCAACAGTAAATCCATTCTCCCACCAGTTTAGGTTCGAATGTTCAGTTGAACACTCGCTTGCTTTACCAGCGTACAGTGTATCCCCACCGTGATATTCGCCGCCCGCTCCCTGCATATCCTAATGTTAGCTAGACTGGTCGTCAGAATTTCTTCTGAACCTAGCTCTGCGTTTGCTATACTTATAAGGCGTTCTTAAAATAAAAACGAAATATCTCTGTAATATTTTCTATTTAAAATGTGCCAGTATAAAATGCATATAAATAAAAAAGATGTTTACTTTATTTTTTCACCTCTGGGTGTGCGGAGGACACCTTGAACACTATGACGCTACGCCGCTGAAATAAACGACTGTTATTTTATCTAAATACTTATGAAACTTCTACTTATTATGCGTCAGTATCGATTAATATTCGTTGGTTTCCTATATATGTCAAATTCTAGTTTAGTTTTGTTTTTAATAACCAGTGGGTACAAAAATGGCAATTGATTGGTTTCGTAAATCTAACTGATGGAAATACTGAATCTAATCTGTTTAAAAAGTTATTTAAATCGCAAGTTTGGGTATTAATAATGGCAAAAATATCATCAACATATCGAATCCAAACTCTAGGAAAATCGTTATTATTTTTTTGAAATTCTGTTTCGAAATGAATCATGAATAAGTTACCCAAAAATTGTGATAAACTATTGCCCCTAAAGGTACCTTCTTTTTGATGATACACGGTAAAACATTACATTGATATTCCGGACAAAATTTAGTTAGCTGTATTTTTTTTGTTATTTCAACAATATTTTTTTGCCGTGTATACGAAGAACTTTGTATTTTAAGTTTCCAAAACTAAACAATTTTTGTTGTGTATAAAAAGTATTATTTGCTGTAAAATATTAGTCATGGTAGCAATTATTATTAGTAGTACTAAGCAGTCATTTTGTTACTTTGTTCACATTACAAAATCATTTTGCAACAATTAAAGATATTTAATCTGTTACTGGGACAAATTTTATTTTTTTGTATCCTGTGACATTATATTTTGTAAAGATTACCAATTCTTCTTCCCGCCAAATACTTATTTGTACAGGTAACTAAAACTTTTGTGTAGACAGGGTATTCCCTGGTATACAGTATAATTCACTGTTCGTGTTATACAATACTATACTACGTCGTGTCTCATTTGCTTGCGCAGTTAAGTTTAGCCTGTCGAAAATTGTGTTTTAAAAGTGCTTGTTTCTTGTGCCCGTCAATAAAAATGGATGATTTTGTAAAAGATATTTTAAAACAATGGCAATTAGAGTGTCTTAAGAAATTTGAAGGTATGTATCGATTATTGATAAATCTATTATAATTTAAGTGACTATTGTTTCATACGTTATTTTGTTCATATAATATTTGTTACATGTATATAGATTATAATTATAAATAAATAAAATTATTATAATACGCATGTATTTAATTTTTACCTTACTACCTCATTAATGCATTTGTATATCTATCAAAAATTTATTAGTTTCCGAAACAAATTCATAATTATTAATGGTAACTTACTTTATTTCTTCTCATAACAAATTTATATTTCTTAATGGTAACTTAATTTATTTGTTCGTATAACAAATTTACATTTCTTAATGGTAACTTATTTTATTTGTTCGCATAACAAATATCTTTTGTTATATATAACAAAATTGTATTTGTTGCCACAACATTTTTTACCAGCAAATTTACCTAGGTAACTGTAACAAATATATTTGCTGGTCCTATATTGACAAAAAAAAATTGCTGCTGGAACTCATTTTTGGTAATCACAACAAAGTTTTTATATACCGTGTAGAATCTATTGTTTATTTCTTTGAAAAGAATTTTGATTCATACGTAGTTCAGTTAGATTTAAATACATATTTATTTTTTCTGAATTTAAAACGTTTGGTTTTTAAAAATATATTTTCAAATTCTAAATTTTGTGGAATATTCTACAACAACCAAAGTATAATTTATATGTAAGTAGATTAAGCTAAACAGTAAACACCTCTATATGGAAATACCTAACAGTAGTTTACCTATTTTGCATCACCAGGCTATAAATCTACCTTGTCTAAATATGTGTCGTGTTTGGTGCTAAAATAGTTATTTACGTATCAAGTAACTGAAGTTCTACTTTTTATCACGAATATTGAATTTATTTACCGAGGAAAATAAACCATATGAGTGATAAAAAGGAACTTCAGTGTCGAGGTGCATATTAAATTTTATTTGAAATCGAAAAATTGTGATATTGAAAGGAATATTTATTTTTTGTCCTCCTGAAGTGTAATGCGAACTTTACAATTGTATGCACAGCAAGTGTAACCTACTTTTTACGCTTACTGTGTTGTAACTTGTTTAACTATGCGGTAAAATAACCAAAATACAGTGGACGTTTATGGGAATTTAGGAAAAAAATCATCATTACTATAATAAAGTTCATGTAAAAAAGTATTACCTACGTAAGTTACTTTTCTACTTTAACATTTCCTATATTTAAAACTAATTTATATAAACCAAAATCACGGCAGCGACATTTCGTCGCGTTCAAGGCAAAACGGCCTAAGCGCCAAAAAATCGTAATTTGCGATTTTGGTACCTTTCGATAGATTGGCGTAACCTCCGTCTATTAAACACAGTGGCATAAGTACGAAAAATTTATTTAAGTAGATATTTCACTTTGAAGTTGCGCAAGCGACAATCACAATTTTATTACGCAGGCTTAAAATGGCATATGCTCCATTTCTACGTAGTTTCTTATGGGTGAATGCAGAGTGAAATGGCCCGAGTTATTGATGTCAAAGTAAGTGTTTTAAAAAATCTGCTTACTTTTAATGCAGTTAAGACATTAAAAATATATTTGTATAAAAGCGCAGACAGTTATTTGTGTCTCCTGGCTTATTATGTAAATGGCGCTTGTGTCGATTTGCCTTGAACGCGACGATTTGTCATTATTGTAAAAATCCGCCGTTATCGACATAGACACTGATCGATATAGGATATAGCTGTCAAATACGCGAGGCGAACAGTGCTCATATGTCAAATATCGACACCTACCTATTATTTATTACGATAAATTCCGACGACTAGTTTTTAACCAATCATGATGCAAAACACTTGAAAATTCAACCAATGGGAATAGTATTATACTGAAAATTTTTTGGTTAAAAAATTATCCAATTGAATCCCTTTATTGCTGACCACGTGTGCGAAAGTAACCAATCAAAACAAACTTACACTGATAATTATCCTAAGACAATTATCACTTATGTCACTGAGTTGCTAAGTAACAACCAGTTTTTGACATATAATTAAAGATTAATTGTTTTAATTTAGAAATATCATTTTCACCCTGTCAATGAAAATGATGATTTAATCAACAAAATTATAGAAGAAAACACATCAAAAAATACTGTATTAAATAAAAAAAACTAAATGTGGAGAATATTTAATATGGACTTTTGTATGTCTTGTCTTTCTTCTCTTTAGTCTCACTCAAAGAGGTCTCATTTTCATTGCACACTTCACACTGAACATATTCATAGCCACAATCACGTTTATAGCTACTAATTATATCTACTGGGCTATGTTAGACACAAAAATTCTATCAACTACAAATTTTAGGCAAATTTAATGTTAAAACTGCAAAATATTTTCTCATCGAATATCCCTCTATCATTGATAAATACTTATAATTTTATCACACTTCCTCAAGCACGTTGCTTTTAGGTAACACCACCTCCGCCTTCGGCTTCGGGCTGTTATCAAGCAACGCGCTTTCGGTAACTGTCATAAAATTATTACGTAATTATCAATGTCCTCGGGATATTATAGCTGATAATTATCCTAAGACAATTATCACTTATGTCATTAGGATGTTAAGTAACAAACACTTTTTGACAAATAATTAAAAATTAATTGTTTTAATTTGAAGATGACGTTTTGACGGTATGATAGTGAAAATAACGCTTCAATTAATAAAATACACACTCACAACAAAACACTCTATTATAAATCAAATATTAGAAAATATCATTGTATTATTATTACTATTAAACGTGTGTATAATAAAACTGAACGTGTCTCGGCATCTCGTAGTATCAATGTCAATCTTATTATCGTTACACGCTTCACGCTGAACAATATTCACAGCTACTACTGACATTTATATGGTTATTTTAAAATTATATATTATATTTTGTTATATTCAAATTTTTCATAAATTTAATTAAAATTGCAAAAAAAAATTCTCACCGAATACCCCTTCTGCCCTTTTGCCAAGCAACGCGCTTTCGGTAACTGTCATAAAATTATTTCGTAATTACCAATGTCTTCGGTATATTATAGCTGAAAACTTCATGCAAGTTTTTACAAACCCCCAGCGATATTTACCGCACAGAAATAATAAAGAATTAATTGTGTGCGTATCGCCCGAGATATGTAGTATATTATTATAATCTAATGATCCTATAGAAAAGGACAATTAAAATGCTACAAGAATCGTTAAAATCTGTCCACAAATAAAATCGCAGGTGATATGTATCGCAGTTAACATGTTAAGTAAAATTTATCTACGCTCTCCAAATCGGAAATTCAAATTGAGCTCCATTTTCATGTTGCCTGAACTCCGAACCTGAAGTTATTGATTTCCCTCCTGCAGCAGGGAACGTTGTTTGGCTATTCAGCTACAGATGTCTGAACCGTTTGCAGGAATCTGTATTTACTGTTGGAAATAAATTTCGGTAATTGTCAAAGAGGGAACAGTAGGTATACAAAATAACAAAATACGGCCTCATAAAAATAGAGTCAAGTAAGGCTATAAAAATAATATTAGGAGATCATTACTATGTTGTGAATATATTTCTCGAGGCATATCTCGAAGTTTAATTTCAAAATTCAAAAAATAAAAGTCTGTTGTGGCCAGCACAATACCTCTCGCCATTTCCATTTTATGTTATTTAAGTATTGTTTTGCACTTCGCTATCGAACCGTCGTTTTATAACAAAAAAATTAAAGAACTTTACCCAAATATTGTTTTTTTTATTGTATTTAACATGCCTTCTGCACACATATGATTCTAATTATATATCCTTTTCATTGTATGATGAAGTTCCTTAATGCCAGAGATTCTTCCAATTCATTAACCAGATTGGCAGTATTTCTGATAGATATTATGAATTTCACCTATAATTTCAAATATTTAATTAATAAAACAATAAGAAAGATTAAATGTACTTCCCACAAAAAGCTTCAGAATGTCACTAAAACTGTTGATTTTTTGACACTGACATCTGTCATTTACAAACTAAGTTAGCCTTTGCCTTTGCGATTAGATTATTGTATATATTACAGTGCCTTTATCTCTAAATCTATACATGATATAATAAAATTTTTAAGTGTATTAGATTGAGAATTTCATGTTCTTCAATAACAAAAATATCCAAAAAATTATATTTAGAAGAATTTTTCTAAGAAACTACTACTTCCGGTTGTTCAATTGTTACCAAAACCTTTTCAGCTCTTACCAGGAATGTCAGATTGAGGAATTCATAGTTAAACATGTCTTAAGTCTTATAGTTTTTGAGGAATCGTCCCTCCAACATCCAGACATACATACACACACACACACACACACATCCACACACACACACACAGACATACACACACAGACATCATTTTAAAAATATTATAATCGGATTCTAGGGGCCTTAAATCGTGTTCGTTCACTAAAATCTAGATATGCGAATTTCAGCATGAATCCAGTACCTCTCTTAGTGAGAGGTAAAAAAGTTATAAGAAAAATTATTAAAATTTTATATTTTTCTAACGAGTTGGGTTATCGCGGGTTAAGAGGGCAAAGAGAAATTAGGATTATTCAACATCAAGCATGCCAAAGTCCTAACAACCCTTTTCTCAGTGGTTAGGATTACTCAATATGTAAACCACGCTAGAGGTCTCATTGTTGTTTCATTTTAAAAATCAACGTTGATAATGTTGATATTAAGTATTCCCCAACTTTATAATTCAAACTGTAGATCTAAAATTAATAAAAAGAAATAGCCATTTTTCTTTATATTATCAATATTAACACCAAATAAATAAGATAATAAATTAATAAATGTTAGTTACCTTGTTAAAAACAAATAATTTAAACTTTCATCATAATTTCATAGTTAGTATTAATATGTTGTAACAAGGTCGTAAATTCACTTTTATATTCAGATAATGAAATAAAACGATACACTGAAATGAATAACAAGACATAACTTATTTATTTAGATTAATAGTTATTTATGCAACAAGAGTAAAAAGTATAGTTTCATTTCACGAATAGGAAAGAAAAGTAAGACATTTTTATTCGAGTTGCGTACATTTTTTTACCTCTCGCTAAGAGAGGTATTGGATTCATGCTAAAATTCGCATATCCAGATTTTATTAAATAAGCACGATTTAAGGTCCCTAGAATCCGATTATAACATTTTTAAAATGATGTCTGTGTGTGTGTGTGTGTGTGTGTGTGTGTGTGTGTGTGTGTGTGTGTGTGTGGATGTGGATTCCTCAAAAACTATAAGACTTAAAAAATATTTAACTGCCGTTTTCTCAATCTGACATTCCTGGGAAGAGCTGAAAAGGTTTTGGTAACAATTGAACAACCGGAAGTAGTAGTTTCTTATAAAAATTCTTCTAAATATAATTTTTTGGGATTTTTTTATTAAATACATTTAAAATATTTATTACATCTTGTATAGATTTAGGGATAAAGACACTATAAATTTATAGAGTAATCTAATCGCAGAGGCTAATGCACTAAGGAAACCAGTTGACAAATTCCATTGTTTATAATATAGTTTGTAAATGACACATGTCAGTGTCAAAAATCAACAGTTGTAGTGACAATCTGATAGCTTTTTCTGGGAAGTATATTTAATCTTTCTTATTGTTTTATTAATTAAATATTTCAAATTATAGGTAAAATTGTGGTAAAATTCATACCTATTTTATTTAATAATTTTATAGGATTATTTCCTTATATTTATACAAGTTCAAGCCATATAGGTATATCCATCAGAAATACCGCCAATCTGGTTAATGAATTGGAAGAATCTCTGGCATTTAGAAATTTCCTCATACAATGAAAAATAGATATAATTAGAATTATATGTGTGCAGAAGATATGTTAAATGCAATAAAAACAATATTTGGGTAAAGTTTTGTTATAAAACGACGGTTCGAAAGCGAAGTGCAATACAATACTTATATAGCATAATATGAAAATAGCGAGAGGTCTTGTGCTGGCCACAACAGATTTTTTATATCTGCAATAAAAGTGTGAAAAAAGTTCCATAAAGTTTCATTATTTCACTAGTTTACATTAAAAAAGTGCACTTTTTTACACTTTTATTATGTTAAAAAGACATACCTACTTCATCATTTTAATAGAAAAAGTGTATTTTTTTAACAGACGTAGAAAAACAAATTGAATATTTAAAGAAAGGACCTAAATATAATTGGACAAGTCCATGTAAGCCAAATTATTGTGCGCACGCACAATTTTTGTTTTCTTTAAATTTTCAACGATAGTCAATCGCAGTGTAACTTTGTTAATGTTCAGTTGCTCTGGAACTATCTGAATCGTACCACGTAGATCAAAAGCCATCAGTTGTCCAACAGCTTTGATATTTTCGACATTTCTGCTGGATGCGGGGCGTTCATTCTTTGGGTCATCTTTGTTTACATCTCGCTCATTGTGAAATCACTTTTGCCATCCAGAAACGTTGGAATGAGTAAATAAAGTCTTCCCAAATGCATTTTGGGTCATAGAAAACGATTGAGTTGGTTCTTTGCACAAATTGATACAAACTTTGCGTACCGCTGTTCGACGAATGCAGGCAGGTCTAAGAGTTAATGTAAACCGCATTGAATCAGATATTCTAAGTCTTTGTTTGGCTAGGTGCGATCACTGCATTTCGTAATCTACCAAGGTAGCGAGAGAAAAGGAAAAGTCTACAAAATAAGTCCGGTCTTTGAAGTAATAACAACGGAACACGGTTGTGCTGCAATTTCATCGAGGTATGACAAAACATTACCATGCTTGTCTTCTGGTTCAAGTAAATAATTTTGAGCAAATTTTGTAAGAAATTATTGTAATATTAGTTTCGTACAATAAAATTTTAAAATTGATTATTTTTTTATTGTTATAACAAACTATTTGCACCGCGCCAGTTCTGCATAGCAGGTAGGCCATAAGTTATTTACAACTGTATTCGAAAAGTAACAGCAAATTTACAGTATTCTAGGGAAAAACATACACCATTATACGTCAGAAATTAATATGCAGTCGAAACAATGGATTTCTCTTGAGGAAAGAGCTCCTAAGAAGGCAAAAACCGTTTTTTCGGTCAATAGGGTCATGGCTGCAGTATTTTGGGATCGCAAAGGTGTGATCTTTATTGATTGTTTACAAAAAGGAAAAACGATAGCTGGCCAATATTATGCTGATTTGTTGACACGTTTTGATGCCGAACTAAAGAGAAAACGACCTCATTTGTTGAAGAAAAAGGGTTGTTCATTACGATAATGCGCCTTCTCATTTGGCCGCTGTTGCTACAACAAAATTATTCGAATTACGCTACGAAGTGCTACTTCATCCGCCATTTTCACCAAATCTGGATCTCAGTGATTTCTTCTTATTTCCAAATTTAAAAAGATGGTTCGGTGGAAAGAGATTTCACACCAATGAAGAGGGGATATCCGAGAAAAATGCATATTTTGAAGAGTTGACGAAAGATTACTTTTTGGATGCTTTGAAAAAATTGGAAACTCGATAGGCTAAGTGTGTACAATTGAAAAAGGATAATGTCGAAAATGAAATACTTGTAAAAGTAAAATAACTTATTTTTATTGAAAAGTCACTCTTCCGTCAAACCACCCTCGTATATATATTTAATCAATCGAAATTGATGATTGCAGGGGAGCGAATTATAAACGTTAACCACATACTATTTATAACCAGAGTCATTACTGCAAGCGACATGAAATCAAAATACATTTAGCGAGTTAATTGTATCGAAAAATACATAAATAAAAAATTCCATACCGCTGGAATTTATTTTGATCTAGCTAAAGCCTTTGATACCATCAATCACGGTATATTGCTTGATAAGCTGTCCGATTATGGTATTCGTGGTAATGCTTGGAACTGGTTAAAATCTTACTTGCAAGATAGGTCTCAAGTTGTCTGTGTTAATTTTGACGGGAAAAAGCATTTTTCTAATTTTCAAACTTCATTAACAGGTGTCCCACAAGGAAGTGTTCTTGGCCCCCTACTCTTCCTCTTATATATTAATGACCTTCCAAATATGTTTAAAAATGTTGATATTTGTTTATTTGCTTATGATACATCCCTTATCGTCTCTGCTTTGAGCGTACCAGAACTTAATAATAAAATACAAGAATGTGTCAATATTATGAATTTTTGGTGCAAAGATAATGCTGTAGTCCTAAATGCTGACAAAACTCAGTTAGTACAGTTTATGTTAAGGAGTAATACTTTTAATATTTCAGCCCAATTTGATAATATCACAATCACTCCAATAGTCTCAACTAAAACCTTAGAGATTCATGTAGACTATAATTTTCAATGGGTTCATCACACCCAGTATCTCATAAAAAGACTTAACTCGTCATGTCACGTTATAAGACGCTTGCGAAATTATGTCAATATAGACTTACTTAAACTGTACTATTCCGCACATGTCTTTAGTATTTTATCTTACTGCATAATTTGCTGGGGTAACTCCACACATTCTATCAATGTTTTTAAGGTGCAGAAAAGTATTGCAAGAGCCATGGCTGGATGTACTCCTAATACATCGTGCAGAGATATCTTCCCACATCTTGGATTACTTACCCTTCCTTGCATATATATTTACGAGTGTGCTATTTTCATAAAAAAAATCCTTCGTCTTTCCTTACAGTCAAACAGGCTACTGGATTGTACAATACAATTTATACATTCCAAAATTTAGAACAAGGAACTTTCATGACAATATTTCTTATATGCCAATTAAAATTTACAATAATTTGCCACAGGATCTGAAAGCTATTACTAGCATAGTTTCTTTCAAATTAAAACTAAAAAATTTTTTGATCGAAAAGTGTTTTTATTCTATTGACGAGTTTTTCAACAATTAAATATCTTCATGCCACATTTATTTTATATTTAACTTTTTTATGTTCAAATTTATTTGCTATATGTTTTTATTATGTCAATATTTTCTCTATTAATTACTTGCTATTTATTTACTGTCTTGTGTACCTTTATATTTTATATGTATTTATCCTATTTTATTGACAAGCCAATTGTATTACTGTGAATCTTATGGCAAATAAATATTATATTATATATTATTATTATAAATAATTAGAACGAACACAACATGAAGTTTTTATTCTAAGACAAAATCTGAACATTGAATTTGTATTTCGTTATTTGTTTTGCACTAGGAATTGCATATCTCATGCTTTTCGTCAATTCATATCCATTTCAACATCTACACTTGTCATTATTTTAACTTTATTTTAGCCATGTTTCGGTATATTATAAAACCCAATGATTGTGTCTCGACCAGATCTTGAGTTGCATCCGAAAACACAACAATTAGTACGACTTTTTCCCAATTCTATCCACATCAAATGATTAAACCACATGTAACTCAAGTAAACAGTCACAATACAGTACTAAACCGGAAAGATCATATTTTTCCCAACAGATGGCATATCGCAGGGCAAAATGTATTTTTTAAAACCAGCGATTGTAACCGCGTGTTTGTAACCAAAACCGCAAGTTTGGCGCCGGACTAAGACTGATAATTAGGTAAACATAAGCTATAAAAATAATTATTCCTTTAATTTTTACAATTTTTTAATTTCAAATAAAATTTAATAATTATACACCTCTGCTTGGCACTGAAATGCCTCGGCAAATAAATACCACATTCATCATAAAAAGTAGAACTTCACTGCCTTAATACATAAATAACTATTTTATATTTATAACTGTAATGTTGTAGTTAGGCAGATACAGTAATTTTGACGTTATATGATGTAACGGCGACGATGGGCGCTGTCCCTATTCGGTCGCCATTTTGTACTGACGTCCCTGTTCGTTCTCCATGCTGTCAAAGGGTTTGCTCGGGCGCCAATCAATCGGAAACACAGCACAAGGAGAGATGGTCGATCCTGTAAAGGACGCTCTCATAGCGTCGCTGAAAAGGATGGCTGGAACCCCAAAAAGTGCTCAGGTAGCTTAGTGGAGACAGAGTTCGGCTTTTGACAATGAAATCAATTGTAATCATTTTTAATATTTTATTAAAATATATTAAAACGAGAAAGTAATAAATATAACAAAGCAAAGTAACAATGAACCGGCGATACTTGCAGGATATTTTCTCTACTATGCACGATCAACAATGAACGAGCAACAATGGCACACACAGAGCTGTAAAGTAATGAATAATTTTGGTAATTAATTACCTCATCATTACCATTACTCAGTATTTAAAATTTTTAATTACCATTACCATTACACGGTAATTGTAATTAAAAAATCAAATACAATTACCAAGTAATGATAATGGTACTTGAATTACCATAAGTTAAACGCAAGAAATGCAATGTGTTAACTATAAGAAATTTATATTTTTCAGTGACATTTGTAAGTAGAATGTCGAAGTTTGATGTAGGATAAATTATTGTAGGTACCTACGTAGTACAAATAAGAAGAAAAGACCTAACCTAATCTAACCTACCTGCAAATAATAACAAAAATATTGTCTTCGCAAAAAATAATACAATCACACAGTGTCACTCGTAATCGAAAGAAACTCGTAAAATAGAATAAAAATATTAGTGGCAAGCGTTTATATATGTAGTCAGTAAGTAATGCTGTAAACAATTAAATGTAATTAATTATCAGTTTTAACTACAATTCAACTTCTTTCGCATAATTCTAGGTATTTTAAATACCATTACCATTACTTGGTAATTGTAATTGAATTTTTAATTACAATTACCGAGTAATGGTATTGGTAATGAATTTTTTTAAGTACCGAGTAATGGTAATGGTAATGTAATGGTACTTGAAAATTTCCAGCTCTGGGCACACACCAAGGTTGCGGGAACACGCTATGAACGAGTAACAATGGCACACACCAAAGTTACGGGAACAGGGTACGGTTACAGTGTTGTCACTTTGACAACACTCATTAACAATCGCGATTTCAATCTAAGACAGTGTTGGCACACACCAACACTCATTGACAATCGCGATTACGGCAAACAGTGGCCAACACCACTGCACAGAAACAACCGGCTTCATCGGTACGGTTCACCTTCTGCCCTCTCTCACGAGCTGCCGGCACACACCAACAGCACTGAGTCAGAGGCAGCCAAAGTCATCGCCAACCCGCTCACCCGGCCCTCACCAGGTTCTCAGAAGACGGCACACACCGTCTAAGGCTCGTTGGAGAGCTAACGCTCCCTTGAGAAAGCACACACTTTCTCCTTGAAACTAATGCTCGAGCTCGTATTTGTACCCCGAAAAACCGTTAAAAATATCAAAAAAAGTTCAAATACGTTTTTAGTCATCCTGCAAAATTCTCGCTAAGTTTGAAAAAAAATATAAAAAATACAGTTTCATGTAGGATAGAAC
Organism: Ophonus ardosiacus; assembly: GCA_943142095.1. Lineage (NCBI taxonomy): Eukaryota > Metazoa > Arthropoda > Insecta > Coleoptera > Carabidae > Ophonus > Ophonus ardosiacus. The sequence continues at coordinate 9,922,638 of OW964839.1, forward strand.
CGACGATATCTAGCGTGCTGGTCAAACGCACTAGCCACTCGATCACACAATAGCTGACAGATAAACATCAATTTTATAAACATTAGCAGCTATAACCAAAATACAACAATACATTTTACAACAAACGACATACAATATAACCACACAATTATATTGTATGCGTAAATCAAACCAATAAAAAATGAAAAAAATATTTTTACTTGTGGGATTTGAACTTTGATTTAAATAATAAAACTTTAGCAAAAAAACTGACATGCTAACCACAAGGCTACAACGTTAAACATAAAGAATAGTTCAAATCTAGTGACCATCGTCACAATAAAATCTCTTTAATATTCTAAGATTAATCCCGTTATTTTATTGATACACCTTGTATTTTGAAGGGTATTAGGGTTTCAGACGTCCAAAAAATAATTGTATTTATCTTCGCTAAAGATCCGATATTTTTTGAACATACCTCGTATGTGGCTCGTTCAAGAATAAACGAAGAAAAAAACTATAGTTTTATTCTATTTTATTTACGTACATATATTACAATTATTACAGGAAAAATATGAAACAATAAATGTAAAAACTATTATCAATATTTTGTACTATATTTATTACAAATACAACAATAACCATTATTACCAAAATTGTTAAATTTAACTTTGTGAATTAAATTTATTTACGTTTCCTTCTATACTGACTTCTTAATTACATATCTCATTATGAAGTAGTCTTTCCGGTGTCTGAATGTGTCTTCATATGAAGTTTCACACTGTGCTTTTCAGTAAATTTTCTCTTACATATTGGGCACTCATGAGTCCTTATCCCTAGATGAAACCTTACATGACGCATCAGAACATAATACCGCGGGAACTCTTTGTTGCAAAATTGACATATATGTTTTGTTTCATTTAAATGAACTTTCAAATGGCGAAATAGAGAACATTTATTTGATAATTGTTTATTACATTCGCTGCATTTCAGTTCGTCTATTTCTGGATGGATCTTCATGTGTTGCATCCATTGTTTATTAGAAGGCAATTGTTTGTTGCAGTAAAAACATTTAAGCTCAGTTTCTTTAGGGATTATTGAAAGGTTTTCTAATATTGCGTCTTTTTCTTGATCTGTTAGTACTTGTTCCATAAGTTGATTAAATTTTCTACTTTTGGGGCTGACTTGATCTGAGATTAATTTAATTTTCATAGCTATTTCATTTTCCAGTAATGCATTTGGTTTTAAAGAATTTTTATTCTCTTTGTTTTGTTTTGTTTTATTTAATTCTATTCCTTTTTTGCTTGTTTCACTTTCCTGACTTTTAAAATGTTTTGAACTATCCGTTAAGTGAGACAGATTACTTTCTGCACGTCTTTTTTTAGTGGTATTATTGGATTCTGCAGCACTAACCTAAAATATATATTGTATAAGTTACTCTCTATAATCTCATTCATTATTCATATTATACAAAGTGGATACAATCCTACACTTATATACAAACTCGCTAAACTTGGAATACATGGAACGTTGTTAAGATGGATTGAGTCATATATATCTCATAGGTCCCAACTCGTTTACTGCAATGGATATAAGTCTCGATCAATAATAGTAACATCTGGAGTTCCTCAAGGTTCGCACCTTGGTCCTATTTTGTTCAACCTATTTATAAATGATGTAACTACTTGTTTTAAAAATTCAAATTTTCTAATGTACGCAAATTTTCAAAACTATAACCAGTGTAAACGATTCGGTCGACCTACAACGGGATTTAGATAAATTCTATTTTTATTGCAAAAATAACTATCTGTCTCTTAACATTGATAAGTGTCATTTTGTTAATTATACTAGAAATCATGATGTTTTATATTTCCCCTATAATTTTATTCAAAGTGCAATAAAAAAAGAATATATTGTCAAAGATTTAGGAATTATGTTTGATCCTAAATTATTACGTAACTTCCACATTGATTTCATGGTTAAAAAATCTTACCGAATGCTTGGTTTTGTTTTATGTACTTGTAAAGGTTTTACTGATACATTCTCTATTATATGTTTATATAATGCTTTTGTACGTTCTAAACTAGAATATGCATTAGTGATTTGGAACCCGATGTATAAAAAGAATATACTTCTAATAGAGAATATTCAGAAAAGATTTTTAAAAGTATTATGTGCTAAATTTAAAGTTGATATTAAGAACTATGAGGCTAGACTTCAACATTTTAATATAAATATCCTTGAAAACAGGAGAATAATGTCAGACATGATATTTCTATATAAAATTTTTAATAATAACTTGAACTGCAGTTCATTTTTACAATATTTTAATTTTCATATCCCTCAGAAAACGACTCGATCTAGCTCACTATTTCACTTACATAAAGTTGCTACTAACACCCATACAAATTCACCCATTAATAGACTAATGTCAACATACAATGAAAATTTCAGTCACATAGACATTTTTCATACAAATTTCATGGCATTTAAAAGGGAAATTTTGAAGTTTTGCTCCGTTAATAATTAGTTTATCATGTATGTCAGTGTTTTAACACTTGTTTGTTTGTATTCACAGTTTTTTTCTCAATTATTCATTGTTTGTTTTTTATTATATTTTGTTGTGCTACTTTTTGCATTGTACCATTCTTAATATAAATTTATTATTAGGTGGGAACCTATAACTGGTTGGATAAAACTGTTGGTTCTCCAATTGTGCATAAAAAAATTATATATAAATAAATAAATAAATATTGTGACCAACATCTTGAGAAGTATTAATGAGGAAGCGGAGTCGGTTAATTTAGACAAAAGTTGTGCCCTTTAAAATTAACATAGAGCTAACAGTCTATACATTCGAAATAAATAGCGAATGAGTGAAAAGATAATGTCACCCACTGGGATCTGAACCGGAGTACCGCGCGACCACCTGAATTTTTCGCACTTTCACAATTTATTTCGAATGTATACAGTGTGTCCCATTTATTATTGTCTTATGTATGTATCCATGTTTTACAATCTAAAAATTTTCACGTAAGATACACATGTTTGTATTTTTAAAAAATATTTTTTTCAAAATCTGTAATATTATTGTAGCTCCTGAAGAAGACACATGAGGTGTCGAAACCGGTAGAGGCGGAAAATATATTTTCTTTATATTTGAATAAACAATGTTCCACAATTTACCCAAGGTTTAGATAGCTGTGTATCTGCTGCTGTCATCAAGTATTCTACTAACTAATTCCTTAAACTACGAGCTTTAAGCCGGTTTTACATTGGTATAGTAATTGGGTTAGTTACTTGTACCAGTAACTTGCAAGACAATTACTAACCTAGTGTAAACCCTATAAGACAGTACTTGTACCAGTACTTGCACAAGTAATCAGGACAGGCAAGTGGATAGCCTCCCAGGCTATCTGCTTACCACTTGCAAAGCCACTGTTCTTCCCCCACCAGCGTATTTGACTCCAGCCTACTAGCTTGTATGTCTACTATGCCAATGTAAACATTTGCTCGCTAGTGTATTTGTAAGCTAGTGCCAGTAAATTTCTGTTGTCTATTTAAATTTCTAAGAAATATTTTGTTGAGGCTGATGCCTTATTTAGAAACACTAACTAAAACTGTTTTGTTTTAAATAAATGTATGTAATAATTAAATTCAATATTATTGTTGATTGATTTCAAGCCATAATAGATAATAAAATAATTACATTCATAAATAATAGAGTTTTTGTACGGTAAACAGAAAAACTAAAAATAACACATTATTTTAACTTTTAATTCTAGAATTAAAAAGTCACTAAATGTTAAATTTGACTTATAAAATATATTATTTTCAAATATTTTCCTCGCTTACAAATGATACTAAGCTGCCACTAAATCATCAAAATTATTCCAATTTTCAGGTTATACAAAATATAGTGTATTTTGTTCGTTGTTCTAAGGGTTGCAAGACTTGAATTCGTCTAATTTTTGCAAATTCCCTTCTCACAAGATAAAATTTCACTTTTAATTTTTATGTTATATTATAATGTAGGTCCGTAGGGCCTTTTTATCAGATTTTTGGGCCCTAGGCCAAATTTTTTTTCGGGCCCCCTCCCTCTTTATAGTAAAATACAAGTACGTACAAATATTTGTATAATTATAACGTAAGTTTATTTATTAAAGAAAAATAAAATTGCCTGCTGAGAGAAAAGCTGATCAATTATACAGTACTGCATGCTCGATTCTAGTTTGAGGTGAAATTTTAGCGTAATATTTTGTTACTCCTTTCTAGGGACGGTTGGCGATTTTGCCGGTTCTCGGGAATATGTTATTAGCGTAGCGGGGCTCCAAATATTTATAAAAAGATACTTTTTCATCAAATTTTCTTAGATATTTGAATGTGCGGGGCCCATGTGAGCGCGGGGCCTAAGATTGAAAATCGATGTCTGTTCTGAGGTTTCCAATAAATTAATCATTATCCACTAAAAGTCTAGGAAATAATGTATGCATGTTTTATACATTATAATGGTCATGTCATGTTGGGAAGAAAGTAGATTCTTTATATCTTGGTATAAGAAATCAAAATTGAAAAATAAATTAATAAATTTTAAAAAAATCACAGCAATCGGGCCCCGCGGGCCCCTTGTCAAAGCGGGCCCTAGGCCGTAGCCTCGTGGGCCTAGGCGGTAATAAGGCCCTGTAGGTCCGTTGACATTAACAATAATAATCTGATTGGGTGTTGCCAAGCAATAACGTTAAAATTTAGGTTAACGTAGTTAGTGCAAAAACTCCCTGAAATGTATCCTACACAATAACTAAGTCAACAGTCTAAGTCTACACTTCACGCCATTAAAAGTAGTTAGAAAGTAACTCAAAGTAACTAAGTTACTTTTAAATAACTTAGTAAATAACTTAGTTCTTTCACCAAAGTAACTGGAACTTAAGTAACTTAGTTACTTTTTTTTGAGGTAACTGTAACTGTAACTAGTTACATTTTAAAAGTAACTTGCCCAGCTCTGGCTACTAGTACAAGTAACTAAGCTTATTTACTACACCAATGTAAACCTGGCTTAAAGCCGTTGAAATGAGGCTAGTTAAGTGTTGTTGGTAACTGAAGCATGTCTGAATCTCCCTGATTGATTCTCTCCTTGACAGTGGGCTGTGACTGTTCCTCTGTTGTTGATTCCGTCTTCAGTGTTGTGTTCTGTATGATGATTTTCTTCCACATTGGTTTTACTTCAACATACTTAGGCATGACTGAAGACATTCTCCTTGTTCACCATAATGTATGCTGCTTCTTTAAACTTCCGTTTGACAGTATAAATTTTTTTTGGCGATGATCTTGGCGTTGTTCCACAGAATTTGATGATGCGTGGTCTGCTATACCTGATTTGTATTTTCTCATCTTGTTGTATGCTGTTTGTGGTGTTGAAGCCTGATGTCTAATAGCCTCTTTATTTCCCTATATATAATTTTCTACATTCACAATCTACTTGGTATATTCCTCTCTCCGATCCTGATGTTGTTGTTGGTACCGTGGAGGGTAGGATCTTCTCTAGTGTTGCCGTTGTTTCAAATCTCGTATAGATTCCATTTTTTTTTTCTACTACAAACCATGTTTGAGCCATCAACCACACTTAACCACCCTGATTCCATCGGATATAAAGCTCGTAGTTTAAGGAATTAGTTAGTAAACGTTCTTCATTTTACGTAATAAAATAGTGTTATTTTAGATAGGGATATAAATTTTGCCTTTGATTGGTCAGAATTCAAACCTAGTTCACAAAAACGAAAAAAAATATCACCTGCAAGTTGTAAGTTATCAAATAAAATCTACAGAATTAAGTGATGCTTACCCATGTTTTATTGAAATTTTTAATATTTAGGTCTTGTGCATTTTTAGTTTGGTTAAATTGTCATGTAAAAACGGTCGGCTCTAAAGCGCATCTACTATTTTTCTACGTGAAATGAAGTGTGGTATAGTCTGTTCGCTCCTAGCTGAAACAAGTCGATAATTTATTACCCCAATAGTTATTACCACAAACCATGAACCACTTTTTTGAGCCTTTGTTCATCAAACGGCGGTCAGTTGTAAATGGAGTGTTGAACAAGGATTGTATTCAGTTCGTTTTGATTATGCGTTTGTAAATTTTTAAGAGAATTTTTTGAAATTATTTTGAAATGTATTTACAGCTAGGTATTATCATTGAATAGGTATAATTAAGAATTACCTGGAAAGACGTTTTCGGCTAATGACATTGTTTGCGGGTTTGGCCATCATCATAATTTCTAGGAATTATTTAATCTACTATTCATTTAAGTCACCCTTGATTGAATTTCGTTCCTTTATAATCCCGGTTTTCTTTCGTCTTAACTCAGTTTACATAACATTAGTTAGCAGCGGTTGTAAGTGAAATTTTAAATAATAATGACATTTTCCCTTACTTATGCAGATTTCGAATACGTCTCTGTTCCACACTACCTGAGGATTTTCTATTTGTCTGTGGTAATATCTATTGGGGTAATAAAATATCGGCTTGTTTCAGCTAGGAGCGAACAGACTTTACACCTAATGACAGTAGCAGATACACAGTTAGCGGTCGGAACGTTGTGTAAATTGTGTAATATAGTTTATTCAAATAAACAATGGGGTCCGAAGTTCTGTTTTATTTAGTAATGAAACATTGTCTTACAAATTCAAAGAAATATTGTATTTGCTCCTTCTGTGGAATTTTGTAAACTTGACGCTTTTTAAAAATAACCAATTTATGTAGTCCCGCTTGCATACATAGCGAGATAACACTATTTCAGGCCTTGACTACAAGAAAAAAAATGATTTATTTTATTACAATACCTTTTTATTTTGTGTATATTTATTTCCATTTGAACATATTTTAAAATGTCGTATCATAGAATAATGATAAACATATTTCCTGTGGCATATTTCACATTCGAATTTCTTCTCTTTTGTGTGCACAACCATATGTTTGTTCAAATCTCCTTTCCATCTAAACTCCTTTTCACATATTTGACATTTAAATTCTCTAACACCTGCATGTATAAGCAAATGCCTTTTTACTCCTTGTCTTGCTACGAACACTTTCCCGCATTCGTTACATTTGTGTTGATTTTGTTGTGCCACATTTTGTAATTTTTGTTCAATATTTATTACGCTATTACTCAAAATTTCATTTCCTTTTTGATTAATAACTGAGTCACTTTGACTATACTGTCTAAGTTTTTTAGAATTGTGATCAATTTCTGGGGGAATTAGTTTTCCTCTATTTTCTGATTCTTGTTCAATATTAATTTTTTTCTTAACCTCATTTTCTTTTTGAACTGATATAACTGGTTCACTTTGACTATACTGGTGGAGTTTTCTAGAAGTATGAGCAGTTTCTTGAGAAATATCAGAATTCGAATTGTCAATATTATGTTCATAATTTTCAAGAAAAGGTTGAGAACTTTTAATTTCTATTTCACTGTGTAAATTGTAGTTCAATGCTGAAAAATTAATAGTTATTAAATACTTATAAGACGGATTTATTAACTTTTTAATGAGAATAACAGAATATTAAGCAGCTGTGAAAATATCGGGCTAAACATTTTTTAAATTTATACATGCCTATTCATAATGAAATAAAATTACACCATACGTATATTGGGGAAGTCATTTTAAGTAAAAATGTTATATGAAGTAATGTCCGGAAACATTTTATTAGAGTTACAACCAGCGAGCTATAAGTAAATATAGAGTGGCGGATGAGCGCTGCTGGCCGTACACACTTAGACGCCATGTCTACTATAACCTGCCAGGCAGGTTGCAGCCTACCAGTAATATTTCTGAATTATTTTTAACGAAATAATTTACCTTTTATGTTAGAAATATAGATATAAATAATGCAATTTGTGGCGAAAAGTTTTATTCTGACATATATCATATTTCGAAATAAATAAATAAATTAATACATATTTAGTTTCACAGATATATAATATGGATGATGTGAAACTATTGATAAATTAATATAATTTAAGAATTTTTACTGTGAATCCTTATTTTGTTATAATATTTTACGATAATAAATAACAATTAATATGAAAAATGTAACTGCACTAATACAATATATTGAAAACGTAGCAAGGTAGGTAGATAGTTACATAAAAACGAAAATAGTGAAAATTAAATTATATATTTTATTATGACAATAATAACGTATATAAAAAATATAACATATAAAATACAATAACAAAAACATATTCTTTAAATAAAATAAACAAAATTGTGAAATTAATCACTACATATATGAAATAGAAAATAATGTTTTTATTGACCTTTAAATATGATTGTTTTGGTCAAAAATTGTCGAATATTAGTTCCTTGAATATCTGTAGAAACAGTCCTACTATTTACACAAAAAATTGATTACCTATAATAATTGTTCTTGTATTTATTTTAATTACAACAGAAATTTTTGTTTCAATAAAGAAGAAGAAAAATAAATTGATTATATTCGTTGTTGGATTAAGGCGAGAAACTATTATCAGACTACAGGCGGTAAAATCGTAAATCCGTCGCTAATTAAAACTTTGAGTTAAAATTTTTGAATATAAAATTTACCTGTGAAACGACTTGCAACTATTTCTAATTTGTCTGTTTCCACACAGGAACAACACACTTTGCGGGCATTTTTCATAAATAGTGCAATAATTGCTGAGAAAAACAACGTATAGCGTCTGAGCTGAGCGCTCAGTTATAGTAATTTCCGCCGACCTAACCATTCAACTGTGTACGGGTAAAGTACGCGTTCAGTATGCGATGCGCCACTTTATATTTACTTATAGCTCGTTGGTTACAACCCTTTACAGGTGTACCTCATCAGACACATTTTTGTTAATAACTCTGGTAAAGTCCGCGCGCCCAGAAAAAAACATGGGCGGAGAGCAAAATTCGTCCGGGCGAGTCCAACTTGTGAAAGTAGGAATATGGCAGCTGTACGAGGTGTGTTCAAAAACTATCGCGAATTTTGAATTTTCGCGGGTTACGTATATTCGAATTTCGATCTTTTTGTGGCTTTATGTTGGTACTCATGTCTCTCACTTATGTCGACAAGCTCGGCCATTTTGAATGTTCACTTAATTGTTGACAGCTGCTTTGCTTGCACGTGTTTTGGATCGTCTTCGATTTTTACCTATTCAAAAAAATGGAACAAAGAACCTGTATCAAATTTTGTGTGAAAAACGAAATTAAGTGCGCGGATGCATTCCGAATGTTGACTGTGGCATACGGAGAAGCTACCTTGGACCAAAGCAACGTTTATCGGTGGTACAAAATGTTCTCAGAAGGCCGAGAAGATGTGAACGACGAAAAGCGTGCCGGACGCCCGAGCACTTCAACAACAGACGAAAAAATTAATGAAGTGGAGAAAATGATATTGGCCAATCGTCGAATCACCGTTAGAAAAGTTGCTGAGGACCTAAACATATCGATTGGCTCGTGCCATTCGATTTTTATCAATGATTTGGGCATGAGACGGGTCGCCGCGAAATTTGTACCAAAATTGCTCAATTGCGACCAAAAACAGCATCGCATGAACATTGCTAATGAGATGTTGGACTCTGTCCGCGACGACCCAAATTTGCTCCAGAGGGTCATAACTGGTGACGAATCGTGGGTTTATGGTTATGACGTGGAAACCAAAGTTCAATCATCTCAATGGAAGCTGCCGCACGAACCAAGACCGAAAAAAGCGCGCCAAGTTCGGTCGAATGTGAAAGTTTTGCTGACAGTTTTCTTCGATTGCAGGGGCGTGGTGCATCATGAGTTCTTGCCACAGGGTAGAACGGTCAATAAGGAATATTACCTGCAAGTTATGCGCAATTTGCGCGAAGCAATCCGCCAGAAACGCCCGGATTTGTGGAAGAACAAAAATTGGCTTTTGCACCACGATAACGCCCCTGCTCACACATCGTTGCTTGTGCGCGACTTTTTAGCCAAAAACAACACACTAATGATGCCGCAGCCACCGTATTCCCCAGATCTAGCCCCCTGTGACTTTTTCTTGTTCCCTAAACTGAAGAGGCCCATGAAAGGACGACGTTACGCTACGCTTGACGAGATAAAGACGGCATCGAAGGAGGAGCTGAACAAGATAAAAAAAAATGATTTTTTGAAGTGCTTTGAAGATTGGAAAAACCGTTGGCACAAGTGTATAATATCTCATGGGGATTACTTTGAAGGGGACAAAATAGATATTCATGAATAAATAAATAATTTTTGAAAAAACACAAAATTCGCGATATTTTTTGAACACACCTCGTATAGCGTACATGTAATTTTTGTAATTGTAATTTTGTTTTGTGCAATAAATGCTTTTAGTTTTATTGATTTCGATTTTTCTTGTTTATTATTGCGAGTGATATTGTACAGTTAACATTTGTAGTTTAGGTAGTACAACAACTACTGTAGTGGCAGCGCGCACTTTAGAATTCTATCATAGAAAACAGGCGAATGCGATTTTACTTTTACGAATCTTGGTAGCATGTACTTTAGAATTCTATATTCGCTTTTTGTGTTCGGAGTTTTCGGGTTTTATACTGTTAAAATAGAAAATATGATGACAGTTGCATATAACAAATATGTAAATTGAGTTTGAATTGAATTGTGATAAAATAATGTCGTTAGTTTAATACTTTCGCCTCGAGTCTTAAGCTTGCAGGCGAATATTTTGAGACACGCATACTATCAAATTTTCGGTTCGTGGTGAAAAGCGAAAACAAATGCCTCAATTGCTAGAATTCTAAAGTGCGTGCCAATCATTGTGCTGATATTATATTTTTCCTTTAAACCCGCGGACTCTTCTAGTTGCATAGAAACTTGGTATGAGAACAATAACCTATCCCATTTTATAACATTAAAGAATGAAAAATGGAGAGCATATTGCCAAACTCGATAACCTCGACACAAAGACAGGAAAATTGCAGTCAATCGAGAAAATTTGAAGAAAAGAACTAAAAATTAATGGCAAAAACAATTTTAAAAAAATAATAATTAAATTGTGTTTTCATAGGGAATTTGATGAATACTATTTTATTTTTGATAATAATAATAATAATACTAATAATAATAATTATTATTATAACTGATTGCAACAATGACATGTATTGATTACAAAAACAAAAACACTGATTATAAAAGAATAGTTTATTAATTATATTTTATTTTCTAAATCCATATTTTGCAGAACTACTTCAATATGTATGGTGTAATAATCCAGAAACAGTCACTACAAGTAATCCAAAACTTTAATAAAATTCGTGGTGAGTCCATTTATTTTATAATCACGGTTTTCGGCTTTTGGTTTTCTTATTATATATTATAGAAATTGAAGATAATACATTCATTTCGAATTTTGAAAATAAGAGTTGAAAATAAACTAATCAAACGAATATATGCCAAAGTTAGAAAGAACTCTTAAATAGACCATTTTATGAGTATCTTAACCTTTAAGTACTCGCGCTGGTGTATTTTGTACACCACTCGGACTAAAATAGTTGCAATTTTGATTTAAATAGTCTCACGCTACTGCGGAGCTACCTAACCTAATACTGAACTCTCTTTTATAAGCCTTTTCATTACCGTTGTGACAGCTGCACGGAAAACATAGTTATTTGATTTTAAATTAGTAGGTGTTCCTTGTGGTGTACAGAATACACCACGCGGGTAGTTATGTGACCATATTTTGAAACTTCTAACTTGATTACTTTGCATTAAATATCTTATTTTTTTGTTTATTTTTTATAAACAGCCAAATTCTGTATAACGTTTAACACATTGAACAACCTCAAAAATACAAGAGACTTTTTCTAAAGCAACTAGCGAACTCTCTGATAAAACCATACCTTTCAGAACGAGCTAAAGTAACAAACTTGCATAAGGGCAGTCATTGTTTTTTAAGTAAATTTAGAATAGAAGAAGAAGAGCAGGATCAGGAGTGACCACCAATAAAGGTGCTTCTGTTGAGGTAGACAGAAAAATCGTGTAACAACAATTTCATAAAATTCATGTAAAAGAATTTGTATGCAAGGAACATGCAAATACTTGCCCTGAATGTAATACTAACTATAATGACAATAATTAAGTAACAGAGAATAGTTATATCCGGAAAAGTATGCAAAATTATTTATTGTTAGTTTTTGTAAGCAATTTAATTATTTTTATCTTTACGCTTGCTTTCATTTTGTTTAATATTTTAACATAAAGTAGTCTGAATATTTTTTTTATCATATTTTGTACTTAAATAATTACAAATTATTTTGAGAATATATTAAACAAAATATTGTTTTATTTCATTGCTCTATAACCACATTTTGTTACTGGTGTATAAAATACACTACGCGAGTACTTGTGTTACAAAAATGGGCGCGAGTAGTTAAATGTTATAGTTGTAACATAGCTCTAAAGCGAAAGTGATCCTTTTTATAGATATTATTAATTGATAACATAGCTGGGTATTACAATACAAGGGTAATAAATTTTGAGGACATTTAACTCTGACCAAAATGAGTAAAAACGACTTAATCAATAAGGGTCCAATCTTCAATAGTTTCTAGTTTCGAGATATAAGGCAATGAAAAATGAGTTCTTATGGGGTTTGCCTTGCTATCTCGAAAGCTATAAATTAAATGAAACTTTTTGTTTACCTTTCAGAGGTCATCTTAAATATACTTTTGTTTCTCAAAAAAATAATTGTACCGAGAATAGCTGTGGAGATTTTGGCCAATAGAACAAAAGAGAGCGCCAGTGGTAATAAGGAATAAACGATACACATTTTAAAATATTTAATATAAGTATTTTAGTTCGTACCTACGTTATTATCCACATTACTGTTGACATTATGTAAAATATTCGGCAATTCTATTTGCATATTGCCAAATTTATCATTTTGGGTACCATTGTTGCACTCTACTAAAGTTTTGTAACTCTTCCATCGATAATAATTATCAATACATGTCTTTTTAAATACGCCAAAATTTTTAAGAGTATTTAGACATGTTGTACATACGTAGCTATCATTTTCTACTGCTAAAATATTCTTCAAAAAAACAAATAAATTTTGAATTATCTTTTGATTTCGTTACTTACAAGTTCAGGTATAGCAAATAAAATTTGTTTATATATTTTATTTTCCGATATCTTCGTTAGTTGACTTGTATTTAAACACAACACACATATTTTAGATAAGAAATACATTTTCACAATTTATGAGCACAAACAAAATTTTGACACGCGTAGCTACCTATGATCATTTGAGTCAAAATTTTCAACAACTATAGAAGACGCACGATAAGAAAGAAAAACAAAACTGGTAATAGAGCAGTCGTATTCTTAGCCAGAAGGTTCATCGCAAGAAAATTCATCATAAAAAAAAATGTCAAGCATATTTGGTTACAGAAATGTAAAATAGAAATAGTTTGGCCATTAATAGTTATTTAACTCTCAAGTGGGTTAATGAAGGTGATTAATGATTGAAGCATTGTTGATATCATTAATGGCTAAAATAAATTTTGACAATGAGCCTGTTTCACATTTTTCAAAAACTATTTTAAATGAAAGTTTATGCAATGATTTTTTTAGTAATAATTTTTATTTTAATAATTTGTTGTTATTTGTGGAAATAATTAAATAAAAAGATTGGCATCCTGAAAAACTACCCCCCACTCCTGTAATGTAGAAGTACATACATTACATCATTAATAGCCAATAGGAAAATAGTTTTTCCATCACCTACGTTTATTCATATTATTTATACAAATAAACGTAGGCTATAGTTTGTCACATGTTAATAAAAAATCTTTTAATTTGACATTTGATGCTGACATTGCTCATCGTAAATGAATAATAAAGTAATAATGGCTAATTCAAATTACACTCAAGTAGAGATGCATTCGAGCCGGGCCGGGCCGGGCTTGGATCGATTCGGCCCGAAAAAAAAATTACCAGCGTGATTCGAAGATCGACTCGACAAAAAAATTAGCTAGCCCGGCTCGAAAATTGACTCGAAATCGGGCCGGGCTTCGGGCCGGGCCAATTGGGTGCATCCGGCATTCCTAATGTTGATTTTTATGTTAAGGCGAAATGTTTATCTTTTTTCGCGTCAAACTTATAAAAAACCTTTACATTCTTATAACTTTCAACATTAATTAACATAAGTAGTTAAAAAAGAGACCCTTCTAGTATAAGTTTATTATAAAAATTACAGACCTACGAGTATTTAACACATTGTTTTCCAAAGAATTTAAACAACTTTTTCACAAATCTTATATAAAAAAATATAATTTTAATTTATATAAGGATTATTTATCTAACTGTTTCTGCTCAAAAATAGGACAAGAAATCATTATGGTAGGAACAAAAATCACTTTTATTTAAGTATACGAGTAATAACAATAATAATAGCAACATTATAATTATATAATTATTATGCTTTAAATAATAACCTTGAATTTTTGAAGTAAAATAATACATTTTTATTTATTAATATGTGAAGTGTGTTGTTATTAAATCATTTTGATCCTTTTTAACTTCATCCATTTTCATTAAAATATTAAGGAAACTGTGCATTTGATTGAACTATAAGATTTTTCGGGCCGGCCCGAAAAATCCGACTCGCCTCGATTTTTGAAAATGATTAGCCCAATTCGGCCCGATAAAAAATATCTTCGACCCGGCTCGATGATCAACTCGAAATTGAGGCAGGCTTCGGGTCGGGCCGGGCCAAAGCTCGAAATTGAGTGCATCTCTACACTCAAGTTAAGTCGGACAATTTACCGAAGGTCGATAGCTGGATGGTGGCTGAATTTATATCAGAGAACGAATGTTTTACTGTTACCGAAATAAGGGGTTAAAGTGACCCCTGTGGTGCACTTTCCACGCCTGCAATAAGTGCCAGTAAAATGTCGCCTGGTAAATGCTCGCATGGTACAAATATATCATCATTACCGATATCGATGATAAAGCAGATTGGCACATTCAGAAATGGGTAATATGCCGTGATGATATATTTATATTTATTTATTTAGTAACTAAGTAATTGCGTTCACCTTTAAAACATGAGCTTCAGGATTTATAAAATACATTATTTTATATACTTATCAATAACATATATAGAAAAAGTATGAATGTATTCCTGTAAGAAAATTTAATAATTTTTAATTCTTATAATAACATAAATCGCGAAAAAAATTACATTCAAAGGTACTTTTTGAAAAAAAAAAAACTATTTTGAGCTTCAAGGAAAGTGCTATTTCCAGTTACCTGATTTACACCAAAATTTAATGGTTTTCTGAATGATAGTATTGGCAAGAGCCAACAAAGTGTCTGACATCTGGTGGCAAAATCAAACATATAAGTAGTAACGAAAACGTTGTGCTGTCATATAGGGTTATATGTAAACAACAACAAAAAATGACCAACAAATCGAAGCGATATTGTTCCTGTACCGTAGTGCAATAATTATGCAAGTGCTGACATATCCGTTCATTATTTCCCAAAAATAAAAAAAATTAAAAATAAGTGGAAAATCACGTTAAAAATCGGAAGGACATATCATCGTTCATGAACGTTTGTTCACAACGTTTTTTACCTAAGCGATTTTATTCCATGTAAGTATTTATAAAAATTTATGCTTCAAAACATTATTAGATTGTTTTTATAGTCATTAAAAAAATATATTTAAAAAAAAAATGATATACCAAGCCAAAAATTACCGTAAAGAAAATTCGACAAAAGTCCTGTACAGAGAAGAAAAATAGAGAGACTTTACCTGTAAGTAGTAACTATTATTCTTTAATATTATATATTTATTCTAAATTGTTTATAGGAAAGACAGAGAAGAAGAAGAAACTATAAAAATACCAGGAATTGAGCGAGAGGAAGACGTGCAAAACAAAGAACTTGATGTGCATTTGTATTTAAGTTATTACGATTGAGTGAGGAGTCCCTTTAAAATTAGATATTTGAACACACAGTTCATTTATTATTATAGTATTCTGTTTATCTGTCTTATATCCGCACAAGATAATATGTCCAGCTAAAAGTTAACATGCAGATAACCTCAATTTTGAATCTTATTTTACCTTTATATACTACTTCTCCTTCGACCATAGGTCGCACTGCATCATTTAAATAAATGTATATATTTGACATTGTGATAAACATATTTGATTTCAATTAAAAATAGCAAAATATCCTCAAAACAAAGCATCAAAATACAACTAGCACAAAAGTAAAATATAATGTTTTCCCTATAAGTCGATCATTAGTGCTGCCATCTCTAGGATGTGGCTCTCCCGGATTGTGTTAGAACGTTGACAAAATCTATACACACACACATATACACACACACACACACACATACACATATACAGACATCATCTTGAAAATGTTAAAATCGGATTCTAAGGACTTTAAAACGTGGTCATTTACTAAAATCTCGATATGCGGTTTTTAGCAAAATCCCTTTACCTCCATTACCAAGGGTAGTGGGAGGTAAAAATGTTAATAATGATGAAAAACATTCAAAACTTGCCCACATGAAACGCCTCGGTTGAGATACTGAAATAAAAGAAAGTGTAAACATACATCTAAATTAGTAGTAGGTATCACAAAGATAAATAAATATTTACTTTACGGAATTAATTAAAAATAACGTACCGCCAACATACACTAATACAAATAACAATGCACATTGCTTTCGTTTGCTTAACTTTCATATGTACTACATAAAATTTTATTTTCTGTAGAAATGACCGCAAATTTACCCGGGAAAAGGAAATTGCTTATTTCGAATATATGAGATAACAGAAACGAAATTTAAATTATTTTTTTTAATATCCATTCTATTCCCACGAAAATGGAAACAAATTATTATTTACTTTCAGCAATTTCAACAAAATTATAAAGTTTTTCCATTAATATTAATTTTTCGAGTGCACGACTTATTTTTTTGACTACATCGATATTTTAAGTACTAATTGAATTAACTGATTATATAAGTTTAATTCAACAAGGAACAGGGTACTATACCATAGTCAAATTTTAACTATCTTAAACAAGAAGACGAATATCTATATAAATTAATGAGTATTAGTGAAAAAAATGGTTTAAATATTGATTAGGTCACAAACTACAAGTGATTGAAGTTGATTGCTAATTGAGTATGACGCGATAGGTACTAAGAATTTGACTGGTCGTCTGATTTTAAAAAGGAGATTCGCTCGTCTGCTGCGGTCACCTTTAAAACATTATGAAATGTCACGTTGATGTATAACCTAACAAAAAATTTAACAATTTTGTGTTTCATGAATTTATTTACTTATAATATCTAGTAATATTAACAATAATAATGCATTTAAAATTAAATCAATTTGTAATATTAATTAATTAATAATAATATTAATTAAATTAATATTGAAACTTCAAAACAGACAAACACTAGCGTCATCCGTCGTCATCCTTTGTTGTCATAATATTGTCAAACTCTTTCAATGTTCTCTAATTCATTAGGAAAAAATGCTTATTATTCATGTTATTTACACTTAACAATGATTTCTTCGTGAATATAACGTATAAGTTTTTATATAAAAATATTTCAGCTATGCAAACATGAAAAAAAATTGTTCCCTCTATAACTAACAGTTTTTCCATTGTTTGTTGATCACTGGTCAGTACCTGCTACGTCACGCACCAAATTCTTAAACTTTAAAAATTCACGTCTCACTTATTACGTAATTTTTTTAAGTCGCGTTGCAATAAAATTCTTATTTTATCCTATTATACTCGTAACTTAACCGAAAATATTTATTGCAATATAGACACACAAATACACCAAGACGAATTCACTTCACATAATTCTACTGAAAGTGAGGGTTTTAGGTAGTGGGGAACTAACTTCTTCGGAGGCCCGGGGCGGCCTCTAATGCCGGGCCCCTTATACAGGGCCGTAGCCAGAACTAAATATTAGACAAGGCTCATATTTTTTTAACCAGGGCTTACGTATATTAGTTTTTTTTTTCTAAATATCTAATAGTTAGGACCGCAGATATAGTAAATTTTTTAAAGCAAATTTTGGGATCCTTAGGAATTTTGTAATTTTTAAAAATTGTGAATAAATCAAAAACGTAATAGAAAAATGTAAAAACAGTTTTGCATGCAACTTTTAATGCTATACAATACTGTACAATTTTGCACTCAGCAGTTTTTGCCGCAGAATGAACAGACGAATAGAAAAACTAAAATCCCGTGTACACATGTAATCCGATGACGCATTTTGGCATTTAGTATTTAGGTTCTACTTCACATAAATACAACTTTTAATGGTGAACTAATGACTAGAGTTCGAAATATATGCAAATTGCCTATTAAGTGCATGCTTACATAATTTTAAGAAAATCAAATTTTGCGAAGTAAAATAAGTGCATATTTTGCAAAATTTTTGACATTTGGATAATTTTAAATTATTACTTCAAAGCAAAACAACAGCAATATAATTTATTTGACATATCATTTCAATGCAATATTAATAATTTAAGTTACGTTGGTTCAACCGGTCTCTAGATATTGTTACATTTATATTTAAAATTTTAAATAGATGAATTGAAATAAGTACTTAGTTTTAAGTAAAAAAAATGTATTATGTGCAATTATGTATTGGTAATAATTAAGCATAACGGCCTACATGCATATAAGAACATATATACGAGCATATTTTAGTATATTTTTAATGCATATATTTAATTTTTTTAGTGAAAATCTTGCGTACTCTACTATTGACATTTATGGGTTTATATGGGAACACTTGAGAACAACAAAAACAAAAGTGATTTATACAATTCGATTTAACTTTATGCTTCAGAGTAAATGTTAACATTAGGTATATTTCATAAAATAGAAACTATGAAACTATTCTTAGGCTGTGTCCGATGTTGCATTTTTATCACCCTAATATCTGAATCCTAAATTTATATGCCGTAAATCTAGTGATTATTTAGGATTTTAAGAATTAGATTTTAGGGTTACAAATATTCGTACATTAATCTTGATATACGTAATTATACTATGTTTTCTACATGTAAGCCTGATTATTTTTACCAGGGCTCAATATTATTTTACCAGGGCTTAGCCCTGGCCGCCCCCCTCTGGCTACGGCCCTGCCCTTATATTGGGACCTAGAGCTACTAACTCATCGCAGGGTCATTCCGGGAGATTATGTTGAAAAAAAAGCGCCGCAGGCGATTTTTTTTCATTCAAGGTCAAATGCCTTATAATTCAAGGTTACATTTTTTCAAGGGATGTGAAAAGCGGCATATTTTTCCCCTTTCATGTACAAAAATTGCCAGATCACAGAATACATTTCGATTTCGAGTGAGCGTACACAAAACGACGCGGTTAACTTCGTGCAAAATCGGACGTCGGAATGATCCGAGCCCAATTGGTTAATAGAAAATAAACGCGAAAATTTAAATTTGACCCAATGAATTAAATGGAACAGAAAGTTTTACAAAAAATATGTAGGCGAGGTACCAAAGCGTTGATTCCGGGAGACGGGAGTAATATTAAAATTGAAGTTTCATTCCGGGAATATATACATTAAAAACACTAGACCTTAGATAAGTTGCAAATTTATAAAATAAATCGTATTTGAATCATCAACTTCACTAGATTTAGTGATAAAATCACTAAATTCGCAATATTGCTACCACTCAAATCACTGATACGATTTGAGGATTCCCGAGCCGTAGTCACAGAATACATTTATACAGAAGCGACACTCCTTGCTGGCATCATTGTTGTTGTGATTTTACGTTTATGACCTTGAACTTTAAATTTGTTGGCAAATTTACGCGCGAAATTTAAATGGTAAAAGAAAATTTAGAACATAAAAGTACCAAAATTTCAATTTTATTAACGAATTAAAAGGAAATCAGGTAAAATAATCACATAATTATATTTTCATTAAACAAATACCTGAATTTTACAAATTTATTACAATGCAGAATTTTCTATATCTTTGATGTGGGAAGCAAACGTCAGACTCGATGAATATGACCCATATATCCTATACATTTTACATGATATGGTAGTCGTTTTACATAACTTACATTTCTGGATCTTTCGGAAACGAAAAAACTTACATTTCCCTTTCTCCATTTTTTAAATCTATTTATATAGTTTGCTTGAATTAGCCATAACCCTAAAATATATGGGCGTGACAAGCTGAGACAACAGCTGTTTCAGAATAAGTGAAATATAATATTTTTCCTTATGATAATGCTTTTTCTTATCGTTTGTTGAAAAAATAACATATTTGTTTTTATTAGAAATCAATTTGTGTTTCTCAATATACTTTTATTATTGATCCCTAACGGAAAATGTTCACGGCGAGATAATGAAAAGAACAAAGAATCGTAAGATACGAAGATATGCCGAAACAATCCGATATTATCCGATTAGCCCTTTAAATTTGTTGGCATATTCTTTCTCTCTCTAATTTTCGTTTCTCTCTTTGACTGTCGCTTCTGTATAGATGTTTATTCTGTGCCGTAGCTAAAGTGTTACCAGTGTTTTTAAGTTTTAATTTCCCACACAGGAACCTAAATGTTTCTTGATATTAAGAAAACCGACTCGAGTATTTATGAAGCTGATTATTTAGTGGAAAATCTTAGGACTGAACCTTTTTTGACCTGGAAACGGGGGCCCCTCTGTTTGGTAGGGCCCGGGGCGAACCGCCCCCGTGACCCCCCCCCCCCCTTAGTCCGCCACTGGTTTTACGCCCTCGAAACGTTCGAATGTAATAATTGTTAGTTCTATTAAACATATTTCGCAAAAAGGCCGTTAAAGTCTTTCTTACCAACTTTTAAGAACTGAAACAAAATCAAATTAATCAGATTTCCTTATTATAATTAGGCTTAGCAACATAGTGACCAGGTTCGTCAAGTATTTAACACTTGTCTGGTTTAACCTTTAAATAAGATATTTGTGTGAGATCCTCTGAGAGAAGTTATTCTTGTAAGGTGGTTTCACTTAGCTTGATTAAGACACAAAAGTTTTAAAAGTTGGCGGCGTCGCTGGCATTTAAACAAACCTGCGATGTCCATTAAAAGATAGTAGTTACTTCTCAACATAGAAAAAAGTAAAAGAATTCACACTATCAGCGATAATAACAACCATGTAATATGACATAACTCGAGAATAAACTCTGCATACATAAATGTTATGTGAACGCAGGGTTAAATGATATTATCGGAATAGTCTCCATATAATGAGGATATACAGTGTGTTAAAAATAAGTGTCACAAATTATGAGGGCTTAGTAGTGACCAAAATGAGTAAAAAAAATCTGTTGTGGCCAGCACAAGACCTTCCGTCAATTCAATGTATTTTGTACAAATCCCATAACAAAAATTCCTTTGAAAAGATTATATACATTCAATAAAATTATACATTAACATACGAGGTGTGTTCAAAAACTATCGCGAATTTTGAATTTTCGCGGGTTACGTATATTTGAATTTCGATCTTTTTGTGGCTTTATGTTGGTACTCATGTCTCTCACTTATGTCGACAAGCTCGGCCATTTTGAATGTTCACTTAATTGTTGACAGCTGCTTTGCTTGCACGTGTTTTGGATCGTCTTCGATTTTTACCTATTCAAAAAAATGGAACAAAGAACCTGTATCAAATTTTGTGTGAAAAACGAAATTAAGTGCGCGGATGCATTCCGAATGTTGACTGTGGCATACGGAGAAGCTACCTTGGACCAAAGCAACGTTTATCGGTGGTACAAAATGTTCTCAGAAGGCCGAGAAGATGTGAACGACGAAAAGCGTGCCGGACGCCCGAGCACTTCAACAACAGACGAAAAAATTAATGAAGTGGAGAAAATGATATTGGCCAATCGTCGAATCACCGTTAGAGAAGTTGCTGAGGACCTAAACATATCGATTGGCTCGTGCCATTCGATTTTTATCAATGATTTGGGCATGAGACGGGTCGCCGCGAAATTTGTACCAAAATTGCTCAATTGCGACCAAAAACAGCATCGCATGAACATTGCTAATGAGATGTTGGACTCTGTCCGCGACGACCCAAATTTGCTCCAGAGGGTCATAACTGGTGACGAATCGTGGGTTTATGGTTATGACGTGGAAACCAAAGTTCAATCATCTCAATGGAAGCTGCCGCACGAACCAAGACCGAAAAAAGCGCGCCAAGTTCGGTCGAATGTGAAAGTTTTGCTGACAGTTTTCTTCGATTGCAGGGGCGTGGTGCATCATGAGTTCTTGCCACAGGGTAGAACGGTCAATAAGGAATATTACCTGCAAGTTATGCGCAATTTGCGCGAAGCAATCCGCCAGAAACGCCCGGATTTGTGGAAGAACAAAAATTGGCTTTTGCACCACGATAACGCCCCTGCTCACACATCGTTGCTTGTGCGCGACTTTTTAGCCAAAAACAACACACTAATGATGCCGCAGCCACCGTATTCCCCAGATCTGGCCCCCTGTGACTTTTTCTTGTTCCCTAAACTGAAGAGGCCCATGAAAGGACGACGTTACGCTACGCTTGACGAGATAAAGACGGCATCGAAGGAGGAGCTGAACAAGATAAAAAAAAAATGATTTTTTGAAGTGCTTTGAAGATTGGAAAAACCGTTGGCACAAGTGTATAATATCTCATGGGGATTACTTTGAAGGGGACAAAATAGATATTCATGAATAAATAAATAATTTTTGAAAAAACACAAAATTCGCGATATTTTTTGAACACACCTCGTACACATGTAAATTGCACTTGACACTGTTTTCTTCTTCAGTTTTTCGCTATTTTATTAAGGGGTCGCTGTTTCTTACTCTTCTCTTCCACTCATTTCTGTCCGACGCATTTTCTTCACACAATTCTTCCTCTGTCAAGTTTTCTGCGATACAGTCCTTCCATCTTTTCTTTGGTCTTCCTCTGCATCTCATTTGTGAGGAACACTATGGCACTTTCTGACCCTATTTTTTCCATCTTTAGTTTTGCACTTGACACTGACATCTGTCAATTAGAATATTTTGAATATATCGGGTATTTCCCGAATAAATATCAAAGCTGACTGATCTTTGAAAGTTAATCTCTTTATAACTCTTTAACTCTATATCTGTTGAATATAAAGGCAAATGTATAATCAAATCGTATAGAGAAGAGCATTTTCTCTAATATTTATAACATAAAATGTCAAAAAATAATATGTAACTGCGTTTTTCTTTCAAGAAAAACTGTTAAAAACTTCAAATAAGAGTATTTCCTGTGGATCAGTGATAACGAAAATCTAATCAGCTCTTCATATGGATGTAAAGAAGAGGAATACGAAAGAATTATAATTTTTAGAATTGTAGTATTGAAGTTATCGTCGGAGAAAAATTTGTCATACACGGATACACACAGACACACACACGGACACACACATAGACACATATACAGACATCATCTTAAAAACAGTAAATTCGTATAGTAAAACGTGCTTATTCATTAAAAACTGACCACCGAATTTTTTGACCAAAGACAATACCTTCCTTGCCTAAAGGTGACGGAAGGTAAAAAGTTTAATCAACATGGCTTCGATCTTCAACTGTTTTTGAGAAACAGGCCGTTTTGTATTAGAATCGAAGAAAGACTGGCTAAGATACTGGTGGAATAAAATTTTGTCTATACTGGCAGACTAAAAAAACAATAACATTTTATATGAAACATTTTTTAATAGTTACGAAGTTATTTGAAAACTAAATATTGGCCAAGGTCGCCACAACTTTTGTCATAGTACAATTATTCATTTAAAAAAAAAAACACATCTAATGCCCGTATCACACTAGCGTGTTTTGAAGCGGTTGGCGGGTGCGGTTTTATATTTGAAACGTTTTTCTCAATTACCAATAGTTTAGAATTTATTTGAAAAACAAAAAATCAACAATAATCAGTTTTTCGTCATTATCTAGTGTCCTATGAAAATTTTTGGAAAAACAAAAGCACATCTGAGATGGCCTCATAAAGGCGCACAAAAAGTTCCATTTAACCGACATCGTACTTCTTATAGTTCTCGAGATCCCAATGGTGGCACTTCTAAATGGGACACATTGTATATGAGGGATTGAAACTTAGATTAGGTTAGGTTTAGGTAAGAGGCGTTTCAAAGGTTTATAGCTATCTTTTGGGTTTCGAAGAGACAGAGTGTACACCTCTATGATATTTTACTCTGTGGTTCTGTGATCATACACGGTACATAAAAACTTTGTTGTGATTACCAAAAATGAGTTCCCGCAGCAAATTTTTTTGTCAATATAGGACCAGCAAATATATTTGTTACAGTTACCTAGATAAATTTGCTGGTAAAAAATTGTAGTGGCAACAAATACAGTTTTGTTATATATAACAAAAGATATTTGTTATGCGAATAAATAAAATAAGTTACCATTAAGAAGTATAAATTTGTTATACGAACAAATAAATTAAGTTACTATTAAGAAAATAAATTTGTTATGCGAACAAATAAAATAAGTTACCATTAATAACTATGAATTTGTTTTGGAAACCAATAAATTTTGGTAGATATACAAATGCATTAATGAGGTTGTAAGGTAAAAATTAAATACATGCGTATTATAATAATTTTATTTATTTATAATTATAATCTATATACATGTAACAAATATTATATAAAAAAATAACATATGAAACAATAGTCCACTTAAATTATACAAATTTATGTAATCGATACATACCTTCAAAATTCACAATAAGACACTAATTGCCATTGTTTTAAAATATCTTTTACAAAATCATCAATTTTTATTGACGGGCACAAGAAACAAGCACTTTTAAAACACAATTTTCGACAGGCTAAAACTTAACAGCGCAAGCAAATGCGACACGACGTAGTATAGTATAACACGAACAGTGAATTATACTGTATACCAGGGAATACCCTGTCTACACAAAAGTTTTAGTTACCTGTACAAAGTATATGACGGGAAGAAGAATTTGTAATCTTTACAAAATATAATGTAACAGGATATAAAAAAATAAAATTTGTCCCAGTAACAGATTAAATATTTTTAATTGTTGCAAAATGATTTTGTAATCTGAACAAAGTAACAAAATGACTGCTTAGTACTACTAATAATAATTGCTACCATGACTAATATTTTACAGCAAATAATACTTTTTATATACAACAAAAATGGTTTAGTTTTGGAAACTTAAAATACAAAGTTTTTCGTATACACGGCAAAAACATATTGTTGAAATAACAAAAAAATACAGCTAACTAAATTTTGTCCGGAATATCAATGTCATTTTTTACCGTGTAGCAACCTTATTATTACACGAGCTTAATACAGTAACAACATATACCTATATTTGCTTTATAAAGCAAAATACGTGTAATATGCATAATCATACGAGTAATATACAATTTATCATGATTATAAATACATTTGAGAGAAGCTCCATTATAAAGTACACTTAGGAGTTAATTGGAAAATGGTGGAAAATTCATTCCATATTCATTTAATAAAAATCTATGGGTTTGAATTAGGAAAAGTAATATATGTGGTTGGCGCATTTGCTGATGATGTCCTGTGCTTTGCTCCCTCGAATCCGAACATGAGAGGAGTACGAGAGCTCGTAGCTTGGGTGTAATTTACGCGGGAAATGAATTTCCCGATGTCCAGAGTGTTTGCTGTGACCCCTTAATTAATTACGGATAGCGGCGGTTCGATAATTAGCACGCTTGCATAGAAAACAAGCGGCGAAACTTCAAACTTTGCATACCAACAAAGTTCGCTGTGTTGTGACCAACTTCTTTGTTGCATATTAATTATATCTATTCACTAAATATATGCGGATGATCAGAATACCAAAGCCAGTATTATCTATAAAACTGATTCAATAAGAAAAAAATCTTTTCTATTTTGCTGATAAAATGGGATGATTCACCATGCACATTTTTGTTTCTTATACAGGCTGGTTGATTTTTCATTGTCCAGCTTATATCTTCTGAAATATTAAAAATACAAAAAAAATTAAATACAAAAGTTGTTTAATACAACCTGATCTATACTTACTTACTTAATCCTTAAGCCTTTCTACCTTTCGGTGTAAGGCTATGGCGTGTCGGTGTCACTTTCGGTTTTTAGTTTCCAGTAGTTCCTCCATGTAGTTCTGTCTTTCATCTTTGCCTTGCAGTCTTGCCACGACGCACCTCTACTTTCTGCAGCCGCCCGTACTTCTTCCTCCCATGTTTTTATTGGTCTTCCTCTTTTCTTTTTACCCAGTAATTTCGCTTCGTACACACATTTTGTTAATCTTGCGCTGTCCATTCTTTGTATGTGTCCTCTCCATCTAAGTTGACCCTCTTCTATTGTTTCTTTTAGTGGTTTTGTGTTTAAATTTTGTCTATATACTTCGTTTCTAATTTTGTCCAGTTTACTCTTCCCCTCAATTTTTCTTAGATATTTCATCTCTATACTTCTTAGTTTACTTTGCTGCCTTTCATTGGTGGACCATGATTCGCATCCATATGTAATAACAGGGATTACTACTTTTTTTCTTTTGGCACTTCCTTTTTAGCCAAGAATTTTTGTTTTAAAGCATTAAAAAGTCTCCCTCCTTTGTTTATTCTTTCATTTATCTCCTGTTCAATATTGCCAGCTTCACTGATATTTACTCCTAGATATTTAAATGTCTTCACTTGTTCTATTTTTGTGTTTTCTATTTTTATGTTCTGGGGTTTTCCTTTTCCATTTATTGTCATTGTTTTCGTTTTGTCTTTATTTATTTTCATGTTCCACCTATTGAATTCTTCATTAAGAATGTTTAAATTGTGCTGTAAGTCATTTTTGTTTCTTATACAGGCTGGTTGATTTTTCATTGTCCAGCTTATATCTTCTGAAATATTAAAAATACAAAAAAATTTAAATACAAAAGTTGTTTAATACAACCTGATCTATAATTTAGCATAAACAATTTTTTTCCAAGGTCTACCAATTTTTTTGGAAAAATGTTTAACTTTAATTTTTTAAATGGAACACCTGTATATTTTGACAGAATAAGATTCTTAATAAATTTCTCTTTACAATGATATGTAACAAGTAAGAATTTACCTTTAAATTATGTCCTATAAAGCAAATAGAAATATGATAAAAGTAAGCTATGATATTCTATTGTTTATAACTGTAACTTTTGTCACACATTGTCAACATTGGCTACGTAGGGGTTTTCCTTTGAATAAAATTATGTCTAATAAAGCAAGTAATAGAATTACTAGCATTGATGATTTACAAAATTATTAATACTTTTGTTTATGACAGATGTTACTGGTATAAACAACAGAATATCACAGTCTACTTCTATCGTATTTCTATTTGCTATATTCACCGACCTTTAAACTAATAGACGCAGCATACGAGCAAAACGCTTGTCCCGCCATAACGGTGCAGACACAGTATCTCTATCCTTCAACAGTACGGAAGTTAAGAAAACGCGGCAATATAAAAATTTGATTTGTCCCTAACTTGTTATACTTAGTGTAATCGCTAAGAGTATATATTTAATTTTTTTGTGCATAATTACTTTCGTTATATATTTTTAATACAATATATTGTATACACATATTATATTATAGGGAACAAGTAAAAATTAATAAGAACTTACATATGAAATGGCACAGCTAAACGGCGTACGTACTGCTGACTGCACAAAATACACCGTTTTCCCATTATTTTGTCGCATATGCACCTCACAACAGATATTCGTATATGTTAACATAAATAATTGTAAATGTTCTCCAAAATAGTAAAATAATACACAAACAGTCACGAAACGTCAAATAGATTTTGACAACTATTTAGTGATAGAGAGCGATGTATAGAGGTTTACATATGACTGAAAAAGATGTACAATGAGTACGAACGCATGCGCAGTATACTTTAACTGAGAACTTCCGTATTGTTGAAGGACAGAATATATATTTCTATCCTTTTATGTTAGAGCATTATTCTAACAATAAAAGAATAGGAAACACTTGGTCCATTAGTTTAAAGGTCGACGGCTTTATTAGACATAATTTACAGGTAAACCCGTACTTGTTATACATCATTCTAAAGAGAAATTTATTTAGAATTTTATTCCGGAAAAATATACAGGATGTTCCATTTAAAAAATCAAAGTAAAATATTTTTCTGGAAAATTGGTAGGTCTTGGAAAAAAATTGTTTATTCTAAATTATAGACCAGGTTGTATCAAATAACTATTCTATATATCTTTTTCTTGTATCTTTAATATTTCAGAAGATATAAGCAGGACAATGAAACATCAACCATCCTGTATAGGTGTCCTAAAAACGTTTCCTGCATGGACCATTGGTGGCAGCATCGTCACAAGCTAGATGTGCTTTTGATCTAGTACTTCAACTGTAATTGGTATTGCTTCTCTAAGCATGCTGTAAAGTTTTACAATTATAACCCATTTGTGTTGAATTATTACACAAAGAACCAACGGATTAATTAATTGACGAGATTGGGCGGAATTTCTGAATGGTACATGATGAAATATATGTATAATAAGCACGTCTTTATTTGACCTGATACCAATTTTAGATGTTGACGGAGTCTTTTCGTCGTTATAACAATAGCATATTATAATTACTATTACACAGAAAAAAAACCTTCTACATTGTAGTTGAATTAACTAAACAAATCTTTGATTTTCGGACTACTAATATGTTTTCATTAAATTGTCTAAATTGATTTAGTTAAATTTTCTAAATTTATAGTAACAAATTATAGTAAAATTAAATACAAAATTAGATTAAATGACTCCATTTAGTATTGAACTAAACGTAAATAAAGAAATTAACTAAATGTGTATTTAAATTTTCTATTTACTTACCTAATTCATTAGATAAATCACCGAAAATTACAGGACAAAAGTTATGAAGCCAAAATATAGTAAAATTAAATAAAATAAGTAATTAAAATAACTATTTTCATATTTAAATTAACGATTTTTTTTACAAATTATTTATTATCTATTTCGGATTAGTTAAAATGCTAAATTAAGATTTGTAAATTATACTAAATTATTAGACATTGCCTAAAAAAATAATATCTATATTTGCCGTCAAATAATTATGGACTGGATATTTCTACACTGATGCCAAATTTTTTAAGTGTCTACCTGTACAAATATCTGTAATCTGTCAATGTCATTTTATATTCTGACATTTTCGTTAGTAGGTACTTCAGTGCGCTTTTGATTTCTAGTCCTATAAATTGCATTTTATTTAAACGTTTGAAAAGAAAATGAGTGAAACTCATGAATTAAATAGTCCTGGTTCTTATAAAAAAAACTTTTAGGAAAATATGGTTTAAATGGGCAGGCAAGAACAATTATTGCCAATGTACACATTTTTTTTTTTTCAAAAAATTGATGTTACATTCTGAAAAAAATTATAATTTATTAAATAACAAGAAAACTTTGGTTTTGACTGCAGAAGCATGTGTTGGCAGATCTACTGTTCCCCTAATAATTAATTATTCTTACCTTTTATTTAGATTTCACCGGTTGTCGTATTTTAACGCAAACGCGACCTTAGCTTGATATATGGAAACTTTGGTCAAAATATAAATATAAATTTTCAATAGAGATATTTTATATATTTTATATTACGTATTACTGTCTTATCTTACTTATTTGTTATAATATTTTCTTCATTTACGATGTATTAAAAATTTTAATTAGTTTTAAACAGGGCATCGAACCCGAACCTAAACCGAACCAAAACCGGAACCAAACCGTAACATTTTCGGGAACCCAAACCGAGAACCGAATCTCAGATATATTTTTAATTGAACCTGAGTCGAAACCGAATCGAGTATTAAAATTCAGGTTCGGGGTTCAATTCCGGTTCAGGTTAAAAGTAAATACAGCCGATAATCGACGTCTTAGGCGTCTGCGTTGCTGTCTGGGCTGACTTTTCGTGAAAATTGTGTTCGTTTCTTGTTGCGTTTTCCGTAAATTCCGGCTCTCATTTTACAATATTTCGAACCTGAACCGCGAACAAAACCGCAAATTTTATTAATGCTTGAACCAGAACCGCACCCGAACCCATCGTTCAAAAAACAAATTAACCTGAACCTAAACCGAACCCAGTTTTTAGCGGGTTCGATGCCCTGGTTTTAAATGTATTATATGACATTTGCGCAGTGGCGGCTGGTGATATCTTTGTATGGTAGGGTACAAAAATTTAAAAAAGTAAAAAGAGTATATTAAATTATTTAATCTTTAAGATACAGAAACCATCTTCGTAATTAAATGAGTACTAGACGATTACAATTCAACAATAACAGATTACCTCGGAAAATGCCGGACATATTCGGACATCTTCGTTTAAATTGGGCTGTGCCCGGAACAGGCTTAATGCAGTCATATGCAGCTTCGCGCGCTTCGCTGCTATTGGTCAAAATTCGAGTGAAAATAGTGGGAGACCGGGGCAGAAACATTTGTGCCCTAGCTTCTAGCAGCATATCGGTACGTGCACACGTCAGTATATAGGCCATCTAGCTATCGGCGGTGTAGTAAGAATTGCATAATAATGAAAGTAAATAAATAATAATTAATGTATTTTTAAAATGTATATGTACTCGCTTATTTCTTTTTTTCTTGTCTTTTTATTTGGTAGGGCTGCGCCCTTGTGCCCTATAGCACGAGCCGCCACTGCATTTGCGATCATTCCTGGTTATGTCAAGTTACAAGCCGCAACACCGCTGGGCTAGGGGCAGGGTGCGGAAAGAGATAAAAGTTGAACATCAGTCCATAATCATTTGACGGCGAGTATAACTATAATTAGACAAAATTTCAATTCTTTTTTTTCTGTGTACATGTCGACTTATCCAAGTACCAATTTTAGGTTTTCCGCATTCAAGGACTGTGTCAACTCAATGTGCGGCAGCTATCTATGATTTTAAATATTTAATTGCTGATAAAATAAGAAATATTAAATGTACTTCCAAAAAAAAGCCTTCATTTTTATATATTTATAATTCTCTATCTCTAAATCGGTAGAAGATATAATAAAATTGTTCAATGTTATTGGATACAGACACACACACACACACACACACACACACACACACACACACACACACTTCCATACACACATTATCGTAAAAATGTTAAAATCGTATTGTAGGACACCGTAAGTAGTAAAACATCAGGTGTGAGAAACCCCGAATGAAAGGCTGAGGTTCATGAGAGGTCTGAAACCTTCTTATGGCCGTAAGCTAAGCTCTGACAATGGATCTGGGACAGACCTAATACTTATCCTCCGTCCTGTCTATTTTATTAGATGATAATGCACGCCTGTGATAGATGTTGTGATTAGATTGACAATGTGTATTTATAATTCCCAGGGAAACGTGTCCTACAGGAGCTGTCCGACGCTGACGAGCTCTCGTGTGTGTGAAGAAGATGACGCCAATAACATGTCAAAAGGAATGTGACATGTATATTACTTTAATGCATGTATTATCGCACATATATTCCTGACAATAAATTGTTGTATAGTAATTAGCCCAACACTACATGCAATGAGCTTTAATAGTTCTAGCTATCAAGGAAAGAAAAATTATAGTACAGGGTGGGGCAGAAAAACCTATCCGATTTCAAAACGTTATAAAATTAAAACCACTCAACTTGTCAAAAAAAATTTTTATTAACATATCGCAAATTTTATGCCATTTTTAAATTTAAGTTTTGAAAAGCACATCACTCAAATGTCGTCCTTGGGAGCGGATACACTGATTTAGGCGCTCGCGGTAGCTTTCCATGACTTTCACCGTCATTTCCACAGGAATTTCTTCAATTGCCCGAGCAATTTCCCTTCGTAAAGCAAGAAGGGTCCTTGGTCGATGCTGGTAAACCTTCGATTTGAGGTAACCCCAAAGGAAGAAGTCACATGGAGTGAGATCCGGTGAGCGCGGCGGCCAGCCAAGATCACCTCTCAGGGAAATGAGGCGACCGGGAAACAGTTCCCTGAGAATGTCCATTGATTGTCGCGATGTGTGGGCGGTTGCCCCATCCTGTTGAAACCACACATTTTCCACGCCATTTTCTTCCATTTTGGGTCTAAGAAAATTTTCCAGCATGAAACAATAGCGCTCGCTGTTGACCGTTACGGTTTGCCCATTTTCTTCAAAAAAGTAAGGCCCCCAGACGCCTAGGCGGGAAAGAGCACACCACACAGTCACTTTTGGGCTATGGAGGGGTTCCTGATGGATTTCTCGAGGATTTTCGTCACTCCAATATCGAAAATTCTGCCTGTTAACGGCACCACAAAGGTGAAAATGGGCTTCGTCCGTGAAGAGCACAACATCGTCGTTTGGGAGTTCTCGGAGATCGCGACACAGGTTCGTACGGGTTTCAAAATCCCTTTCACTTAATTCCTGTGCAACAACCATTTTGTATGGATGCATTTTGAGGTCCCGGTGCAAAATGCGCCGAATACTGCGGTTGGAAATCGCCAAAGCGAGCGAATGTTTTCGCGCCGAACGACGCGGGGAACGTTCAATCGCGGCTCTCACATTGGCCACGTTTTCAGGTCCTGTTGCTGTCCTGGGACGTCCAGGCGACTTCTTTTTCAATGCTGAACTCGTCTGTCTAAAATTTGACACCCACACTTTAATCGTAGCGTGATGTGGAACAGGATCATGACGCCCGAGTCCGAAATGAATTCGAAAAGCACGTTGTGTAGCAATTATCGAACCGCCGCATTCGATAAACCGCTCAATAACAAAAGCACGATGTTCACCAGACCAAGGCATGTTGACTACTAACAAATGGCATAAAACCGGCTTTCTAACGGTTTTTACCCCACTACTCTACCTGCTCCCTCTTTTGAGAAAAAGGGATTTGAAATCGGATAGGTTTTTCTGCCCCACCCTGTATAATACAGTATATTTATATCATATCTCTATTCTATATTCCAGTCAAAAAATAATTGAAGAAATTTAATTATACTACTTTTTATATCTTTTATTATGTTGAACTAAAATTTAATTAAACGATTGGACTTCTGTAGTACCTACTTCTAACATACGCCACGACAATATCGGCAGTATGAAGAGTTCCGCATTCGCATTCGCGTTCATTTACATTAGCATGTCTCTAGCGCTGACGCCTCCAATTTCCAAACATAAACACTTCAACTTTCCAACTCCACGCCCAGTAGAAAATGCAATCGATTTTCACTTCAACAAACTCCTATATTTCACTTCCAATCATTTATATTCTTTAAAAATACGGGGACACACGTTCAATATTGATTCCAAACATTTAATTTATTTGCAAAAAAATGGAAGTAATTACTAACTATACTAAATCATATTTCTTTAATCAGTTCTGGGATAACGAAAAGAGACGAAATAAAAATGTAAGAGTCGCTAGAATACTAATATAAAATAAATAAATATATCATCACGGCATATTACCCATTTCTGGGTGTGCCAGTATCTACAATACATGTAGACATCGGTAAGGATGACGATATATTTTACCGTGTGGGCGCTTACCAGGCGTCACCTCACGGGCACTCATAGCTGGCGTGGAGAGTGCACCACAGGGGTCACTTTTGTGCCATTTAAAATTGGAAATATTTAGCGTCAGTCGGGATCGAACCCGGTTCCCCCAGGTTCGCGACCAGACACTCAGGCACGCGGCCACGGGACCCCATACTAATATTATTTGTATTTCGTTTCTAATCAAAATCAGTTGATATGGGATATGCAAGTACTCTGAGGGCCGGTTTTTCAATAATAATAATAATAATAATAATAATAATAATAATAATTTATTTGCCATAATAATTAAGAAAATTCAATTGGCATGTCAACACAATAAGTACAAAAATTATATAAATACATAGTAAAAAAAATCTGTTGTGGCCAGCACAAGACCTTCCGTCAGTTTGATGTATTTTGTACAAATCCCATACCAAAAGGTCCTTGGAACAAATTCTATATAATATCATGTAAAATCGAACACGAACACATACTTTTTTTTACAAATTCCATACTAAAAGTTCATTTGAAAAGGTTCTTTAAATGCAATAAAATTATAACATAAACTACACTAAGTAATGTCCTTCCATCTTCTCTTTGGCCTTTCGCTGCATGTCACTTACGAGTAACAATATGACATACCAATTTTAGATCCTATACTTTTCATATTTGGTTTTGCACTTGCAACTGACATCTGTCAATTAATTTTTTTTGAATAATTATGTCAGCTGTTTCCATAATAAATTGCAAAGCAGACTAATTTTTGAAAATTAATTTCTTTATAATGCTTTTAATTTACATCTATTGAATATGAAGGAAAATTTATAATTAAACCGTATAGAGAAGAGTATTTTCTTTAATATATATAATAACAAAATGTCAAAAAGTAATATTTAACTGCGTTTTTTTAAGAAAAACTGTTAAAAACTTCAAAAAAGGGTACTTCCGGTGGATCGATTATAACCAAAATCTAATCAACTCTTCATATGGATGTACAAAAGAGGAATACGAAAGAATTATAATATTTGGAATTGTAGTATTGGAGTTATCGTCGGAGAAAAATTTGTCACACACGGACATACATACACACACACGGACACACACGGACACACACACACACACATACAGACATCATCTCAAAAATAGTAAATTCGTATTGTAGGGACCCTAAAACGTGCTTATTCATTAAAAACTCACCACCGAATTTTTTGACCAAAGACAATACCTTCCTTACCTAAAGGTGACGGAAGGAAAAAATATGAATATTGCATACACAAATGTAGAATAAAAAAATAAATACATGCAATAAATAAATAAAAAAGGAGAAACATAAGTACAAACAATGAGATATCAAAAAATTCGTCAGTGGAATAAAAACATTTATGTATGAGATAATTTTTTAGTTTGATTTTAAAAGAATTTATTGTATTAATAGCTTTTAAATCTTTAATACCTAAAAACAAAAAGTAACCAAAATATTATTAAATCTGGGGGAAATTTTCGAGTTTGGGCTACAAAATTAGAACTCGTCCTATTTGAAGAATGCGTTGCACAACATGAATTGCCCGCAACTTTGATTTTACATGCGGCAACTTCTGTTGCGAAACTAGTTTGCAAGAAAATGTTACTAATTGTAAAACGGGCTTTACAAGTCATACATATTAAAAATGAGTGTCAATTGAAATTAATAGGAGTAGAGTAATAAAATATTGTACAACGCACACCAGGTACCTATTTTACTGCTTCAAGGATGTGACAGGCTTCCCAGTCATTTTTTCCTTTCAGCTGTAAAACTATTTTACCTGGTTTGTATTGTAATGGTATATTACGTTCCAAATTAAGAAAAGTGAAAGTTTACCAGATGGCCACGGCAATGCCTTGCGAGTATAGCAAAATCACTTTTCTGACGCGATGCGTACACTATTATAACGTATTACATTAGTATTAAAATTTGATTTTTTTGCGGCATAATATTCTGAATTAAACACATTTAAAAAAATCTGTTGTGGCCAGCACAAGACCTCTCGCCATTTTCATATTAGGGCAGTGGCGTGCAGTCCATATGTGCAAGGTGTGCACTGCACACCCTGCGAATAATTTCAAAATCTATTGCATCAAAATGCAAATTATTTAATTGATTTGATCTTAATATATGATATACAAAATATAAAAATATTAGTACAATAATTATGGGACAATAACGAACAGTAGCTTGTTTGGTTGCCTATCAGTGAATGTGTGAATTGCTGGGCAAGTGCAGGTCTCCGCACTGCACTCGGTGCGCATGTTTTTACACAGGGAGAGTATAGAAACAGTGTATTTACGCAGACAAGGATAAAATATTAGAAATACGTATCGCCCCATCGCAGTCTCTAGCGTGCAGCATATTTTGTGCACGTATCGCCGTAAAAATACTTTTGGTTTTTGGTAGTATTCACAAGCATAAACAAGTTCAGACAAACAATTAATTATTAATTTTAGGTATTTGGTATATAATTTATATATTATTTATTTAACTTATATTTGTATTTATGAAAATTTATAGAACGGAAATTGAAAGTGAATTACTAATAGCGGATTTACTGAAGAAACCATTTTCGAGAAGGGACATAGTACAAAAAAATAAGAGAATTCTGAATTGTTAACCTAAGATTCTACCTACATAATACTTTTTTTTAAAAAATCTGCACACCCAACACAAAAACGCACCGCACGCCACTGTATTAGGGTATATAAGTATTGTATTGCACTTCGCTTTCGAACCGTCGTTTTATAACAAAATATTACAGAACTTTACCCAAATATTGTTTTTTATTGTATTTAACATGTCTTCTGCATACATATAATTCTAATTATATCTATTTTTAATTGTATGAGGAAGTTTCTAAATGTCAGAGATTCTTCCAATTCATTAACCAGATTGGCGTATTTCTGATGGATATATGCATTTTACCTATAATTTCAAATATTTAATTAATGAAACAATAAGAAAGATTAAATATACTTCCCAGAAAAAGCTATCAGAATGTCACTGAAACTGTTGATTTTTGACACTGGCATGTGTCATTTACAAACTATGTTATAAACATTGGAATTTGTTAACTGGTTTCCTTAGTGCCTTAGCCTCTGCGATTAGAATACTCTATAAATTATAGTGTCTTTATCTCTAAATCTATACAAAATATAATAAAATTTTTAAGTGTATTAGATGGAGAATTTTATGTTCTTCAATATTCAAAAAAAAAAACCCGCAAAAAATTATATTTAAAAGAATTTTTCTAAGAAACTACTACTTCCGGTTGTTCAATTGTTACCAAAACCTTTTCAGCTCTTCCCAGGAATGTCAGATTGAGGAAACTGCAGTTAAATATTTTTAAGTCTTATAGTTTTTGAGGAATCGTGTCTACAACATCCAGACATACACACATACACACATACACACTTACACACATACACACACACACACACAGACATCATTTTAAAAATGTTATAATCGGTGTCTAGGGACCTTAAATCGTGCTTATTCAATAAAATCTGGATATGCGAATTTTGGCATGAATCCAATACCTCTCTTAGCGAGAGGTAAAAAAAAAACATAGAGTCTGATTTTCAGTAACAAAGTAACTTGACAGCTATTGTTTTTTGTATTTTACAACCTCCAAACAAATTAATTTTTGGAGATCGATTTGCAAAACGATGGATCTAGAAGATGAAAAGGACACGGAAAACAATTTATAAGATAAACAATAAAAAATAAAAATAAACAATTCCTTGTGTCAAAATGTGTATTAATGACAAAATCGCTGCTATATGCAGTAACGGTTACTATGTTGTAAAGTAACGCATTACTGTACGATTTTGAGTATATTTAGTGGCCTATTCAGAGAAACACAGTTGTTACGGATATAAAGATTGTTATCATAAAGACATTTGTAACAATCTTTATGAATTTGTCAATTCAGAACCTACGTCGGTATTATTGACAATCTTTATAAAATAATACTTGTGAATGAACCAGATTATTTGACAATAGCTAACTTCATTATGCATATATGAACTTAACCTAAACCTTCTATCTCAACGTTTTATTATTTTAATAATGTGCTACCAATTATATTTAAAATGCAAACATTCTGCCAAAACAACTAAAGAAGAATATGACATTTGTGTCATATTTGAAAACTTCTAAATTATTTAGAACGGGTATGTTAATTCCTACCACTGATCCCAACGTGACTGAAAAGTTATGGAAAGATTTTTTTAAATTTTGATTGAAGAAAAAGCACACATTAGCACCAGAATAAATAACAAGGTTTTCACGAATACCTACCACAATATAATATTTTCAAAGAAATATGTATTTACGTCAAAAGTAACTTTCGTTCACGACGGTTTTTATCGTTCTTACTATCATTATTTAAGTCGAAGCAGGATTCATGCGTATAATCAACTGCATCCTGCCAATATTTAGCAGAAAGGCCATTATTAATAATATTTGATTGATGTAATAATTTGTCACATGTCAAATATTAGAAATAACAACGTGATAACAACCATAAATACATAGTTTTAGCAGTCGTTATGATAAAGACTGTCAAAACACGTAACAATTGTTGACGGTAACCACCTTCAGTACTGAGAAAACCAAATTTGATTTTAACAATCTTTACAGTACATAACAACCATAAAGACCATAACGACAACACAAATATTGAGTTCTGAATAGACCCCTAAAATAGTATATTACTGTACAAAATATGAAAAAATATGATTACAATGTTCCGGGTCAATTTAATCCTTTGCATTTACATATTAAATATTTTTTGCTCAATAATTTTATATATTCAAAATATTTCACAGATAGTAAAATATTATTTAAATTTGAGTATTCCTCCATAGTGTTTCTTTCCAATGACTGAATACAACTTTAATGAACTGTAGAAAATTATTCAGATTCTGAATTACAATTTGATTTAATGTTAAAACTGGTGCAAAAATACAAGGCGCTTGATTGTAATTCTATTTCCATCAGAGATATACCTTTCAGTTTCAAGACTCGATCATTTTCAATTCTCATGTTGTTGTGACCTGTGCTCCTGACTTCACAGGAAATTATTTTACCTCAAAGATATAACATTCTAGATTTGTTTTCTCGGGGTAAAGCCATGTTAATGACACGTGGCGCAACGTTGTCTTTCTTATATTCTATTAATTACATATATGGATGTGATTGCTTTATGTAGTACACGTGTTTTTAAGTTGTCTCTACTTTTTATAATTTTTCATTGGTATATATTGCTAATTTAATTCATATTTTTGTGTAAGTGATAGGAAAATATCCTGGTAATTTTGTAAATAACTGTTTAGATGTATTTCAACAGTCAATTTCTGTAACTTACAGGCCTATTCTGTAAAACATTCTCTTAACGAATCGTTATCGTAACGATAATCGTTGTTATGAAAATCGTTATTTGTATTTTACGAAAATCGTTATTTTGGTATTCTGTAAGATCGATCGTTAAAACATTATCGTTGAATTTAATTGATAACGAAATCGTTATAATTTTTTTGCGATTGGTACTATTGTTTACTCAATTCACTATTAAAACTGACATTTAAATTTAATTTTGAAAATTGTTGGTGAAGATTTATAAAATTATTTCATTTTATTAATGGCCATTTATTAACATTCTCTATTATGTTAGATATGGATAAGTAAACGAGGGCCTCAAAAACTACAAAAGAACAATATACTGTTATGTAGACTTTCTTGCAAGTAATGTCGCTCTGAGAACAAATAAATATTATCCAGAGAATCCAAATCAGATTGAAGAAGCATATGCTGAATTGGCTAAGGGATTAAATGCACTCCGTAAAATAAAGCATATGTAAAAGTATGATTAATATAGAGCACTTTTAGGAAACTTGGTATAGCATTTATCATTGTATTTGCTTCTAGGAATGGCATCAGTTCAGTAAAATCTCTTGAGGCGACTCGTGATAATCTACATAATTTTCTAAATTTTCCTGTGGGATAGTAAAAGGATCACTTTTATCTCTTAAAGCCCTATAAATTTTTCGAAGATTTTTCCTGTTAATTATTTATAGTAAAATTGGAATATAATCTGACATATTTTTAAAATATATAATTACCTTTCATTATTTTCTTCGAAAAAGTGAAGAAATAATAATAATTCGGGATCACCATTCATTATAATGGCAATTAATATTTCAAGAATATTGAAATGTGATTGAAATGCAAGAAATCGTTAACATAACGATCAGTTTTTTCTTGTCGTTAAAAAATAACGATTTTACGAAAATCGTTATCATCTTGTCGTTATGAACAATTGAATTTTTGCTTACAGAATACCACTTTAACGATTATCGTTATTTTAACGATATAACGATTCGATATGTCATAACTATCGCTTAGAGAATAGCCCTGTTAGTTACAATGAACTTCTGTCAAGTGTTCAAATTAAATTGTATAAATAACGAAGACAGATTTGTGAAAAATTCATGAATCTCATTGGGATTTGAACCCAGGGCCTTCCGATATCTAGTCGGACACTCTACCAACTGAGCTACGAGCAAGGATGTACATTTACGCGTAAAAAATGCGTAAAAAAGTTAAATAAGTAAAAAACGTAGATAATGTATAATTTTAGTTCTTCATAACGACACTAGGTTACCTGTTGTTTACAAATGTCATAATTTTGTACTATATTACAGTAATTTTCCTTAATCCTATCATAAATATATTCTAAAACCAATGAAACTATGGTATGTTATGAATTAATAAATAGAGAATAAAATTTTGGTTTTGCAAATTTTTTTATTCGCCGTCTATTTTTAAATGTCTTTTCAAATTTTATTTCTTTAAAAAACTAACTAAAATTTACATAAAACATAAAACATTTTAAAAATATACTATAAAATGCTCCAAATTTAAGTATTTAGTTTAATTTTGACGTAAAAAGTGTTTAAAGTTTTAGGTTATGTCTAAGGATTATACGTCCCTACTTTTCTGACAGTTGACGGTTTGAAGGTACCTAATTGTTTTGAAAGTGTGGACTGCTTGTTCTGGAATATTCATTAGGTACAGATAAAAAAAAATTATATTTATAAAAATAAATTATATTCATTGTAATAATATTTTAGATTATCTACGTAAAAAATTCTCAAATAATAGATAGTTATTGCAACTTCTAAGATGAAAGAACGTAAACGTTAACCTTATGTAGAAAACACTTTATTTTAGAAATAAAGGACTTTCAATTTCAATGTTTACCGCATTTAATTAATGTATTCACGCTAACGTTAACGCTAAAAGCAACACAAACGAGGTTACATCCACACTTTTCACCGAAACATAACCTCAAAAGATACAGAACGTGTGACGTTAAACGCTCGCTATTCCATTGCACATAACGTGTCTCCTTATTCATATTACGTGAACCTTATTAGTACGCCTGCGCACTCGGGCTGTCACGTGACTTTAAAGTGCACGTTATTTTTGCGTTGGAGCTGCAATAACTCTCTATTATACGATCAGCAAAATGATTATGTGCTAATTTCATTCACTCAAAAAATGGTAAATTATATACGAAAAAAATCTATAACATAAAATCGTAGAAAATTAAACCATTTTTACCTTCCGTCACCTTTAGGTAAGGAAGGTATTGTCTTTGGTCAAAAAATTCGGTGGTGAGTTTTTAATGAATAAGCACGTTTTAGGGTCCCTACAATACGAATATACCATTTTTAAGATGATGTCTGTATGTGTGTGTGTGTGTGTGTGTGTGTGTCCGTGTGTGTGTCCGTGTGTGTGTGTGTGTGTCCGTGTGTGTGTGTGTCCGTGTGTGACAAATTTTTCTCCGACGATAACTCCAATACTACAATTCTAAAAATTATAATTCTTTCGTATTCCTCTTCTGTACGACCATATGAAGAGTTGATTAGATTTTGGTTATAATTACTCCACCGGAAGTACCCTTATTTGAAGATTTTAACAGTTTTTCCTAAAAAAACGCAGTTAAATATTATTTTTTGACATTTTGTTATTATACATATTAAAGAAAATACTCTTCTCTATATGGTTTTATTATACATTTTCCTTCATAATCAATAGATGTAGATTTAAAGCGTTATAAAGAAATTAATTTTGAAAAATTAGTCTGCTTTGCAATTTATCATGGAAACAGATGATATATTAAAAAATTCTAATTGACAGATGTCAGTTGGAAGTGCAAATCCAAATATGGAGCGTATAGGATCTAAAATTGATATGGCATAGTGTTCCTCGCAAGTGACATGCAGAGAAAGGCCAAAGAGAAGACGGAAGGACTGTATCGCAAAAGACTTGAGAAAGAAAGGACTGTGTGATGCGTTGGACAAGAATGAGTGGAAGAGAAGAGGAAACAGCGACCCCTAATAAAATAGGGGAAAGAAGAAATGAAGGAAGTGTCTAGTGCATTTTACCTAGTGTATATTTATGTTAAAATTTTATTGGATTTATAGAACCTTTTCGAATCAACTTTTGGTATAGAATTTTTAAAAAATAGTATGTGTTCGTGATCGATTTTACATGATATTATATAGAATCTGTTCCAAGGACTTTCTGGTATGGGATTTGTACAAAATACATCGAATTGACGGAAGGTCTTGTGCTGGCCACAACAGATTTTTATATAAAAACCAATATTGCCATATCTCTCGGCTAGATTTTTCAGTTCGAAACTACTGAAGTCATACAAAGAACTTATGATAAAAGTAATTTAAAAAAGGTAAACTATAGGTACATTTGGTTTTCATCAATTCAAATTAAAAAATATTTTATCAATTTTTAAAGTAACAATCAGGGATGGGCACGTAAAATACGTCACGTATTATACGTTATTTTTTACGCGTAAAAAAATATTTTTTTACATTGACAATATTTGAGAAATTTTTACGTAGATAATGTAAAATATTATTACCATGAGTATATTTTATTTTTTATAAAAATATTTACCTTTATACTGTAATGAATGAATATTACAGAACAAGCAGTCCACGTGACATCAACATGTTTCTTTGATTCAGATAAACAATCAGGTACCTTCAAAGTATCAACAATCAGATTAGTAGGGATATATATTCCTGAGACATAACCTCAAACTGTAAACACATTTTACATCAAAATTAAACTAAATACGTAAATATGAAGCATATTATATTTTTAAAATGTTTTATATGTTTTATGTAAATTTTAGGCAATTTTATGAAGAAATAAAATTTGAAGACATTTAAAAATAGACGGCGAATAAAAAAATTTACAAAACTAAAATTTCATTTTCTATTTATTAATTATTAATAATATATAGTTTCAAATAATTTGAAATAGATTTAAATCATTAGCTCCAAACTTATTGAAAATTAATTTTATACAAATTTTAAGCATTTCATGTTAATTTATCTATAGCTTCAGAATGTTTTTTTTTTTTTAATATTTTACAATAATTTTAGTCTCTTCCTTATAAACTAATCTTAGTTTCAGTCGTTTTAAAATATATTTATGACAGGATTAAGGAAAGTTACCGTAATGTGACATTTGTAAACAACAAGTCATCTAGTGTCGTTATGAAGAACTAGAATTATACATTATCTACGTTTTTTACTTATTTAACATTTTTTACGTATTTTTTACACGTAAACGTAATATTTATTTATGATATAAGTGTTAAAAGTGACATTTTATGAGTGAGTGGGGAAGTTTGTGAAACGAGGCGAAGCCGAGTAAAACAAACCCCACGAACGAAATAAAATCACTTTTAACACGAATATCATACACTCTTTTTCCTACGATCCTAGTTATGTATTAGTAAAAACTAAAAATTATAGAATGACATTTATGACAGGTCATGATATTCTAACCTCTACTTCCAACAATATTGTTTTAAATTCCAATTCTTCAAGCGCCTTGCAAGGAATTACTATAAACAATTGTACTGTAACAGTAAACGTTTCAAAATAAAAACTACATTTACTTATGAACACTAAATGTAACTAGATTTAGTTATATTTTTAACACTAAATGTAACTAGATTTAGTTCTTTTTTAACACTAGTGTTAAAAGTAAATATGTGTTTTACTTTTAATCCGTTGACAATGACAACGATTTAAAAGTATTCACTGTGTTATGAACTGTTATTTTTAACTCGCTAATCAAGCGTTAAAAAGACTACTTTTAACAGTGGTCGTAGGAAAAAAATATTTTTTTACGCGTAAATGCACATCCCTGGGAACAATACAATTTATTAATGAGTTTAAATATAATGTCTCATTTGATTGGGGATGTAACGAATGAACAACCTTAAGATAAGATGTTGATATTTGTGAAGTTGTAATTTAAATGAAATAAATTCTTTCTGCAATATTCTGATGCAACTTATTGCAAATTTAACTTGCAAGCTGCAGTGCAATTGTAGTTTGCACTTGTACGAGTATTAGTGTAAAATGACTGCGTGCAAGACTTGTGTAGAACGTAGAATCTACGTCGTAGATCAAGATCTTATTTTAGTATTATCCTACCAAACATATAATGCGTGACAACCTAATTCGAGATTTACCTTTACGTGGTTACGTGAACATTATTCACTAGACTGTAAATATGTCAGTGATCAAATATTCTGCGAATTCATCGCTCTTT
This sequence comes from Ophonus ardosiacus, assembly GCA_943142095.1. NCBI lineage: Eukaryota > Metazoa > Arthropoda > Insecta > Coleoptera > Carabidae > Ophonus > Ophonus ardosiacus. The sequence continues at coordinate 9,966,942 of OW964839.1, forward strand.
ACCTAGACTTTGAATGAATGCTGAAGCTCTATCTTACGTCTAGATGAGCTAGCGTCTATCTAGTTTTTGCTTATTTTCTGTGATAAATTACATATCGGAGATTTAAAGATAAAAATTATTAAAATATCAATTTTTATAAATCTTGCAGCCTTTGATTCTCAAAGAAAAAAAAAATCTGTTGTGGCCAGCACAATACCTCTCGCCAATTTCATATTAGGCTATAAATATTGTATTTAACATTTCTGGAACACACAAAATATTTTAATTACATCTATTCTTTATTTTTCAATTCATTCTATGATAAAGTTTCCTCCTACTCTTCTAAATGTTCGAGATTCATCCAATTCATTGACGAGATTGGCGGGATTTCTGAAAGGTATATGCTGATATATGTGCATAGCAAGCGCGTGTTTAGTTGACCTGTTACTGTGCATACTTTGGCTTACAAATGATTCCCGTTTCTGTTTATACCAACTTTAGATGTTGACGGAGTCTTTTCCTTGTTATAAAAATAGCATATTACAATTACTATTACACCTCGACTTGTCCAAGTACGAATTTTAGGTTTTCCACATTCAAGAAGAGAGTTAATTTAACGTGCGGCAGCTATATCTATAATTTTAAATATTTAATTAATGATAAAATAAGAAATATTAAATGTACTTCCCAGAAAAAGCCTTCAGTAATGTCTCTGGATTTTTGACACTGACATTTATGTCATTTACAAACATTTTAATTTTTCACCTGATTTTCATGGGCTATTTGATGAATACAATGAAATATTTTATATATTCATAACTCTCTATCTCTAAATCTATAGAAGATATAACAAAATTGTTCAATATACTAGATAGAGAATTTTATATTTTTTTAATATTTGTAATAACAAATTTCCAAAAAATAATATTTGGAAGATTTTTTTTAAGAAACTATTACTTCCGGTTGTCCAGTTGTTACCAAAACCTTTTCAGCTCTTCCCGGGAATGTCAGATTGAGGAAACTGCAGTTAAATGTTTTTCAAGTCTTATAGTTTTTGAGGAATCGTCCCTCCAACATCCAGCCATACATACACACACACATACACACATAAACACGTCCCCCACACACACACACACACACACACACACACACACACACACACATACATCATTTTAAAAATGTTATAATCGGATTGTAGGGACATTAAAACATGCTTATCCACTAAAATCTGGAATTTTAGCATGACTCCAATACCTCTCTTAGCGAGAGGTAAAAAGTTGATCTATGAAAATTTACATTAAAATATGCCAGGCTTCGTAAAATATTATTAAGATTTGGAAGATTATATGATAATTAACGAAAATCTTCGCAGAAGCTGTTTTGATTATTGTTGTTATGTAATTTTGTTGTGTCTCGTATGTTCACAACATTGTGTGTGTGTGTGTGTGTGTGTACGTGTATGTGTGTACGTGTATGTGTGTACGTTCACGTGTGAATGTTGGAATGACGATTCCTCAAAAACTGTAAGATTTAAGACCAGTTTAATTATGAATTCCTCAATCTGACATTTATGAGAAAAACTGAACAGGTTTTGGTAACAGTTTGACAACCGGTAGTAGTTTCTTTAAGAAAATATTCTAAATATTATTTTTTGAAAATTTGTTTCATTACTAATATTGGAAAACATAAAACTCTACATCTGAGACATTTAAAATTTTTTTATATCTTTTAGAGATATAGAGATAAAGGCACTGTAATGTATAGAATAATCGGATATAATAAATTGCGCAGGCTACACTACATCCAGTTGGCAAATTCAAATGTTTGTAACATAATGACAGATAAAAGTCAGTGTCAAAAATCAGCAGCTTTAGAAACATTCTAAAGATTTTTTTGGGAAGTACATTTAATCTTTCGTATTTTTTTTTCTTAATTAAATTTTTAAAATTATTGGTAAAATGCATATATCCATTAGAAATACCGCCAATCTTATTAAAGAATTTGAAGAATCTGTGATATTTAGGAACTTCTTCATACTATGGAAAAATAGATATAATTAGAATATGATGTGTGCACAAGTCATGTTAAATACAACAAAAAAAACAATGTTGGGGTAAAGTTCTGTAATTTTTTTAATTATAAAACGACGTTTCGACAGCGAAGTACAAAAGGAAACTTATGTAATATAAAATGGAAATGGCGAGAGGTATTATGCCGACCACAAAAGATATTTTAACATAAAGTAGTTATTATCAATATCAATGTGAAATTTGTTTAAAATTTATTTACAAACAGTGTTTTGTTACAAGAAATAATAAAGATATCTGTTGTACATCTTTTAATAACATTATTTAGTTATTTTGTTTATGAGTTAATACTTATTTGTATCACTAACAAATGGAAGATAAATATTCCAATATTACGTATAGGTATAAATTTAAATTGATAATATGTATTGATGTAGTTACAATATTTTAATAAAGATACAGTCATTCAAAAAAGTCTCCGTACAACAGTAGTGTTAATGTATTTTAGGGAAAATAGCAGTCTAAAACCCAATATATTTCATTTCCTTTTAATCCAAAATGAAAAGCAGTATATTACGTTATTATAAATATAAAATAAACAAATAATTTACTTAATTTATTTATGTTATGGGGTAAACATTGAAAGTATTCATAATTTCATGACAAAAAAGTTTCCGTACGATATCCAAAACATTTAAATAATAAACCATTTATTTATGTCTCATAAAGAAATATAATATTTGGAGGCTTTTCTTTTGGTTCTTCCACCAGTAACTAAGCGATGAATCATTGAATCTACCAAATTTTTGGTCACCGATGGCACTATATTCTGCCATTTTACTTGTAATTAAGTTGAAAGTCTTTTTTGCTTTATATTCTTATTTATTTTAAGAATTTTCCGCAGTTTCTCAATTTGGTTAAAGTCCGGAGACTGTGAGGAATGATTAAGCATATTTTTAGTGTTATACAGTATGCATTCTCTTATAGACGCGATTTTTTTGTCGAATTTTTCTGATGCATGAAATTAAAATTGTCTGTTAAGGCCCTATCTTGCGGCACTTTGTTTTAAATTTGCTTTTAAAATATCGAGATAACCTTTGCTATCCATTGTTGCAATAATTACTAATTTTCGTACACCCGCTGAGAAAATAGAGCCCCTAGACATAATGCTGTCACCTATCAATAAAAATAAATAGGTTTAGAAAAAGGATGTATCAGCTTTTACCTCTATTGGAAAAAATTCGGGCGGGGCTATGCGTTTATGACCCAGTTTTCGTGTTACACTAGGTATATTCACTCCTTTTGTATTTTTTGAATGAATGCCCAAGCATTATTTAACTCCGATTGGTGTTTTGATGAGCTAGCGTCTAACAAGTTTTATCTTAATTTCCTTGATAAATCGCTGGCGTCTTGATTAATGAAATGCACGCAGGTCCGAAGCTTCTACGAGTCGGATAATGCTAATAGTCCTGGATAATAAACTTCGTAATGACGGCTTTTTTGTTTATTTGTTCTCGCCGAAAAAGCAAGTGAACGAAGGTAAGTGCTTCTTTGATTTGACACTGAAAGCTTGCGGAAGCTCGGCTTCAACCAAGAAAGATTATAGAGAAAAAGATTAGTGTCTACAGTTTCTCTCAACCTGAGAAGTTTGAGTGATAAGAACAGTTTAATTCATCTTTTTTCTCTGGGGGATTACACAAGTTATAAATTATATGTTGAACAGAGGCAAGCACTTTCTTCCAGATAAAGATCAAAATCTGTCATATTTTTATAAGAAGTATACAAGGGTGTTACATCAAAACTGGAATTTAAAGTCGCGGTAAAAGATGTGAAGATTTTTTTTTTTTAAGCGTAAATTACGATATTTTTTCGTTTCCTTTATGGTCAGGACTATTTACGTTTAATACATGTGAAGTTGGGCTAATTACTATAGAACTATTTACTATCAAGAATATATAGGCAGTAAAAACATATAGTAATCTAACATGGAGATGCATTCGGGCAGGCCGGGCCGGGCTTGGAGGTTTGGATCGACTCGGCCCGAAAATAAAAATTACCGGCCCGACTCGAAGATCGACTCGACAAAAAAATTAGCTAGCCTGGCTCGAAAATTGACTCAAAATCGGGCCGGGCCAGGCCAAAGATCGAAATTGGGTGCATCCGGCATTCCTAATGTTGATTTTTATGTTAAGGCAAAATATTTAACTGTTTTCGTATCGAACTTATAAAAAACCTCTACATTCTTATAACTTTCAACATTAGTTAACATAAATAGTTAAAAAAGAGACCCTTCTAGTGTAAGTTTGTTATAAAAATTACAGACCTACGAGTATTTAACACTTTGTTTACCAAAGAATTTAAACAACTTTTTCACGAATCTTATATAAAAAAAAATCTGATGTGGCCAACACAAAACCTCCCGCTATTTAATTTTTATTAATTTAAATACATACCTACGTATTTACGAACACTGAAAACTGTTCCATTGCAGAAAACTATTGCTTTATTTACTATTTTCTTTTTAAAATGTCACTATTATTAATTTGAAGTGATAAGTTTTCTGACAGTGACATTTACTGTCAGTTACATTCATTTGAAAAATGAACTGTGTAACAAAGGAATTATTGTGTTTATCTTAGGCTTCGCGACTAATAAAAAAAATTATTTTTAAATTTATCTGTAAAATATATAGAAAAAGTATTAATGTATTCCTGTAGAAAATTCAATAATCTTTAATTTTTATAAGAAATAAAATTCGAAAAAATGGCATTTAATGGTATTTTTTTGAAGAAAGTAAAATAACATTTCCGTTTATCCGATTTACACCAAAATCTAATGGCTTCTATTCCTATTAGAATAGGATAAAAATACAAGGTTTCAGAATTTTCTGAATGATAGTATTTGAGTTAGAGTGCAAACAAAATTCGTACACATACACACATACACGCATACACACATACACACACACACACACACACACACACACACACACACACACACATTCACACATACAGACATCATCGTGAAAATGTTAAAAATGGATTCTAGGGACCTTAAAACGTGGTCATTTACTAAAATCTCGATATGTGATTTTTAGCACGATCCCTATACCTCCCTTACCAAGGGTAGCAGGAGGTAAAAATAGAATTTTAATTTACATAAGGCTTTTTTATCTAACTTTCTTTCTGCTCAAAAATAGGACACGAAACCATTATGGTAGGAACAAAAATCACTTTTATTTAAGTATACGAGTAATAACAATAATAATAGCATCATCACAATATAATTATTATTCTTTAATGAATAACCTTGAATTCTTGAAGTAAAATAATACATTTTTATTTATTAATATGTGAACTGTGTTGTTATTAAATCATTTTGATCTTTTTTAACTTCATCCATTTTCATTAAAATATTAAGGAAACTGTGCATTTGAAGGAACTATAAGATTTTTCGGGCTGGCCCGAAAAGCTCGAATTTTCGGGCCGGGCCAAAATCAAAAGTCCGATTCGCCTCGATTTTTGAATATGATTAGCCCGATTCGGCCCGATAAAAAATATCTTCGACCCGGCTCGATGATCCACTCGAAATCGAGGCGGGCTTTGGGCCGGGCCGGGCCAAAGCTCGAAATCGAATGCGTCTCTAATCTATCATAAATTTCGTACGTTCCTTTTATCCTGTTATCAGCATTCGTCGTTGTTTTCCAGACACACAAATTCGTCAGTGTCGGATTGGTCATTGGTCTTCTAGGACGCGTTCCCCTAAGTGGTATAAAGTACACATTGTCAATCTAATTACAATGATAGCAGACGTGAATTGTCATCAAATAAGACAGAAAGGAGGGGAGCAGGATTTTCACATTGTGCGCTACTAATATATACAGAGCTGGGCAGTAACTAGTTACTTTAGGCACTTAGTTACTAACTAGTTACTTTTACGTAACTTGTAACGTAACTTAGTTACTTTTTAAAAAATGGTAACTGTAACTGTAACTTAACTTGCTGCGGAAAAGTAGTTGGTAACTTTACGGTTTTTAGTTACTAGATACTTGAGTAACTTAAGTTACTTAAAGGAACTCAGAAATTAGAATGTAACTTAAGTTAGTCAAAGTAGCTTAAAAAGTGGAGTTGTTGAGCGCAGCATCGCGCATACCCTCTGTAATGTGTAACTTTTATTTTAATACATAATTAAATTCAATATTATTGCTGATTGATTTCAAGCCATAATAGATAATAAAATAAGTAATTATATTCATTAATAATAGAGTTTTTGTACGGTAAACAGTAAAACTAAAAATAACACATTATTTTAACTTTTAATTCTAGAATTAAAAAGTCACTAAATGTTAAATTTGACTTATAAAATATATTATTTTCAAATGTTTTCCTCGCTTACAAATGATACGTTTTAATAAATTATAATTAAACTGCCACTAAATCATCAAAATTATTCCAATTTTCAGGTTATACAAAAAATAGTGTATTTTGTTCGTTGTTCCAAGGGTTGCAAGACTTGAATTCGTCTCATTTTTGCAAATTCCCTTCTCACAAGATAAAATGTTACTTTTAATTTTTATGTTATATTATAATGTAGGTCCGCAGGGCCTTTTTATCAGTTTTTCTATCACAGCAACCGGGCCCTGATGGCCCCTTGTCAAAGCGGGCCCTAGGCCGTGGCCTCGTGGGCCTAGGCGGTAATAAGGCCCTGTAGGTCCGTTAACATTAACAATAATAATCTGATTGGGTGTTGCCAAGCAATAACGTTAAAATTTAGGTTAACGTAGTTAGTGCAAAAACTCCCTGATATGTATACTACACAATAACTAAGTCAACAGTCAAAGTCTATACTGCACGCCATTAAAAGTAGTTAGAAAGTAACTCAAGGTAACTAAGTTACTTTGAATGAGTAACTAGTAAATAACTTAGTTCTTTCACCAAAGTAACTGGAACTTAAGTAACTTAGTTACTTTTTTTTGGAGGTAACTGTAACTGTAACTAGTTACATTGTAAAAGTAACTTGCCCAGCTCTGAATATATACATGAAATTAATTTGCCTACTGGCAATTAGATAGCTCTGAATATATACATGAAATTAATTTGCCTACTGGCAATTAGATTTCCCAAGTCAACATTGACTAAAAATGCACAATTTGACCAGTAATTGCACAAACATGTAAATATTGTGTTTGTCCACCATTACATGAACGTAGTTGTTTTTTTATGGAGTTGATGGTAATTTGCGACATTCGGCAATTTTGTCAGCCTAACATCACAGAACCAATTTCGCAATTTGTCCGCTGTAATCGATCGCTATTACTCACGGAACAGCCTCCCATAAAACGCTTCTACCCTTTATTAATATTACTGCTCGGCAACGGCTTTGGCTCTGATCGTCATGTGCTATCTGCCAAACCTCAATCCATCACTATAATCTAATAATTTCAGGATATGTTTTCTATCATTCATAGATAATTAATATTTTAGAAGTGTTATATATGACAGATGACAATTATAATTAATCTCTAATTCTTAATTTAACATTTTGTATGTCATATTTCAATTACATTAATGATCATTAAACGTAGTCGAGACAGACGATAAATATTAATTATCATTAGTATAATTACTAATTTAACTTAATTCTTAATTATCTAAATACCTGACAGACGATATATAAAATTAATTTGGTGCGCATGCGCAGATTGATATCAAATGTCAGTTGATAAGTTTCGCAATATTACAATTTTCCTGTTTTCTTTCACCCGTTTATTCCCATTGTTGCGTTGTCGTATACTTAAATAAAAGTGATTTTTGTTCCTACCATAACGGTTTCTTGTCCTATTTTTGAGCAGAAACAAAGTAAAATCCTTATGTAAATTAAAATTCTATTTTTTTATATAAGATTCGTGAAAAAGTTGTTTAAATTCTTTGGTAAACAAAGTGTTAAATACTCGTAGGTCTGTAATTTTTATAACAAACTTACACTAGAAGGGTCTCTTTTTAACTATTTATGTTAACTAATGTTGAAAGTGATAAGAATGTAGAGGTTTTTTATAAGTTCGACACGAAAACAGTTAAACATTTTGCCTTAACATAAAAATCAACATTAGGAATGCCGGATGCACCAAATTTCGATCTTTGATCCGCCCGGCCCGATTTCGAGTCAATTTTCGAGACGGGCTAGCTATTTTTTTATACAAATTATTATATTTTTTTTATATAAGATTTGTAAAAAAGTTGTTTAAATTCTTTGATAAACAAAGTGTTAAATACTTGTAGGTCTGTAATTTTTATAATAAACTTACACTAGAAGGGTCTCTATTTTAACTATTTATGTTAACTAATGTGGAAAGTTATAAGAATGTAGAGGTTTTTTATAAGTTCGACACGAAAACAGTTAAACATTTTGCCTTAACATAAAAATCAACATTTGGAATGCCGGATGCACCCGATTTCGATCAGTGGCCCACCCGGCCCGATTTCGAGTCAATTTTCGAGCCGGGCTAGCTAATTTTTTATGCAAATTATTATATTTTTTTATATAAGATTTGTGAAAAAGTTGTTTAAATTCTTTGATAAACAAAGTGTTAAATACTTGTAGGTCTGTAATTTTTATAATAAACTTACACTAGAAGGGTCTCTATTTTAACTACTTATGTTAACTAATTTTGAAAGTTATAAGACTGTAGAGGTTTTTTATAAGTTTCACACGAAAAAAGTTAAACATTTTGCCTTAACATAAAAATCAACATTAGGAATGCTGAATGCACCCAATTTCGAGCTTTGGCCCGGCCCGGACCGAAGCCCGGCCCGATTTCGAGTCAATTTTCGTGCCGAGCTAGCTAATTTTTTGTCGAGTCGATCTTCGAGTCGGGTCGGTAATTTTCATTTTCGGGCCGAGTCGATCTAAACCTCAAAGCCCGGCCCGGCCCGGTTCGAATGCATCTCTAGTTGCGTTAACGTAACATCAAAATTAATATTTTTTTTACATTTAAAATATTTAATTTTTTTATGTATCAAAATTAGTTTTCCATTTACGAAAGATTGAAGATTGTGGCGAAATTTTTATGAAGAGTTAAACACATTTTAATTATTTAAAAAATCATTAAATTTCATAGAAATCTGTTGTGGCCAGCACAAGACCTCTCGCTCTCACTTTGCTTTCGAACCGTCGTTTTATAAAAAAAAAATACAGAACTTTACCCAAATATTGTTTTTTATTGTATTTAACTTGTTTTCAGCACACATATAATTCTAATTATATTTATTTTTCATTGTATGAGGAAGTTCCTATATGTGAGAGATTCTTCCAATTCATTAACCAGATTGGCGGTATTTCTGGTGGATATATGCATTTAACCTATAATTTCAAATATTTAATTAAAAAAACAATAATGCCTGATAGTATAAACATAGTTCAATTATTGAATTTAGTTTAATTAACATTGAACTAAGTTCAAATAAAATTTCTATAGTATAAAACAAAATCTGCTTTTGACTTTAGTTTAAACTACGCTTAACTTGAGCGGCCGATTTCATCCGTTGCTTATAAAACAAGCAAAAAGATGTGACCATTTTCAGCATAGGTTGCTATTTAAAAAATCATAAGTTTGTGTTATATCTCGAAAATTATAAAATTTTCAAAATATCTAATTACCCCATTCTACCTAAAAATCGGTACAAAATTTGTTAAAACAATTTTACAAAAGAAGATCGAAAATTCCTGTGGTGACTATTAAACTTTTCTGAAAAAAGTGACCCTGTAATGTTCAAATGATTTTCTTCTATCAGTAATATTTCCCGAGATACCCTAAAAAAACATCGTAAATGAGACACTGTACAAAGTGTCTCATTTTCGATTCTTTTGTTTTACACATGAATAAAAGATGAATTATTAATTTTTTGGGGTGAAAAATTTGAAAATTATTAAGAAACAAATGAAATATAGTTCGTCATTTGTTTATTTCTAATATTATTTGCTTCAGTTTTACACATATTTTTAATTTATTTACTTTAAAAGCCTATTAAACCAATTATTTTCGAATTGTGTCATAGCCACCTGTGACGTCGATAAATAATAATACCCGAAAATAATTCGTTTAGAATAATTTTGAGAACATAATTATTAGATATGGACTCAAAATAAACAAAAGATGAACTATAATTGTTTTTTAATTTGTTTCTTAATAATTTTCTATATTTTCACCCCAAAAAATTAATATTTCATCTTTTATTCATGTGTAAAACAAAAGAATGTAGACTAGTTATATATCATTAAAAAGCTTATAAAAAAAGCAAAAAGATGAGAGTACTTTCAACATAGGTTGCTATTTAAAAAATCATAAGTTTGTGTTATATCTCAAGAATTATAAAATTTGTTAAAACAATTTTTCTCTAACTACAATAATAAATAAGTTATGAGATATTTTCGAAATGAGCGAAAAACATGTTTTTGCCTGTAGCTCAGAAACAAAAGAAGATCGAAAATTCCTGTGGTGACTATTAAACTTTTCTCAAAAAGTTGACCCTGGAATGTGCAAACGATTTTGCTCTATCATTAATATTTCCCGAGATACCTTAAAAAAAACATAGAAAATGAGACACCTGTACATAGTCAAAGCTTTTATTCGATCACTGACTGAGTTTGCTTTGATTCTAAAACAAAATGGCCTCATTTTCAGAAACAGTTGAACATCAGAAAATGAGGTTAGGTTATAGTAGAATTACAAATAGTATAATACAAAAAAACACTGCCAGCAATACACCATTATTTCCATTCCCGCAAATAGGGAATTACTTCTCTATACAGTGTCCCACACTCTATGTTCAGTATAGGGTCTTATGGAGTACCATGTTGCCATATTTACCTGCTGTAAATCTGTAAGATAGAAAGAGCAAAATAGATGCCCAAAAAGAGATGAAATATTCTGGGTACTTCATTGAATGTATTTATGACTGGTGTACTTTCAGTGTATCTACACAGGTGGGTGAAAAGAAAAAAAATAAATTAAATAATGGACTGGTCAGTTTAATAATTTACAAAATATATAAAATAATACAAATACAAAATGTAAATAGGATATAAAATTATAACAAGCGTAGGTAAATTAAATGAATTAACATATAAACTCTAGTCAATTTAAAGTAAATAATATAAAACATTTTTGTACTTAATTGGACATTTTACAATATTCGTCAACAGTATAAATTCCCTATGTTACATATTTCCATTCTACGAAAAGATATAAAATTGATACATATATGAGTACAAAATATAGATGTAAAATAGCATAGGTGCGAAGAAAAAAATGAAATTGAATAACAAACTGGTCAGTTTAATAATACATATTTTTTATTTAATTTATATCTTCTTATTTGATAATTTACTAATATTTAAGCTTGATAGAAATACTGCATATATTTTACATAGTTCATAAGTCTTTATTCTTTCTTTGAAGTCTCCAATTTGAATTTATAATATTTTAAAATTCTAATTTCTAATGCATTTAATCAAGATTAGTATGCTGGGCGCTTTTAAAATATTGTATTGAAATATTACTTATTACAGGTACAAATAGCCCTGTATATAAAACTATTGAGACAGATATTGGGTGTATACAATAAGATCTTGGGTAAATAAGAGACCCTCATAAAACTTAAATTGTACAGTGTTAACTAATTTTGGTATAGCAATGAAAATTTATGAATGTTTCAAAATTACATTATATTGAAAAATTGTCAACATGGTACAGGAAACCTCCATAAGAATAACATTTGGCTATCTCTGCCACACTGAAGATAGAGTGTGGGACACTGTATAGTCAGTGTCAGTATCAGTATATGCTCGAAGTGTTCCTGTATAACCCTTCATTAGTTGAAGATTTGGGTTTGACAGTCCAAAGTTTCAGTGAGGATATCTGAAGCAACCAAATATGTAAATATTACTTTAAATTCAATTGTTTTCTTACAAGGTTAGGTTAATTGCATTAAAATCTCCCTTAACAATTATTTTATATATTTCTCTAGTTCCACAAATTACAAATTTAATTTGCTTCTCATTTTCTATTCCGTTGTGATATTTCATCAACACGCCACAAAGCAACAATTAGATTTAGCCTGTGTGTATAAAACAATAATTTGTTCACAAGGGATCACAAAAGTATTTCTTTCAGACTCTTTTACCCGGGGGGGTTTATAAGTGTTTCGGAGGGGTAGGGTTGTACAAAAAATGCGAATTTTTTTTTTCATCCAAGGTCAAATGCCTTATATTAAAAAGTTATATTTTTTCAAGGGATATGAAACTGCGTGTTTTTCCCTTTTATGTACAAAAATAAATTGCCAAATTGTCTATTCTAAATTCATAGCCACATGTGCTATCCGCTATCCACTATATAAGTTCCACTACTAGCCAACAGATGGATTCAAGTCAGATAGCCACATGTGTTATCCACTATCCGCTATAAAAATTCCACTACTAGCCAACAGATGAATTCAAGTCGGATAGCCACTGTGCTATTTGTTAGAATTACAAATAATTATTATAATTTAAATAGGTACTTACAATATACAGGGTGTCTCTTAAATAGGGGGACATGGCTTAACCACAGATTCCTGAGGCTAAAATAAGACGATTTAACCAAACTTGCTTCTACCGGAAAGTGTACCATTTAGCCAGAATTCTGCTTCAAAGTTCATTGAAAAAAAATTAATTTTGCTTATAATAACCGGACGCTTTATTCGCTTTGGATGAAATTTGGTATGACACTTTATTTGGTTATAAGTCATCTTTTAAGATGATACTTGTTGTTATTAGTGAACCACTAGTGTATGAAACGTAGGTGTCCCAACATTGAATAGACCATAACTTTTTAATAGCCACGCCCATAACGTGAAATTATTTTTTTTCAGAAAGATACATTCAATAGTAAACTTTTCTCTCTCTGTGTAATTTGTGATATCTGCTACGGTTCAGACAGAAAAAAATACAACCTGAGTGACTGCATCGTGAATTTTTTAAAAATAAATTTAATCTAGCAGTCTATCCAAATGTCAAACAATTAATTTTTAATGACAGTTACGAGTTGTCAAACTTCTCAACTTGTTTAGGAGTAAGCTAACATATTTATTCGTGTTATTTATAATAATGGTAGTAAAATACTATTAGGCCGAACAAACAGATGTTACTAGTTTCTGAATATTACGAAGGAATTTTTTGACAACCCATAAACAATTGTTACTGTCATTAAAAATTCGTTGTTTGACATTTGGATAGACTGCTAGATTAAATATATTTTTAAAAAATTCACGATGCAGTCACTCAGGTTGTATTTTTTTCTGTCTGAACCGTAGCAGATATCACAAATTAAACAGACAGAGAAAAGTTTACTATTGAATGTATCTTTCTGAAAAAAAATAATTTCACGTTATAGGTGTGACCATTACAAATTTATGGTCTAATCAATGTTGGGACACCTTCGTTTCATACACTAGTGGTTCACTAATAATAACAAATATCATCTTAAAAGATGACATAACCAAATAAACTGTCATACCAAAATTCATCCAAATCGAATAAATTGTCCGGTTATTATAAGCAAAATGAATTTTTTTTCAATGAACTTTGAAGCAGGATTCTGGTTAAATGGTACACTTTCCGGTAGAAGCAAGTTTGGTTAAATCGTCTTATTTTAGCCTCAGGAATCTGTGGTTAAGCCATGTCCCCCTATTTAAGAGACACCCTGTATAGATATTAATCAAATATTATTTGTATTTGATCACAAAATTGAAAAGCCGAACTACTTGTCAACTTCACATTTGGCAATATCAATAAGTTCCACTACTAGCCAACAGATGGATTCAAGTCAGATAGCGGGATGGGGACTCCCATCTGTTGGCTAGTAGTGGAACTTATATAGCGGATAGCGGATAGCACATGTGGCTATGAATTAGAATAGTCCCCCAGATCATTTTAGAAAATAGAATATAGTTAACGGATTGTTGATTTTCCTGGCTAAACAGGTTATTTTTACGTTTGAATGCAATATGCACTTGTGTATTCTGTATCGTACCATGTTAATTTTTACTGCCTGGTAAAATTTGTAGCCCTTAGGAACGAACGTATTATCTGTCATTTAATTTTTTTATTCAGTGTCTACTATTAGTAGTGAAAAATTTAAACATTTAATCCAAGTCATTACTGCATTATTCCATTGTTATCAAGTTTGGGTCCTTACATTCATGTCTACAATGAATTAGTTTTTAAGAATTAAAGGAACGAACATAGATACGTTTTGCACATTTTCTTTCAACACATATCAACTATTATTTGACATTATTAATATAATCTTCTTCGGGGGGTTTTCGTTTGTGTTCGTGGGAGGGGGGGTTGCCCCCCCCCCCCCCGAGCCCCCCTCTGAGAGAAACACTGGATCACAAAAGTATTTTTAAAATAATAATGCCAATGGATTGTAGTAAAGTCCATCCTTTTATAATTAAATATCAATCAATATTCATTAATCAATAATCAATATATGTAATCAATGTTAGGTATGATAAGTTACTATATATTTTATTTCTTGTAAAAGTAGTTTAAAGTGCTGAATATAATGTAAATCCCGAGTATTAGTTATTTGTCATACATATGAACCTAAATTTCTAAGTACAGTTGCACTCATGCTTATGACATCATTATATTTTAACCTTTCTTTGTTGCAAGGGTGAGAACACCTTGTATTTGACTTTTATAATTCTTAGGATTGTTTTTCACTATTCTTTCAGACGTTATTCAGCATTTTACACTCCTTAAGTTCTTAGTTCATGCTCAATCTGCATTCGCTACATCCGTTCTTAGAATTGTTTATTTCAAATGACTTACAGGGGACTTTCTTTGTTTTCTCGCTAAAAACCCTAAATCATCATTTTTTCCCTTCCACGCTTTGATGTTATGGACGCGGGGGTGAGCGACGGCAGACGGGGAGAACTATGTTAAATTTTTGAAGATACTATGTGTTAGTTAGTTGAAAGCAGGACGTCAACTCGAATAGAGTTGTAACAACATCGTCAACTCGTAAAGTTGTATAAGACGTAGAACTAAGACTTCATGTAGATCCTCGATAATATAATAAACCTACACTATTTAATAATAACAAATCTTTGCTTGTTCGAACCTACAATTTCAGCTAAGCAACCGAAGAAATCGGAGACGTTATAGTGAGATTAGCTAATTCTGGTAAGCGTGCAGACGTGTAAGTTTACAACAGGATAATGTTTTGAGGATTCTGAAATGAATTTCATAAAGCAGCGATGAAAAAGCAAAGAATAATTGAGTTTTGTGATTTTATTTTAGAAGAATAACGAGTTTAAAAAGTCGTAATGTTATTTCACTAATTACTAATCAGATTCCCAGCCGTCCGGCTAGATCAGAGCGAATGGGGTATTCCCAATTGATTTTCTCTCGAGAGCGGAACAGACTGCTCAGAGCTGCAAGTTTTAAATTACTTATTACTTCAATTCAATCAAAGGATACTCAGTTGAAAAACGAAAATGCTGTAATTATATCCAAATCCATTTAGACACATTTTTAATTTAATTATTTTAACACTAATACCAATACATGTGAAGGAACGCGATCCCCAAAGAATCGCCATAAACAACTTAAACACCCGTATACCATAAGAATACAAACGAACAGTTTATGCCCGTTTGCACCAACAAGACTTACGCTTCAAGTCTTCTCAAATTTTAATTCTGACCTAAATTTCTTTGCACCACGTACAAATTGGGAACTTAAAATCCTAAGCAAGGCTTAAATTTAAGCCCCCGGCAGTTGGCGACTTAAACTAGACTTAGCCTGTAAATCGTCACAATCTGTGTTTAGTTTTTGTATCTCATATTACTAACATGTTACATTTTAACGTTTATGAAGCTGACGACAATTTACAAGAGAGCTGCACAATGCACATTTAACAAAAATAACTTTTTTAAACAATTTCGACAACGTCGACTTCGTAAATGATAAGTATGTTAATTGTGATAATTATTTTATTTTGAAATAATATTTTTTCCATACATGTTAGTGCGTCTCCTGTAAATCATTTGTTAATTTTTTTCGAACTCTCGCTATATATTGGAAATCACTTGCCCAGTATTGCAGATTTTTTTGGAGTGATTTTAGTACAGGATCTCGAATTATTGTATGTCACGTGTTGGATGAGCAAATTGTATTTCATTAATCGGTTTGTAAAAATGCCACAAAAACAAGATGATATTAAACAAACTCAAAATGATTTCTATTTGCAAGCTGCAAATTTTCATCGAGTATTTCCGTTATTGTTAAGCAAATCGTTGGACGTACCTACAAACATAATTCTTAAATAATTTACTTTACTGATTTATTCAGAAGAATTAATAATGTATTTAATGTATGTTTCAGTAGATACTGGTATAAAAATACAATCCCCAAGTGTGTCATTTGAACTCTTATTTCGTTTTTCAAATATCGCTAAAATAATAAATCCCGAATATTATTTTCAGTTATGTTATATTTATATAAATTTTACTTGCCCAAAACCAATGTTTTAATTATAAGATTATAAGTAAATAATAGCCATTGGCGCATTTATAATATAATTCTTTCTTATTAATTCATGTTTATATTATTTAATAACTAATTTTTATATTTTACGCATGTGTCAAAATAAGTGTGAAATTAGTAATTAGAGAAATTCCTTAGAATATCTCGGCTTACCTAATCTCAGCTCAAATATTCGTTGTGCAAACGACTTATATTTTAAGTCCGGCTTACCGTTAATGTTAACTTAGCAAAGTCAAGGCTTAAATTTTGTTGGTGCAAACGGGCATTTTAGTGCCGTGTAATCCATAATCCTACCCAACGACGCAAAGATACTTATTACAAATATAAGAATTTATTATTGGTGTATTACCATAGAACAGATAAACTAATGCAGAAGCGACTCTCTTGACGGCTCCTTTCATGTTTAGCTTGGCGTTTCTATGACTTTGAGTGAGGTTTGGCCATCTTGTTTGTTGTATACATTCGCGCGAAATTTAATTTCTGTCATTCGCTATAATACCTATTTACATAAAGAAATCCTTCTGATGTAGAGAAATTGGGTGTAAGTTAATAATTTATAAATTTATATTAAAGAAATCATTATTGACATATTCTTGTTTCTTTTTTACCAGTTGTCAGATGTGTAATATTCTTTACATAACTCAGTTACGTAAAGATTTTTACAAAACTCGTATCAATTACGTAAAAAGTGACATCTCATAACGTAAAATGTTAGGTAAAATTCAACTTTTTAAAACGGAATTTGATAAAAAAAATACCTTACGTAACTCAGTTATACACAACTGGCAACTGATGAAAAAAGAAACAAGAATATATTAATGATTTCTTTAATATCAATTTATGAATTATTGATACACCCAATTCCTCTCAGAAGGAAGATTTATATCGGTTTCAGAAGACACTCAAAATTAATTTTCAATGATAATACGCATGCACTGACATAAGCATTAAATTAAAAAATTTGATGTAGCCAGCACATGACCTCCCGCCAATTCCATGTTTAAAATAGCATTGAGCTTTAAGTAAAGTTTCACTTCCGATTGATTGTTTGTAAACAAAATCTACTTTGTTGTTACAATAAATCGAAAAGTTTGTAATACGAAATTTTGGATTATATTTTATTATGTTTTTCCTGAAAAATCTGTTAGAGCTTCAAATTAAGTACTACATCCGGTTTATCATATATAGTCAAAATCTAATGTATTGTTTCAAATTATATAAGAGTATTAAATACCTACCAACTTTGTGAAGTTTTGGATCATTAATATATTTTAAGGAAAAATCGTCACACACACATTATTGTCAAAATCATCACCAACTTCCTTATGCTCTAAAACGCAATCTGTGTAAATTCTTCGGCGTACATTATCCATTTCGTAAATGTGTAGTTGCAAACTATTATTTGACACTTTGAAATCACGTTCTTATTGAGAGCTGTTTGATATATAATGCTGCAAACATCAAACTTAAATCGAATTATCCTGTATATCTAATATTTATGTATGATGGAAAATATATTATTTTTACAAACCTTAATTTCATTAGAACCATATTTAAACTACTAAATTCTTCTTAACACGGTTTCATTATTAATTTTAATGAAAATTGCTTCGTGACAGTGACATTTATTTAAATATGTCAAATTTGTTATTAAGGTATTGTTTTTGTTTGACGCAGAGGCAAAGTGATGTACAAAAATAAATTATTTTATAATATAATATAAAGTTATTTCAAGTTATTTACTAAATGATATTATCGTAAAATTGAAGATTGTGCCATTATATTCAATTTGTATTGGTAAAAGTTGCTAAAAAATTATATTCAATGAATTTTTTACAAGAAAAACTGTTAAAAGCTTGTATAAATGATACTTCCGGTTATCCGATATACACTAAAAACTAATGAGCTCTTCCCACATTAGTATAGAATGGATATACAAAATTTCAAATTTTTCTGATTGATAGTATTTGAGTAATCGTGTCCACAAGATCCACACACACACACACACACACACACACACACACACACACACACACACACACACACACACACACACACACACAGGGCCGCATTTATATCTTCAGAGGCCCGAGGCGCAGTGACCTGTTGAGGCCCCTATTTTTATATACTTTAAAATATATACGGTGAAAAACACCTGTCTATTTTAAATTAAAAGATAAGTTGTTAATGGTTATTAAATCAAAATAAATTATGGAGTATTAATAATAGTAAATAATTTTATTATTATTAGTATCACATAAACAAAAACAAAAATAGTTCGAAAACTGTAAATAAAAATATTATCTACCTATATAGTACACATCTACATAACATTTAACGGTTACTATGGTTACCCTACAGTGATATTATCAAAATAAAAATAGAAAAGAGGCATTCTGATTGGCTTAACACTGGTTTCCTCCAGAGGTTATTTTAAGGATTTTTTTTTTCCACTGCACATAAAGGAAATAAATCGTTGTTGGTAGGTTGGGGGAGGGTTAAGGAAAATATGCGCCGCAGGCGATTTTTTTGAAAATTTTCAAGGTCAAACGAGTTTTAATGCAAAGTATAATAATATAGAGTTCTTTATAAAGAAGCAAATTTAACAAATTCATAAAAAATAAAATAAATATTTTGACGAAAACGCGTATATGCGCTCCAAAAGCGTATAGCTGGGCTGTCTTACTAGGCTATTCGGCTTTTTTCTGAGGCCCCCCGGAAGACGAGGCCCCCAGCTAGCGCCTCATGCGCCTCTGCTTAAATGCGACCCTGCACACACATACATACCTACAGACATCATTGTAAAAATGTTAAAATCGGATTCTGGGGACATCAAAACGTGCTTATTCACTAAAATCTCTATATCCGATTTTTAGCACGATCCCTATACCTCCCTTACCTAGGGTAGCGGGAGGTAAAAATAATTTATTTATTTTCACGACAAAGCTTTGGTACATTGATTTTGAAATATGTACATTGAGCTTGTCAGAATTTTGAGTATTTTAAAATTATTAATTAGATAAAATTTTGTACATAATAAGTTATGAAAACGTCACGTTGTTTGACTCCCATAATTTGGAAAATAATAATGTTTATCAAACAATATTACTCTTTCTGTAACTGATAATGTAAATAACTATTACATCACGTCAAGAGGTTAGGTAAAATTCAACTTTTTAAAACGGAATTAAATAAACATTTTTTATCATCGACCTTGTTCGTTACGCATTTAATGGCCACGAAAAAAAAACTTATTGTTAGAAAACATAGTTCTGGATATTCCACTTTTAAAAACAACAAATTCAATACAACTGCTTACATATTATATGTTTGTGTTATAATTTTATTGGATTTATAGAATCTTTTCCAAGGGATTTTTGGTACGAAATTTGAAAAAAATAGTTATGTTCGTGTGACAGTTTTACTGGATATATAGAATCTTTTCCAAGGAACTTTTGTGCAAAATACATAGAATTGACCATTGACGGAAAATAATGCTAGCCACATCAGATATTTTTATTTTTGAAAAGATAATGAACACGTTAATTCAAAAGATTTCTCTTAAGTCACATATTAGCGGATGCTAATAAAACTTCGTAGAAACAGTAATGCCAGGTTCCAGTTTACATAACCACAATAAAATTTTCTGCCCGGCTTGTGCTGCTCTCTCACTGTAAACTTTTTAGTCTATAATTAGAGATAAAAATACATTATAGTGTATATGTATAGAATTTTTGAAGAAGATAAGTAGGAAAACTGCGTAGGTATTGCAAAGCGATAACAATATGCCATCTTCAGTAGGCACTCTTCCGGTTTATGGCCTCTGCAGTCATTTCCAGCTTTCAGCCGCCTTCAACGATTTTCAGTCGCCCTTAGAGTGTCTTTTGTTGCCGTGGGCGCCGGGGAAATTTAATCTCCGCCTTAATTAAAATAAAAATGTCTAAAAGATTTCTGACAAATTTTAATGGATTGAATTGCTCTATAATTAGGCCAATGACTTTTCACTTCAACTCACAAACAAATGGAAGTATGTACTTCGGAAATGAAAGAAAAGAAAAGCAGCTTTCTACAAATGATGTTGATTAATTATTTTAATATTCAAAATGAAGAACTTTATTCGCCTACTCAAGGTGGTGTCGAGAAAAGGGAACAATTCATATTCACATTTCTCTTTTTATTTATTTGGACGTTTCGGAGGTCCAATGACATCCATCTTTTTGGCTATAAAAATTGATTTGTCATAATATAATTTCTTAAATAAACATTTTATGCCCGTTGGCACCAACAAGTTTTAAGCTTTAAGTCTTCTCAAATTTTAAGTCTGACCTAAATTTCTTTGCACCACGTACAAATTGGGAACTTAAAATCTTAAGCCAGGCTTAAATTTAAGCCCCCGGCAGTTGGCGACTTAACCTAGACTTAGCTTGTAAATCGTCACTACCTGTGTTTAGTTTTTGTATCTCATATTACTAACATGGTAAATTTTAACGTTTATGACGCTGACAATTTACAAGAGAGATGCACAACCTGCACATTTAACAAAAATAACTTTTTTAA
Source organism: Ophonus ardosiacus (assembly GCA_943142095.1). Taxonomy (NCBI): domain Eukaryota; kingdom Metazoa; phylum Arthropoda; class Insecta; order Coleoptera; family Carabidae; genus Ophonus; species Ophonus ardosiacus. The sequence goes on from OW964839.1 coordinate 9,988,097, forward strand.
AGAATTTCGATTATCAGACGTAACCACGCATGATTTATTAAAAATTATCGAACAAGACATCGACTTCGTAAATGATAAGTTAATTGTGATAATTGTTTTATTTTGAAATAATATTTTTTCCATACATGATAGTTCGTCTCCTGTAAATCAATTGTTATTTTTTTGCGAACTCTCGCTACATATTGGAAATCACTTGCTCAGTATTGCAGATTTTTTGGAGTGATTTTTTCTGTTATTGTTAATCAAATCGTTGTAAGTACCTGCATACATAATTCTTAAATAATTTACTCTACTGATTTATTCAGAATAATTAATAATGTATTTAATGTAAGTTTCAGTAGATACTGGTATAAAAATACAATCCCCAGGTGTGTCATTTGAACTCCTATTTCGTTTTTCAAACATCGCTAAAGTAATAAATCCAAAATATTATTTCCAGTTATGTTATAATGAAAAATTTTACTTGCCCAAAACCAATGCTTTAATTATAAGATTATAAGTGAATAGTCACTGACATTTATAATATAATTCTTTCTTATTAATTCATATTTATATTATTTAATAATTAATTTTTATATTTTACGTATGTGTCAAAATAAGTGTGAAATTAGTAATTAGAGAAATTCCCTAGAATATCTCGGCTTACCTAATCTCAGCTCAAATATTCGTTGTGCAAACGAATTATATTTAAGTCTGACGTTAAAGTTAACTTAGCAAAGTCAAGGCTTAAATTTTGTTGGTGCAAACGGGCAAAAAACTTACCTAAGTTTTACATTTCTTTTATTTTATTTTTGTAAGCTGTGTTGTCTCACATAACCCCGTACGTAATGGTTTAATCTTCAATTCTACGATAATAACATGTAGTAAATAACTCTAAATAACTTTAAATATGAAAATATTGAAAATATAATATAATTTATTTCCATGTATCACCTAGCCTATGCGTCAAACAAAATCATAATTTTAATGACAGGTTTGACATATTTAAACAAATGTCACTGACAGGCAGCAATTATATTAAAATTAATAATGAAACCGTGTTAATGAGAATATAATAGTAAAATATTTTATTTAGGTTTGTAAAAATAATATATTTTCCATCATACATAAATTATTTACAAACGATTAACCGGAAATGATACTTTACTTAAAGCTCACTGCTATTTTAAACATGGAATTGGCGGGAGGTCATGTGTTGGCCACATCAGATTTTTTTTTGTTCATAGCCTGCTACGAATTAGGATTTTTTTTGAAAACACTGTACACATTATAAACTAAGAATGAAGTGTTTTAAAGCGTAGCTTGCGATGATAATTTCGACATTTTCAAAGATCAAATTGCTTTATTAATGTCTTTTATGTATTTTTTAAACAGTGCTATTATCTGTCAGTTCTCATGTTTTGATTTCCATGAGTCGTTACACCGCCTCCACGCCTACACATACAATTCAGCTCCACTCAAATTCCTTAACTTGCTCATATTTACCTCGTTATCTTCTGCGAAGTATATTGAAATGATAGCAATCAAATTTTACATGAATTTGAAACATTCTGCACAACATTTCAATCAAAAGATTCATACGAATATTTTGTTTGATCCTGTATTTCTCGAATACGGTTGTAAGGGCTGGTTTATGATGAATTTGATTTATAACTTCACATTTAGAAATTTTTATTTAAAATTTACAATTTTCTCTCTAGTTTATGTTCGATTTTGAAATTCTGGATCTGACTAATTATGTAGTATCTTTCACGTGACTTGTCACAGGTTGTCATTTGACGTTTCATCAGTTATCAGTTCAGATTTTAGGTTACAATTTTATTTTCAGAGCCATGAATTTGTTAGATTCTAATGGACAAGATGATTTTTTAATAATATCGAAAATGTTTTTACCTCTCGCTAAGAGAGGTATTGGATTCATGCTAAAATTCGCATATCCAGATTTTATTGAATAAGCACGATTTAAGGTCCCTACAATCCGATTATAACATTTTTAAAATGATGTCTGTGTGTGTGTGTGTGTGTGTGTGTGTGTGGATGTGTGTATGTGTGTGTGTGTGTGTATGTATGTATGTATGTATGTATGTATGTATGTATGTATGTATGTATGTCTGGATGTTGAAGTCACGATTCCTCAAAAACTATAAGACTTAAAAAATATTTAACTGCAGTTTCCTCAATCTGACATTCCTGGGAAAAGCTGAAAAGGTTTTGGTAACAATTGAACAACCGGAAGTAGTAGTTTCTTAGAAAAAATCTTCTAAATATAATTTTTTGGGAGTTTTTTTTATTAAATATTGAAAAACATAAAATTCTCCATCTAATACACTTAAAAATTTTATTATATCTTGTATAGATTTAGAGATAAAGACTATATATTTTATAGAGTAAACTAATCGCAGAGGCCAAGGCACTAAGGAAACCAGTGGACAAATTCCAATGTTTATAACATGGCACATGTCATTGTCAAATATCAACAATTTTAGTGACATTCTGATAGCTGTTTCTGGGAAGTATATTTAACTTTTCTTATTGTTTTATTAATTAAATATTTGAAATTTTAGGTAAAATTGTGGTAAAATGCATATATCTATCAGAAATACCTCCAATCTGGTTAATGAATTGGAACAATATTTGACATTTAGAAACTTCCTCATACAATGAAAAATAGATATAATTTGAATTATACATGTGCAGAAGACATGCTAAATATAGTAAAAAACAATATTTGGGTAAATTTCTGTAATATTTTGTTATAAAACGACGGTTCGAAAGCGAAGTGCAATACAATACTTATATAGCCTAATATGGAAATGGCGAGAGGTCTTGTGCTGGCCACAACAGATTTTTTACTATTGTTCATTTGTATAATAAAGAAGTAGAACAAACACAAACTTCAGAAATGTGGATGTTGATTTATAAATTCTCCTTGACAACGATCCGTCAAGATTCTATTATTTTTCTAGGAACACTTTATTTTTAATTGTAGGAGAGTGCTATAAAAAATAACGGTCGGAGTCAGTTATATTCATCTTTTTACTTTTGTTTTTAATCCTGTTATATCACAGTAACAGTATGGTATTACGAAGAAAATGTCAACAAGTCACAAACAGAAAAGACAGCTGACGGATGAAGCAAAGTTTATATACCCAAAGCATTCAAGCAGCCAATGCACGTCATTACTTAGTGTAAAAACCTTAATGCATTAAAATCACTAATAGCGAAAAATTAAATAAAATTTTAATCATTTTTAACCGTCAAAAAGTGTATAGCCTTATATAATTATTATTAAGATGAATAGTACAGTTCATTACATATCGTATATGACATGAATAACATATAAATAATGTACATCAACGTCAAATTATTCGTTTAATTGTTGCTATAGTTGGCAACATTGATAATTTGTATGTTCATACTGTCAAAGTTATTATTTGAAAAATATTTGTATCGTGTTTGAAATATTTTTTGCGCTGTAAAGGCCTATTTATAATAAATTAATGTTAAACGCAACGCAACGACGCAACGTGACCGTTAAGGCGAACACAAAATCTGTGAATCTGCCAAAGATAGCACTTCTAATCAGTCAGAAGAATTCGGTATATTTATTTGAAATTCGGATCATTTTTATTTATTGCCTTTATATGGCATAAATAAGTATAAATAAGGTTAGAATTATAAAATAATTTAAATAGAAATGGACAGTGATGAAAAATAGTATTTATTTTGTAGATGTTATCACAAGGGACAGTGACTAAAATAATATTTATTTTGTAGACGTGACAGTTCATGACCATATCGATAATATAGATTGCAATCTGTATGATTCTTATCATAACGATTCTAAAACCTCTGCAAACGTATCAGTACATGACGTCATACATCTAGTTCCTTTTATTCAATTTTTATTAATGACGTGCATTGGCTGCTTGAATGCTTTGGGTATACCTTACCGCCATGCTTAATAGTTCCCTCTTGTGATTAGTCGAATTTGAAATTTACATTTGGAAATATTTAGTTACCTATATTCCATATCTAAATTTCAAATTTCTAAATTTGTAATTTCGTAATTTTAATTCATCATAAACCAGCCGTAAGTAGCGGTGCCTAAATTTTATATTTTACCATTTACACTACCAAACATAAATTTTTTCTTGTTTTTTCACTAGTGTAACATTAAAATACAAAGTTGGCACTTATTATCTTATTGAATTACTACGCTTCATTTCGTTATATGAATGTACTTCTCCTTGACAAGTAACTTCTCCCATGATTGCATGATTAGCAAGAGAAATAATTCCCTGGAATTGGTGACATGTCCCAGCGTTGTGTAGACATCGACAGGACAAGTGTCAAGTTGAGTTAGTGCTCGACGTGTCGTGGATCCGAATGTCCGGAGAATTGTCTCGACATTTCGATACGGTCTGCAACACAACACGCCAACATAAAACAGCGATCACAGTGACTTCAAGGAGAGAATATTAGAATTTTATTTCATGGAATATGTCAGTCTGATGCGCTACTGCATTTATTGGGCTTCCAAATTATCAAGAGATGGCGCTGACGTCAAACGTCAAAATTCAAACGAATGGTACATTTTTCTCTGGCTATCATAAGAGTACAATTGGTGTGAGACTAATTTTCGTAGTTTTTAATTTAATTTCGGATTTAGTATAGTGTTTTTTTTTTTTGTTAATTTCGGTAGAATTGAGTTTGATCTTTCTTGTAGTAACAATTTAGTGATAGTTTTAATAATATTTTAGTTAATAGGGTTAATTTTAGTAAGTATTTGTAGGTTAAGAGTATTTTAGTCATATTTTAATTAACAGTATATTAGTTTATTAATAAAAAAAACATTTGATTTCCTTTATTTAGATTGTATTTCATTGCCGTAGTTGTACATATATTAATTTCTATCTACATATCTTTACTTTTATTTAATTGTTTTTCTTTCATAATGAACAATGTTCTTTGCTTAGATTTAGATACTATTTGCAGATTTGGGAATTGTAGTGTATCATCTAGAAATATGGTGAAAGGCCAGCAAGTAATAAATAGTGGCCACATAATATTATGTGGTAAATATTTTTGGAGAAAACTCCATCGTAACTTCAACCTATACATTGCATATCTCCTAATTTGTTCATTAATTTTTTAAAAATCAAAAACTTACCTGTTATATTTAGATCCTACTAAGAATAAAACAAGAATAGCCGAAGATAAAAGCGTATTAAAATTCGTATACAAGTAAATACAATCCCTGAATAAAACAACCTCCTTTGTACATGTACACTTCACTCAGTTCAGAAATCTGCCACCAGTGGCGCATTGTAATTTTGGAAGCCCAATAAAGAATTATAAATACAAATGACGATATATTTTCACCGTGTGGACGCTTACCAGGCGGCACCTTGCGGGCACTCAATGAACAGTGGAACTTTTTAACGTTTTACTTTTAAGTATCATTTTAAACAAAATAGTCTTATTTTCATAAGGTAAGGAAATTCCTTTTTCTTGAGTTCGTAGTAGTCAGTCACCACTAGGCAAAGCATCAAGCCACCCAGCACTCCTTTTAGTTACTATCTGCGAAAGCTACAAGTTTTTTCTTACAATGCGTTGTTTTCGTTTGTCGGAATTTGAATAGCAGTACGCAAACATCAAATTCTGCCCGACCCGAAGCCCGTCTCGATTTCGAGTCGATCATTGAGCCGGGCAGAAAATTATTATTTATCGGGCTGAAACGGGCCAACACTGAAATATATACTACCTGGAACTCGCATACTCTACCTATCAGCGTACGCTGCACTAAAGCCCCATTGAACAATAATGGCTGGTCCTGTTCGCGCACGTTCGTGTCGAATAGAACCTAGCCGAATAATTCGTATCATAGCTCATCGTTTTATTTTCATGTTTAAGCTACTTACATACATTTTATTTAAACCTGCTCCACACGAAATAATTTCCGTCTACTCACGAACTGTCCCGATATGTGTCGACTACTCCAGCAGCCAGCTTTCAATGTGCCTTCACAGTCACGGTACGTACGCGCATTCCAGTTAGTGCGGGTAGAGACGCATTCGGGCCGGGCCGGGCCGGGATTTGATGTTTGGATCGACTCGGCCCGAAAATAAAAATTACCGGCCCGACTCGAAGATCGACTCGACAAAAAAATTAGCTGGCCCGGCTCGAAAATTGACTCGAAATCGGGCTGGGCCGGGCTAAAGCTCGAAATTGGGTGCATCCGGTATTCCTAATGTTGATTTTTATGTTAAGGCTAAATATTTAACTTTTTTCGTGTCAAACTTGTAAAAAACCTCTACATTCTTATAACTTTCAACATTAGTTAACATAAGTAGTTAAAAAAGAGACTTTTCTAGTGTAAGCTTGTTATAAAAATTACAGACCTATGAGTATTTAACACTTTGTTCGAAAATTTAAACAACTTTTTCACAAATCTTATATACAAAATATAATTCACATAAGGTTTTTTTTATCTAACTTTGTTTCTGCTCAAAAATAGGACACGAAATCATTATGGTAGGAACAAAAATCACTTTTATTTAAGTATACGAGTAATAATAATAATAGCAACATCACAATATAATTATTATGCTTTAATGAATAACCTTGAATTCTTGAAGTAAAATAATACATTTTTATTTATTAATACGTGAAGTATGTTGTTATTAAACAACCATTTTGATCCTTTTTAACTTCATCCATTTTCATTAAAATATTAAGGAAACTGTGCATTTGATTGAACTATAAGATTTTTCGGGCCTGCCCGAAAAGCTCGAATTTTCGGGCGGGGCCAAAATCAAAAGTCCGACTCGCCTCGATTTTTGAAAATGATTAGCCCGAATCGGCCCGATAAAAAAATCGAGTGCATCTCTAAGTGCGGGCCAATCATTTGCAAAAGTTGAGGCGAGTCGGACTTTTGATTTTGGCCCGGTCTGAAAAATTGAGCTTTTCAGGCCGGCCCAAAAAATCATAAAGTTAAATAAAATGTACAATCTATTTTTATGAATATGTATGTAGTTAAAAATGATTTAATGACAACATACCTCACATCTTAATAAATAAAAATATGTTATTTTACTTCAAGAATTCAATGTTATTCATTAAAGCTATTGTGAAATTATTATTATTATTATTATTATTATTATTATTCCGGATGTGCACAATTTCATGTTTTTGCCCAGTCCGACCCGAAGTCCGGCCCGATTTCGAGTCAGTTTTCGAGCCGGGCCCGCTAATTTCTTGTCGAGTCGATTTTCGAGTCGAGCCAGCAATTTTTATTTTTGCGCCGAGTCGATCCAAAACTCAAAACCCGATTTGGCCTGAATGCATCTCTAATGACAAATAGTCACAATAAATCCAAACTTTTATTTCGGTTAATAATTTATTTTATAGAATTTTATAAATAGATAAAATAATTACTGTAAGAATTAATTGTACCTACAGAAACAATGATTTTTTTTAAAAATGTTGTAAAAAAAATTTTCATATACCCAAAGCATTCAAGCAGCCAATGTACGTCATTAATAAAAATTGAATTTTAGTAACTAGATGTGTGACGTCATGTACTGGTACGTTTGCCGAGGTTTTAGAATCTTTATGAAAAAAGTTATACAGATTGCAATCTGTATTACCGACATGCTAATGAACTGTCACGTCTACAAAATAAATATTATTTTAGTCACTGTCCATTTCTATTTAAATTATTTTATAATACTAACCTTATTTATACTTATGTATGCCATATAAAGGCATTAAATGCCGAATTTCAAAGAAATATACCGAATTCTTCTGATTGATTAGAAGTGCTACCTTTGGGAGATTCACACATTTTGTGTTTGCTTTAACGGTCAAGTTGCGTCGTTGTGTTGCGTTTAACATTACTTTATTATAAATAGGCCTTTACAAACGCACAAAAATGTTTCAAACACGATACAAATATTTTTCAAATTGTCAAATAATAACTTTGACAGTATAAACATGCAAATTATCAATGTTGCCAACTATAGCAACAATTAAACGAATAATATGACGTTGATTATTTATATATTATTCATGTCATATACGATAAGTAATGAACTCTACTATTCATCTTAATAATAATTATATAAGGCTATACACTTTTTGACTGTTAAAAATGATTGAAATTTTATGATTTTAATGCATTAAGGTTTTTACACTAAGTGATGACGTGCATTGGCTGCTTGAATGCTTTGGGTATAGCACACAATTTTTATTTCAAAATAACAAAAAAAGAAAACGGAGTATATTCCGCTGCTTGAGCACATAAAATAATAGTGGTTAAATTTGTGAAGACTAATTTTAAAGCGCAATGAGATTCTGCATAAAATTTTAATCAAAGGAAGAGCAAACAACACTTTTTTAGTTTTACAGAGTTCTAACATTTTGCGAAACAATTTTTAATTAACTTTATAATTGCAAATACTTTTTCAGTGGTTAAGAACATTGATTTTTTTAATGTATGCGGTTAAAGTTTTATATGAAAAAGCGGCGAAGTGCTTATAGATATTTTATGAGAAAAATTTCAGAGATCAAAGAAATTCACTTTATATTTCATCAAAAGTACAAGGGCGAGAAAAATTTTGATTAAATTTCTTATTTCGGCTATGTATGTCAAGTAAATCCTAAAGTAGGTACGGCACGTTCTTTTCAAAAAAATCCTGTCTTATCTTGAATGCCTGAATGGTCTCCAACTTTACTTGTTTTCACATTCCTCTACTTTCTTAAAGCCGAACAAGAATCTAATAACAAAAATAATATATACAATATTAAATTTTCTATTTTCTACGCCTATATATAAACCAGAGGTGGAATGTAGTTGATGTATCAAGTTGTACGTATGAGTACGAATAATGAAAAAAATGTGATTGATTTATTAGCTCTCGCTAAGAGAGGTATTGGATTCGTGCTAAAAATCGCATATCGAGATTTTAGTGAATAATCACGATTTAAGGTCACTAGAATCCGATTTTAACATTTTTACAATGATGGTGTGTGTGTGTGTGTGTGTGTGTGTGTGTGTGTGTGTGTGTGCCTACGTGTGTGTGTATGTGTGTCTGGATGTTTAAAAGACGGTTAATAGTATATTAGAGAATATATGTCATAATTGCCATTTTATTTTATGACAAGGAAGTTTGAATTTAACCCTTCGAACAAAATAATTGACAATTATGACATAAGTTCTTTATACTATTTTTTCTATTTTGCACTTCCTATGCCTTTCTTAAATGAAAAGTAGTAATGTCAAAATGTATGGAATTTTGTCAGTTGGCGGTATTAATATGTCGTTTGTTAATTCATTTGACAACTCTAACTTTATTTTTGGAACACCATACAATATTTTCTATTTCATGCAATATTTACTACTTTATGTCTTCTCCTCTTTTTATTCTTAGTTTTAAATTCAAAATTATATAGAAATAAAATTCCTAACAATCGTTTATGTTCGTTTATTTAAGATTTGATATTTTTGAAATTCTTAGCCACCAACCTTATAAAAATAAATTATACTAGTCTATTACATCATTCAAAATGAGCTATTAACAAACTCCTTAGAGTGCTGTAATAGCTTTGTTACTTACTTACTTACTTAATCCTGCACCTTTCTACCCTCACGGGTGTAAGGCCTTCCCACGGCTTGCGGTGGACGGGGTTGAGTTCTGGTTCGTTGGTCTTCTCCATATTTTTTTCCACTCTGCTCTACCTTGTGGTGCTGTCTTCGTTTCTTCCCAAGTTAAACCTCTTCTTTGTGCTGCCTCCTTTACTTCTTCCAGCTACGTTCTTCTTGGTCGTCCTCGTGGTTTCTTTCTTCCAATTTTTGCTTCAAACACTTTTTTAACTATTCTCTCCTCTCCCATCCTTTCTACATGACCATACCATCTCATCTGTCCTTCTGCTATCTTATCTTCTATTGCTTTTACTTTTAAGTTTTGTCTGTAGGTTGTGTTTTCAATTCTGTCCAGTCTTGTTTTCCCCTCTATTTTTCTTAAGAATCTCATTTCGATAGCCGTAATTTTTTCTTTTCGTCTTTGCCTTAATGTGCATGTTTCAGCTCCGTGTATGAGTATAGGCGTCACTACTTTCTTAAATATTTGTACTCTGGTCTCTTTCGGTATTTCTTTCTTTCCTAAGAAGCTGTATTTGATGCTATTGAATATTTTGCCTCCTGTTGTTCTTCTTTCTTTTATTTATTCATCAAATCTTCCATCTTCTGAGATCATTGCCCCCAGGTATTTAAATTTTTGGACTTGCTGTAGATTTTCATTTTTTAGTTGTATCGTGTGGTGTTGTTCATTTCTTCCTAGTATCATGGTTTTCGTTTTTTCTTTATTGATCTTCATGTTTAATTTTTGTAGCGCTTTATCATATATTTCTATATTCCTTGTTAACGTTTTTTCGTCTTCTGCTAGGATGACCATGTCATCTGCATAGCATAGTTCTGCTATTTCCACTCTTCTCAATTTCCAATGTCCTATGTAGTATTTCTTTACTTCTTTCTTTGTCTCTTTTATTCCTTCGTCAAGAATTAGCGTAAACAGGAGCGGGCTCAAAATGCATCCTTGTTACAGATGCAAAATAGAAAAAAAAAAATTTAACGCGATCCCTACCTCCCTTACTAAGGGAAACACGAGGTAAAATTGAATATAAAGCTGTCTGATTTTTAATGTATAATATTATTTCAAGTAACTTTCTTTATATTTATATTATTTGCTGCACTTCTTAATAACATTTCTTAAAAAAAAATATTCTATTCTGTATTTCATGTGGCCATAAAATTTGAATACCAAATAATCATATGTAAATGTTCTGCAAACATGAATATAAATTTGTTAGGTATCTGTGATATTGTTTGTAGCCGCGTATAGAAAAAGTGAAAAATATAGTGGCGTGTAATGCTGAAAATTGGAGACATACGCAATATGAAAATTATACAGTGTTCGCAGAAGTGTGAAAGTGCCCATAAGATATGAATGCGAATATGTGCGAGAATTCTACGGGCAGCTATAAAATATTGGATCGGGTTTATGTTTCCGAACTCTAGTTCACAAAAATTTTATATTCTCCTAAAAAAGAAAGAAGGGGAATAGTAGGCATATATTCAGGGCTCACAGGAAGTTAATAAAGGTAGAAATATGTTGAGGAACGCATGTACAAGTTTAATATGAATGCAGTTCCTACCCTTACTCTTTAAGCATAACAACAAAAAGTTCTTTAACATATTGGAAATAATTATCCTTAATAAATTTTATATATAATCATACATTTATGCCAATTCAACATTCATGCAACAATCATTTTTACCTCTCGCTAAGAGAGGTATTGGAATCATGCTGAAATTCGCATATCCAGATTTTATTAAATAAGCACGATTTAAGGTCCCTAGAATCCGTTTATAACATTTTTAAAATGATGTCTGTGTGTGTGTGTGTGTGTGGATGTGTGTATGTGTGTATGTATGTCTGGATGTTGTACACACGACTCTTCAAAAACTATAAGACTTAAAAAATATTTAACTGCAGTTTCCTCAATCTGATATTCCTGGGAAGAGTTGAAAAGATTTTGGTAACAATTGAACAACCGGAAGTAGTAGTTTCTTAGAAAATTTCTTCTAAATATAATTTTTTGGAAATTTTTGTTATTACAAATATTGAAGAAAAAATTCTTCATCTAATACACTTAAAATTTTTATTATATCTTGTATAGATTTAGAGATAAAGACACTATAATATATAGCAGATTCTAATCTCAGAGGCTAAGGCACTAAGGAAACGACTTGACAAATTCAAATGTTTATAACATAGTTTGAAAATGACATATGTCAGTGTTAAAAATCAACAGTTTTAGTGGCTTTCTGATAGCTTTTTCTGGGAAGTATATTTAATCTTATTATTTTATTAATGAAATATTTGAAATTATAGGTAAAATGCATATATCCATCAGAAATACCGCCAATCTGGTTAATGAATTGGAAGACATATAGGAACTTCCTCGTACAATGAAAAATAGATATAATTAGAATTATATGTGTGCAGAAGACATGTTAAATATAATAAAAAACAATATTTGGTTAAAGTTCTGTAATTTTTTGTTATAAATCGACGGTTCGATAGAGAAGTACAATACAATACTTATATAGCCTTATATGGAAATGGCGAGAGGTCTTGTGCTGGCCACAACATATTTTTTGACAAACATTCATGTTTTATTTTTATTTTTTTTTATTTATTTTGGTTATTCAACAGGACATAATGTCCCAATTACAGAATAACACTAAATTACGATACAAAATATTATACAAAATATAGTAGCTAAATAATATTTCAATATAAATTAATAATATTAAACACATCTAAATAACGCATTTTGATCATTTTTAGTGTATAGATTATATCGAGATATACATATATACAAATAGAGAATGTACATATTTTAGATTTATATCCGTTCATACATAAACCTTATAAAGATTTTATGAAAAATTTTAATTGTTTTTTATATTTAATAAGTTTATGAGAAAATAAATCAGGAAAACCATCAGAGTTACCAAAATTATTATATAAAAGTGGAAGACGATTTAATGGGGCATTTAACGCTGAATTCGTCTTATTCGTTTCTAAATGACCCCATTGTTACCAAAACATTTTCAGCTTTCTCCAGGAATGTCAGATTAAGGAATTCATATTTAAACAGGTCTTAAGCTTTCCAACATTCACACTTACACACACAAGCACACATCATCGTAAAAATTTTAAAATCGATTTGTAAAGACCTTAAATCGTGGTTATTCACTAAAATCTGGATATAGAATTTTTAGCATGAATCCAATACCTTTCTTAGCGAGAGGTAAAAATATTAAGTGTGTCGGTCTCCATAACATCAATCATCCGTTTAAGTGTTAGAGTGCATGTATTTATCCTCAATGAAGTGGTCATCGAAGTCATCGTCGGTAAGGATAAATCAGAAACTAGGTGCCCGTCTTCTCCCGTATTACAAAACCTTCCAGTATTATCTCTCCTTGACACACTATCACTAATCATGATCTTATTAGATCTCTTTTGTCGTTCGTTGCTCCCACAAGCTTTCTTTCATTGGCTTCAGACCTTCGGAGATCCGGATTTTGGTTTGGGATGGAAAGTACACATCCGTTTGCGGGGCAAAGCTACTTGCTTGGTTTCTCAAGGGACCACTTAGCTCTCATTATGTTATGTTCTCTCCGCACCAAAAGCTTCTTTCCCCACGACGAACAAAATCAACACAAGCGGTAGAGTGAGTGTAACAAAAAAGTGTTTTCCTGTAACCGTTTAAAAAAGCTGACTTTTCAATAACCATTGAGTTGATTCCTTGTATGCAAGACAATAAGACAAATGCAATGTTTTTCTTTTATAAGTGTTGTTACGTACAGTATTTTCTCTATAATTCATTTCATTGCATTGTATTTTATATTTAATTAAGCGACTTTGATCTACAAGGTACATAGCAAATATAAAAACATGATACAGAAAAATTTATAAAAATAATACATACATTAAGAAAAAGAAAGGAACACTTGTTCCCTATGCTCTCGTCTGAAAGGGACACATTTTTATCAATAACGTTGATACTATACAGTGTCCCACACTCTATCTTCAGTGTAGCAGAGATAGCCAATGTTATTCTTACGGCGGCTTTCTGTACCATGTTGCTAATTTTTCAATGTAATGTAATATTGAAACATTCATAAATTTTCATTGCTATACCAAAATTAGTTAACACTGTACAATTTAAGTTTTATGAGGGTCTCTTATTTACCCAAGGGCTTATTGGAATCACCCGAAATTTAACTGCAGTTCTAAATAGTTTTATTTACAGGGGCGCGAAAAGATGCATTGGAACCGGGGTGTAAAAAACATGCTGAAGCTATTTGTACCTGTAATAAGTAATATTTCAATACAATATTTTAAAACCGCCCGTCATATTAATCGCGATCAAATGCATTAGAGATTAAAATATTATAAATTCAAATTAAAGATTATAAAGAAAGAATAAAGACTTATGAAGTATGTAAAATATATGCAGTATTTCTATCAAGCCTAAATATTAGTAAATTATCAAATAAGAAGATATAAATTAAATAAAAAATAATGCTTATTAATTTTAACTCTTTATGAGTTCATCATATAATATGTCGACATAAATAGCATAAAACATAAAAAAATATTCTTCGTCAATATGACACTGAGATAATGTAGGTATCGTAGGAGGAACACAAAAAATTAGGGATTTCAATTCATCATAACTATCTGCTCCAATCGGCAAGTATAGTGTTACAAAAATGCGCTGTAGAAAATATAGTGTTAATTATTTCATGTAGCTCTATATCTTTTCGTAGAATGTAAATTGTAACATAGGGAATTTACATTGTTGACGAAGATTGTAAAATGTCCAATTAAGTACAAAAATGTTTTATATTATTTGCTTTAAATTGAAGAGTTAAATGTTAATTATTTTAATTTACCTACGCTTATTATGTTTTTATACCCTACTTATATTTTGTGTTTGTATTATTTTATATTTTTTGTAAATTGTTAAACTGACCAGTTTATTATTATTTTTTTTTTCTTGTCACCCACCTGTTTAGCTGTTTAGATACACTGAAACCACACCAGTCATAAATACATTCAAAGAATTACCCAGAATATTTCATCTCCTTTTGGGCATATATTTTGCTCTTTCTATCTTGTAGACTAACAGCAGGTAAATTTACCAACATGGTACTCCATAAGACCCTATACTGAACATTGAGTGTGGGACACTGTATAGTTGCACTAACATTTTGAAACATGATATGAGATTACTACATATTTAGATGCATGTTGATACTTTCTTTTGTTTCTATATCTCAACCAGAAACAAGGGCGTCTCATATGGTAAAACCATGAAAGTTTTTGTCATAAATTTTTACCTATTAAATTTTTTTCGTTTTTACTTACAAAATATTACAATATTACATAATAATGCAAAATTACACAAAAATAAGGCACTTTTACTAGAACTTGTAAACGTAGTAAAATTCGTTTTTGAGACATTTAAATTTGTAGAAAAAATCAAATATTCAAAATACGTAAACAAAAACATTTAACTGAAGTTTTAACTCTTACAGTTTTCGAGATAGCAAAGGCAAACGCTGTGGAAACTAATTTTTCACTGCCTTATATCTCGGAAACTATTGAAGTTCGGACCCATGTTGTTTAAACATTTTGTGATTATCAGTATGGAAGAATATCTTATTCTCTTTCTCTATACGGTTTGATTATACATTTTCCTTCAGATTCAATACATATAGAGTTATAGAGACATTAAGAGAGATTAACGTTCAAAAATTAGTCAGCTTTGCTAAAATTATGGAAACAGTAGATAATTCAAAAATTTTTAATTGACAGATGTCAGTGTCAAATGCAAAACCAAAGTTGAAAGTATAGGGTCAGAAAGTTATATGCGAATGTGATAGAGTGTCCCTCGCAAGTGACTTGCAGTAGCAGCCTCGCCTCATGCCTCAAGATTGGAATTTTCAATGCTAGAAGTACAAGAAAGGCCAAAGAGAAATGGAAGGACTGTGTAGATATGAGAGAGGAAGAATTATGTGAAGAAGATGCGTTGGACAGGAATGAGTAAAAGAGAAGAGTAAGAAACAGCAACCCCTAATAAAATAGGAAAGGAACTTTCGGTATGGAATTTGTAAAAAATAGTGTGTTGGTGTTAAAATTTTACAGGATATACAGCATGTTTTTCAAGGAACTTTGTGCTGGCCACAACATATTTTTAAATCATATTTTACTGTTCTGCTAACATCTTTTGTTTTGTAATGATTTTATTGTTCTGCTACCTATACATTTTATATCTGCCTTGCCCCTTGAACATATGAAAGTATTAGTACTGTTATTATTCCAAATTTCATATAAACTACTTTTGGCTATCCTCTTGCATTAAATGTATACATTCCAAATTCGGTTTTCGTTATTTACCCATAAAAAGCCTGGTGGTAACGTTACTAAAATAAATATTATTTTTATATTTTATCCTTGTGCCGGATCTGTTCTTTTACAGGACAAGGGAAAATACTTTAAAAAGTGTACTCACCCAACAACTTTGAGTTTCCATATTTCCATATTTCATATGTACATTCACCCTGACCTTACACTTCCATATGTTGCGACGTCTAAACGAGCTAACCTCAAGCGAAAACAATATGCGCGTGTGTTGAAGGTTATGTGCTAGCATTTTTTGCGGCCGTAGCCGATCTGAACACTTTCCCTCAAGAGCGCTTAGGTTTTATTACCCGTGTTCCTACGTCAGCGCCAACTAAATCAACACCGAATTCCCCCAGACTTTTCACTAAGAGCCAGATTCTTTTAACTTCGCGCCAGACCAACTAAACTTCCACTCCAATGTTTTCCTTGAAAATAACGTGAGCTAGACTTGGTGGAATATTTTTTTATGGAAATTTCAGAGGTATATTGAGAGTGTTAGATGGTGGATATGTTTAACTTGAAATAATATTTACAGGGGATTGGTTGCTAAAAGTATTGCTATTATAATGTCGGTTTGCGTGGAGTGTGGAACTTATTAGATAAATAAAAAAGGAAACATTGACATTTTGGACGCACATTTTATCGAAATTATATCTGTACAAATTTAGTAGTTTAAAGATATGCAAAGACTTTTATTTTCTGCCAGATTAATAATAAAAAATCTGTTGTGGCCAGCCCAAAACCTTCCGTCAATTCGATGTATTTTGTACAAATCCGATACCAAAAGTTTCTTGAAAAAGATTTTATATATCCTGTAAAATTATAACACGAACACACTATTTTTTACAAATTCCATATTGCAAGTTCCTTTGAAAAGATTCTACAAAACCAATAAAATTATAACACGGGCGACCATTATGTAAATTGCACTTGACCTTTCCTCATTCCTATGCAACGCATCTTCTTCACACAGTTATTCCTCTCTCAAATCTTCTGCTACACGGTCCTTCCATCTTCTCTTTGGCCTTCCTCGTACTCCTGGCATTGAAACTGTAAGTCACTTGCGAGGGACTCTCTGTCACTTTTGTTACTTTCTGATCCTATACTTTCCACTTTGGTTTTGCACTAGGCACTGACCTCTGTGTGTTAGAATTTTTTGAATATATCTGCTGTTTCCATAATTTTTACAAAGCTGACTGATTTTTGAAAGTTAACCTCTCTTAATCTCTCTATAACTCTATATCTATTGAATATGAAGGAAAATGTATAATCAAATCGTATAGAGAATAAGATTTTCTTTCATATTAATGATCATAAAATGTCGAAAATTGATATTTAACTACGTTTTTACCAGAAAAACTGTTAAGAACTTCAAATAAGGGTACTTCTGGTTAACCAATTATAACCAAAATTTAATCAGCTCTTCATATGGTCGTAAAGAAGAGGAATACGAAAGAATCATAATTTTTAGAATTGTAGTTTTGGAGTTATCGTGGGAGAAAAATTTGTCACACACAGCACACACACACACACACACACACACACACACACACAGACACACACACACACACACACACACATACATACATACATACATACATACATACATACATACAGACATCAATGTAAAATTAGTAAAATCGTATTCTAAGGATCTTAAAACGTACTTATTCATTAAAAACTCACCCCCGAATTTTTATGACAATACCTCCCTTACCTAAAGGTGACGGAAGGTAATAATCTGATGTGGCCAGCAAATTACTTTCCGACAATTCTATGCATTTTTGCAAATCCCATACCAAAAGGTCCTTGGAAAAGATTCTATGTATACAGTAAAATTGTAACACGAACATATACTATATTCTACAAATTCCAAAGCGAAAGTTCCTTGAAAAAAGACTATATATACAATAAAATTATAACACAAACATGTACTATGTAAATTATTTAATTTGACACTAACATCTGTCAATTAAAATTATATGAATATATCATCTGTTTCCATGATTATATCAAAGCTGGCTGATTTATGAAAGTTAATCTCTTTATAATTCTTTAACTCTATATCTATTGAATATAAAGGAAAATGTATAATCAAAACGTATAAACAATAAGATATTCTTTCATATTGATAATTACATAAAATATCAAAAAATCAAAAACTTCAAATAAGGGAACTTCCGGTTGACCAATTATAACTAAAATCTAGTCAGCTGTTTATATGTATGTAAAGAAGAGTAATGCAAAAGAATTATAATTTTTAGAATTGAGGAATTGCAGTTATCATTCGAGAAATTTTTGTCACACACACACACACACACAGACAAAATCGTAAAAAGGGACCCTAAAACGGGCTTATTCATTAATAACTCACCACCGAATTTTTTGACCAAAGACAACACCTTCCTTTACCTAAAGGTGACGGAAGGTAAAAAGTTGCACACATGCTGCCAACAAAATCAATATCATTTTGTAAAATCGCTGAATCAATCTACTTTTTAACGAAAAATTCATTTAAATAATAAGATATGATATGTTATATTTTTTTAATTTTCTCTACTCCAACTTTACATCGTCGTAGAACTTAAAATTAAAAGAAATAAAAGTGTATACGAGGTGTGTTCAAAAACTATCGCGAATTTTGAATTTTCGCGGGTTAAGTATATTCGAATTTCGATCTTTTTGTGGCTTTATGTTGGTACTCATGTCTCTCACTTATGTCGACAAGCTCGGCCATTTTGAATGTTCACTTAATTGTTGACAGCTGCTTTGCTTGCACGTGTTTTGGATCGTCTTCGATTTTTACCTATTCAAAAAAATGGAACAAAGAACCTGTATCAAATTTTGTGTGAAAAACGAAATTAAGTGCGCGGATGCATTCCGAATGTTGACTGTGGCATACGGAGAAGCTACCTTGGACCAAAGCAACGTTTATCGGTGGTACAAAATGTTCTCAGAAGGCCGAGAAGATGTGAACGACGAAAAGCGTGCCGGACGCCCGAGCACTTCAACAACAGACGAAAAAATTAATGAAGTGGAGAAAATGATATTGGCCAATCGTCGAATCACCGTTAGAGAAGTTGCTGAGGACCTAAACATATCGATTGGCTCGTGCCATTCGATTTTTATCAATGATTTGGGCATGAGACGGGTCGCCGCGAAATTTGTACCAAAATTGCTCAATTGCTCGTTGCTTGTGCGCGACTTTTTAGCCAAAAACAACACACTAATGATGCCGCAGCCACCGTATTCCCCAGATCTGGCCCCCTGTGACTTTTTCTTGTTCCCTAAACTGAAGAGGCCCATGAAAAGACGACGTTACGCTACGCTTGACGAGATAAAGACGGCATCGAAGGAGGAGCTGAACAAGATAAAAAAAAATGATTTTTTGAAGTGCTTTGAAGATTGGAAAAACCGTTGGCACAAGTGTATAATATCTCATGGGGATTACTTTGAAGGGGACAAAATAGATATTCATGAATAAATAAATAATTTTTGAAAAAACACAAAATTCGCGATATTTTTTGAACACACCTCGTATACAAGTGTTCTTTATAAAACTAGTTTTACTGTTTATATTCATGAAAAACAAATGAAGTGAGATATAACTGCATAAAGGGTCCAGGGGTTAAACAGTAATACGCGTGCTAATACTTTTCATGGCATACCAGGATGGAATCAGTTTAAAAATCAAAAGCAATTTATATTTATATGAAGTTCGTGACATAATTTTGTTGGAAATAAAAAGTGTAGTACGATCAGAACTAATCTTTGTGGAATTATAAACAAATGCTATCAAACTTTTTAACAAACTCGAAACTTTATTTTACTGCCCTGCAAAACTTTTATGGACTTTTGTTGTTTTTCCCCTGAACGCTTCAACTGTTTCTAGACAAAAAATCAAATAAGTTGAATAAGGCCGGATTCGGTTGATTTATAAGTATTTTTTTTTTCTCACTCAAACCACTTCGTTAAGAAGATCTATAAACGCACTATTTTTGGCGCTTTTCCTTTTCTAGGAGATGGTATGACTGACAGATGAATGACATATAACTCCAAAATGCTGCACGGTAAAAAATTACATTGATATTCCGGACAAAATTTAGTTAGCTGCATTTTTTTTGTTATTTCAACAATAAGTTTTTGCCGTGTATACGAAGAACTTTGTATTTTAAGTTTTCAAAACTAAACAATTTTTGTTGTATATAAAAAGTATTATTTGCTGCAAAATATTAGTCATGGCAGCAATTATTATTAGTAGTATTAAGCAGTCATTTTGTTACTTTGTTCCGATTACAAAATCATTTTGCAACAATTAAAAATATTTCATCTGTTACTGGGACAAATTTTATTTTTTTTTTCCTGTGACATATTTTTTAAAGATTACAAATTATTTCTTTTCTCGCCATATACTTTGTACAGGTAACTAAAACTTTTGTGTATACAGGGTATTCCCTGGTATACAGCATAATTCACTGTTCGTGTACTATACTACGTCGTGTCGCATTTGCTTGCGCAGTTAAGTTTAGCCTTTCGAAAATTGTGTTTTAAAAGTGCCTGTTTCTTGTGCCTGTCAATAAAAATGGATGATTTTGTAAAAGATATTTTAAAACAATGGTAATTAGTGTGTCTTATTGAGAAATTTGAAGGTATTTATAGATTACTGATAAATCTATATAATTTAAGTGACTTGTTTCATATGTTATTTTTTTATATAATATTTGTTACATGTATATAGATTATAATTATAAATAAATAAAAATAATATAATACGCATGTATTTAATTTTTACCTTACTACCTCATTCTACATATCAATCAAAATTAATTAGTTTCTAAAACAAATTTATAGTTATTAATGGTAACTTATTTTATTTGTTCGAATAACAAATTTATTTTCTTAATGGTAACTTAATTTATTTGTTCGCATAACAAATGTATACTTCTTAATGGTAACTTATTTTATTTGTTCGTAAAACAAATATCTTTTGTTATATATAACAAAACTGTATTTGTTGCCACAACAATTTTTTACCAGCAAATTTACCTTGGTAATTGTAACAAATATATTTGCTGGTCCTATATTGACAAAAAAAAATTTGCTACTGGAACTTATTTTTAGTAATCACAACAAAGTTTTTATTTACCGTGTGTCAGTCATCAATGAATTTTCATCTCTGAAGTTAATTTTTTAATGGAAAGCGCTACCAACATAACTGAACTAATAAAAAACACCAAGTCTTATTTTTGTACAGTAGTATTTTTTAAAAATTACCTCAATAAAAAAATTGTAAAAAAAATCTGATGTGGCCAACACAAAACCTCCCGCTATTTAATTTTTATTAATTTAAATACATACCTACGTATTTACTGATGCTGCAAACTATATTATGTTCCATTGCATATAACTATTGCTTTATTTACTATTTTCTTTTTAAAATGTCACTATGATTAGTTTAAAGAGATTAGTTTTTTGACAGTGACATTTACCTGTCAGTAACATCAACTTATTCAATTTGGCTTTAAAAAGTAATCCAAAAATGAAAATTTAAAGACGCATTTGAGCGTATTCGAAGTTGTTTGCCTGTAGGGACAACTTGCAAACATCCAGAACAGAGCACCTGCGGCCTGAAATGCGATCGGGCCGATGGCAAACAAAAATCCACGCGGTCGTTCGTTATTTAAATAGGCTATTCCATCCGAATAAATATCCCATAGGGAGGAGAAATGCGGTGGTAATTCAGCTGTTGTCGATGGCCAATTTCCGCCCCACGCGCCGAACATTGAACTCTCAGAGTCATAGGAAGAACAAGAATAGTGGGGGGCCATGAATCCATGTCAAAATTTAACTACTGAAATAATAATCCAAAGTACATGAATTAATGAATATTAACAATATATATATAAGTTAAAGTGCTACCCCTGTACTACATAATAGACAAAGTGCCGATGTGCCAGAACGTGACTCTCTCATATTTCAGTAGTATAAAAACATATGTAATGCTTTAGATTAGTCAGTCTGTATTCTATTATCATATTATCAAGTAGTTTATAGCATATTATAATTTGTACTCGCAAAAATAAAACTTTTTAAAAACCTATTTGATCGAACGAGAAATTTAAGTGGCGCAGTCTTGGTAGGATTGCCAAAACAATTTAGCGAATATAAATTGTTTCACTTTCGTGATTAATTTGGCAAATTCGAATATCTCCATACTTCGATCACTGTATCCTGCATCTGAGAGGACATCAGAAGCAAGACACATCTCGACGAGCCGAGCGAGCCAAGCTGAGCGGACATCAGTGCAACTCCTGCCTCAACTTCGAGACGAGACCGTGTTCGACTTCAGGGCACATGAAGCCGACACTACTATTTTTGTGAGTACCATATGTCATTCAGAGAACCAGAATCTTTGTCAGATTCAAATAATTCAGAAGCAGACACCGATCTCGAAACAGAAGATCGTATAATTAATTTAAATACAAATCCTATTAATAGTATCACATTAAGAACGCCATTATTAAACATGGTTACTCCAGTATTAAAAAAGGAATATCTGGACATGGTGCCAGAGTTCCATGGGGAACGTGAATTACTCCCTAGGTTTACTAGCGTTTGTGAAAAATTAGTAACAAAATTTTATAATACTACAAACACAAACGATTTCCAAAATGAATATTTAATGAGCAGTATATTAGCCAAAATAAAAGGTGAAGCTGCTATTAACATTGCAAGTTCCACAATTTCAAAGTGGGAAGATCTGAAAACAGCATTAAAAAATGCTTATTCAGACAAACGTGACTGGTTCACACTAAATATGGAAATAACAGAGCTGAAACAAAATCCTAATGAACACGTTTTTGATTTTTACGGTCGTTTACAACACCTCTTAAATTTACAAATTTCTTATATTTCAACAAACGCTGCTGCCGAAGCATCCGTAGTAATGATTGACTATTTTCAACATTATGCTTTACGCGTTTTACTAAAAGGTTTGAAAGAACCTATAGGTCAATTAATGAGGGCAAAGAACCCTACAGACTTAAATTCAGCTTTAAGTATGTTAGCAAATGATTTTCAATTTGAATATTATGCCAAATCCAAAACCACTAATCAGAATACACACAAATTAAATCAAAAACCACAAATCCACCAACCAAGATACAATATTCCTAAACCCATACCCTACTTTAATTACACACCCAATAAAACTCTGCATCCTTCACCTATGCAACAAACGACATACAGACAACAATATACTCCTCAACAACAAAAACAATATACTCCTCAACAACAAAGACAATATACTCCTCAACAACAAAGACAATATACACCGCAAACACCACGCCAAGGTCCATCCACCAGACAAAACCTTCCTGCACCTACTCCGATGAGTATTTCCACGCGAAATACAACTCAATACCGTCCTGCACAAAACCGCGCAAACACAGCGGGAGAATTATTTAATATCAACGAGTCAGCAGAATCTGCCGTTGACCCATATGTTTATTACGATAACCAAGAACAAACTGACCAAGTATTAATTGATAACAATGATTATGAAAATCCACAAAACCCCGACAATTTCGAAGACGATAATTTTTTAGACATCGCAGCCTCGGAAACAATAGAAACATTTTACCCGGAGTCGAACTAATGAACCTAACAAATAAAAGTAAATTACCTTATATTATATTCCCTGAAAATAATCTGAAAGTTTTAATAGACACAGGAAGTACGAAATCTTTCATAAAACCTACCATAGCGCATAAATATTACAAAAATTCAATTTTTAAAGACCCTTTCCAAATTTCAACTGCGCATGGAACTTCAATTGAGAATTACAGCACACTCGTACCTATTTCAAAATTATTTAATTTAAAGAAAAATGCAAGTTTAAAATATCACATTTTTGATTTTCACGATGAATTCGATCTCTTATTAGGATTAGACAATCTGAGTACATTAAAAATAATTATAGACCTGAATAAAAATGTAGTAACAACACCCACCTGCCAAATAAAAATTCAACATCAAAATTCTGAAAATAAAATTAATACAAACAAAATTTGTCAGCCAAATAATAATGTAACATTAGACCCCAAAACCGAAAAGGTAATCAAAATTCAAGTAACTCAACAAAACGGAACCATATTAATACCAAAACAACAACAGAATAATTTAATCATCCCCGAATGTGTCACCACAGCCAATAATTACCATGCACTTTGTACAGCAATTAATAACTCAGAATCACATATCAACTTTACACAATTAGAACCAATTACTGTAGAAAACATCTCTAACTATGAAACGTACTCATCACCCAATTTTAATTTCATTCAATCAGAAAAAATTAAATTTGATATTTCAAAAATTCGGTCAGATCACATGAATTCGGAAGAAAAATCAGCTATCACTAAATTAATTCAAGATTATTCTGATATATTTCACGTAGACGACAAAAATTTAACATTTACTAATCAAATTAAACATTCCATAAAAACAAGTGACGAAATTCCTATTTATACGAAATCTTATAGATACCCAGAAATTCACCGACAAGAGGTACGTTCTCAAACACAAAAAATGTTAGATCAAAATATTATTAGACCATCATGTTCGCCATGGTCATCACCTATTTGGGTTGTCCCAAAAAAACTTGACGCATCTGGTAAACGCAAGTGGCGTATAGTGGTAGATTACAGGAAATTGAACGAAAAGACTATTAGCGACAAATACCCATTACCGAACATAACTGATTTACTAGACAAACTCGGACGCTGTCAGTATTTCACTACGTTAGACTTGGCATCTGGTTTCCACCAGATTGAAATGGACAAACAAGACATTCAAAAAACTGCATTTAACACGGAAGACGGGCATTATGAGTTCACTCGTATGCCTTTTGGCTTAAAAAACGCACCCGCGACATTCCAACGCGTTATGGACAATGTTCTGAGAGGGTTAGTAAACAAAAAATGCCTTGTTTACCTCGACGACATTATTATATTTAGTACCAGCCTACAAGAACACATTCAAAATTTAAAATTAGTTTTCGAACGTTTGAAAAATTCAAATTTCAAAGTACAACTAGATAAATGCGAATTTCTTAAAAGAGAAGTAGCGTATCTCGGGCATATCGTAACCCCTGAGGGCGTGAAACCAAATCCCGACAAAATTTCGGCTGTTCTAAATTTTCCAATTCCAAAAACTACAACACAAATTAAAGGTTTCTTAGGACTTTTAGGCTATTATCGAAAATTTATTAAAGACTTCGCTAAGATAACAAAACCGCTGACTAGACGCTTAAAGAAAAATGCTGTTATTGACATTAACGACCCTGAGTACAGACAATGCTTTGAAAATTGCAAGAATTTGTTGACTAACGAACCACTACTCCAATATCCTGATTACGACAAAGAATTTAACTTGACATGTGACGCGAGCCAGCTGGCTATTGGAGCCGTGTTATCCCAAGGTAGTCTAGGCAACGACCTACCAGTAGCTTACGCTAGCAGAACACTGAACGAGACAGAGATAAACTATTCTACCATTGAGAAAGAAATGTTAGCTATCATTTGGGCGACTCAGTATTTTAGAACTCACTTATTAGGACGCAAATTCAAAATCTATACAGACCACCGACCCTTGCAATGGCTATTCTCGTTAAAACAATGTAGCCAAAAATTAATAAGATGGCGCCTCAAATTAGAGGAATATGACTATGAAATAATCTATAAGAAAGGCAAACTTAATACCAATGCCGACGCCTTAAGCCGTATACCTGTTGAAATTAATAAAACTCAAAATTTACAATCACAAACACAAGTAGATGACACTCCACTAGCTCTATTCAAAGACTACTTAGATAAGAAACATTGCCTTAATCACAATAATAACAATATTATTGAAGTAATAGGAAATCTATTCGATGCACCATCTGACTCTAGTCTAGCTCATTGCGTGAGCAAAGATTTAGAAATGTCATCGGGTATTGCCAAAAATTTTAAAATTAAATTTAACAACGTACACAAATTAAAATCTCAAAATCCTCAACTTCATAACCTAGTATATTTAAAAACCCCACAAAGATATCTATTATACTTAATAACAAAGGAAAATTATTACAATAAACCTACTAAACAAGACATATTCTATACCTTACTAAATTTGAGAAAATTCTGTTTACATAATAATATCAAAAATTTAAGTATACCAAAAATTGCATGTGGACATGACAATCAAATTTGGAACGAAATAAAATCAATGTTAAAATATATTTTTGATAATACCAACATACTAATAACCGT
The DNA here is from genome assembly GCA_943142095.1 of Ophonus ardosiacus. Lineage (NCBI taxonomy): Eukaryota > Metazoa > Arthropoda > Insecta > Coleoptera > Carabidae > Ophonus > Ophonus ardosiacus. The sequence continues at coordinate 10,014,456 of OW964839.1, forward strand.
TTACAAACTCCCTGAACCCAAAATTCCCCAGACCGAATTAAACATAAACGAAACAGAAAACATGAAACACTTTCATAAATTCATAGAAAATTTTAACACAGAGTTAAGGAATAAAACAGATAACAAAGACGACGATACGCAATCCCTTGCAGTCGAGGTAGGTGACTCACAACATAATGAGATAAACGATGACGACACAAGCGATAGCGATATCACAATACATTCAAGTAAAGAAAATCCTATCGTCGGAATCCCGATAGTAGAATGCCCCGTAAACTATGGCAAAAATCAAATTATTATAACAGAAGTCGATTTTAATCCCAAACAAGTAAAAATTACAAAATTATACGAACACAAAAAATTACGAATGGAAGTAGAATTTTCAAAAAATAATTACAAAACTGAAATGATTGCTTTTATTAAAGAATATCTTATTCCAAAAATAAAATATCATATTTATTTTCAAAACGAACTATACGAAAAATTCAGTTTAATTCTTCAAAATTATTTCAAAAATTCTCAACTATGTTTAGTAAAATGTACAAAATATTTAAGCGACGTTACCAATGAGGAAGAAATCATACACATCATATCGAATTACCACTGCAGCAAAAGTAACCACCGTGGTATCGATGAAACAGAAGCGCGTATAAAACAACAATATTACTGGCCAAAATTAAGAAAATCCGTTCAAACATTTATTAATAGCTGTGAAATATGCCAAGTAACAAAATACGACAGGCGACCCTTAAACGTAAATTTAAACATCACACCCACAGCTACGAAACCTTTCCAAATTTTACATATAGACAGCATTACTTTAGAACAAGCTAAATTTTTGACTATCGTAGATTCATTTTCAAAATATGCACAAGCATACAAATTAAATTCAGGACAAGGCATAGAAGCTTGTAATAACCTAGTCAAATATTTTACACATCATGGAATCCCAGAACAAATTATTTCAGATAACGGGTTAGAATTTAAAAACTCAGTCGTAAAAGAATTGCTGACACTACACAAAATCGACATACATTTCATAAGCTCACAACATCCAGAATCTAACGGCATAATAGAACGATTCCACTCGACCCTTATCGAACACATAAGACTGTTTAACAATCAAAAAGAATACAAAACGGAGCCTATAGAAGCCAAAGTAAATTATGCGTTATTAGCTTATAATAACACAATTCATTCTGTCACAAAATTGAAACCATGCGAAATTATTACCGGCCATTTAGATACCAACTCCCCATTTAATATTGACCTCGAAAAACAGCTTATTAACAATTATATAGAAAGTCATAAGAATAAAACTAAATTACTTTACGAATCAATTAGAGACAAAATCCAGGCAAATAAAGAAAAGGTAATAAATAAATGTAATGAAAATAGAGAAGAATTACCCAAAATCCCCAAAAAGGTATACGTGAAAAATAAACAGAAACAACAAAAAACTAAAAACAAATACAAACCCGAAAAGCTAAAGAAAATTAATAAACGTCTTAAAACAGGAAAAATACAAACCACCCACGGTAATACAACAGAGAATATCCACCTCTCTAACATTAAACGTCCTAGGAAAAAAACTTACAATTTTGAACCAATTCCAGGTTGTTCGCATTGGGACAAGGAACAATAATTAGAAACATAACAGAAAACCTCGGAATCCTTCCCATCAATCTCGGTCCTGCCAAACTCGAAAAGACGACTCACACCTTCATACACTACTACAATCTCCAAGCTCTCCTTAATCAGTACAACAATCTAAACACACAATACTCAGCACTAAAATCAAGCATATCTAACCATTCACAGTATTTCAATGAACTCGAAAATTATGATAAAATATTAGAATTTATTCGGACAAAAATTGACACAAAAATTAATAACATCGGATTTCATTCTGATCACCATAAAACTAAACGTGGCTTAATAGATGGATTGGGGACAATATTCAAATCAGTCACAGGAAATTTAGATGCCGAAGATGGCAAAAGATATAACGAAATGTTTGCACATATGCAAGAAAACGAGCAGAATTTGGAAAGTCAACTCAAACTCTCATATTCGGTGAACCACCAAATTATTCAAAATTTTAATAAAACAATCTCAGATATTCAGCACAACGAGGAAATATTAAAATCCAAAATTTTACAACTTTTCAAAATTATAAACAGTACGCACATTCAAAGTATACTGTATGGCAAAAATATTTACGATCAACTTACTATATTATACAATTCTATATTAAGCGTCTTACAAGACATTGAAAATTCAATCACCTTTTGTAAATTAAGAACGCTGCATCCTAGTATAATACACCCCATGGAGCTACTAGCAGAATTAAAACAAATATCAAAATTTTACCATTTGCAGTTACCATTCGAACCCAGACAAGAGAACCTTTTAGACATCGAATCCTTGTTAAAAATAAACTGTAAAATAGAAGCGACCCAAGTAATCTATTTCATTTCTACCCCCATAAATTTCGAAAAAACTTTTGAAATCTACTACATGTACCCAATTCCAACCAAATATGAATCAAAATTTATTACAATCATCCCTAATACGAAATATCTTCTTAAATCTGATAAAGAGATCGTGCCCCTGAATGATATGTGTGTTCAAGCAAAAATATTTCAGTGCCCTAATAAATATCACGCCCACTTCTCAGCGATCTGCGAAGAAGAAATATTCCAAAATCAAACTTCGAGTCACTGCCATTACACAAAAATTAACTTAATTGAAAATCATGTCGAAGTAATTCCAGAAATCAACAAATACCTAGCCGTTTTCCCACACGAGGAGAAAATCACCATTAAATGTCACGAAGAAACCAACATCCAAACCTTAGAGGGAATCTTCCTAATCAATAATCAAGACAACTGCGAAATTCACTTCAGACAACAAATACTAATATTCCAAAATGAAAACCATGGCCAACCCCTACTACTTCCTAAACTGAACCTAAAATCCCAACCGTATAAAATTACAAATTTCTCTATTAACCTAAATCCCTTGAAATTAAATGATATCTCCTTGAATCCAATCGTTCCGATAACAGAAAAAACATACAACATGCACATCCCAAGTATATGGTCCATCATCCTGTACGTGGTTGCTGCAATCATCGTTGGGTACTTCATACGTAACCAAATAAAGAAGAGGAAATCAGCCAAGCTGAGGTCATCTCGCACCCCAGAAGACGTTGAACTTCAACTCCCCCAGGAGGCTCGAATCTGAGGAGGGAGGAGTTATAGTGCTACCCCTGTACTACATAATAGACAAAGTGCCGATGTGCCAGAACGTGACTCTATCATATTTCAGTAGTATAAAAACATATGTAATGCTTTAGATTAGTCAGTCTGTATTCTATTATCATATTATCAAGTAGTTTATAGCATATTATAATTTGTACTCGCAAAAATAAAACTTTTTAAAAACCTATTTGATCGAACGAGAAATTTAAGTTATATACATATAGTATGTCCGCGGATTGAGTTTACAAAAGGAAAAAATTCTTATATTTGATTTTACGAAAAAATGTCAAGGGAAGAAATTTTTTTCTTGAATTAAAACGCATTTTCAGTTATTAAAACTTTTAATTAATGCAATGTTCTTGTATTGTAACGTTTTTTCGTATTTTATTTCTCTCCTAATAACACAGTTATTGCATTGCATCTAACATTATTTTAGTTAGCTTTGAAATATTGACAAATGATTATTAATTCTAATTATAAATAAAACAGAGAAAATCAAAATACTTTTTTTATTTTATTCAATTCTCTCTATTTTCTTGTTTTAACGTTAACATTTCTTTAACAAATTCTCTCTATTTTCAATAATACCTACCTTCTTACTTTATGATAATAAGAATTACTTTTGACATTTAATCATTTGTCAATATGTCAAAGCTAAGTAAAATAATGTTAAATCCAATGTAATAACTGTATTATTGGGAGGATAAAATACGAAAAAACGTTATAATAAAAGAACCTTGAATTAATTAAAAGTTTTAATAACTAAAACATACGTTTAATTCAAGCAAAAATTTTTCTTCCCTTGGCATTTTTTTCGTAAAATAAAAAATAATATATATATATAAATATATATATATATATATATATATATATATATATATATATATACAGGGTGTAAATTTTAAAACGTGACAGTAACAAAACATTGTCATGATAGGGGACAATTAAATATTAAAGTTATTAATTTATGAACCAATACAAAATAACACAAAATAAAGTAAAAAATAGGATATTTATATCAGAAACAATTATCATTTATTGTAATAGGTATTTACAAACCAAAGATGATCTACATGTAATAAGAACTAAGTTATAAGAAACAAGAAAATTAAAATCATTTATGCTGGGTTTATGCAGCATATAAATTATGAAATTAAATTAAGCTACTAAATTAAGAAACTAAACTAAAATAACGTCGTTTATGCAGTAAATTAAAATTCAGAATTTTATGTTTGACATTTCGTATAATCTAACTTTTATTTGTGCAATTGCGATATATTATATTTATATAAGATAAAAAAATCTGTTGTGGTCAGCACAAGACCTTCCGTCAATTCCATGTATTTTGTACAAATCCCATACCAAAAGGTCCTTGGAACAGATTCTATATACTATCATGTAAAATCGAACACGAACACATACTATTTTTTACAAATTCCATACCAAAAGTTCATTTGAAAAGGTTCTATAAATCCAATAAAATTATAACATAAACTACACTAAGTAATGTCCTTCCATCTTCTCTTTGGCCTTTCTCTGCGTGTCACTTGCGAGCAACACTATGACATACCAATTTTAGATCCTATATTTTTTTCCATATTTGGTTTTGCACTTACAACTGACATCTGTCAATTAAATTTTTTTGAATAATTATGTCAGCTGTTTCCATGATAAATAACAAAGCTGACTAATTTTTGAAAATTAATTTCTTTGTAATGCTTTAACTCTACATCTATTGAATATGAAAGAAAATGTATAATCAAACCATAAAGAGAAGATTATTTTCTTTAATAAATATAATAAGAAAATGTCAAAAAATAATATTTAACTGCATTTTTTTAAGAAAAACTGTTAAAAACTTCAAATAAGGGTACTTCCGGTTGACCAATTATAACCAAAATCTAATCAGCTCTTCATATGGTTGTAAAGAAGAGGAATATAAAAGAATCATATTTTTTAGAATTGTAGTTTTGGAGTTATCGTCGGAGAAAAATTTGTCACACACACACACACAGACACACACACAGACACACACACAGACACACACTCAGACACACACACAGACACACACACATACACACATACAGACATCATCTTAAAAATAGTACATTCGTATTGTAGGGACCCTAAAACGTGCTTATACATTAAAAACTCACCACCGAATTTTTTGACCAAAAACAATACCTTCCTTTTGACGGAAGGTAAAAATGAAGGTAAACAATTTGCTGAATAAGTCTAATTAGTATTTCGTTGCTCTTTTCTGCAGGAACTTTGTTGTCATCGTCGTACATTTTCATAGGTTAGGTGCAAAAATTTGTCATAAGTGCGCGAGTGACGCAGGCGCAGCATTAATAATTTGTAATTTTTCTGCATGAGTCAAATTTTTCATGATTTCTTCTTAATAAAACGAAAATAATAATAATTTAACAAATAAAGTATAAGAAACGTTTATTAATGAGCGTTTAAAGTCAACAATTGTTTTGTTTTGTTTCTGTCAGTTTCACGGCTATTGATATTTTTTCTTAATTGTGCAAATTTTTAAATTTATTTTCTGGCTTTATATGAAACAGAAATATAATATGTTTGGTATCAAAAAATTCGTAATTTTTTTTCTTTATAATATGCACTAATTATTTTTTCAATAAATTAATATAGAAACTTTTGGCGTCCAAAAAACTGTTTTTCTATGTTATAGCCATATGACCCGTTTTAAAATTTACACCCTGTATATATATATACGCATTTATTTGTACCTTTGTTTCAATACCATGGATATCGCTACAAATGAGCAATATTTGTACAATTTCAAATTAGATTTTACAAGTTACCAAACGTGCAAAATTAAAAATGTTTACTGATTTAGGCGTAGAGTATACTTATCTACAACATTTATTTGAAACATTTTTGTCCAAAATTAATTGGGGACTTTTGCGCAAAGAAGAACTGTTTTCTCATGTTAAACACCTACGGCCAGGTTTTTAATTAACACAATGTAAACATTTGTAATTTTGCACGTTTGGTAACTTGTAAAATCTAATTTGAAATTGTGCAAATATTGCTCATTTGTAGCGATACCCAATGGAATTGTAACAAGTTACCATTCGATTCTTTTCTTTTTGCGTGATGTCAAGTTCATTTGACATTGACAACTTTAATAACCTATGTTATGTTTTATCCGGAACTGTACAGTATGTATAATTAGTATCTATAGCAGGGATGACAAAAATCATGAATTATTTTAAAAAATCAAAAATCATTGATTTTTTTAAATCGGATAAATCACGATTTTTTGATTTTTTATTTTTAATAATCTGTTGCTGTTATTGCACTTTTTTAAAAAAAAAACCATATAAATATTTTATTTTATAAAGGAAAACGAAATCTATACTAAACCCCAATTTTTGCTTATACGTTGTATATAACGCTCGTCCAAGTGTGCGCGTCTCTTTAAATCATGCCTAACTAAATAAAACAGGTCAAAACATGTAATCAGTTATCTATTAGAATACGAATACAGCCCATATTTTTGTTGTTATTTATACTTTTGTAGCAAATAAATACATTTTTATTAGGAATGACTATGGGTACCCGGATATTCGGACCCTACCCAATAATAATGTACCCGGGTATAAAATTTCTTACCCGATTACCCGAAATATACCCGCTGTCCGTTAATTATCCGATACCCTTTAATTACCCGAACAGATTTCAGCTACCGAAAAGATCGTATCTAAAAGAAGAGCTTTTTATTACCGTACCCATATGGATATAATTTATGTTAAGTTTTTTATAGAGATACAGTATATTATTTATTTGTATTACTTTTTATTTAATAAATATACGAGTAGGTGAACAATAATTATGAATTTTATTAAAAAGTAAACTGCTAATATAAGGGTAACTATTAAATAACAAATTAACGAATTATGTATATATAGTTAAAGGGTAATGGGTAAATAAAGGGTATCGAGTAATTAACGGGTAAAGGGTAATATCCGGGTAGATGTTTGGGGTACTCGGCTACCAAAATTATCGGAATTCGTCATTCCTAATTTTTATTATAATTTGAATCTTTTTTCATCTAAAAATCAACGATTTAAAAAAAAAATCAGTTGATTTAAATCATGGTTTAAATCATGCCAACCCTGATCCATAGTAATACATTAATGACAGAATAGTAAATATTGCATCTTAGCTGAAACTCACGGTATAATTATATACCTTCAAATAATATCGTAATAAGTATGATATAATGAAACACAAAATAAATGCAAGTTACTTCCTCAATACTGTTGGCTATCGCAATAGCTTGCTGTTTTCTTTCATTTATGCTATGTTATATTCCTGTTAAGGTTTCCATTTTGTAATAATTTGTGGTGAATAAATTGGCACTTGTTCCCAAAATACACCCTTGCCTGTAGAAGCGAATAGATCTGCTTAATTCTTACTAAACAATCACATTAACTCTCTTGTTATTACTGCCTGTTGAAACACGTACAATCCCCAACATCCTGTCTGGGAAAAGGCAACCTATGATGATGAATAGAACATAAAGACAAAGGGTTCATAATGATAAAATATAGCTGGGAGAATTGTTTGAATAGTGCTTCGCAATGGAATATAATGATTTATATGACTATTTACACGGTGAGTCGCAGATGTCTATTCGGATGTGTCATCCTTGTTGTATTGAGAACTGGGAGTCCAGACATCCAGCCGGTAGTTCTCAGGATTTCAGGTCACGCTCACTCGAATTCTGCTCAAGAGAAGGGTTTCAATTCACAAAGGTTTCTCAAGAATTGTCGACAACCGTAAAACGTAAGAAATACTTGTTGCTTCTACTTAAATTCAATTGAAGGGTGATTAAACTAAACACACACTATTGTCACTAAATTTGGAACATTTATTCAATCTTAATAATTTAACATATCCATGGTTACGACTTGATATTTGATTGACAGCAATGTATTGTGTGTGTGTGTGTGTGTGTGTGTGTGTGTGTGTGTGTGTGTGTGTGTATGTGTGTGTGTGTGTGGATGTGTGTGTGTATGTGTGTCTGTGTGTGTATGTATGTATGTATGTATATATGTCTGGATGTTGTAGTCACGATTCCTCAAAAACTATAAGACTTAAAAAATATTTAACTGCAGTTTCCTCAATCTGACATTCCTGGGAAGGTTTCGGTAACAATTGAACAACCGGAAGTAGTAGTTTCTTAGAAAAATTCTTCTAAATATAATTTTTTGGGAGGTCCATCTAATACACTTAAAATTTTTATTATATCTTGTATAGATTTAGAGATAAAGACACTATAATTTATAGAGTGAACTAATCGCAGAGGCTACGGCACTAAGGAAACCAGTTGACAAATTCCAATGTTTATAACATAATTTGTAAATGACACATGTCAGTGTTAAAAATCAACAGTTTTAGTGACATTCTGATAGCTTTTACTGGAAAGTATATTTAATTTTTCTTATTGTTTTGTTAATTAAATATTTAATTATAGGTAAAATTGTGGTAAAATGCATATATCCATCAAAAATACCGCCAATCTGGTTAATGAACTGGAACAATCTCTGACAATCAGAACCTTCCTCATACAATGAAAAATAGATATAATTAGAATTATATGTGTGCAGAAGACATGTTAAATATAGTAAAAAACAATATTTGGGTAATATTCTATAATATTTTGTTATAAAACGACGGTTCGAAAGCGAAGTGCAATACAATACTTATATAGCCTAATATGGCGAGAGGTCTTGTGCTGGACACAACAGATTTTTTAAATAAATTTAATCTAGCAGTCTATCCAAATGTCAAACAACTAATTTCTAAAGACAATAAAACTATAAAAATATGAAAACATCTGCAATGAATATACCAATACATAATTATTTGAGTATTCACCTCCATTTTGCTCGATCACACGCGATTAAATGAACAACATATCGATAGATCAAAAAATCGTAGCAAAAACGCAACGTGTGAATATTGCATCCGTTTCTAACCAAATCGGAAAAAATACCGATACGAAAATAACCTCAACGTGTGAACGGGCCCTTACAGATCAATAATTTGTAAATAAAGCCTACTACCCTGGAAACGCTTTAGGTAAACATTAAACAAAACCCGATCGTGCAAATAATATTTTATATGCATCGTTGGTGCGCTCAAACTTGGAGTTTGCAACTGTTTGCTGGTCACAACAGTTTCAGGTTTATACAGGCTGATTTACAAAGTCTGTTCCAAAATTAAACCATATATTGAGAGTTATTTTCAGTAAAAAAAAGGTATACGGAGGTATGTCTGGGGACGCCTGGTAAACGCCCGCACGGTATAAATATGTCATTATCATTACCGATATCTGTGACAAAGCAGATTGGCATCCTTAGAAATGGGTAATATGTCGTGATGATATATTTATTTATTTGTGTCCGGAAATGTTTCGTTACCAGAGTTACAGCCTTTTGACGGTGAACCTTACCAGACACATTTTTAATATGTTCACCTAAAAATACATTAGTTTTTTTCTGCCAATACCTTTTTATCTCCCGCTATCCTAGGTAAGGAAAGTATAGGGATCGTGCTAAAAATCGCATATAGAGATTATAGTGAATAAGCACGTTTCGGTGTGCCTAGAATCCGATTATAACATTATTACAATGATGTCTGTAAATATGTATGTATGTATGTGTGAATGTGTGTGTGTATGTATGTATGTATGTATGTATGTATGTATGTATGTATGTATGTATGTATGTATGTATGTATGTATGTATGTGTGTATCTATGTGAATGTGTGGATTCTGTGGACACGATTACTCAAATACCTACTATCAATCAGGAAATTTTGAAATTTTGTATACCCATTCTATACTAATGTGGGAAGTGCTCATCGGATAACCGGAAGTATCATTTATACAAGACTTTAACAGTTTTTCTTGTAAACAATTCATTGAATATAATTTTTTAGTAACTTTTCCTAATAAAAATTGGATATGATGGCACAATCTTCAATTTTACGATAATAGCATTTAGAAAATAACTTGAAATAACTTCAAATATGAAATTCTAAAATAATTTATTTTTGTTCATCATTTTGCCTATGCGTCGAACAAAAATATAATATATTAGTAACAATTTTGACATATTTAAACAAATGTCACTGTCAGGATGCAATTACATTAAAATTAATAATGAAACCGTGTTAAGAAGATTGTATTGAGTCTAATAAAATGAAGGTTAGTATAAATAATATATTTTTTATCATACATAAATATTAGATGTACAGTATGATCCGATATAACTGTGATATATCTACTAAAAATCAAACAGCTGTGAATAAGCACGTGTTAACGAAGTGTCAAATATTAGTTTACAACTCCACATTAACGAAATGGACCATGTAAAGCAAAGCAACTTAATATAGTTTGCAGGATTAGTAAATATGTATTTGAATGAATAAAAATTAAATTGTGGGATGTATTGTGTTGACCACATCAGATTTTTTAACAACAAATTAGAGTTTGTTTACAAACGATCAACCGGAAGTAATAATTTACTTAATGCTCATTGCTATTTTAAACAGGGAATTGGCGGGAGGTTATGTGCTGGCCACATCAATTTTTTTTTTTAAATATGTACTGATTCCATTGCCAGTAATTTGTCTCCATTTATTTCCCAATGATCCAACAATACCCCAATCTCTTCCACCCAAACCATCCTATGCCTGTTGGAGCGTGCTCTGACATCCTTCCTGTGCCTGCAACCGTATGCTTCCCGCCACTTCACAGGCTTCACGCCATCACACGGAACCTTGTTTCACGCTTTATTGATTCTAATCATCATTCCTATAAACCGCCAGGATGTACGGCTGGATTTATCTGGAATATTAATGCACCGCCAAACGCCAGAAGACGCAAGTGTGAAAAGATTCTGAGGTATGAATAATATATAGGAAGCTGATGGTAAAGCTAGGAGCTAGCGAGGAAATTTGCAACGCATATGGAGTTTAAAGGTAATACTGGAAGGAATAGGGAATAAATGAGGTGTTTGTCAAGAGAAAATGCATGATTCGGAGAAAATTTGCCGATGATGCAAAATATAAGTTGTTTCAAAGGAAAATTTAAAGATGTTACTCACAGGCGCCCACTTGTATGATGTAAGGGATCAAGTGCACCCGGCAAATGATTTTCTCCATTTATGCCCGGTTTCACCATTGACGAATAAACATTTTATTTATTAGTTAACCTTTCCTGATCTAAAATAGGGTCACCGTTGACCCAAGATCATGTTTTTACCTCTCGCTAAGAGAGGTATTGGATTCATTCTAAAATTCGCATATCCAGATTTTATTGAATAAGCACGATTTAAGGTCCCTAGAATCCGATTATAACATTTTTAAAATGATGTCTGTGTGTGTGTGTGTGTGTGTGTGGATGTGTGTATGTGTGTATGTCTGGATGTTGTAGACACGATTCCTCAAAAACCATAAGACTTAAGAATTGTTTAACTATGGATTCTTCAATCTGACATTCCCGGGAAGAGCTGAATAGGTTTTGGCAACAATTGAACAACCGGAAGTAGTAGTTTTTAAAATAAATTCTTCCAAATATTAATTTTTGATAATTTTTGATATTACTAATTTTGAAGAACAAAATTCTACACCTGATACATTTAAATTTTTTATTATATCTTCTTTAAATTTAGAAATAAAGACGCTATAATATATAGAATATCGGAATATAATAAGTCGAGTAGGCGAAACTACACTAAGGAAACTAGTTGACAAATTCAAATGTTTATAACATAATTTGTAAATGACAGATTTCAGTGTCAAATATAAACAGTTTTAGTGACATTTTGATAGCTTTTTCTGGGAATTACATTTAATCTTTCTTATTGTTTTATTAATTAAATATTTGAAATTATAGAATCTGGTTAATGAATTGGAAGAATCTGTGACATTTAGAAACTTCCTCATACAATGAAAAATAGATATAATTAGAATTATATGTGTGCAGAAGACATGTTAAATACAATAAAAGACAATATTTGGGTAAAGTTCTGTAATATTTTGTTATAAAACGAAGGTTCGATAGCAAAGTGCAATACAATACTTATATCTTATATAGCCTAATATGGAAATGGCGAGAGGTCTTGTGCTGGCCACAACAGATTTTTTCTAAATAACTCTGCGAATAGTTTTTACCTCTCGCTAAGAGAGGTATGGATTCATGCTAAAATTCGCATATCCAGATTTTATTGAATAAGCACGATTTAAGGTCCCTAGAATCCGATTATAACATTTTTAAAATGATGTCTGTGTGTGTGTGTGTGTGTGTGTGTGTGTGTGTGTGTGGATGTGTGTATGTGTGTGTGTGTGTGTGTATGTATGTATGTATGTCTGGATGTTATAGGGACAATTCCTCAAAAACTATAAGAGTTAAAAACTGTTAACTATGGATTCCTCAATCTGACATTCCCGGGAAGAGCTGAAAAGGTTTTGGTAATAATTGAACGACCGGAAGTAGTAGTTTCTTTGAAAAATTATTCTAAATATAATTTTTTGGAAATTTTTGTTATTAAATATTGAAAAACATAAAATTCTCCATCTAATACACTAACAAAATTTATTATATCTTGTATAGTTTTAGAGATAAAGACAATATAATATATAGAGTAATCTAATCGCAGAGGCTAAGGCACTAAGGAAACCAGTTGACAAATTCCAATGTTTATAACATAATTTGTAAATGACACATTTCAGTGTCAAAAATCAACAGTTTTAGTGACATTCTGGCAGCTTTTTCTGGGAAGTATATTTAATCTTTCGTATTGTTTTATTAATTAAATATTAGAAATTATAGATAAAATGCATATATCCATCAGAAATACTGCCAATCTGGTTAATGAATTGGAACAATCTTTGACATCTAGAAACTTCCTCATACAGTGAAAAATAGATATAATTAGAATTATATGTGTGCAGAAGACATGTTAAATAAAATAGTAAATAAAGCAATAGTTATATGCAATGGAACATAATATAGTTTGCAGCATCAGTAAATACGTAGGTATGTATTTAAATTAATAAAAATTAAATAGCGGGAGGTTTTGTGTTGGCCACATCAGATTTTTTTTACAATTTTTTTATTGAGGTAATTTTTACCTCTCGCTAAGAGAGGTATTGGATTCATGCTAAAATTCGCATATCCAGATTTCATTGAATTAGCACGATTTAAGGTCTCTAGAAACCGATTATAACATTTTTAAAATGATGTCTGTGTGTGTGTGTGGATGTGTGTATGTGTGTATGTGTTGTGTGTATGTGTGTATGTCTGGATGTTGTGGACACGATTCCTCAAAAACAAAAAGACTTAAGAATTGTTTAACTATGGATTCCTCAATCTGACATTCTTGGGAAGAGCTGAAAAGATTTTGGTAACAATTAAACAACCGGAAGTAGTAGTTTCTTAGAAAAATTCTTCTAAATATAATTTTTTGGGAGTTTTTTTTATTAAATACTGAAGATCATAAAATTCTCCATCTAATACACTAAAAAAATTTATTATATCTTGTATAGTTTTAGAGATAAAGACAATATAATATATAGAGTAATCTAATCGCAGAGGCTAAGGCACTAAGGAAACCAGTTGACAAATTCCAATGTTTATAACATAATTTGTAAATGACACATTTCAGTGTCAAAAATCAACAGTTTTAGTGACATTCTGACAGCTTTTTCTGGGAAGTATATTTAATCTTTCGTATTGTTTTATTAATTAAATATTAGAAATTATAGATAAAATGCATATATCCATCAGAAATACCGCCAATCTGGTTAATGAATTGGAACAATCTTTGACATCTAGAAACTTCCTCATACAGTGAAAAATAGATATAATTAGAATTATATGTGTGCAGAAGACATGTTAAATACAATAAAAAACAATATTTGGGTAATGTTCTATAATATTTTGTTATAAAACGACGGTTCGAAAGCGAAGTGCAATACAATACTTATATAACCTAATATGGAAATGGCGAGAGGTCTTGTGCTGGCCACAACAGATTTTTTATATTTAATTTCCTCCTGTGAATTCTCCTATGATACGTCAAAGGATATTTTGCATTATCAAAATTATAAGTATGAATTGATTTTTGCAAGTTATGAGCAATTTTTGTGTACGGGTCTGTAATGACCGAATGACCCGGTTTTAGGAATCAGTGTTACTGAAAATATTACATCGATTTTGAGTTTTTTTTTTTAACACTTGCGTAGTTCTATAATCCAGCAAACGTGTCTGTACTTGTTTAGGAATCACTGTTTTCACTAAACATTAGTTCAGTTAGTGTTAGTGTCCATTTTATTGTCGTAATTTCGTGTAATGTTTACAAATAAAAAAGGTTTGTCACACAAAGAGCTCTATAAGCTCCTAATGAATATTTCGGAGGATAAAATTGAGCAAGATGAGTATGGAGAATCAGAAGGTGAGGATGCCCAAGGTGTTGAAGATATTGAAGAAAAGGTTAGTGAGTCAGAAAATGAAGAATTAGTTTCACCGGACAATGATATTGCTCAAACAATGAAGATGGGGAACAAAGTTAAAGATAAAAATTAATAACAAATTTAAAAATAACGAAACCTTAAAAATAATTTTTATATTTTCAGGTCATCATGTCTACGTGAAAATATTTTTTTAAATTAAAGTTAAAAGAAAAATTCTTGTTTATTATAATTTTGTTTTGTGTAAAAAAGCATCAATAAAATAAATTTACTTAAAATTTGTAATTATTTGTACGATATCGGGTAAAAACAAAAATTTAAACTGGGTCACAAATGACCCACTTTTAGGAATTAAAGAATGTCAATTTTTTTAGGTTAAGGTAGTACGATCATTAGAACAATGTATAGATGAGAATATGTTATTAACCAATAATATTTACATAAAAAATTTTGAGAGAGATCTGATTTTGAGTAATTAATTTTTCAAAATTGTATATTTAGTAGTCAGTAGGGAATTTTGTATTAGACGCACATTTTACCTCTCGCTCTCGTTAAGAGAGGTATTGGATTCATGCTAATATACACATATCCAGATTTTATTGAATAAGCACGATTTAAGGTTCGTAAAATCCGATTATAACATTTTTAAAATGATGTGTGTGTGTGTGTGTGTGTGTGTGTGGATGTGTGTATGTGTGTATGGGTGTTGGAGGGCCGATTCCTCAAAAACTATAAGACTTAAAAAATATTTAACTGCAGTTTCCTCAACCTGATATTCATGGGAAGAGCTGAAAAGGTTTTGGTAACAATTGGACAACCGGAAGTAGTAGTTTCTTAGAAAAATTCTTCTAAATATTTTTTTTAAAATTTTTGTTATTCCAAATATTGAAGAACAAAATTCTCCATCTAATACACTTAAAATTGTTATTATATCTTCTATAAATTTAGAGATAAAGACGCTATAATATGTAGAATATCGGGATGTAGTTAGTTGATTAGGCTAAAATACACTAATGGCCGATTTCACCACCGATTCCTAAAATTTAAGTAATGCCTATGTACCCGATGTGCACCACATAGGCATTATCTAGCAAAATTTCGTTTTCACCAACCGCTAAGCATTGCCTATCTCGATTTAGGAATTACTTAGCTAGGTATCTGTTTTCCGATGCCCAAATCGCTAAGTATTTCCTAACCTTTGACAGCTGACACTTCAAAATGAAAATTGTACAATTTTATTGAATATTTTGATAGTTATAACGAAGAAATAGAAAGACATGCACAAGATAGAAAAGAAAGAACAAATTGTTTTGAATTCTGCGATGAAAAATGGTTTTGGAAAAGATGTCCTTTTCATCAGAAAGCAAAATTTTATATACCTATACGAGTTTATATAATATAAAATTAAATACATTAATATATCGTTTTATTCTTTATTTTATATTTTGGGAAAGTATATTGGGTATTCACATATAATTGAATTCATAAGTTCTACAAAAATGACATAGCCAAATATCATAAATATGCGTTCCGGTTGTCATATTTTAATTTTTTTCTTGAAATCATAGGAATCTGTTTCTGTTTTCGTATTATTTATTCTATGTTTTGCCATTTATATTTTTTTCTTCTTGTTCATTTTCATCCTTATCTCATTTATATTTTCCACTTCTGTAATACAAATTTATAAATATATATGTAAGGGAAATCTCTTTAAAAATTTAATTATTTCGTATACCTCAACGTAATAATGATATCTCCACATAATTTCCAATGTCAATGTTGACAAATACAATTGACAAATGTCATAAAATATAAAAATTATTCATTTATTTCCAGTGTGCAAATATAATATTACAAAAGTAACAAATAATCTGATGCCTACGTAAGTAATTCCTAGCTGGGCATTGCTTTGTTTGGTGAAATCCAAAATGGATAAGTATCAGTTTAGGCAGTTCTTAAATTTAGGAAATTCCTTGCTAGGCAACAGTTTAGGAATCGGTCACAGAATAGACATTCATACAGAAGCGACACTCCTGGTCGACACCATTGTTGTTGAGATTTGATGTTTATGACCTTGAATTTTAAATTTGTTGGCAAATGTACGCGCGAAATTTAAATTGTTTGAATGGTAAAAGAAAAATTAGAACACAAAAGTACTAAAATTTTAATTTTATTAACGAATTAAAAAGATATCAAATAAAATAAACACGTAATTATGTTTTTATTAAACAAATACGTGAATTTTACAAATACAATGCAGAATTTTCTATATCTTTGATGTGGGAAACACAAACGTCAGACTCGATGAATATGTCCCAAATATTCTTCTCCATCACATCTTCTCTTCCTCAGGCCTTGAGCCACATTTCACACCTATATTTATTAAATGAATATATATTTTGCATGATATGGAAGTCGTTTTGCATTACTTACACTTAAGGATCTTTCGGAAACGAAAAAAACTTACATTTCACTTTCTCCATTTTTTAAATCTACTTATACAGTTTTTATACGAACAAACAAGTCCTCCTGATTCTACCTTCTTCGTTTTTTTCCATTTTATTAGAAACTAACACCACTTCTAAAAGTCACAAACAGTTTACGAAATGACATATGTCAAAAGTGAGTGGTTTGCTTGAATTAGCCATAACCCTAAAATACATGGGCGTGACAAGCTGAGACAACCGCTCCTCCAGAATATGTGAAATATAATGATTTTCTTTATGATAACGATTTTTCATATCGTTTGTTGAAAAAATAACATGTTTGTTCTTATTAGAAATAATAATAATAATAATAATAATAACCCATTTTATTTGGCAAAGTTCAGCTACAGCTGGTCTTACACTTAACCTTATAACAAATTTTATATATTGTAACCAACTTAATGAATTTAATACAACAAAATAACAATAAGAATACCAATAATAACATTACATTGTAACAGTAGTAAAGTTAATAAAAAAAACGTAATATGAAAATCAATATTAATGAACATGACTTAAAAACAAGAAGGAAAAAAAAAATGTTTGTAAATTTAACATTAATTACTGTTGATTTATTCGTTTTCAAATAACATTTTTCTTAGTTTAGATGAGAAAATAGAGGTGTTAGCTATTTTTAAATTATCTGGCAATTGATTATATAAACTAGGTCCTGCACAAGAGAAGGATCGTTTGAATAGTTCTGTTCGATGTTTAGGTATATGTAATTTTAAATTTGTTCTTAGATTCCGACAGTGTTGCGTACCTCGAAATATTAATTTCTGATGCAAGTATGATGGAATTTTGGTGACAATGGTTTTGTGTAAAAGACATGCATAATGATGACTTCTCTTTTCACTCATATTTAACCAACCTGCATTTCTGATGTGTACTGATGAAACCGCATCACGTCTTCTAAAACCAAATATGAAGCGAATGCAAGAGTTTTGTACTTTCTGTATTCTTTTAATATCCTGAATCTTAAGGCAAGGCCCATAAATTGTATCACAATAATTGAATACAGAAAGTACAAGACTGTTTACTAAAATTATTTTATATTTTCTCGAAAGAACAAAGCGGTTCATATAGAGATTTTTCAACGCTAAGTATGCTTTTTTAATTAGCAAAGTAACATATTCAGTGAAACGTAGTTCTGTATCCAGTATTAGACCTAAATTCTTTGAAGAATGTTTAATAGGTAGTTCAACATTATTTAATGACACTTTAACCAAATTATTATTTAAAAGAAACTGTCTTACAGTCTTATTTCCAAAAAGCATTACGCAACATTTTTGTTCATTGAGAGTTAGACAGTTATCGCACGCATACTTAGCAATATATTGCAGATCGTCATTGATGTTAACTAATGATTTATGGAATTCACTTGGTTTAAATGGTAAATAAAGTTGCGTGTCATCAGCATATAAATGTACATTACTATGCTTGACAATTTTGGGGAGATCAAAAGTATATAAATCAATTTGTGTTTCTCAATATACTTTTATTATTGACCCCTAACAGAAAATGTCCTCGTCGAGATAATGAAAAGAACGATGAATCGTAAGATACGAAGATATGCCGAAATAATCCGATTTTATCCGATTAGCCCTTTAAATTTGTTGGCATACTCTTTCTCTCTCTAATTTTCGTTTCTCTCTCTGACTGTCGCTTCTGTATGAATGTCTATTCTGTGAATCGGTGGTGAAATCGGCCGTAAGGAAATCTATTGACAAATTCAAATGTTTATAACATAATTTGAAAATGACAAATGTCTGTGTCAAAAATCAAAAATTTTAGTTACGTTCTGAAAGCTTTTTCTGGGAAGTACTTTTAATTTTTCTTGTTGTTTTATTTATTAAATATGTAAAATTATAGGTAACATCCATTAGAAATACCGCCAATCTTGTTAATGAATTGGAAGAATTTCTGACATTTAAGCCACCATGGGTTTATTTGATTGGCTATTAGCACGAGTGAAATGTTAAAAAAATAAGAAGCAAATAAAATATATTTGAAAAACGTATTCTTCACCTTCAATTAGGCGCTTGTCTGTTTATTTCTACTGTTATTCTTTCCCTTGTTGTTGTTACTGAGCTCTATATTCAACGTTTCTGTGAACGTCTTGGAGGTCGTTTATTTATAGAATTTTTTTCTCTGATTAATTAAATTAAAAAAAGAACGTGTCATTATGTTCTTTGATTTTCTATACACACTTTAAGCTTAGAATCAGGGTAGATAGCCGTGTAAAATTTTGCGAAAAAAGAATTAAAAACACAAATTTAAGCATTACTCTTACTGGAGCACCATTTTTTTGTACCCACGTGTAAGAATCAAGGCTTCTCCTTTAACCCAACCCCATTGGGCGGGTGGTAAGGGGTTGCCGAGCCACTATTGTATCTGTAAGAAAGTAATTGATATTTGTAATTTAAAGAAACCCGTATTTAACAACTACATGTAAATGGATTTACCTGTAGATATACTCTGAACGAGTGTTGCTTTGAAGCTCCTCTGGTGGGCGGAAGAGTGGTCATGCCTAATTTGGGCTTCGTTGTCTCTTTCAAAAATTCCGAATACCGATATTCGGTTAGGTTGTTTTGATGTGCAGGCGCTTGGTATACAGCCAGAAAAAGCTTTTTGCCAGCCTGTTCAATATCCTCAAGTAATGCTGAGGGATTTGTAAATATTGCTCTGATGTCATGGGTGAGCCCAGGATTTGCTGTGAAGAGCTTAGCGATTCCCACTTTCGATCTAATTTCGAACTGGCTCAACGTGGTTATTTGACTCTACTTTGTTATTTGGACTTGCGATTTTGATTGTTTTCTACATTTCATGAAGGTAAGTTGAACATTTTATTACTTCCATGAAATAAGAGAAGTATGAAAAGCCTTTATTTGAATGCAAATGTTAATCATTTATTATACTGTAAAATTAATAATAAAAAATTGATACTAGCACCAACGTAGTGGGTGAGGTCGTAATTAATTGACAAGGACGTTCAGACGATACATTAGTTTTAATATTGAGTAGCGTGTCCCGAATTGTCACTGATAGAGATGAACACGCCAATACGAAGGCCCGGGAGGATAACGGGACCAACAGCTAGTGACGGGGAGCCCTGAACTCATTCCAACCGTTCTCCCCTTCTGTCTACAGTCATCTCAAATGAGGTACGTTATTGCGGAACCCAACCCCCCCCCCCCCCCTCTGCATAGTTCATTTATCATTAAAACTTGATTTTTAACAATAAAAATCTTTTTTTAAAATTTTTTATTTTCCCTCCTTTATATCTCCTTAAGTATTGATCCTAGTGAAAATGTGTGTAGGACCTTTTCTATAGATTAATCTAATACATAAACATTTTTTCGTTAGAGGCAGTAGTTTTCGAGTTATTAACAAAAAACTGAAAAAGGGACCTTTAGAGAACCTCCCCTCCCTTGGCTTCACTTCCACCCATCAGTACTTTTAGTATTTTGTTAAGGACACCTTCCCCTATAACGGTGCCAAAATTGGCTTCTACATGAATTATTTCCGCTATTTTTCCTTCATTGCCTGGACTAACGTGCATTTTTCTTTTCCCAAAAATTATTACTAGCGTATTTTAAATATTGTTAAGGAGCACAATTTTCAAAAATAGCACTTTGCAAATAAATATGAATATGAAGTGTTGTAAAATTTTTGTTATGGGAGTCCAACTATGTGTATAGCAGTGACATCTTTCTCAGTCTTATTTATGAGGGGTAGAAATTTAGGTTTCCTTGTCAAATTAAGTTCCAAAGTTTTATTGCGATCCCACGGTTGCCAAAAATTTTTTTTTTATTGTAAACCTTGCTAGCACAGAAGTAGGGGGGAAATTTTAATCTGGGTTAGTTATAATGTCGTTAGCATAATTGGATGGGATTATGGCTTACATAACTGCATTGTCCCATAAGATATTTCAATTTTCAGCTATAATATCCCGAGGACATTGATAATTACGAAATAATTTTATGACAGTTACCGAAAGCGCGTTGCTTGGTAACAGCCCGACGCCGAAGGCGGAGGTGGTGTTACCTAAAAGCAACGTGCGTGAGGAAGTGTGATAAAATTATAAGTATTTATCAATGATCGAGAGGTATTCGGTGAGAAATTTTTTTTTTGCAGTTTGAACGTTAAATTTGCCTAAAATTTGTATTTGACTGAATTTTTGTGTCTAACATAGCCCAGTAGATGTCACTAGTAGCTGTGAATGTGGCTATGAATATGTTCAGTGTGAAGTGTGCAATGAGAATGCGACCTCTTTGAGTGAGACCAAAGAGAAGAAGATAAGACATACAAAAGTCCATAAATATTCTCCACATTTAGTTTTTTATTTAATACAGTATTTTTTTATGTGTTTTCTTCTATAATTTTGTTGATTAAATCATCATTTTCATTGACAGAATGAAAATGACGTTTTTAAATTAAAACAATTAATCTTTAATTACATGTCAAAAACTGTTTGTTACTTAGCAACTTAGTGACATAAGTGATAATAATTGTCTTAGGATAATTATCAGCTATAATATCCCGAGGACATTGATAATTACGAAATAATTTTATGACAGTTACCGAAAGCGCGTTGCTTGGTAACAGCCCGACGCCGAAGGCGGAGGTGGTGTTACCTAAAAGCAACGTGCTTGAGGAAGTGTCATAAAATTATAAGTATTTATCAATGATCGAGGGGTATTCGGTGAGAAATTTTTTTGCAGTTTTAACATTAAATTTGCCTAAAATTTGTAATTGACAGAATTTTTGTGTCTAACATAGCCCAGTAGGTGCCACTAGTAGCTATGGACGTGAATGTGGCTATGAATATGTTCAGTGTGAAGTGTGCAATGAGAATGAGATCTCTTTGAGTGAGACCAAAGAGAAGAAGATAAGACATACAAAAGTCCATATATATTCTCCACATTTAGTTTTTTATTTAATACAGTATTTTTTATGTGTTTTCTTCTATAATTTTGTTGATTAAATCATCATTTTCATTGACAGCGTGAAAATGACGTTTTTAAATTAAAACAATTAATCTTTAATTACACTGTTTGTTACTTAGCAACTTAGTTACATAAGTGATAATTGTCTTAGGATAATTATCAGTGTAAGTTTGTTTTGATTGGTTACATTCGCACACGTGGTCAGCAATAAAAGGATTCAATTAGATAATTTTTTAACCAAAAAAATTTCTCTGTAATTCAACTCTGGGAATTGCAAGAATTGTGACAAACTTAAAGCAATTTGCGGTACACTGCACTAAACTGTTCCTTTGTATTTTTATAGCATCTTCTTCTTCTTTTCCTTATACCCAAGATGGGTGTCGGATTTTTGAAATTTGTATGTCAAGAATTATACACTTGTTATTGCGCAACGACATTCTTAGGCGAAGAATATTATATATGGATGACTACGACACATACAATGAATATTCTACTTGGTGAAATTAACTAAAAGTTAAGAGAATCAATAGGAATGAAGGCCACATTATCCACAAAGCCAAATGATACTCCTATGAACTTCAGTATACAAAATGTACTACAACTTTATAAATTGGAATGCTTTTTGTTAAGGTTTAAATTAAATTCTATTTTAGATCACTACGCAATCTATTTCGAAATTACTTAACGTGTCAATCTCAGAATGCGTGGGAAATTTCCGGGAAACACTGTGATTGATTAAATTTTTTCAAGAAAATTTTAATTAAGAAAAGTTCAGTAGTATATTATAAATATTAATTAATTAAGAAACTTTGAAACAAGCTAAACTTATGACTATGAATAATCTTTTTTTAATATTTGATATTAATACGCGCACATTTATTTATTTATTTATTTATTCATTTATTTATTTATTTATTTATTACTTATAAATAAGTTAAGTTCGGATTCAATTTCCTCTTAACATAGCTGTCCACAACATGAAACTAAATCCTGAATACGACCACACCCATTCTGTAAGAATAAATATCGGATAAAACACAAAACACTAACAACCGGCCTTGAAACTTTACAAAGGCGCTGACTAGAGAGAGAGAGACAGAGAGAGAAAGAGAGAGAGAGAGACCATATTATATTTGTAGATATTGTCCGACAAAGCAATATGAGCCCCTGACCTCGACGCGGAAGGCACGCGGTGACGTAAATATTCAACCAATAACATTTGAGAATTTTGCCGCGAACGCGTAAGTACATACAGAATAAAAGTAGAAGTGTAGTGGCGGCGGGGGTAGGCGTACTAATAAATGAATTATATTTATGGAGAAGGTATAATATGTATGTAATAAACGACATTTAAAGAAATGTTTATGCATTTCATTTGTGTTCTAAATAAATCCATTTTATACATGAACCGCTAAAATTTGTATAGAAAACTTCTGTCTCCGAATGTACACCTAGTGATAGACCACACCGCCCAAGTCGAAACCAGGGGCACATATTGCTTGGTCGCCCTATACACTAATCAACAATCACAAACATAAAACATGAAAAAAAAAAAAACGTTTCAAGTGGAAATCTGTGTTGCATTCCAATTCATAATGTCCTTAATTGTGAATGCGAATTTAAAAGTCTAATTGAATTTTATATATATATATATATATATATATATATATATATATATATATATATAAGGAAAAAAACTTTTCGTAGGTGTGCAGTGTTTTTATTGGGCTAAATAATTTTAGTTGATTCTTTTTAAATCAGCCAAGCTTTCGCCTAATGATTTAAGGCTTCATCAGGACTGTTTTAGTTGAAGTTACGATAAAAGATGTACTCATATACAAAAACATGACAATATTAACCAATTGTTATTTGTAGTTTACAGGTTTAAATAATGTTAAAAAAATTTCTTACGTCTTTTGGCAAATCAATATGAGTTAATAGGGTTGGGACTTTAAATATTATAGTGACTCTTACTTGTGATACTTCGAGAATTCAATTCAAGTGGTATATTCCTAATCGTTATCTGCCGTTCCATCTGGATCCATTTAGAAATTGACATTCTTTTATTAAGCGATTGAGTTTAATAAATTTTGGACCAATTCAATTGTGGGATTAGTTTTCATAAGTAAGCTGTTCCTGATTCCTGTTCCTTCAATCCTTTTGGAGGTACAAGGCACCCCAGTTCCTGTTAGCTGGTCCCATGCAGTCGACGCTGGTTCGAGCTCAAATCCATTTCCCGTTGTTCCTGTGTTGTAACCTCCTTCGAGTCAAAGCTGGTTCCCGTCACATAAGGTCAGTACTCTGTGCTTGATTTACTGGTTCCTTTGTGATATTATTCCCACACCTATATTCATAATGATTATTCATTAATTGAATTCTAATTGGAATTCTGGTCCTTCGAGCATTTATTATTTACATTTACATTTGGTCCAAATAATTCGAAACACTAGGTAGCATATCTTAAAAAATCTGATGTGGCCAGCAAATTACCTTCCGTCATCCTAAAAGTGTCTTGAAAAAGATTCTATATATCCAGTAAAATTATTACACGAACATACACAATGTAAATTGCACTTAACACTGACATCAGTCAATTAGAATTATTTGAATATATCTGTTGTTTCCATAATTATAGCAAAGCTGGCTGATTTATGAAAGACGCGGTGCGATTCTGTAATTTTCTATGCGACTATAGAACTGTAACTCTCAACAAAAGCGCATCATTTTTCAATGTCAAAAGATAATAAATGTAGGTACTACCAAACAAAAATTGTTCACTTTGACATTTCTATAGCGTTACAGAAAATTACAGAATCGCACTATTAATCTCTTTATAAATCTTTGACTCTATTGAATATGAAGGAAAATGTATAACCAAACCGTATAGACCAGGCGTCGGCTACCTATGACTCGCGGGTCACCAAGTGACCCATTCGATAATTACAGGTGACCCACCTGAGTTCCACGTATCACCTATATTCCTCCAGCATTTAGCTATAATTTGTATATATTTTGATTAAGAAAGTAGGAGTATGTATACGTATTTCTAAAAAATAAATTATAAAACATAAACATGAAACGAATACTTTGATAAAATATAAATAAGAAGATTAACAATTTAGTTTAATATTGCAGTAAGGAACATAAGCGGAATACAGTGGCATTGTCCAAAAGAATCTTACCATTCGAAAAAAAAAAAAAAAATCAAAAATTGGTGTCTTAGGATAATTATCAGCTATAATATCCCGAGGACATTGATAATTACGAAATAATTTTATGACAGTTACCGAAAGCGCGTTGCTTGGTAACTGCCCGACGCCGAAGGCGGAGGTGGTGTTACCTAAAAGCAACGTGCTTGAGGAAGTGTCATAAAATTATAAGTATTTATCAATGATCGAGGGGTATTCGGTGAGAAATTTTTTTGCAGTTTTAACATTAAAGTTGCCTAAAATTTGTATTTGACAGAATTTTTGTGTCTAGCATAGCCCAGTAGATGTCACTAGTAGCTATGAACGTGAATGTGGCTATGAATATGTTCAGTGTGAAGTGTGCAATGAGAATGAGACCTCTTTGAGTGAGACCAAAGAGAAGATAAGACATACAAAAGTCCATAAATATTCTCCACATTTAGTTTTTTATTTAATACAGTATTTTCTGATGTGTTTTCTTCTATAATTTTGTTGAATAAATCATCATTTTCATTGACAGCGTGAAAATGACATTTTTAAATTAAAACAATTAATCTTTAATTATATGTCAAAAACTGTTTGTTACTTAGCAACTTAGTGACATAAGTGATAATTGTCTTAGGATAATTATCAGTGTAAGTTTGTTTTGATTGGTTACTTTCGCACACGTGATCAGCAATAAAAGGATTCAATTGGATAATTTTTAACCAAAAAATTTTCAGTGTAAGATTGTTTTGATTGGTTACTTTCGCACACGTGGTCAGCAATAAAGGGTTCAATTGGATATTTTTTTAACCAAAAAAAATTCTTTATAAGTGACCTTACACGATCAAGTTTTGCGGGAAAATATCCAAGTGTCAAAATTTAAGTTATACCAGTGAGTAAAGTATTATACTTTATACATACTGGTTATACTTACACTAAGATTTCAATTACTTCTTTATCCCATTTTGCCATTTTTCAGTTTAATATCGATCACTTATAACACTTTGTATATGTATACCAAAAATATAAACACAAATGACATTTGCCAGCTACTTGAGAGTCAAAATTTGTATGGACTTTTAAGAAAAAGCTTTTTGTTAAAAGTCTATTAATTTGTCTCTGTTGCACTCATGTCATTGTGCGAGAGAGAAAACTTTTCAAGTCACTTGGAAAGAATAACTTCATCGTGTAATACACGCTTAAGAAATTCTGACAGATAAAATGTCAAATACTTCATTATCTTTTCACCTCTCGCTAAGAGAGGTATTGGATTCATGCTAAAATTCGCATATCCAGATTTTACTGAATAAGCACGATTTAAGGTCCCTAGAATCCGATTATAACATTTTTAAAATGATGTCTGTGTGTGTGTGTGTCGATGTGTCTATATGTGTATGTGTGTATGTCAGGATGTTGTAGACACGATTGCTCAAAAACTATAAGATTTAAAAAATATTTAACTGCAGTTTTCTCAATCTGACATTCCTAAGAAGAGCTGAAAAGGTTTTGGTAACAATTGAACAACCGGAAGTAGTAGTTTCTTAGAAAAATTCTTCTAAATTTAATTTTTTGGGAATTTTCTTTTTAATAAATATTGAAGAACATTAAATTCTCCATCTAATACACTTAAAAATTTTATTATATCTTCTATAGATTTAGAGATAAAGACACTATAAATATATAGAGTAATCGAATCGCAGAGGCTAAGGCACTAAGGAAACCAGTTGACAAATTCCAATGTTTATAATTAGTTTGTAAATGACACATGTCAGTGTCAAAAATCAACAGTTTTAGTGACATTCTGATAGCTTTTTCTGAGAAGTACATTTAATCGTTCTTATTGTTTTATTAATTAAATATTTAAAATTATAGGTAAAATGGATATATCCATCAGAAATACCGACAATCTGGTTAATGAATTGGAAGAAGACATGTTAAATACATTAAAAAAAGAAATATTTGGGTAAAGTTCTGTAATATTTTGTTATAAAACGACGGTTCGAAAACGAAGTGCAATACAATACTTATATAGCCTAATATTAAAATGGCGAGAGGTCTTGTGCTGGCGACAACAGATTTTTATTCAAAAAATGCTACATCAGTTAAATAGAGACATATCACTAAAAATATCTTAAATTTCACACGTTTGCAAATATTTCATGAACCGAGAATCGAGATCTTGGTAACTTATCTATTCTCGTAAAATATTTTTTTACATTTCTGTCTCATCTCGTTGAAACGAGAAATCTCGAGTTCGAGACGAGAATCGAGAAATATCTCGTCTCGACAGAATCACTACACACAATTTTGAAGACAGTTTAGTTATAAATTAATTATTTAGGTATGGTCTTACGTTTGATAATAAATAAGTATTTTGTCAACAACTTAATTTGTTCCCAAATTTAATTATCTTATTTCCTCTTATTATCACTTCAAATAATATAATTATTACTTTCCCTTTTGTTGTTCGGGAAGCTTTTCTATTATGCCATATTCAATTATTTTTTTGTGTCTATGAAGATAACTCAATTTTATTCTGGCATTTTACGCAATACATCAAACAAAAAATACAAGTTCTCTGTGCGTGACGAACTGCGTAAATGTAATAAATAATAAATTCTTCTGGCATAAACAACAATGGAACTACTAAAAAATGTGACAGATTCAAATAGATCACTTGAAAAATTGCTTCCGTGTTATCTGTTATTCTCGAGGCAATCTTTTTTATTTGCTGAACAAAACATATTTGCGTTGGAGAGAAAGAAGCCATATGTAAACAGCAAGAACAGAAGGCAACGTTGTAAACAGGCAGGTAACTCATTATTCCTAAACGGCAACACTGCCATTGAATTATAAACAATGCTGCTGCTGTTCTTCTGTTTCGCATAACTACCTTGTTTGTTGGTGCATACAAGTTCAATTGTTAACCAATTTACTTGTTTTCCTTTGTTCGAATGTATGTTTCTTTATAACTACAATTGATATTGTTTTTATACTTTTCATAGAATATAGTTTACACTTAGGTACATATAATTAAAGAGAATGAGACGAAACGTACATAATAAATTTGTAAAACTGAAATTTAAATCCTTTCCAAGTTTATTTCAGTTTGTCGCAAAAATCATCAAGTATAGTATATATCACATATCTACATCGCAATTTATTTTTTCTTATTTTGTACAGTAACTTTACAACATGATACGATCTTACATTTCACATCGCAAACTATTTGTTCATTATAATAACTTCAAATCTGACTTTTTCATTCCTTGTTCAGGTGTTCCGCAGGGATCAAATTTAGGACCGCTTTTATTTAATCTATTTATCAATGATATCACACGTAGCGTACAATACTCCAACTCACTGTTATATGCTGACGATTTAAAGTTATTTAAAACTATTAATTCATTTGCAGATTACTGTCTTCTTCAGTCTGATCTTGATAAACTACTGACTTGGTCTTCTTCCTCTCACCTCTATTTTAATATTACTAAATGTAAAATCATGTCATTTACCATGAAACGTAGTATTTTTTCTTTTCCCTATCAAATGGGTTGTCACCAACGAGCTATAAGTAAATATAGAGTGGCGGATGAGCGCTGCTGGCCGTACACACTTGGACGCCATGTCTACTATAACCTGCCAGGCAGGTTGCAGCCTACCAGTAATATTTCTCAATTATTTTTAACGAAATAATTTACCTTTATCTTAGAATTATAAATATAAATAATGCAATTTGTGGCGAAAAGTTTTATTCTGACATATACCATATTTCGAAATAAATAAATAAATTAATACATATTTAGTTTCACAGATATATAATATGGATGATGTGAAACCATTGATAAATTAATATAATTTAAGAATTTTTACTGTGAATCCTTATTTTGTTATAATATTTTACGATAATAAATAACAATTAATATGAAAAATGTAACTGTAACAATATATTGAGAAAGTAGCAAGGTAGGTAGATAGATATATAAAAACGAAAATAGTGAAAATTAGATTATATATTTTATTATGACAATAATAACGTATATAAAAAATATAACATATAAAATACAATAACAAAAACATATTCTTTAAATAAAATAAACAAAATTGTGAAAATAATCACTACATATATGAAATAGAAAATAATGTTTTTATTGACCTTTAAATATGATTGTTTTGGTCAAAAATTGTCGAATGTTAGTTCCTTGAATATCTGTAGAAACAGTCCTACTATTTACACAAAAAATTGATTACCTATAATAATTGTTCTTGTATTTATTTTATTTTAATTACAACAGAAATTTTTGTTTCAATAAAGAAAATTTGATTGTAATAATAAATATCAGTAATTACATAAAAATAAATTGATTATATTCGTTGTTGGATTTAGGCGAGAAACTATTATCAGACTACAGGCGGTAAAATCGTAAATCCGTCGCTAATTAAAACATTAAGTTAAAATTTTTGAATATAAAATTTACCTGTGAAACGACTTGCAACTATTTCTAATTTGTCTGTTTCCACACTGAGGAACAACACACTTTGCGGGCATTTTTAATAAATAGTGCAATAATTGCTGAGAAAAACAACGTATAGCGTCTGAGCTGAGCGCTCAGTTATAGTAATGACCGCCAACCTAAGCATTCAACTGTGTACGGGTAAAGTACGCGTTCAGC
This sequence comes from Ophonus ardosiacus, assembly GCA_943142095.1. NCBI lineage: Eukaryota > Metazoa > Arthropoda > Insecta > Coleoptera > Carabidae > Ophonus > Ophonus ardosiacus. Next base: position 10,044,518 of record OW964839.1, read on the forward strand.
ATGCGATGCGCCACACTATATTTACTTATAGCTCGTTGGTTGTCACTGTCTTAAACGTGTTGAATTACAAAAAGATCTAGGAGTTTTGTTTGACCCTAAATTACAGTTTGGTCCTCATTATAATTACATAATTAATAGTGCATATAGAAATTTAGGAATCGTGATTAGAAATTCACATTGTTTCATTAATCCAAATACTCTTATTTTTATCTATAATTGTTTTGTAAGGTCTAGGCTTGAATATTGTCACATTGTTTGGAACCCAATTTATGATATATATATTGAAATCGAATTGAATGGGTACGGCGGAAGTTTGTCAGATATTGCTCATGTAAAATTTCATCTTCATTCAATTCTTCATCATATAGTTACACCGCTGCGTTATCCACTTTCGGTATATGTACACTTGTGGACAGACGTGTGGTATATTCATATTTATATCTTTTTAAAGTAAAACACAATATGGTCGATGATAATTCAGCCTTTAATCAAATTGGTTTTGTCGTACCTCGATTGCATTCCCATTTAAAACTTTTACATCCCCGTGTTATGAAATAATTATGAACTTAAAAATCCAATTCGAAGACTATGTTTCATTTATAATGATATGGAAAACAAATGTTTAAATGAACTTGATATTTTCAATTTTTCATTTATACACTACAGAAATTTTATTTATAATATGTTTAATTAAGAAATGTTTTATTTTGCTTCTTTATTTCTAAATACCGTGAGTATTTTTTAACTTGAAACATTGGGTTTGTCATATCCATGGTTACTTGACATTTGATTGACAGCAATGTATTTCCCCGTTCCGTTTAAAATGAAACATACGGAACGAATTTGACATTTGATGACGTCAATGGAGGTTAATTTTGTTTAAATAATTATACCCGCATTCTTAATTAAAATTAGTTGTAGAAAAAATATAGTATGTACCTTGTGTCCGAGTGGTTTTCTGTCTGGGCTAAATTTCTTACAGTATTTAAATATAATACTGCTGTCAAATTCATTCCCCATGTGTCATTTTAAATGAGACAGACAAATACATTGCTGTCAATCAAATGTCAAATCATAACTTATAGAAAAATTCAACGGTTATCTGTCATATTGACAAGATTATATTGAAATATAATACTTCTGTCAGATTCGTTCCCTATGTTTCATTTTAAATGGAACGGGCAAATACATTGCTGTCAATCAAATAAAATATCAAGTCGTAACCATAGATATGACAAACCCAATGTTTCACGTTAAAAAATACTCACGGTAGAAGAATGTAATACAATTCAAAATATATAGGGTGTTCCATTTAAGAATAGACAAACAATTTTCGCCCAGCTGTAATGCAACATTCTGTATACCGTGAGTATTTTTTAACGTGAAACATTGGGTTTGTCATATCCATGGTTACGAATCGACATTTGATTGACAGCAATGTATTTGCGTGTCCCATTTAAAATGAAACATAGGGAACGAATTTGATATTTGATAAGACGTCAGTAGAGGTTAATTTTGTTTACATAATTATACCTGCTTTCTAAATTAAATTTAGTGTACCTTGTGCTCGAGTGATTTTCTAACTTGGCCAAATTTCTTACAATATTTAAATATAATACTCTGTCAAATTCATTCCCTATGTTTTCAATGAGACAGGCAAATATATTACTGTCAATCAAATGTCAAGTCGTGTCGTAACTTATAGGAAAATTCAGCGGTTATCTGTCATATTGACAAGACGTCATTAGAGGTTAATTTTGTTTAAATAATTACACCTGTTTTCTAAAAATTAAATTTAGTTGCAAAAAAATATTGTGTGCCCGAAATATGTTTAGTGCTCTCGAGTGATTTTCTGACTTAGCTAAATTTCTTACATAATATAATACATCTGTCAAATTCGTTTCCTTTGTTTCATTTTAAATGGGACACGCAAATACATTGCTGTCAATCAAATGTCAAATCGTAACCATGGACACGACAAACCCAATGTTTCACGTTAAAAAATCTGTTGTGGCCAGCACAAGACCTCTCGCCATTTCCATATTAGGCTATATGAGTATTGTATTGCACTTCGCTTTCCAACCGTCGTTTTATAACAAAATCTTACAGAACATTACCCAAATATTGTTTCTTACTATATTTAGCATGTCTTCTGCACACATATAATTCAAATTATATCTATTTTTCATTGTATGAGGAAGTTTCTAAATGTCAAATATTGTTCCAATTCATTAACCAGATTGGCGGTATTTCTGATAGATATATGCATTTTATCACAATTTTACCTATAATTTCAAATATTTAATTAATAAAAGAATAAGAAAAGTTAAATATACTTCCCAGGAAAAGCTATCAGAATGTCACTAAAACTGTTGATATTTGACAATGACATATGTCATGTTATAAACATTGGAATTTGTCAACTGGTTTCCTTAGTGCCTTGGCCTCTGCGATTAGTATACTCTATAAATTATAGAGTCTTTATCTCTAAATCTATACAAGATATAATAAAAATTTTAAGTGTATTAGATGGAGAATTTTATGTTCTTCAATATTTAATAAAAAAAACTCCCAAAAAATTATATTTAGAAGAATTTTTCTAAGAAACTACTACTTCCGGTTGTTCAATTGTTACCAAAACCTTTTCAGCTCTTCCCAGGAATGTCAGATTGAGGAAACTGCAGTTAAATATTTTTTAAGTCTTATAGTTTTTGAAGAATCGTGACTACAACATCCAGACATACATACATACACACACACACACACACACATACATCCACACACACACACACACACACAGACATCATTTTAAAAATGTTATAATCGGATTGTAGGGACCTTAAATCGTGCTTATTCAATAAAATCTGGATATGCGAATTTTAGCATGAATCCAATACCTCTCTTAGCGAGAGGTAAAAATACTCACGGTATTTGTATTTATATGTTTCTGTATAGTTTATATTATGCCTTTATATACTTCTCTTCTGTTCTCGCCATTATACTTTTGTTTTGTTTTGTAATATCTCCCATGTTTTTGGGATACTTTTGTATCCTGTTTTGGGAGATAAAAAATAATAAATAAATAGCAACCGTTACTGCATAGCAACGGTTTCGTCATTAAAATACATTTTGACAGAAGGAAATGTTTATTTTTATTTTTTATTGTTTATCTTCTAAATCGTTTTCCATGTTCTTTTCATCATCTAGATCCATCGATTTGCAAATCGATCTCGAAAATTATTTTTATTGGAGATTGTACACAGAGAAAAAACCTTCTAAATTGTAGTTAAATTAACTAAACAAATCCTTTATCCAGCCTGCTAATATGTTTAATTAAATTATCTAAGTTGATTTAGTTCAATTTTCTAAATTTGTATATCAAATTATTGTAAAATTAAATACAAAATTAGATTAAATGACTACATTTAGTCTTGTTAGTACTGTTCTTTTTTACAAAAAATAGTAGGTAATTAAGTAGGACCTATTTATAATTTAAGCCTGCCATCTATGAATACCTATATCAACAAAAAAGAAACGAGTCTGTACTTCGATCCTTATTTATATTATAGGCCTGAATACTCAAATTATCATTCCTGTTAAAAAAAAAATTCACAAAAATAGCACTTAGCACTTACATAGGTTTGCCAACTGTTCAAAATTACAGAAAAGGACATTTTTTCGGCAATCTTTTTTTGATTTATGCGTAGGATTTAAAATACACGAGAAAAAAATGCACCGCAGGCGATTTTTTGAAATTTTCAACGTCAAACGTGTTTTAATGCAAAGTTAGATAATATAGAGTTTTTTACAATAAAGCAAATTTAACATTCTTAAAAAATTAAAATCAATATTTTATAACGAAAACAAATAAAACACAATAAGATATCTAACCTTAATATGTTAGCTGCTAATATCTAATTTTACATTTTAATTTTTACCTCTCGCTAAGAGAGGTATTGGATTCATGCTAAAATTCGCATATCCAGATTTTATTGAATAAGCACGATTTAAGGTCCCTAGAATCCGATTATAACATTTTTAAAATGATGTCTGTGTGTGTGTGTGTGTGTGTGGATGTGTGTATGTGTGTATGTGTGTATGTGTGTATGTGTGTATGTGTGTATGTCTGGATGTGTAGACACGATTCCTCAAAAACCATAAGACTTAAGAATTGTTTAACTATGGATTCTTCAATCTGACATTCCTGGGAAGAGCTGAAAAGGTTTTGGCAACAATTGAACAACCGGAAGTAGTAGTTTTTAAAATAAATTCTTCCAAATATTAATTTTTGAAAATTTTTGATGTTAATAATTTTGAAGAACAAAATTCTACACCTGATATATTTAAATTTTTTATTATATCTTCTATAAATTTAGAGATAAAGGCGCTATAATATATAGAATATCGGAAAATAACAAGTCGAGTAGGCGAAACTACACTAAGGAAACCAATTGACAAATTCAAATGTTTATAACATAATTTGTAAATGACAGATTTCAGTGTCAAAAATAAACAGTTTTAGTGACATTTTGAAAACTTTTTCTGGGAAGTACATTTAATCTTTCTTATTGTTTTATTAATTAAATATTTGAAATTATAGGTAATATGCATATATCCATCAGAAATACCGCCAATCTGGTTAATGAATTGGAAGAATCTGTGACATTTAGAAACTTCCTCGTACAATGAAAAATAGATATAATTAGAATTATATGTGTGCAGAAGACATGTTAAATACAATAACAGACAATATTTGGGTAAAGTTCTGTAATATTTTGTTATAAAACGACGGTTCGATAGCAAAGTGCAATACAATACTTATATCTTATATAGCCTAATATGGAAATGGCGAGAGGTCTTGTGCTGGCCACAACAGATTTTTTAAACTTACAAAGCAATTATTTAGCGATAATAAACTATAATAAAATGTAAACGAGTAATATCTGATCTGGATAGTCTTTCGATGAGCATAAGAGTAACAAAATTGACAAGTCAACACTAGTTAGCCACAGATATTTGAACTATAAGGTCTGAAATTATCACCAAACACCATAGCATACATCTCTGCGTTTGCTACCGCTACCCGTAAACTAAATGTTAGTAGATAAATTAGTACCAATACATCAATAAAATGTGGATTAATTATTTCATTTTTATATATATAATAATTAGAAAAATAATATTAATAACAAAATTTACTATAAAAGGACAAATCTCGTCCTTTCCTTGTTTAATAAAGGACAAGGACAAAATATGATCAAAAAAGGACAGTCCTTTCCAAAAAAGGTCAGTTGGCAACCCTCTCTTATATCATTATTAAGTTTAGTAGTCAAAACAGACTTGTGCGGACTTGCAAACTGCGCCATGTAAATTTGTAAATGAAAGAAGCTAGTTAATTAGGATAGTAGATGTCGTTACAATAGCATGATGACATTGGCTTATTGGTGGTTTATAACACATGTTAAGTGCGTTACCTAATTTTGTTTTGATTAATTTAAAAATACATAATCTCTGATTCCGTTGTTTGAAATAAGTTTGTGGAAAGAAAATAATGTAATTATACAATTCGAGAGTTCGACAAATAAGAAACGCGAGCCATTCCCAACTCCCTAGTCCCAACTTCCGTGGTCCCAACTATACAGCAATCTAGCATCGCCGGCATTTGACAACCGATCGACCCCAGACAAACTGCCAGAGTACAAGACGAGTGTTGAGTTGAGCATACATATAACGGTTAGGCGTCCAGAGATTATGCCCTTTATATTTTGTTATAAACAATAATCAGTTTGCTTTGTATTATTAACAGTAGGAATATTTAAATATTTTTATATGTGATAAAAATTGAATGCGTATAGTTATTTTGTACTGTACTGTGTTGACTTTCTGCGGCCCCTGTTCAGGTGAGGCCCGAGGCGCGCGCCACATGCGCCTAATGGATAATCCGCCACTGGTGATTTAAAACAATATTTAGCTAATCCAGCCAGAGCTATTATAAGAAGATGCACGTTATTGAAATTCATGAAACGGAAGAAATACACTACCTAATGTTTCACTTGAACGTTATGGAAAATTATGACAAAATCTACACATCACGTTTCAAAATTTTCATCTCACCCATTTATTACTAAAATAGCACCTAATATATACAGGGTGTCTCTTAAATAGCGTGACATGGCTTAACCACAGATTCCTGAGGCTAAAATAAGACGGTTTAACCAAACTTGCTTCTACCGGAAAGTATACCATTTAGCCAGAAATCTGCTTCAAAGTTCTTCGAAAAAAAATTAATTTTGCTTATAATAATCGGACGCTTTATTCGATTTGGATGAAATTTGGTATGACAGTTTATATGGTTATAAGTCATCTTTTAAGGTAATACTTGTTATTATTAGTGAACCACTAGTGTATGAAACTTTGGTCTCCTAATATTAATTAGACCGTAACTTTTTAATGGCAATGCCGAAAACGTGAAATTATTTTTCTTCAGAAAGATACATTCAATAGTAAACTTTTCTCTCTCTGTGTAATTTGTGATATCTGTTACGGTTCATCCAGAAAACAATAAAATCTGAGTGTCTGCACTGCTAAATTTTTAAAATAAATTTAATCTAGCACTCTATCCAAATGTCAAACAAGTAATTTTTAATGACAACAATTGTTTTATAGGTTGTCAAAAATTTTCTTTGCCATATTCTAAAATTAATAACATCCGTTTGTTCGGCCTAATAGTATTTTACTACCATTATTATAAATAACAAAACATATCTCAGCTTACTCCTAAACAAGTTGTAAAGATTAACAACTCGTTACTGTCATTAAAAATTACTTGTTTGACATTTGGATAGACTGCTAGATTAAATTTATTTTAAAAATTTAGCAGTGCAGATACTTAGATTTTTTTTTTTTTTTTTGGGTGAACCGTAACAGATATCACAAATTACACAGAGAGAAAAGTTTACTATTGAATGTATCTTTCTGAAGAAAAATAATTTCACGTTTTCGGCATTGCCATTAAAAAGTTACGGTCTAATTAATGTTGGGACACCTAAGTTTCATACACTAGTGGTTCACTAATAATAACAAGTATCACCTTAAAAGATGACTTATAACCATATAAACTGTCGTACCAAATTTCATCCAAATCGAATGAAGCGTCCGTAACAGATATAATACATTACATAGGGAGAGAAAAGTTTACTATTAAATGTATCTTTCTGAAATATATATATATATATATATATATATATATATATTCGAAGAACTTCGAAGCAGAATACTGGCTAGATGGTACACTTTCCGGTAGAAGCAAGTTTGGTTAAATCGTCTTATTTTAGCCTTAGGAATCTGTGGTTAAGCCATGTCCCCCTATTTAAGAGACACACTATATAAATTAAACATTTAGTCTGATCGTGGAACTTATATTAGCTTAATAATTAAAACCACCTGTAACATTGAACATATCGGATTAGGTTATCATTTGCTGCCAACTTTGTATGGTGGCTGATTCCAATGAATTGATAGCAAAAAGGGTATTGGTGTAATCTTGTTGACTCGTCATTCACGCCGATGCGGATTAATTAGTATGGCAGATGCTAATTAGTAGTAATACTATGCTTGACGCCAGCTGCTGTCTGCTCTGCCGCCCGGCAACGGAATGCGAACAGCAAACAGATAACCGATTATCACTTGAATCAAGTGCCTACATCTAATTACAACTAATATATTAGTCAATGTGTTTGCGCGTTCACACAAGATTAATATTCATATTCACATGAATTTATTTGTTTTTGTGGTGAGAGATATTTACTCGTAACTAAATTCACCCAAGGACAATGTACCATAATATATAGTCGGTACCCCTTCTATCGTGAGATGAACAGTATAAATCTTTTTATTTTACTTGTAATCATGCTCCACTCTTTTGTCACGATGTATAATTTTGGACAGAATAAGGTTATTAAGATAATTCTGGAAGAGGAAAGGATAAAGAGAAAAAAATCTGTGATGCAGAAATTGGAAGTCTACTAAATTTAGGCCCGAGATATCCACCTCCTAATAACTTTATTTGGTGAATAATTTCTATGGTAATAATTGGTGATACAATGGGCTACTTGCGTACCTTTTTTTGTTTAATATTTTTATATTTTTTCTTTTGACAAAATTTTTATTAATTAGCCAGAAAAAAATAATGAAATTTGATTATTTGAATTCCCGCCATGTATGACGTAGAATTACGCCGCACCAATGATTAGTCGCGAAGCCAAGCGTGGTGCCGGCCCATAGTAATGGTATGTTAGTGCGGGTAATGTAGATTACCTGTTTGAGGTTTCAACAATAGTTTGGGGTTAGTATTTTAGTTTATCTTTTTGGTATCGATATTTTAAATTACAAGTAGTTACCTATGTGTTTATTTATAAAGTAATTAATGTATTTGATAGACCAGAGAGAGAGAAAAATGAACTAATGTCAAATTAAAATTAAAACTTTCTCGCACGCCATTCCATCCATTGATAACATTCTTAAACATGCTTCCCCTCCCCAGTTCAATACAAAGACGTCACAGAAAAATTTCTTTCCTAATTTAGTAAAAAACCATCAGGGTGAACCTAGCGACAGATTCGTAGCGACAGATTCGAAACGAATGAACGGCTGGACAACCCTGCCGTTCGCAAGCGTTCGGCACAGTTCGCTTCGATTCTCTCACCATGTATTCTCTTTATTCATACGATAAAGTGCAACCAATGGTACATATAACCCATTTTCAGTTTTATTACAATAATAAATGAATTTATTTAAATAATCAGGGGATACTCGACCAAAGAATAATTATATTTATCATACGTACATTTGTACCCGAAATATTAACCGTTACCGTTTCATATTTTCACATACTGCAATATGCGAATAAAATAACAATATAATTGTATAAATAATCAGAGAATAGGGCAATGCGAAAAATAATTGTCGTTAGGAAACATCTTTCAAAAATTAACCCCCTCCCCCCTCTTTTACCCCCCAAAACCGTGACAAATTCATACCTCCACATACTGTGTTTTCTAGTAAAATAGACACGAGTAAAATAACAATATAATTGTTTAACTACTCAGGCGATCCATCGATAATTTTTAAGATTTTATTTAAAATCTGAAAACTAGAAGCCGAACTTGGTAATTTTTGCCTCTGCCGTCTTTGGTCACCCTCGTCCCCTGAATATTTTAACAATATTTACGGAGGTTTATTAGGGAGGAAGTAGGAATTAATTCCCGTATAAATAATTTTGTCACGGCTTCTAGTTTTAGAGAAATAAAATAAGAACTTGGTAATTTTTGCCTCTGCCGTCTTTGGTCACCCTCGTCCTCTGAATATTTTAACAATATTTACGGAGGTTTATTAGGGAGGAAGTAGGAATTAATTCCCGTATAAATAATTTTGTCACGGCTTCTAGTTTTAGAGAAATAAAATAAGAACTTGGTAATTTTTGCCTCTGCCGTCTTTGGTCACCCTCGTCCCCTGAATATTTTAACAATATTTACGGAGGTTTATTAGGGAGGAAGTAGGAATTAATTCCCGTATAAATAATTTTGTCACGGCTTCTAGTTTTAGAGAAATAAAATAAGAACTTGGTAATTTTTGACTCTGCCGTCTTTGGTCACCGTCATCCCTTGAATATTTTAACAATATTTACGGTGGTTTATTAGAGAGGAAGTAAGAATTAATTCCCATATAAAAGAAATTGTCACGGCTTCTAGTTGTAGAGAAATAATTTTTTTGACTCTTTCTTCTTTGGTCACTTTCAACCCCTGAATATTTTTATTTATTTACGGAGGTTTATTAGGCAGAAAGTAGTAATTAATTTCCATTGAAATAATTATGTCACTGCTTCTAGTTTCCCAGATATAAAATAAAAACTTGGATATTTTCGATACTTCTGTCTTTTGACTTATTTAAGCCACCCTCATCCCCTGAATATTTTAATAATATTTATGGAGGTTTATTATGAAGGATGTAGGAATTAATTACGTTATAAATAATTTTGTCACGGCTTCTAGTTTTCAGATTTTAAATAAAATCTTAAAAATTATCGATGGGTCGCCTGAGTAGTTAAACAATTATATTGTTATTTTACTCGTGTCTATTTTACTAGAAAACACAGTATGTGGAGGTATGAATTTGTCACGGTTTTGGGGGGTAAAAGAGGGGGGAGGGGGTTAATTTTTGAAAGATGTTTCCTAACGACAATTATTTTTCGCATTGCCCTATTCTCTGATTATTTATACAATTATATTGTTATTTTATTCGCATATTGCAGTATGTGAAAATATGAAACGGTAACGGTTAATATTTCGGGTACAAATGTACGTATGATAAATATAATTATTCTTCGGTCGAGTATCCCCTGATTATTTAAATAAATTCATTTATTATTGTAATAAAACTGAAAATGGGTTATATGTACCATTGGTTGCACTTTATCGTATGAATAAAGAGAATACATGGTGAGAGAATGGAAGCGAACTGTGCCGAACGCTTGCGAACGGCAGGGTTGTCCAGCCGTTCATTCGTTTCGAATCTGTCGCTACGAATCTGTCGCTAGGTTCACCCTGATTAAAAAACCAATATTTATTTCAAAATAAAATTTATATTTTTATATATGTTTTCAATATAACATTACGTATACAGTGACTGAAATCGGATTTTGAGTACCACGCAAGTAGCCCATTGTATCCATGGATATTATTCGCCAAATAAAATCAAATTGCGTCATTGGTTTCCAGGGTATGGTTTTTAAAGACTTTGTGTAAAGATACGAGTACTATTTTGAACTTTTGTTAAGTTTTTTTTTATTAGTTTTTACAAGATGGCGGAGGAAGCGGAGGAGAGGGGATTGTAGAAATTTGGATTTTTCACAAACCAACCATTCTATACAACATATCAAAAATTCAGACCTACCCGACCTTTTGTAGGATACTCCCCTTTTTCAGCCTCCGTTCACTGGACTACTAATGAAACAAGTTAAGAATCGCACGGTGGGTAGTTTCAGGGAATACATTTCCTGGATAGTTTGTTGTAATATTTGCAAGTGTTCGGATGTATATTTCTGTGTTTTGTGTATTAAATGATAATGTACAAACTAACATTTAAGGTGAAATACAAAAATTTGTAAATAATTACTAAGGCTTTCATGGCCGGCATTTATCATAGGTTGGAACTTACATTAATATCTGTCATTTTCAAGAAAAAGATTATTTTTATATGTGAAGACTCAGAAATCCTCTGATGATGCCTAACACATTGTTGGGCGAAACGTTAGGTGTTATATTTAAAAGACCATGGCCCAGAAACCCGAAAAAGTTTCAACCTATGACAAAAATTTGTGTAAATATTTTTTGTTAAACGAAGGCATCAGGTATGAAGATTTCCCATTACCTGATAAGTACTATATCATCTATTAATCTATGTAAAACGCGTCCTATTAATGAGATCTTTGAACATGGTTTTATTTATTTATAATAATAATAATAATAATAATAATTCATACATATCTCGTAACATCATTGCATAGTTAAAATACATACATAAGTTGGTGATATGTTACGAAATATTCGATTTCAATTTTGAACCACTTCAACCTGTACTTTTATACCAAATTTGTAAATATTTAAATTTGCACAAGTCTGTGTTGTCCTGTATAAAGCAATTTTAGTGTTTACTTTACACAGAATTTCTTGGAGTGTCGTATGTATTTTACTAAGGCCCGTTCAGATAGAGCTTACTGCAGTTGCAGTGCAGTGTTGGTAGTGCATTTGTATTGTAGTGCGAAAGTATCGTTCATGAATAAAATTAGTGCAGTTGTATTTCCAATACAGAGTAGACACGCCTACTGAATTTGTGTTATAACCTATATTCAATGTGTCAAATAACAATGTTTCTTGCGCCAATATGACTTATGTAATAGCATGTACAGCAGTAGGTACTACCGTGAGTATTTTTTAAGGTGAAACATTGGGTTTATCGTTTACATGGTTACGACTTGATATTTGATTGACAGCAATGTATTTGCCTGTTCCATTTAAAATGAAACATAGGGAACGAATCTGACAGAAGTATTATATTTAAATATTGTAAGAGTCAGAAAAGCACTCGAGAGCACTAAACATATTTCCGGCACAAGATGCATACAGTATTTTTTCTATATCTAAATTTAATTGTTAGGAAACAGGTATAATCATTTAAACAAAATTAACCTCTAATGACATCTTGTCAATATGACAGATAACCGTTGAATTTTCCCATAAGTTATGATTTGTCATTTAATTGACATATATGTATTTGTCTGTCTCATTTAAAATGACACATGGGGAATGAATATGACAGTATTATTATATTTAAATATTGTAAGAAATTTAGCCGAGTCAGAAAACCACTCGGGCACAAGGTGCACACTATATTTTTTCTACAACTAATTTTAATTTAGAATGCATCTATAATTATTTGAACAAAATTAACCTCTTTGACGTCTTATCAAATGTCAAATTCGTTCCCTATGTTTCATTTTAAATGGAACGGGCAAATACATTGCTCTATATAGAAAAAGTATATATTTAACATACCGCAACGTAGAAATTGTGAATTGACCTGCATTTCTAAGGCTTGCCAAGATAAATCGTCCAGACTATACCACGAAAGTCTGAATGTGAACGCTTGTGTTTACTGTCCTTAGACAATCTTTCTGCACTATAATACAACTACAACTGCACTAAGCTCTATGTGAATGGGGCTTTACACTCACATGTACTCGTATACGCATTTACATTTTTCACATGTTGGTAGTCCTCTCTTTTGTCGAATAAAATAATGAGTTTACTATATGAACATTCTGATTTAGTGAAAAACTAAGAATTTAAGTAGTTCCGTGATAAGTTCCTACTACTACTTACAAATATTTCGTTCTGTGATAAGTTTCTGGATGAATGATGATTCGTACTTCCTTTTTGCTTACTACGGCTAAACTTTCAAGAAGACCTTTTGGTCTACCTTCGATATCAGAGGGGAGCCAATTTCCTTGAAATATGGTGAACAAAGACTTCAAAGTGAAGCGCCAGTCGACAATTTCAAATAGAAGGTTCTAACAGTTGAAGACATTTCATAATAAGATTTTATGAATCTATTGTACGGATTTCCTAACATTCGTTTTTATGCCGCACCAAGGCATCCACCGTTTTCTAAAGAGAACATGAACATCAATAATTTCTTATTTTATATTTATTTATTATTTACCTCTCGCTAAGAGAGTTGTAGCAATCATGCTAAAAATCGCATATCCAGATTTTAATGGATAAGCAAGTTTTAAGGTTCCTATAATCAGATTATAACATTTTTACGATGAAGTCCGTGTGTGTGTCCGTGTGTGTGTGTGTGTGTGTGTGTGTGTGCGCGCGAGTGTGTGTGTGTGTGCGAGTGTGTGTGTGCGAGTGTGTGTGGATGTGCGGGTGTTGAAACCACGGTTTCTCAAATATTATAATACTTAAAAAATATTTAACTGCAGTTTCCTCAATCTGAAATCCCTGGGAAGAGCTGATTGGATTTTGGTAACAATTGGACAACCAGAAGTAATAGTTTCTTCAAAAAAATATTTTAAATATAATTTTTTTGGAAATTTTTGTCGTTACAAATAATGAAGAACATAAAATTCTCCATGTAATTCATTTAAATTTTTTATTATATCTTGTATAAATTTAGAGATAAAAGCACTGTAATATAGAGAATAATCAAAATAATCTAATGTACCTTACACATCGTAGAGGCTAAGGCACTAAGGAAACCAGTTGACAAATTCAAATGTTTATAACATAGTAAAGTTTATAACATAGTTTGTAAATGACAGATATCAATATCAAAAATCAACAATTTTAGTGACATTCCGAAAGCTTTTTCTGGGAAGTACATTTAACCTTTCTTATTGTTTCATTCATTAAATATTAAAATTGTAAGTAAAATGCTTATATCCGTCAGAAATATCGTCAATTTAGTTAATGAATTGGAAGAATCTCTGACATTTAGGAACTTCCTCATACAATAAAAATTAGATATAATTAGGATTGTATGTGTGCAGAAGACATGTTAAAATACAATAAAAACAATATTTGGGTAAAGTTCTGTATATTTTTTGTTATAAAACGACGGTTCAATAGCGAAGTGCAAGTACAATACTTATACAACATAAAATAGAAATGGCGAGAGATATTGTCCAAATATCTGGTTTGACATTACTCGCATTTTAATGAACATGAAAGATGTAAATATTTGTTTTTTTTTTGTGTAGCAACCTCAATTATAAACTAATTTAAGCATCATTTTTCATTCTCTAATTAGACAAATTATGGATTTAATGATGCTAATATATAATTTTAATTATGAATATTCTCAGGTCCTCGAATTTTATCCAGGTTAATAAAACTCAATAAACAAGAAGGGGATGTAGCTCAGTGGTAGAGCGTTCGCTTTGCATGTGAAAGGCCCCGGGTTCGATCCCCGGCATCTCCAGTTTTTAGTTTTGGTTTGTAATAAAATTTTAAGAATTTAAAAAATCTCCCCGACGGGAAATCGAACCCCGGTCTCCGGCGTGACAGACGGGGAATACTAATCACTGTACTATCAAGGACTTGTGAGAATAGTAATTACCATACATTAATTTAAGAGAAATTAATTCAACACAATATACTATATTAGATAGAAGTGAACATAGGAATCAACATACCGTGAGTTTCAGCTAAGGCTGTGTCCGATGTTGCACTTTTATCACCCTAAATCTAGTTATTATATAGGATTTTGGGAATTAAATTTTAGGGTTTTACAGGAGCACACTATGCCTTGAAGTTGACGCGCACTAATTGAACAAATCGTGTTCGTTGCTATAATTTGTACAAAACGTCATATTTACTGTTAACACTAGAACCGCCAAGGGGACAAATATGTCCCCGCATGAAATTTAAGTACCTGTATTTTATGAGTATTTTCAATTAATTCCTTGAGAATTCAAGACTTTTCATTAATTTTATAGAAGAATGTCTATGTTGAATTTGATCTTTGTGTTTCCATTAATTATATTTTTACAACCATATTTGCCTCAAAATGCCAAGGGACATTTTTGTCCCAAGTAAAATTATTATTATTATTATTATTATTATTATTATTATTATTATTTCAAAAAGCGCTTCACTGTAAATGACTACAGACATTGAAATATATTCTCGTGTTCTCGTTGACAAGTACAAACTTAGTCGTTGCCGCTTTGTCCAGTTTTACTAAAGTTTAGTATATCACTCAATTTTTATCAGAGCAAAGAAACGAAAAATGTGATTGTAATGAGTTCAATACATCCTGACGTCCAAATTAGACAAGATAATAAGAAAAACCCGAAACTATAGGGTTTTATAATGAATGTAAATATTGTGTAGATGAACTTGATCAGATGTGCAGAAAATATTCTGTAAAAACAGCTTCTCGCAGATGGCCAGTACACACATTTTATAATATTCTAGATATAGCGGGAATAAATTCCTGGATTTTGTATAAAGCAACTGTAGGAAAGAAAATTCATCGAAGAAATTATTTCCTAGCTTTAGCAGAAGAACTCGCGAAAGAACATTCAAAAAATCATGTAACCAACAAAGAACCCGAAGAATCTGGAGTTGATGAAAAATTACCTAACAGGCGCAAATATCAAATAAAATCCCGATATAAGACAAATAAGGGAAACAAGTGCACAGCTAAAATCAAAGTATCATCCATTTGTGTAAATTGTCACGGGCAGTAAAAGTACAAAATACATTTTACTTTATTCTAAGAATTTATTTTTAGTTCATATCATTTTCGATTGGAGTTGTTTTTATGTGAAAAAGACCTAAATACAACTCCGAATGGCTCACTAGTGATAGCCATTGGTTTGTATGGCAAAACTTTAGAACAACAAGAATGAATTATACAATTCGATGCTTGAGAGTAAATGTTAATATTGTATTTCATAAAATAGAAGCTAAGAAGCTATTTATTGACAGTAAATTTGACGTTTTGTACAAATTATAGCAACGAATATGATTCGTTTAATTAGTGCATGTCATCTTCAAGGCATAGTGTTCTACTGCAAAACCCTAAAATCTAATTCCTAAAATCCGAAATAATCACTAGATTGAGGGCATATAAATTTAGGATTATTAGGGTGATAAAAGGGCAATATTGGACACAGCCTTATGCACGGGCCTTATGCCTGTATCATACTAGCGGATTTCGAAGCGGTTGGCGGGTGCGGATGCGGGTGCGTGTGACTCCTCGACCAATAGGAGCACGGCGGTAGCAGCTGCGGTTGCGGGTGAAGGAATAGCCGACAAACTATTTTTTCACCCACCAGCCGCAACCACAGCCAATCACAGATCCCGATACTGTCACGTGACTGCCTTGGTTTGACATATGCTATAGTTTTCATCTGTGCCTATGTCATTTTGGATTTATTGACGTCAGGCAAGGATGACTGCTTGCAAAAAAAGACAAGAATTTGTTTTCTTTCTTTGGAAAAGGAATTTTTAGTCCTAGATTTAATAGAGAGGCGGCCCATATTATGAGAGTGCACTGTTCTCGCTTTTGATAAAACGTCCCCCGCACCCTCCAATCGCCTCGAAACCCGCTAGTGTGATACGGGCATTAGATGCAATATTTACACGATTTAAAATATACTGGTTGTACCACTCTGCACAAAACGACGGTCCAAAGCGATATGTGTTTCCTCGTTTTTTTTCGCTAGAGGCGCAACGTGAGAACGACCCAACTGACACCTGTCATTTGCGTGCCACTTTGAAAATATTACATGTTATATCTTACAAGAAAGGAAAATAAACAGGTTTTGAAGTACATACTCGTATTATATGTAATATAATATAAATATTTTGGTGAAAAATATTGCAATTAATGCAAAATGAAAAGAAAATTAAATAGAAAATGTTTCATTCCTGGATGTGAAACCGGTTACAAGAAATCCACTGAAAAAGAATCTCTGTTTGTTGCTCCACTCGATATATCACTTTTTAAAAAATGGCAATGTGCAATTGGAGAGAATTTATTTAGATTTTCCAATTTTAAATTCTAACAATGTATTGATTCAGGTTTTCATTAGATATATAAATTTATATTAAAAATAAATTCATTATGCATTTCATTTTTTATATTTTATGTAAAAATAGTTTGCTGTGGTAGGGTCGTTCTCACGTAGCGCATCTAGCGGATTATTTAAGGAAACACGTATCAAGCAGACCATCAGAAACAATGAAAAACATGACAAGTGGCATAACCAGTATATTTTAAATCGTGGATGCAATATTTATTATTTTATCATTAATGTATTACTATGGATACTATAGTTATACATATTGCACCGTTTAGGATAAAATAAAATGCAACATAGGTTGTGAAAGTTGTCAATGTCAAATGTCAAATGAACTTGTCATCACACATTAGGAGGTATTTATTTTGTGAGTGTGAAATGTAACATATTAGTCACGAAAGAAAAAGTTTAGTAATTTTCTATAACATATAAATTAATAGTATTTTAATAATATCAAATTAATATCTTATATAACGTGTTTTAAATATACCTTATTAATTTAAACTTTTTATTTATTAAAATTTTATGTCAATTTTCAAGAATTGTAGAAAAATATGTAGATGAAATATGTTTGTGATTTATGTTGTTCTAGGCGAAGCCATTTCCCATAAATATTTCCATTCACAAAATAAAATGTCACTTTTAACACTTCTTTAATAAATTCTAAATCATAATTATTGCTGTTTGAAACTTATATAAATCGTGAATATACGAGAGTTAAGCAACTCTCATTGGCTATTTATTCGTTATGATAATGCTGTTATACAAATAAGACGTAAATCATGGAAAGTTTTGAAATATTCATAAAGAATTTAATCTTGGTTTTATCGCAAGCGGAACACTGTAAATACACATTGTTTCCTACATTCTTCTTCGGTCTCATTTTTCATTCTATCTGCGGTGAAGTTATAAATTTTTTAATAATCTTACATCTTATTCCAAGATTTCTTTCTTATCTTTCATATTTGGGATATATAATCTTTTTAACATAAAACCTTTTATAAACATGAAATTACAAATATGTTTTACATGTAAATACGGTCACGTTCGTATACAGGTAGATTAGAAAACGGATATTTTCTTTTTCGAATAATAATATTAGATTTGTAGTTTACATTTTTATTACAAAGTTGCAAGAGAACTTACATGTCACATTTTGGTGTTCAACTGTATTCTTCTACCTATTTCAACAGACAAGGCCGTATCCAATCTATGCAAAAAAAACATTTAACGTCAGATTGACAATCAATATTTTTTCCAGAGAACACATTGATTTTTAATTTTTTTTTTATAAAGTTTTAAACTATGACGTGATTGGCCAGTTTGAAAGGCCTCTAGTTCTTGTAGAAAGTATCTTAAACAAAAATTATTGTCAGATTTACTATCTTTGGGGTCAGTTCTACAATTGGTTAAGCGTTGATCACTTACTTATATAACACCCTGTATAATTAAATTGTAAAATTGTAAATTTTATTATTATTGGGACGTCAACATCACCTGTTTGGATGCTCTCAATCGAAAGCAAGTGAAGAGGCCTACACGTCAGCGGAGCAGATCCTGCCCCTGCGGGAATTAACGATTAAACAGAGTGTTATTGTTGGAATACCTGTTTGTTTCTGCCTTGTATCCATTTGTAGCACGTGTCTTAATGATCCGTAGCAACTAGCACGAGTATCAGTTGAATAAATATTGGCGACACGTGACGCTACCAAATTTAGACTATCAGACAACAATGGCAGCAATTACATTAAAACTAATAATGAAACCGTGTTAAGAAAATTGTATTGAGTCTAATGAAATTAAGGTTAGTATAAATAATATATTTTTCATCATACATAAATGTTAGATGTACAGGATGATCCGATATAAATTTAATATGTTTGAAGCACTAAAAATTAAACAGCTGTTAATAAGCACGTATTATCAATGTGTCATATATTAGTTTACAACTACACAATAACGAAATAAATCATGTAAAGCAATAGATATATGCAAAGGAACTTAATATTAGTCCAGTCAATAGAGGTTTTTACCTTACAAAAGATGGGGGGAAAAACGTTTTTAGATGAGAATCTAAAATTTGCAGAACACTTAAACTTAAAACTTAAGGCTGCTAGACTTAAATTACGGCATTTGTATCAATTCAGACATGATTTAAGCATTGATGTTAAATTACGTCTTGTTAATACATTAATCTTGCCGATTTTAGATTATTGTTCATGCGTCTATATTCCTAATCTATCACAGACGGAAAAAAATAGAATTACTCTCCTTCAGAATTCATGCTTACGCTTTGTTTACGGTGTATGTAAGTATGATCATATTTCTGAATACAGAATACGTGCTGGAATGAATACGATAGATGATCGTGTGAAATCTACTTATCTCTGTCTCGTTCATAAAGTAAAATTAACTGGTACTCCACATTACCTAACAAATAAATTAGTTCCTAAAAAATATAACTATACGCTACGAATTAAAGATTTGTTCATAGTGCCATCTTATAGAAAATCAAAATTCAAAGCTTCTTTTTCATACTTAGCACCGTCTTTATATAACAGTTTGCCAGAGAAACTAAAGTCTCTTACGTATAGTTCTTTCAAGTACCATGTTAAAAAATTATATAACTCGTATATTTAAATGTTGTAAGCTTACGTATCTAAGATAATTTGCTCGACCTCTGTTCCTTTTTTTTAATTACCTTTCTTTAACATAATATGTAACTAGTTGTAATGTATTCTTGTCCGTTGACTTTTATTGTTAAATGTCATTGTTAAATTTTTTGTATGGGTTAGGTGGAAGAACAGCCTTTGGCTGAACCTCGCCTTTGACATGCTGTCAATAAAGATTTATTATTATTATTATTATTATTATTATTATTATTATTTTAACATATGTTGTTTGAGTCGAGACGGGGACGACAAATTCAAATTTGTGACCTTAAGGAGGCTCGGCGTGAGCCGCCATCTTGGATCAAAAGTGCAAAAAATGAGTTTTTTGCTATTATCTCGAAAACAGTGGTATCTAAATTTTACAAGAATACAAAATTAAAGCTCAAAACTTTTTGTACAAAAAGGGTTCTAGCATTTTTTAACTAGGATGAACTCTCAAAGAGTTATGTTCAAAAATAGGTAACCAGAACAACAATTTATGAAAGAAGATTTAATCACTCTAAATATACACAATATTAATTTTTACCTTCCGTAAAAGGAAGGTATTGTCTTTGGTCAAAAAATTCGTTGGAGAGTTTTTAATGAATAAGCACGTTTTAGGGCCTCTAGAATACGAATTTACTATTTTTAAGATGATGTCTGTATGTGTGTGTGTGTGTGTGTGTGTGACAAATTTTTCTCCGACGATAACTCCAATACTACAATTCTAAAAATTATAATTCTTTCGTATTCCTCTTCTTTACATCCATATGAAGAGCTGATTAGATTTTGGTTATAATTGATCCACCGGAAGTACCCTTATTTAAAGTTTTTAACAGTTTTTCTTGAAAAAACGCAGTTAAATATTATTTTTCGACATTTTGTGATTATCAATATGAAAGAATATCTTATTCTTTATACTGTTTGATTATACAGTTTCGTTCATATTCAATAGATATAAAGTTATAGAGACATTAAGAGAGATTAATTTTCAAAAATTAGTTAGCTTTGTTAAAATTATGGAAACAACAGATATATTCAGAAAAATTTAATTGACAGATGTCAGTGTCAAATGCAAAACCAAAGTTGAAAGTATAGGGTCAGAAAGTTATGTGTGAATGTGATAGAGTGTCCATCCAAAGAGAAGAAGATGGAAGGACTGTGTAGCAGAAGATTTGAGAGAGGAAGAATTGTGTGAAGAAGATGCGTTGGACAGGAATGATTAAAAGAGAAGAGTAAGAAACAGCGACCCCTAATAAAATAGGGAAAGGAACTTTCGGTATAGAATTTGTAAAAAATAGTGTGTTCGTGTTACAATTTTATAGGATATACATAATCATTTTCAAGGAACTTTTGATATGAGATATATACAAAATACATTGAATTGACGGAAGGTTTTGTGCTGGCCACATCAGATTTTTTAATACTTAGTCTAATAGATTTTGTTATTTGTAACAGTTTACATTTGTGGCATCTAAAGAAGTAAATTATCGATGATTTTTAAATAATTTTTGTCAGCGCTTTTTCACAAATTCATCAACCACTCTGACACGGTTAAAGATACGGTTCCCTGGTTTAAAAATTTTAATTCAGTTTGGAATTCTTCTTCATGTCATGTTAAACGATTTTTGCTCCGATGAGCGGTTAACAAATTATTAACAATTTAAACATACGAAATTTCACTAAAATTTGAAACATCTGCAATTGGGATTAGTTTTTATTTTTTCTTTTCAAATTTCGACACGTATTAAATGCACAATAAAGCTATCTTTAATCTTTTGTATTCTTGTAAAATTTTGATATGGGCCACTGTTTTCGAGATAATAGCGAAAAAACTCATTTTTTGCACCTTTGGTCCAAGCCGAGCCTCCCCAAGGTCACAAATTTGAATTTTTCATCCCCGTCTCAACTCAAACAACATATGTTAAAATCGTTTTTCCCACCTTTTGTAAGGCAAAGGTCTTTTTTGGTCTCCATTGACTGGACTAATATAGCTTGCAGGATTAGTAAATAGGTAGGTATGTATTTAAATTAATAAAAATTAAAATGCTGGAAGTATTGTGTTGATCACATCAGATTTTAATAATTTGCTTAGCTATGTTTAGTGTTGTCGTTAATACTGAGTTGTAAATAAATTTATTTTTTTATCAACAGGTTCCTACAGCTTTTGCCGCATCCCGCATTTCGATCGCCACATATCTTTGTTTCGCCAGTCGTCTTCATCTATAACTCGGTCAATCATATTTTGTTGGACTCCTTGCATCCACGATGTTGTGGGTCTTCCTCTTTTCCTTCTATTTGGTGGTACATATTTTATTATATATTATATTTTTATTATATGCGGATGACCTAAAGATTTATCATTCTATCACAAAATTTGAGGACTGCACCGCTATTCAATCTGATCTGGACCGTTTTCATCAATATACAGTGGACAATAATTTAATGTTAAATATATCAAAATGTTGCCATATTACCTTTACTAGAAATAGAAATATCGTACGGTTTTCTTATAAATTAAACGGATCAAATATAAAACAAGTAACTCAGATAAAAGATCTAGGAATCATCTTAGATCCTAAATTAATTTTTGACATTCATGCTGATAGCATAATTAAGAAATCATATAGAATGTTGGGATTTTTAATTCGATCTTCGCGAAGTTTCAAAAACCCTCATACAATCAATATTTTTTATACGTATCGTTGGTGCGCTCACAATTGGAGTTTGCAACTGTTTGCTGGTCACCACAGTATCAAGTATATATAAAAAGAATTGAGAGAATCCAAGAAAAATTTATAAAATACATGAATATTAGATTCCCAAATTACATACATAATTTGATAAGTTTAGAAAAAAGGAGGTTGTTTTTGGATTTGTCCATTCTTTTTAAAATTATTAATAATTATTTCGACTGTCCTATGTTATTAAATCAAATATTTTTCGGGTACCACAGTATACAACAAGAGCTATTAATCTTTTCACACTAGAATTTAATAAGACAAATTCTGCTTTAAATTCTCCATTTACTCGTATTCCACTTCTGTACAACAAGTATTCGAAATTAGATCATTTCCCTGATATATTTCTGTTGAATTTATATAATTTTAAAAAACATATGAAATTGTTTATAAAATCACTATGATTTGTTTTACATACTGTTATTCATTGATATAAGAGTATTAATATTATTGTAAATTATTGTAACTGTTAAACATAACTACTGCTATATATTTTTGTAATTTTGTACTAGTTAATTAGTGTTATTCTGTAATTGGGACAATATGTCCTGTAGAATAGCCAAAATATAAATAAATAAATAAATAAATAAATATTGCAGGGCGCTTTTTGGCCAACGGTCTTCTCCCATTCTCATCACGTGACCATACCATATTAATTGTCTAGTTTCTATTCTTTCTGCGCTCGTATACACGCTTTTTGTCCGACGTCTGATTTCTTCATTTTTTACATGTTCTATTCTGGACAGTTTGCATGCTCGTCTTTTAAAATCCATCTCTACTGTCTCAATCAACTTCTTGTCTTTGGCAAAAAGTTGCCAGCATTCAGCACCATACGTTAAAATTGGATCTACAATCGTTGTGTAGATTGTCATTTTTGTTTTCAATTTTATCCGATTTGACCATAATACCGAGTTAAGAACTCTAATACTTTTTCGACCTTGTTGTACTCTGTTTTGTGTCTTTTTTTTGATGTTCCTTCTTTTGTTATGATACTGCCTAGATATTTGTATTCCTCACACTTTTAATTTATTTGCAGTTCTGTATCTGATGTCCCTGTGTCATGCCCAACAACAAGGTATTCTGTCTTACACGGTAAATAAAAACTTTGTTGTGATTACCAAAAATGAGCTCCAGCAGCAATTTTTTTTGTCAATATAGGACCAGCAAATATATTTATTACAGTTACCTAGGTAAATTTGTTGGTAAAAAATTGTTGTGGCAACAAATACAGTTTTGTTATATATAACAAAAGATATTTGTTATGCGAACAAATAAAATAAGTTACCATTAAGAAGTATAAATTTGTTATACGAATAAATAATTTAAGTTACTATTAAGAAATATAAATTTGTTTTGGAAACTAATAAATTTTGATAGATATACAAATGCATTAATGAGTTAGTAAAGTAAAAATTAAATACATGCGTATTATAATAATTTTATTATTTATAATTATAATCTATATACATGTAACAAATATTATATAAAAAAATAACATATGAAACAATAGTCACTTAAATTATACAAATTTATGTAATCGATACATACCTTCAAATTTCACAATAAGAGACTAATTGCCATTGTTTTAAAATATCTTTTACAAAATCATCAATTTTTATTGACGGGCACAAGAAACAAGCAATTTTTAAAACACAATTTTCGACAGGTTAAAACTTAACAGCGCAAGCAAATGCGACACGACGTAGTATAGTATAACACAAACAGTGAATTATGCTGTATACCAGGGAATACCCTGTCTACACAAAAGTTTTAGTTACCTGTACAAAGTATATGACGGGAAGAAGAATTTGTAATCTTTACAAAATATAATGTCACAGGATACAAAAAAATAAAATTTGTCCCAGTAACAGATTAAATATTTTTAATTGTTGCAAAATGATTTTGTAATCTGAACAAAGTAATAAAATGACTGCTTAGTACTACTAATAATAATTGCTACCATGACTAATATTTTACAGCAAATAATACTTTTTATAGACAACAAAACTTGTTTAGTTTTGGAAACTTAAAATACAAAGTTCTTCGTATACACGGCAAAAACTTATTGTTGAAATAACAAAAAAAAATACAGCTAAGTAAATTTTGTCCGGAATATCAATGTAATTTTTTGCCGTGTAGTTATATTCATGTTTAAGCCTCATTTTTTATATACTTCTACTAGTTTTCTGAACATATAGTCCATATCGTCTTCATCATTTGCTATGATTATCTGATCATCGGCAAATAAGAGGGTCGTCAAGCAGTGATCATCCATTTCGATTCCCATTCTTGTCACTTTGCGTTTCCAATCGTTCAATGCTTCTTGAATGTATATTTTGAATAGGGTAGGTAATAAACTACAACCTTGTGTAAATAAATACTTATGTAAATAAAATTTAGTATAAAAATAGTGTGTCCATCTCCATAAAAGTGTTCATCAATCATCCCTGTACGTGTTAGTGTTTGTGTTCATCCTCAAAGCAGTGACCAAGTCATCGTCTGTAAGGGTAAATCAGCTGGGTGCTCCCGTGCCCTTGTTACCGTAAACGAGTTTCCAAATTTCCTGATTCCACTATGCTACTTATCTCCTTGCCCCCTGACTTGTCGTCGTCGGCGTGATTCTTTATCAGGCGTCCCTGCCGTCGCCTTCCGCCTCCTGCTATCCCTGTCGCTACAGGCCGGCCTTGGTGCCTTGCTCCTGCTGTTAAGCTAATCGCTGCCAAATAGTCAACATATTGATTGCATTCATATGCCCGTATCAACAACCGTATAAAGTTAGTGAAGAATGGTAGTATTAGAAATTTTTATGGTGTGATGAGAGTTATAAATGAGGAGTGTTCATTCAAAAGTTGATATGTCCATTTTTTGTCAAAAATGAGTTATACATGTGTTCGCCTTAAATCTAGTCATCCGAATAGATTGCCATGCTCGGTTTCAAGAAAACTGTAACATGTCCCATATAAACTTAACAATAAAAATTGAGTTTCAATCAAAAGTTAATATGGCCACTGGACATGTTAACTATTGGTTGAATGTTTTGACTAAATCTTAGCATGTCCTTTGAACAAGTAATACAGTTTTATTGAGTTCAAACGAAACTATAAATGTAAACTATATAATGTTCATATAAAATTGAATATGAAGATTTATACAGAAGTGTAAGAAGAGTAATGAGGTTAGGGAAAGAATGGAAAATATATAATATCAAAGAACTGCAAAATATATGTATAAAAAAAAATGACTGGCCTGAAGGACACTAAAAGGATTCATATAAAGGAATGTATGGGAGAGAATACGGAATACATTCAACTTAAAGGACATGAATATTAGTATTATAGTTTAGTGATTTGGAACAATCCGTACGTCTCTTGAAAAGAAGAAAGACGGAAATTTGGAAATGGATGTACTAAAAAATATTAATAAAATAAGTACACATAAAAAAGGATGTAGACCATCTGGCAAGAGATAGAAGAGTTTGAATGGTACAAAAAAGTTTTAATAAACACTCCAGAATGTAAAAATGAAAATGAAGATAATGAGGAGTGTGATTGTGAAGAATTTGATACAGGAGTTCACCTTTACACGAAAAGTGTATCTACTGGAATGATTTTTTTTAATTTTTATATTTTTTGTAAAACTTGAATATAAAAAGGATGTTAACACCAATTATAAGCTTTTTTTAATTCATGAAAGTTTAAATTAATGTCAATTTCTTAATAATTTAACAAAATATCCAGACAAAATTCAACATTTCCCAATTTTTCCATGCAAAAGTTAACATTTCCCAATTTTTCCATGCAAAAGTTAACATGTCCAAATTTCTCCATGCAAAAGTTAATAATAGTATAATAAAAATGAAAAATATTAATAAGTGAAATATTTGTTACATTGTGAAATATTTATAATGTGTTCTGCAATAAACAAATTAATATAACATCCACGCTTCTAGCAGCTATGGGCGAGTTTCTTTATTCACCGATTACTTGTGCGCATTAATCCACATGAATCGTAAATTCATCACATCGTTTCTTTATTCACTGCTAAATTGCAGATGAAATTTATCATACCGTTTCTAATTACCGCGTACTATCCATCGTAAATTCATCGCATGCATCGGCTTTCACTCCCGATAGATTTTACGATTTCCGATGGATCGATAGTAGGGAGTGTAACGAAAAATTTTTACGTTATATTTTTACCTCTCGCTAAGAGATGTATTGGATTCATGCTAAAATTCGCATATCCAGATTTTATTGAATAAGCACGATTTAAGCTCCCTAGAATCCGATTATTACATTTTTAAAATGATGTCTGTGTGTGTGTGTGTGTGTGCGTGCGTGCGTGCGTGCGTGCGTGCGTGCGAGTGTGTGTGTATGTGTGTATGTGTGTATGTATGTCTGGATGTTGTAGACATGATTCCTCAAAAAGTTTTTTTTTTATTAAATATTGAAGAACATAAAATTCTCCATCTAATACACTTAAAATTTTTATTATATCTTGCATAGATTTAGAGATAAAGACACTATAATTTATAGAGTACACTAATCGCAGAGGCTAAGGCACTAAGGAAACCAGTTGACAAATTCCAATGTTTATAACATGACACATGTCATTGTCAAATATCAACAGTTTTAGTGACATTCTGATAGCTTTTTCTGGGAAGTATATTTAATTTTTCTTATTGTTTTATTGATTAAATATTTGAAATTATAGGTAAAATTGTGGTAAAATGCACATATCCATCAGAAATACCGCCAATCTGGTTAATGAATTGGAACAATCTCTGACATTTAGAACGAAAAATATATATAATTAGAATTATATGTGTGCAGAAGACATGTTAAATACAATAAAAAACAATATTTGGGTAAAGTTCTGTAATATTTTGTTATAAAATGACGGTTCGAAAGCGAAGTGCAGTACAATACTTATATAGCCTAATATGGAAATGGCGAGAGGTATTGTGCTGGCCACAACAGATTTTTTACATTTGCGTTTGTTTCATGATTGCGTGAGTAAGATTATGCAAAGAAAACCAAGTGCATGATTCAAATAATCTCGTCCAAAACGGAAAGGAGATGTTTATAGTAGAAATGACGAATTCCGATAATTTTGGTACCTGTGTACCCGAAACAACTACCCGGATAATACCCTTTACCCGTTAATTACCCGATACCCTTTAATTACCCATTATCCTTTAAGTACTTATACATAATTCGTTAATTTTTTAATTACTACATACCCTTATATTAGCAGTTTTTAATAAAATTCATAATTATTGTTTACATGTATTTATTAAACAAAAAGTAATACATATAAATAATATACTGTATCTCTATAAAAAAAACTTAACATAAATTACCTATATTAATTACCTATGGTATGGTAATAAAAAGCTCTTCTTTTAGATACAATTTTTCCGGCAGCTGACAACTGTTGGGGTAATTAAAGGGTATCGGGTAATTAACGGGCAACGGGTATGTTTCGGGTAATCGGGTAAGAAATTTTATACCCGGGTACATTATTATCGGGTAAGTTCCGAGTACCCGGATACCCATCGTCATTCCTAGTTTATAGTTGTAGATGATTTTTATTATCATTATGACTTCCATATCAGAGTCTTCATTATTTGATGAAGAATCTGATGATTGCAATAGAGCGACGGTTCTTTTAAGTATATAACTTTCCATATCTGTTAACTGGTGGTTAATTATCAGTTGATATTTAAGGTTAGGAGATTCAGCGCACTTTTCAGCAACCCGTTTCTTTATTCGGTCGCAGCGGCTATCTATCGGATCCATCAGCTATTCATCGTGATGTCATTTTCAATTTCTGATGGAATTCAGCGCAAGAATAGTTGTTGAATAAAGAAACTCGCCCTATTATAGTCTGTCTGGTTTAAGATTATAGTGGTGGGCGGAGGTGGGGGAGAGCGGTATACGCAGCAACATTTTAATGTTAAATTATTATTATTATTATTATTAAAACATTCTGTGTAACATGCCCAAGGAACACAGAGTTTTATTAAGACATTATAACTAATAATGTTGTTACTGCAACTTACATTTAGCGGAATTATAACACTTTTAGGTTATTTTGCCTTGTACAACTTTTTTCTAGTCTGCTAAACTACAGTGCGAAGTTATGATGCGTGGTACTTATTATTTGGTCACATAATAGTTTTTAAAACGTTTTATATATGTTTCATTGGCGTCGATTGTTTTAGTTTTATTAACGTCTTTCGCACTAAATTAAAGTGTTAGAAAAGTAATTGACAGTTATTTATAAAAAGATTTTTTAAAGTTTTATAATACAGTTTAAAAATAATTGTTTAGTATAGATGCATTAAAGTTTACATATATTACATATATTAGTTAGTTTACCGTTTTATAAAAGTTTTATAAATGTATTTATAACTTTTAAATAATTAAGAAAATAACAGTTTAATTTTAAACAGAAGAAAGTGGGAGTATAGTTTCTCAGTAACTTAATGCATCATCTAAAAAACTGATGTAAAGTAGTTCTTAGGAAGTTATTATAACTGAAATATCGAATAGGGCTGTTGCAAGAATTTTTATATGACTTCTAAGTATTAAATTTGAAAAGATATTGTTCTTTAAAGAGTCTCAAATTTTAAAATATCACGAAATATACTTTAGTTATTTTACAATTAATTTTTTAAATTTGGATAAAATTTTGAATAAGTCACGTGATCTGAAACAGAATATGACGTCAGAGTACATACATTTTCAGTGGTTCTAAGGTGTCAAGTGTATTGTCAAAGTTGTCAAACAAGTGTCAAATAAGAATCACGACCAGAACTTTAAAGTAAAATATGTTATCAATTTATATAATAAATTCAGTTTCTATATTTTATTTTACCTCAACTCTTTAACGTCCCTTATTTCGGTAGCTGTAAAACAATCGTTCTGATATAAATTCAGCCATCATCCAGCTATCGACCTTCGGTAAATTGGCCGATTTAGCTTGAGTGTAATTTGAATTAGCCATTATTACTTTATTATTCATTTACAATGAGCAATGTCAGCGTCAAATGTCAAATTAAAAGATTTTGTTATTAACATGTGACAAACTTTAGCCTACGTTTATTTATATAAATAATATGAATAAACGTAGGTGATGGAAAACCTATTTTCCTATTGGCTATTAATGATGTAATGTATGTGCTTCTACGTCACAGGAGTGGGGGGTAGTTTTTCAGGACGCCAATCTTTTTATTTAATTATTTCCACAAATAACAATAAATTATTAAAATAAAAATTATTACTAAGAAAATCATTCCATGAACTTTCATTTAAAATAGTTTTTGAAAAATGTGAAACAGGCTCATTATAATATGTACGGCCATTTTTATGCATTTAAACAGAAACTGGTTTAGAAGCCATTTTGTAAAATTTAGTATAAATTAATTTTATTGTGTTTTTAATTTAATATTCTGCAAGTAATCATTCTTCTATATGGTTTATTATAATATACTTTATTCATTATAATATCGAAAGATTTTAAAAAATACAAAAATCAATTTTTCATAAAAATTTAATAAATTTTCTTTTATTTATTTTAGGATATTATAATGTCCCTTGATATTTTTTTCAAGTAAAATATAATATTTCACAGTAAAAATATATTTGTTTATAAAATGAGTTCAACAGATATGTAAAAAATATGATCTTTATAAAGATGATCTTAGATTTAAAAAGTTGCAGAAGACATTACAAGTCTTGGTACATATAATTATACAACATAGTCATGCTTAGACTACTTATACGACTCGTGATATGGTAAAATATGAATTTACGGTAGAAAATAGTTTGCTGAGAAATCTGTATTGTAGTTTGAATAGTAACCCATATTATAGTTTTATTAGTGAATATATCCCTTATCAATTAGCTTTAATGAACCCAACATATTATAGTCCATGCAAAATACATTTGCAACTATTCTATGTAAGTGTTACTTAAGTGATAATAGAAAGTTATATAGTAGTTAAAAAAACGTTGTAAATTAGTTGAATAGATTCCCCACCCGCCTGACATTAACGCCGTATAAACGTTAGAATCAGTAAATTATCGTTGCATAAAAGGTATAATACAAGTTAAAAAGTTTTAAGAAAAGTTTTTTTAAAGTTAATAGAACTAATAAGAAATTAATTTGTGCTCATTGGGTGTACTTATTAACATCCTGTGTGAGACATTATGTATGACACTCTAAATGATTGAACTTTTTTCGGAAAAGAGGTGTTTGTTATTTACCAGATAAAACCGTACCATCTCCCAGTCTCATATTATTTTATTATTATACGATTATCGACCTCCGCACCCTAAGCACGAATCGTTTGACCTTCGTTCTGGAAAGACGGTCTCTGACCTTCCGAACACACTAAAAGTTAATCTAAATTGATAATGCATCTGATTAAATATGCTTCATAAATATTTACGAAGAAAATTTAATTAAAAATGATATGAATTTTAACAATATTTTAGTCTTGTTCGTAAAGAAGTTTGCAACCGTCTTTCCAGAAAAATGTCTATAGATTTTATCTTCAAAGTGAAAAGTTCATCTGTTCATTTCATACATACCTCAGAATACCCTGGCAACAGTTATTATATTACATACCGTGAGTGTTTTTTAACGTGAAACATTGGGTTTGTCATATCCATGGTTACGACTTAACATTTGATTGACAGCTATGTATTTGTCCGTTCCATTTAAAATGAAACATAGGGAACGAATTTGACATTTGATAAGACGTCAATAGAGGTTAATTTTGTTTAAATAATTATACCTGCATTCTAAATTAAAATTAGTTGTAAAAAAAACATAATGTGCACCTTGTGCCCGAATGGTTTTCTGACTCGGCTAAATTTCTTCCAATATTTAAATATAATACTTCTTTCAAATTCATTCCCTATGTTTTATTTTAGAGACAAGATGTCATTAGGGGTTAATTTTGTTTAAATAATTATACCTGTTTTCTAAAAATTAAATTTAGATGTAGAAAAATATTGTGTGCACCTTGTGCCCGAAATATGTTTAGTGCTCTCGAGTGGTTTTCTGACTCCGCTAAATTTCTTACAATATTTAAATATAATACTTCTGTCAGATTCGTTCCCCATGTTTTATTTTAAATGGAACGGGCAAATACATTACTGTCAATCAAATATCAAGTCGTAACCATGGATATGATAAACCCAATGTTTCACGTTAAAAATTACTCACGGTATAAATAAAGATAAGAGAATTTTTCTATATTTATTGTGAGAGTAGGTAATATGTTTTATTCTCAATCGGTTAGTAAAATATCGATTTCTGATTTTTAAAAAGTTGGGAAGTTAATTTATAGCTTTGCAAACGGAGTTTGAGATCCAATGCGCATGCCTGGTTTCAAACTAGTTGCAAATCAAACGGTTTGAATTTTTCTGTGTACACAATAAAAAGTAGTATGTATTTATATGCATCTGGTTTGCAGTTTTCTCCAACTTGATAATGGAAATACTATGAAACTATAAATCTTACTACAAGGTCATTTGCTAATTATTTGCTGACACGAAGTGTCCAACAAAATTTTTAGAATATTGGGGTATTTTCATTTCAAAATAATTCTAACTTTTGTTTTTTCTAATAGCCATTATTTCAAAATCATCACCTTCACTTGAACAATCATGTACAAAGTCAAAATTGGAATCATGCTAAAAATCGCATATCCAGATTTTAGTGGATACGCACGTTTTAAGGTCCCTATAATCCGATTATAACATTTTTACGATGATGATGTGTGTGTGTGTGTTGGAACCACGGTTTCTCAAATACTTTAAGACTTAAAAAAGATATAACTGCAGTGTCCTCAATCTGATATTCCTGGGAAGAATTGATTAGATTTTGGTAACAATTGGACAATCGGAAGTAATAGTTTCTTTAAAAAAATCTTCTAAATGTTACTTTTTTGAAAATTTCTGTTATTACTAATATTAAAGAATATAAAAATCTCTGTCCCATGCATTTAAAATTTTTATTATATCTTCTATGGAGTTATAGTTGGAGACATATAAATATTTAAAATAATAAGTTGTAAATGACCCAAGAAGTGGAAAAATTAAAATGTTAGTAATTGGCAGATAAATGTGAGTGTCAAAAAGCCAGACACAATACTGAAGACTTAATATTTCTTATTTTATTATTAATTAAATATTTATAATTATAGATACATATATTACATATAATCTTCAAAAATATCGCCAATCTCATTAATGCATTGGAAGATTCTTGAATATTAGAATAATAAGAGTAAATAGAATGAACTAAAAAAATAAAAATATATAAAGAAGATATGTGTTTTTGTGTGTATCAGAAATGTCATATATGTACAATACTTATATAGACTAATATGAAAATGGCGAGAGGTCTTGTGTTGGGCACAACAGTAGTGTCCAACACTAAAATTAAAAATATATTTTTTTATCTCGGCTGCGTCTCGACCAAGAATTTGATGCTAAATATCATTTTTACCTTCCGTCACCTTTAGGTAAGGAAGGTATTGTCTTTGGTCAAAAAATTCGGTGGTGAGTTTTTAATGAATAAGCATGTTTTAGGGTCCCTACAATACGAATATACCATTTTTAAGATGATGTCTGTATGTGTGTGTGTTTGTGTGTGTGTGTGTGTGTGTGTCCGTGTGTGTTTGTGTGTGTGTGTTTGTGTGTGTGTGTGTGTGTGTCCGTGTGTGTGTGTGTCCGTGTGTGACAAATTTTTCTCCGACGATAACTCCAATACTAGAATTCTAAAAATTATAATTCTTTCGTATTCCTCTTCTGTACAACCATATGAAGAGTTGATTAGATTTTGGTTACTCCACCGGAAGTACCCTTATCTGAAGTTTTTAACAGTTTTTCCTAAAAAAACGCAGTTAAATATTATTTTTTGACATTTTGTTATTATACATATTAAAGAATATACTCTTGTCTATATGGTTTTATTATACATTTTCCTTCATAATCAATAGATGTAGATTTAAAGCGTTATAAAGAAATTAATTTTGAAAAATTAGTCTGCTTTGCTGTTTATCATGGAAACAGATGATATATTAAAAAATTCTAATTGACAGATGTCAGTTGGAAGTGCAAATCCAAATATGGATCTAAAATTGATATGGTATAGTGTTCCTCGCAAATGAAACGCAGAGAAAGGCCAAAGAGAAGACGGAAGGAATGTATCGCAAAAGACTTGAGAAAGAAAGGACTGTGTGATGCGTTGGACAAGAATGAGTGGAAGAGAAGAGGAAACAGCGACCCCTAATAAAATAGGGGAAAGAAGAAATGAAGGAAGTGTCTAGTGCATTTTACTTAGTGTATATTTATGTTATAATTTTATTGGATTTATAGAACCTTTTCGAATCAACTTTTGGTATAGAATTTGTAAGAAATAGTATGTGTTCGTGTTCGATTTTACATGATACTATATAGAATATGTTCCAAGGACTTTTTGGTATGGGATTTGTACAAAATACATCAAATTGACGGAAGGTCTTGTGCTGGCCACAACAGATTTTTTCGTTAGTTGTTGCACAAATAGCTATTGTTAAATATTGGAAATTTAGGTATAGTATTAAATATTTTGAAAGTTTTAGAAGCATTGGTTAAAATTTATTGAATTACTTATGATGATTTATAATTACATAACGTGATAAACGGATATTTTCATTTAATTACCGAAGATTTATTCAAGCGATTTGGGGGTGTTAATGATTTTTTCTTTTATAAATTACATGTAAATATAGGAATAACAGCTTGCGTAATGGGCGATGAAAGATTGTATTCATTAATAATAAGTATGGGGTGTAAGACTAAATTCATTTTTATCGTTTTCGGTCCAGCAGTATTAAAAAGTGGGCTTCAAATTGAATTCCTTTCACTTTTACTTGTAAAGGTGGATAGTATTACACTACTACTTAAAAAAATTAAAAACTTGAAAAAAAACTGTTGTGGCCAGCACAAGACCTCTCGCCATTTCCATATTAGGATATGTAAGTATTGTATTGCACTTCGCTTTCGAACCGTAGTTTCATAACAAAAAATTACAGAACTTTACTCAAATATTGTTTTATATTGTATTTAATATGTCTTCTGCACACATATAATTCTAATTATATCTATTTTTCATTGTATGAGGAAGTTTCTAAAGGTGAGAGATTCTTCCAATTAATTAACCAGATTGGCGGTATTTCTAATGGATATATGCATTTTACCTATAATTTCAAATATTTAATTAATAAAACAATAAGAAAAGTTAAATATACTTCCCAGAAAAAGCTATCAGAATGTCACTAAAACTTTTGATATTTGGCAATGACATGTGTCATGTTATAAACATTGGAATTTGTCAACTGGTTTCCTTAGTGCTTTAGCCTCTGCGATTAAATTACTCTATATATTATAGTGTCTTTATCTCTAAATCTATACAAGATATAATAAAAAATTTAAGTGTATTAGATGGAGAATTTTATGTTTTTCAATATTTAATAACAAAAATTTCCAAAAATTGTATTTAGAAGAATTTTTCTCAGAAACTACTACTTCCGGTTGTTCAATTGTTACCAAAACCTTTTCAGCTCTTCCCAGGAATGTCAGATTGAAGAATCCATAGTTAAACAATTTTTAAGTCTTATGGTTTTTGAGGAATCGTGTCTACAACATCCAGACATACACACATACACACATACACACATCCACACATACACACACACACACATCCACACACACACACAAACATCATTTTAAAAATGTTATAATCGTATTCTAGGGACCTTAAATCGTGCTTATTCAATAAAATCTGGATATGCGAATTTTAGCATGAATCCAATACCTCTCTTAGCGAGAGGTAAAAAGAACGAACAGGGATATTGTAATGAAAAATTTCTGTCTAGAGCTTCATAGGAATTACGGAAACTAATTTTTTTATTTTTTTTTTTTTGCAATAAGCATAGTTTTTAATTTGGTTCCACAAGAGTTATTCTTTTGTAACCTACCTTGTTATTAGAAAAGCACATGCAGTACAGGAAATTATTAGTTTTTTACCGTAACTATCTGCACAACGTATTCCAACATTTTTCGAGCAAAAAATTCGAGAGAAAAATTCTTTTGTCAGGATTTTCAAATACTCATTCGCTGCAATTTTTATTCATTATTTAAAGGAAATATTTTACGTTTGGTTCTTTTTTAGATTTTTTAGCAAAAAATATCACACTATGCTGATTTCTCAACCGTTGCCTAGCAAGAAATATTCTATATTGAAGAACTCGCTGAAGGCTTATTCACAGCTACGAAAATAAGAAATATAAATAAAATTATAAATACGACTTTATGGTTGTGTTCACAGCTTCGAAAATAGAACGTTAATTAATGTCAGCCGACATTTAGTATATTCATAATTAACAAGCAATAATAACAACTTCATACTTTCATACCATATTTAAATTAAAATCCTTTTGCCCGATAGGTAAATTGACAGCTCAAATGACAGTTGCTATGTATGTACTTATTTTTGTGTAAAATATTTTACGCACATCTGCTTTAAAATTGTTTGTTTACATCGTAGTTACCATGGCGGAAACTGAAAGATTACACCATGCGGGCGGTAAAGTAGCATATGTGGGCGGTAAATTATAGCAAAAGCCCGCCTACTGGTAAACAATCAGTTCCGCTAAATTTTCACTAGATTTCATTAAGATTGCTTAAGGAATAACAGAAATTGTCTCAAATCTCCAAGTTTGACATTTAGAAAAATATTCATATAACCAAATAGCAATGCAACGCATCGCCTTATTGTTTTGTGCCTTGGCCACCTGGCCACGTAATATTTTTATATAGCAACAAGCTTTAAATGTATTTAAAAAATATTTTTTCTGACTACCTATACGAAAAGTGAAATTTTACGTACTTATTTTCGGACGAAAAATGACACTTTTCTGAACGTTATCACTTTTCGTCCGCAAACCTTTTTCGTACGATAAGCCTACTACGATTTTATGATTATTGCAATTGTGTGTACCACCGGAGTTGTAAATAACAAATATCAAACGAGCAAATAAAAATATTATTTTAATGATAAATTTAATTTAAATATGTGCGCTATTAATAATGAAATTAACTATACTAAAAATTATTAATTTTGACATGACTAATTGTTAATCTAAGATGCCGCTGGATAGAGTTGTTTTCGAAGTTATTTTGTTGGTTTTGTTTATTTTCACCTGTCAAATAGTGTTGATGTGTCTGTGAGTGTAGTGTGTCTTCCTTCAAACTAAAATAGAGCTAAGAATTAAAATTTTGTAAAATGGCAGAAGATATATATTATCCAATCATTATTCATATAATAAATAATAAGATTTTACGAATTTAAAAAAACGTGTATTTATTTCTAGATCTATTACGTAAAGTAAGGTAGACAGAAAAACGTAATATGTACCTCGGCAAAAAATGCATATTATAGCCTCGCTTGTTTGCTTTACCTCGGCTTCGCCTCGGAAAACAAACTCAAGCTCTGCTGTAATATGCAATTTTTTGTCCTAGGTACATAAATAACTATTCCTACGACCACTGTTAAAAGTAGTCTTTTTAACGGTTGCTTAGCGAGTTAAAAATAAAAGTTTATAACACAGGCATTAACAACGGATTAAAAGTAAAAAAACAAATTTACTTTTAACACTAGTGTTAAAAAAGAACTAAATCTAGTTATATTTAGTGTTAAAAATATTACTAAATCTAGTTAAATTTAGTGTTCACAAGTAAATGTAGTTTCATTTTATATTTATTTTTGTACTGAAATTATTTATATTGGTATTTTATTAGATGTACACATTATTTTGGAACGTTTATTGTTATAGTACAATTATTACAATTGTTTATAGTAATTCCTTGCAAGACGCTTGAAGAATTGGAATTTAAAACCGTATTGTTGGAAGTAGAGGTTAGAATTTTGTTGGAAGTAGAGGTTAGAATATCATGACCTGTCATAAATGTTATTCTATAATTTTTAGTTTTTACTAATACATAACTAGGATCGTAGGAAAAATAGTATATGTTATTCGTGGTAAAAGTGATTTTATTTCGTTCGTGGGGTTTGTTTTACTCGGCTTCGCCTCGTTTCACAAACTTCCCCACTCACTCATAAAATGTCACTTTTAACACTTATATCATAAATAACTATTAAAACATTTCATTTGATTGCAGTTGTGCGTAAAACGTTGTACATACCTCTGGCCGAAAGAAGTTTACGCCTGAGGCTAAAATAAGACGATTTAAACAAACTTGCTTTTACCAAAAAGTGTACTATTTACCCAATATTCTGCTTCAAAGTTCTTAAAAAAAAAAAAAAATATTTTGCTTATAATAACCGGACGTCTTATTTGATGTGAATGAAATTTGGTATGCCAGTCTTTTAAGATAATACTTGTTATTATCATTGAACCACTAATGTATGAAACTTAAGTGTCCCAAAATTGATTAGACCGTAACTTTTTTATAGTAAACTTTTCTTTCCCTATGTAATTTGTGATATCTGTTACGGTTCACACAGGAAATAATAAAACCTGAGTGACTGCACCGTGAATTATTTAAAATAAATTTAGTCTAGCAGTCTATCCAAATGTTAAACGACTAAATTTTAATAACAGTAACAATTGTTTATGGGTTGTCTAAAATTTTCCTCGCTATATTCGAAAAATAGTAACATCCGTTTGTTCGGTGTAATAATATTTTGCTACCATTATTGTAAATAAGTATTATAAGCAAAATTTTTTTTTTTCGAAATATTTTGAAGCAGAATACTGGGTAAATGGTACACTTTTCGGTAGAAGCAAGTTTAGTTAAATCGTTTTATTTTATCCTCAGGAATCTGTTATTAAGCCATGTCCCCGTATTTGAGAGACATCCTGTGTATTATCGGTAGAATACCCCATTTTATATATTTGTAAAAATTTGTTGTTCCACTTTAAGAATATAGATGCAAAGTTTCTAAGTGTTCCTATCTTTAATTTGATCATTTTATTCTAATTCCAAGTTATTATTAACCAGATAAAATCTTGTTTCTTAAATGAAATATGTTTTAAAATTCATCTTTCGCTATCATGAACAGATTTTAATGGAAGATTACCAGTTTAAAGCTTGGAAGAAGTCCAATCTATGTTTTTAAAATTGTCAGCATATTTCCACCCCTTGAAAAATACCAGAAAAACGTTTGATTTATACGAGTAGATTACAAGAAAGCGAATTCCCATTTCTGTCATTCCCACCACGCTTAACAGAAAACATTTGTTCTCATTTCTAGTACGCAATAACATCTTTAGATGGCGAAAAAAGTACCTGGTAAAAACTCATTTTGAATTCTTTATGACCAGTATAAAAAATATGTATTATGAGTTTCACGAAGTTTTATATTGCTTATCTACGTTTAAAAATAATATTTACTTTAAATATGTGTTTTTTGCTACTCGTATATTCATTTTAAGAAATTATGTTTAATACAAAAGTTTTTTAAGAAATTTTGATCTACATTTGAGAATACTTGAATTTTTTTTCTTCAATTGTTTTTGAGTTACGCTTGTCCGCGTAATTTTTTCAAATGGGAACCTATTAATTTTACTCTACCATTCGATAGAGTATTTTTTTCTCTTTACAACAGTATGTTTGTTTTTTTATTTTTCAATTTATTTTAATAATATTTTTACAAGGAAAAACACCGGTTCAAGTATTTACGAATAGTAGGTACATCTAAGACAGACAAACTCGAGCGATGTAATATACTTAGTTATTAATTTGTTTTTAATGATAAGATTGTGACCGACAACTTTATTGGAAATAATTTTGTCTATCTTAAATGAACCTACTATTCGTAAATACTTGAACCGGTGTTTTTCCTTGTAAAAATATTATTAAAATAAATTGAAAAATAAAAAAAACAAACATATTGTTGTAAAGAGAAAAAACACTCTATCGAATGGTAGAGTAAAATTAATAGGTTCCCATTTAAAAAAATTACGCGTACAAGCGTAACTCAAAAACAATAATTGAAGAAAAAAAAATGCAAGTATTCTCAAATGTAGATCAAAATTTCTTAAAAAACTTTTGTATTGAACATAATTTCCTAAAATGAATATTAACGACAATAAATCGCCGTCTCCATACTTTTAACTAACCCTGTATGTAAATCTCACAGGGAATAGTAATTATTGCTTCCTTTCACGCACCAATCAGAATATATTTAATGAAATAAATATGCAATAAGATTGATATTTCAAAATGACATTATCTTCATCACTGTAGTTCAGATGGTGTTTTGGGGGTTAGAACCCTCCCTATATCTGTCAGACAAAATAGTTTCCTAATTTATTTTGTGTTTCAAAAAGAGATTTCGTAATTACTTTTTATTGTTTTTTGATTTATATACAGAACGTTTTTATGAAGAAGAGAGCTGCAAATAATAGGGCTGTTGCAAGAATTTTTATATGAATTTTAAAAGATATTGTTCTTTAAAGAGCCTCAAATTTGAAAATATCACGAAATATTCTTTAGATATTTTACAATTATTTTTTGAAATTTGGATAAAATTTTGAATAAGTCACGTGATCGGAAACAGAATGTGACGTCAGAGTACACACATCTTCAGTGGTTCTAAGGTGTCAAGTTTATTGTCAAAGTTGTCAAACAAGTGTCAAATTTTTAGATTGGTTCAAGTTGTATAATATGTATATATATAAAAAGTTCAAAATAAAATGAGTAATTTACGATATTGTATTGTGCCTTCTTACAAAAATACTGTTAGTAAAAAGCTAGTATTATTCCAATATAAATTTATATTTATTTTTTATATGGTACCAAAAGGACGGTAATAATAGTTTCCCCTTATATGAATTAGAATTAATTAATTAATTCCGTTTATCTCATTGCAACAATCAAGATACTATGTTGGTTTTTGGTAGGTTGCCTTCAAATAATTATTTGTGTTACCTATACATATTATATTTTAAGTCTTATCCTGAGTTAGTTGGATTTTGAGATAAATCAATACAATATTCCCCTATGTACTTCACTCCTTTACACGTTTACTCCACAGACGGATGTCACTGTCAGTTTGAGTTGGCAGCCATATTGACTATTGCCTTTGTATGTTGTTATTGCGACACTTACTAATCAGCCACAGACAGACTACGTGAATAAAGGAGCCGGCATTATGCTGTGCTGCATATTATTACATATCATGACCTACTTCAAATTAATATTGAAATGGAGCCTCATAGTTTTCCAGGCATGCCCCACTGATGTACTGTCATTCGCAGAGAGTGACCGTGAGTTGTTGGAGCATAGTATGAGATATTAATTTAAAATACACACAGACACACACACACACACACACACACACACACACACACACACACACACACACACACACACACACACATACATACATACAGACATCAATGTAAAATTAGTAAACTCGTAATCTAGGGATCTTAAAACGTGCTTATTCATTAAAAACTCACCACCGAATTTTTTTGACCGAAGACACCTTCCTTTTGACGGAAGGTATAAAACAAATAGAGCAAGGGAACACTAGTGTAACAAATTACATATGTTGTTACAATGTACGTATGCTACTCGTCTAATTTATTGTCGAAGAAAACCTTCTTGGCTTCTGTTTTAAAAGACTGAAAATAAACCAGGCACTATAATTAATGAAAGTGGTAGTAAGAAAACGATAAAGTGGCAGTATTTTAAATAAAGCGGCAAAATTAAATAGATAAAATGACACTATAAAAAGTGCCTACAATTTAAAGCGGATATTAAAAAAAGTTTCAGTAGGCAGTAGCAAAATTAAACGGCAGTATTCTTTTTAAGCGCAGCTATGGAAAAAAATCTGTATTTTTATAATACGTGTAGGTATACTCTGTTTTTTTAACCAGAAGTATATGTGCAATTGTGCAGTGCTTTAACTTTGTCAATCGTTTATGGATTATTTAAAAAAAAAATGCTTCAAATAAAAGTTGGGTACAATTCATTGTTCTGTAACTGTTATCACAAACATTTCCAAAAAAAGAAAAATGTTTTTACCTTCTGTCACCTTTAGGTAAGGAAGGTTTTGTCTTTGGCCAAAAAATTCGATAATGAGTTTTTAATTAATAAGCACGTTTTAGAGTTCATACAAACGATTTTATGTTTGTATGTGTATGCGTATTTATTTATTTATTTTCTGTACAAGGAGAACCAACAGTCAGTTGACCAATAACAGGTTCTCACGAACAATACAAATAGTTTTGCAAATAAATACATATATACATATAAATATCAATTGCTCGGAAAATAAGGTGATACAACATAAGACATAAAAAAGTAATGAAAAGGGAAATATTGTGCGTGTGCTTGTGATATCTATCAAGATTTCATGTATAATGGCAGTTTTGAATTGCGGAAAAGAAACGTGAAATATATCTATATGATTGAACAATGAATTGTATGAATTAATAATTCTGTTGAGATTCCAGAGTGCTTTGAACTATTTGTGTTAGACTGTTGTATATGAAATAAAGATTGTTGTCTATTATTTCTACTCGGAATATGGAAGTTAATCAGGCCGGGATATTTAATGTATCATACTTGTTATTTATAGTTTTGTATAAAAAGACCATATCATTTACCAATCTTCTGTTTCTAAGTGATACAATACCGAAATATTGCAATCTCTCAGAATAACCTGGAATGTTGACATTAAATTTAATACACAACAGTCTAACAATTTTTTTTTAATATTTCTAATAAGTTAATGGTATTATTGTAATTCGGATTCCTTACAATGGAAGCATATTCTAACTTAGATCTTACGATACTATTAAATAAGTAAATTAGAGACTTTGGATTCTCAAAATATTTGCTGTGACGGAAGATGAATCCAAGAACTTTATAGGAATCTTTTACTATTTTGTTGCAATGATATCCGAAAGCCACTGTAGGTTCAAAGTTAATTCCAAGATCTCTAATTACTGATTTATTTTCCAATGCGACATTATCAATTGCATAATTATAATATATTTTATGACGATTTTTCGTAAAATTCATGATGTAGCATTTGGTTATATTAAGTAATAAATAATTATCTCTACAATATTCATGCAAACGGTTTAAGTCCTCCTTTTTCTTTTTACAGTCTTCAATATTTCTTATAGACTTATAAATTTTTAAATCATCCGCATACAGAAGGAAATGACAATATTTGAAACATTTGTATATATCATTAATAAATAAAAGAAACAGTAAAGGACCAAGATGTGAGCCTTGGGGCACACCAGATAGAACAGAAAATAGAGTAGACTTAAAACCGTTGCAGTATACGAATTGGGATCTGTTAGAAACGTACGATTCCATCCATCGAAGTAAGGAACTATGAAAACCTAATAATATATCCAAATGAAGAGTTGATTAGATTTTGGTTATAACTGGTTAACCGGAAGTATCCGCATTTCAAGTTTTTAACAGTTCTTCTTCAGTTCATTATCATTTTTTCACATTTTATGTTATTATAAAGATAAAATAAATAAAAGTTTATTTCTCTACACGATTCAATTAAATTTTTTCTTCATATTCAAGGTATTTAGTGATAAATGAATTATAAAGAAAAATCTTGCAACCTATGCTGCTAAAAGCAGCACCATGTAAACAGAATATCATTGTAGTGATCTGTGTAGAATATTCAAATATTACTAAATGACAGATTTCAGTGTCAAATAAATTTACATAATATCTTCTTGAAATGATTTTCCTGGAAATATACAATCGTTTTCAAGAAACTTTCTGTGTTGTATTTGTACAAAATACATAAAATTGAAGGAAGGTAATGTTTTGGCCATTTTTAATTTTTTTGATTTGTTTGAAAATTAAAAAATCTGTTGTGGCCAGCACAAAACCTTCCGTCAATTCAATGTATTTCGTACAAATCCGATACCAAAAGTTCATTGGAAAATATTCTATATATCCTGTAAAATTGTAACACGAACACACTATTTTTTACAAATTCCATATTGCAAGTTCCTTTGGGAAGATTCTATAAATCCAATATTATTATAACACGAATGTACATTCTGTAAATTGCACTTCACACTTCCTCATTCCTATCCAACACAGTTCTTCCTCTCTCAAATATTCTGCTACACAGTCCTTCCATATTCTCTTTGGCCTTCCTCGTACTCCCGGCATTGAAACTGCAAGTCACTCATGCGAGGGATACTCTGTCACTTATGTTATTTTCTGATCCTATACTTTCCACTTTGGTTTTGCACTTGACACTGACATCTGTCAATTAGAATTTTTACCTTCCGTCACCTTTAGGTAAGGAAGGTATTGTTTTTGGTCAAAAAATTCGGTAGTGAGTTTTTAATGAATAAGCACGTTTTAGGGTCCCTACAATACGAATTTACTATTTTTAAGATGATGTCTGTATGTATGTGTGTGTGTGTGTGTGTGTGTGTGTGTGTCCGTGTGTGTGTGCGTGTGTGTGTATGTGTGTCCGTGTGTGACAATTTTTTCTCCGACGATAACTCCAATACTACAAATCTAAAAATTATAATTCTTTCGTATTCCTCTTCTGTACATCCATATGAAGAGTTGATTAGATTTTGGTTATAATTGATCCAGCGGAAGTACCCTTATTTGAAGTTTTTAACAGTTTTTCTTAAAAAGTTAAATATTATTTTTTGACATTTTGTTATTATATTTATTAAAGAAAATACTCTTCTCTATATGGTTTGATTATTCATTTTCCTTCATATTCAATAGATGTAGAGTTAAAGCATTATAATGAAATTAATTTTCAAAAATTAGTCAGCTTTGTTATTTATCATGGAAACAGCTGACATAATTATTCAAAAAAATTTAATTGACAGAT
This sequence comes from Ophonus ardosiacus, assembly GCA_943142095.1. Lineage (NCBI taxonomy): Eukaryota > Metazoa > Arthropoda > Insecta > Coleoptera > Carabidae > Ophonus > Ophonus ardosiacus. The sequence continues at coordinate 10,089,010 of OW964839.1, forward strand.
GTCAGTTGCAAGTGCAAAACCAAATATGGAAAAAAAGTATAGGATCTAAAATTGGTATGTCATAGTGTTGCTCGCAAGTGACACGCAGAGAAAGGACAAAGAGAAGATGGAAGGACATTACTTAGTGTAGTTTATGTTATAATTTTATTGGATTTATAGAACCTTTCTAAATGAACTTTTGGTATGGAATTTATAAAAAATAGTATGTGTTCGTGTTCGATTTTACATGATATTATATAGAATCTGTTCCAAGGACCTTTTGGTATGGGATTTGTACAAAATACATGGAATTGACGGAAGGTCTTGTGCTGGCCACAACAGATTTTTTTAAATATATGTGCTGTTTCCATAATTTTAGCAAAGCTAACTGATTTTTGAAAGTTAACCTCTCTTAATCTCTCTATAACTCTATATCTATTGAATATGAAGGAAAATGTATAATCAAATTGTATAGAGAATAAGATTTTCTTTCATGATATTAATGATCACAAAATGACAAAAAATTATATTTAACTGCGTTTTTCCCAGAAAAACTGTTAAAAACTTCAAATAAGGGTACTTCTGGTTGACCATTTATAACCAAAATCTAATCAGCTCTTCATATGGCTGTAAAGAAGAGAAATACGAAAAAATCATAATTTTTAGAATTTTAGTTTGCGAATTATCGTCGGAGAAAATTTGTCACACATACACACGGGCACACGGACACACACACGGACACACACACAGACACACACACAGACACACACACAGACACACACACAGACACACACACACACCACCGAATTTTTTGACCAAAGACAATACCTTCCTTACCTAAGGGTGACGGAAGATAAAAAAGTGGGTGGTTCAATATTTTTAAATTAAAATTTAAATTATAAATTTAAAAATCATGAAAATCGTGTTTTAAAAATTTAATATAAGTACGTATTAAAATTAGATTTCAGAATAATTTTGTTTCATTAATTTTAACTCTAGAAAGGTACAAAGTTAGTTTCCGCCTACATGCTTTTAGCTTACATGCATATTATAAAAGTTTATCCATTTTAGTAGCGAATAATGTTCAAAATTTAATAACATTATTTCTCTACATGGTTTTACAAAATTAATATTAAAAACTTTTATTGTAGTTTACATTTGAGCATAATTTAGATCAGAATAAGTAGATAAAACTTTGTTTATAACCCGGTCGGTAGAAATATCTTTAAATTTAAGGGAACTCTGTTTATATTTTTCCTATAAATTTATTGATTAAATAATAGCAATAAAGACAAGAATTAAACCGATTAAAACTGTTTCACAAATTGAAGTTGTGAAATAAATTATCAATAATTTCTATACATAATTAAATTAATGTAAATACGTGAATGAAATTAACGTGCGTATTAGTTAAATTTACAAACTTTGTGGAGAAGTAAGTTAAGGCACAATATATTCGATAGGAACTTCAATACGGTGACGTCATCAAAAAGTTTCAACCAGCCAGAAACTTTACTGCTCTCTTTGTCTAAAATATAATAAAACTTTGTTATTATTAATCTACATCTATATATCTAGAGACCTACATTTTTTCCGGTAAACAATACGTCACGAAAATGACTTCCTAATAAGGTAGCCGTTGTCTGTTGTTTTTGTATCTCGTGTGGCAGTTTGCACCACTGCATTTTAACTCTTAAGCCGGATACATAGTTTACATAATATAACATAACCAAACTATTTTTACATATTATAAAAAAATTAATGCATATTGAATTTAATTTTAATAAAAATTTATATATTTAATGGAAACCTGAATCAATACATTGTTAGAATTTAAAATTGGAAAAACTAAATAAATTGATAGAACCGTACGCTTCCAGATTTCCATTCGGTAATAATATCTTCTTCCCGAAAATGTTTTCGACAAACATCATACAATCTTAATTCGCGATCAACTATACTAATTGCACATTGCCATTTTTTAAAAGTGATATATCGAGTGGAGCAGCAAACAGAGATTCTTTTTCAGTGGATATCTTGTAACCGGTTTCACATCCAGGAATGAAACATTTTCTATTTAATTTTCTTTTCATTTTGCATTAATTGCAATATCTTTCCACAAAATATTTATATTACATTATATATAATACGAATATGTACTTAAAAACCTGTTTTTTAAATTTATTTATATGTAATATTTTCAAAGTGACATGCAAATGATAGGTGTCAGTTGGGTCGTTCTCACGATGCACCGCCTCTAGCGGAGAAAACGAGGAAACACGTATCGCTTTGGACCCTCATTTTGTGCAGAGTGGCACAACCAGTATATTTTAAATCGTGCTGGTAACTCTCTTTTTGTGTACGTAACCCGGGGTTAGCGTAACTCGAGGGTTAACCCACTTTCATGCAATCCACCGTGAGTAATCTAAATTTGCTCTGTTTTTTAAATTTGTTTTTGGACCGATGGCATGTTGACATGTTGAGTAATAAAAAATTAATCTGTTCTTAGACGTAAGTTTACTGATGATGGCAACTTAGTTGCCGAAATACGTATCTAGTTTTAGCTATTTTAGTTAAGGTTTAGGGATTTTTTAACTATTATCTATTTAACCTTCGACTCCAATAAGTTTTATTTACGAATATTACTGTATTACCATATTACCAATAATATTGGAATTTGTATCGTCGCAGAAATTCATTTCTTTCCGCCAATAGGTATTTTAAAGAATTATTTTAATTTGCTGCTGACAATAATTTTCTTTAAACTGTAAATTTTAAGTAAATAATGTAATGGACATGTGTAATAATTATTAATTTAATTTTCTTTGTGCTCAAATACTACATTATTTTCCAAAATAGCTATTTGTGTATTAAGAGCGCAAAATGCGACATTGTCGACTGAGAGGTTGTTTCTCTCGAAATCGACAATGTCCATTTGCGCTCGAAACACACACAAGATTTTTTCTACAGTCGCCACAATGGGGTCCTTCATCATAACAAAAAATAATAAAATGTACACTTTATACTTACAGTACTGCTCAATAAATAACGATTGGCTAATACAAAAGATACGGTTTAAACTTAAAAAGGCTTTTAAATGATTATATCGTTACATTAGCCATCTATTTTATAAAAAAAAAAACAAAATTAGAGCGTGGAAGCAAGGATTTGTGATGATTTCATGAGTTTTTGTAGCAAAATGTGTGGTTAGTTGTCACGCCTGTCACACTGAAAATATTAACAAATATTTCAAGGAATTTGTGATTATATAAACATGTATGTGCATTGACTGACTTCTCGCAATTATTTAAGTAACGAAATAACTAATAACTTTATTGTAATCAAAATAAATAGTTAACTAGAGATCAGATGTCAGTACGACTCGCAACTATCCTACCGCCATCTGTGTACAATCATTCCTATTACTCTGTTCACACAATTTATTTTATATTTAATTTTATTTTATCGTTATTTTCCATTCTTTTTGAGTTTTTATTCAATCTAATCTAAGCATTTTATACTTTCGTTTTTGTAAATGAATGCCCTATTTCATTTTCACAGCAGTGTGGCATTTTGTTAGGTTATGTTAAATACCGTTGAACAAATGTCAAATTGACTTGTGAAAGTGATAAATGTGTAATTACAGTGCCATTAGTTCATAACTAAACATTTTCATTAAGAAAGTAGACAAGTGACATTTCTCAACATTGTATAGGTACTTAGATATTTGGACAGCGAGCGTTTTTCTACTTTGTCGCGCATAAGCGGCAAAGTGACATTTTGCGTTGACAAAAGAGAGTACAAATGGCTACTTTCTATAGTGAGTGTAGAAAAAAAATATTTTATACTACCAGTGTACCCCTGGCACTACTACCGTCTAGAGTCAATGCAAAAAAAACGGCACTCAGTGCACGGTGCAGTTTGATTTGAATTGAACACGTTTTTTGTTGCACGTGTGCGATGCAACAGAGTTATCAAACACAACATTTGCTCTCAGTGCGCAATGAGTGCGTATTAGTGCAGTGACTCGAAAACGCTACAGTCAAAGACTAAAAGTTTAAAAAACGTTATAGTTTTTAAAATAATCCTCATCTCATTGATAGAGCTTTGCAAAAGTTTAGATTCAAGAAAATGAATGAAGTGAATCAAGTTAAATATATATAAATATATCATCACGGCATATTACCCATTTCTGGGTGTGCCATTATCTACACATATGTAGACATCGGTAATGAAGACGATATATTTTACCTCACGGGCACTCATAGCTGGTGTGAATCAAGTTTATACTCAAAAATTCTTGACACAAGAGTATAAGTGCCTGTGTTAAATTTCTAAAAAGCCGTAAACTTAAATTGGCCTATATCTTTCGGAATTTAAAAAATATATTTTAAGAAATGGAAGACATCAGAAAAATTAATTAGGAACCGATACATATATCTCGGAGTTTAATGATGTTCATAAAAAAATCATGTCGAAAATAAGATATAAAAATTATGCGTTTTGGAGCGTTAAATACCATTTATTTCTTATCTTTATGGACGCGCTTATATTGTAGGCCTTCACTGCTTCACTTCGTGCTCTAAATGTCATCTCCATCAGCACGCATTTTCACAGAACATAATTTTTCGATCAATAACACGAAAATGTTAAGGTTAACTGATACAATTTCGGAAAACAGAGGCTTCCCATTGTAGTAAAATCTTATTATATTTCTCTCAAATGTGATCAAGAAAATAAAATCTGTTGTGGCCAGCACAAGACCCCTCGCCATGTCCATATTAGGCTATATAAATACATATTGCATTTAACATTTCTGGTACACACACAAACATTCTAATTACGACTATTGTTCATATATTTTTATATTTTTTAATTCATTCTACAGGGTGTTTCTTGACCTATACGCATAAATGTGAGGAATGATAGTTTGTGATAGGTAATGACAGATAATAAAAAAAAAAAATTAGTAAAAGTTGTTTATTTACGGAGATAACGAATAAAGTTTGAAATTATTTTAGTAGCAATAAACTAATGAAAAATTAATTAACTAGGGTGCTGTGCATTAGTATCATAGCAATTGTTCGAAGTTATTCTCTTCATTTTCGATGCACATTTGCGCGCGACGAATCCATGATGTACCACATGCACGGATGATGTCTTTGGGGAAACCTTTGTGCACAAAGGCGAGCTGCAGCTACTGAATTTTGTTCTGCTTCTTCGTACGCTAATATTATATCCAGAAATTCTGCGTTGGTGAAATATGATGCGCCATAATAAAAACTCAAATACACGAAAGATTACGAAATAATGACAAGACACGATTGAAAACAATTGCTATGACACTAATGCACAGCACCCTAGCTGCTACTAAAATAATTTCAAACTTTATTCATTATCTCCGTAAATAAACAACTTTTACTAATTTTTTTTTTCATTATCTGTTATTACCTATCACAAACTATCATTCCTCACATTTATGCGTATAGGTCAAGAATCACACTGTATAAATAAGTTTCCTTCTACTCTTCCAAATGATCGAGATTCTTCAAATTCATTGACGAGATTGGCGGTATTTCTGATGTGAATATATAAAATTTGTATCTATAATTTTAAATATTTAATTAATAATAAAATAAGAAATACTAAATATACTTCCTAGAAAAAGTATTCGGTAATGTATCTGGATTTTTGACACTGACATTTTTTCATTTTTATTTCCATGGAGTTATTTGGGCTTTGAGATTCATTACAACGGATTATTTTATATATTTATAATTTTATATTGCTAAATCTATAGACGATATAATAAAAATTGTCAATGTATCGGATAATTTTATATTCTTTAATATCTGTAATAACATAAATTCCCAAAGAATAATATTTAGAAGTTTTTTTTAAGAAACTAACACTTTTGGTTGTCCAATTGTTACCAAAACCTTTTCAGCTCTTTTCATTAATGTATGATTAAGGAATATTTTAATTGGTTTTTAGTTATATAAAATTTGAGAATCCGGCCCTACAACGTTCAGACACGGACACACACTCACACACACACACACACGCACACACACACACACACACACACACACACACACACACATACACACACATTGTAAAAATCGGATTCTAATGACATTGAAAAGTATTTATTCACTAAAATCTGGATATATGAATTTTAGTATGAATCCATTACCTCTCTTAGCAAGAGTATAATACATTTAAGTAAATATAACTTTGTGTGGCTTAAAAATATATAGTTTGGACACGAAAAATAAATAAATAACCTGCAAATAAAGTTCTTTATCCCAATTTATTTATTTCAATGTAAGGTGACTTCAGGGGATGTAGAAAAAATAACTAAAAACAGAAACGTCAGATCTCTATTGAATTCTGTCTTATCGACTATTCCTTAGTAAATATTTATTGGCGCGTCCTTGGAATATATTTGATGGACTATTATATTACTCCAGCTCATTTTGAAACGAAATTAAATTTTCTTTATTTGTCCCATATTATGAAAAATTTTACAAATCAATAATATAATGTAATTCATAAAATGTAATCATTAATTAAATTTGAAATATACATAAATAGTACATAGTGTATCATAAGAGGTCAAAAAACAAATAGAAAAATAACCTTTCGTTATAGATATAAAGCAATTTGATTTACTTGGCTCACAGTTCCAGAAAAATGTGGACGAAACTATTCTTGTTACTGGTAAGTAAAATTTAATATAGTTTGTTTATTTATTTATTTAATAATATTATGTGTCCTATTGTAGATTGCTGTTACTTTAATAACATGCGAAAAATCAGAAATCGACGAACTGAAAAATGAAATAAAATTGTTAAAAGAAGAAATTCAGGGCATTAGAACACAAGTGGTAAGTATATATTAGTTTCTACTTTCCATGAAGCTTATTTGATACGAGTTTCGGCGTCCTCCGTCTTGCGTCAGTTGGCCCATCTGCTTTAATTTCATTTTATTGAGTTAATATATAATACAAATAATAACCATCATCAATTATCGCGCCAATTTTTATTAATATTACAGACATTTTGTCGTTCTGATGACACATGGATGATGTTTTCTAAAATATTTTATTGTAAAACTTAAAAAAAGTAATACTTAATTTTACCAACAATTCAAGAAAAACTGAATAAAAAAATTATCGAATTTGTCATAAGATTGTCAGGTTTTATTAAATAAAATGTCTAATGCCCAGTTGCACCACCGACACTTACGGCCGATTTCACCATATTTAAGAACTGCCTAAACCGATTCTTATCCATTTTGGATTTCACCAAACAAAGCATTGTCCAGCTAGGAATTACTTACGTAAACAACGGATTATTAGTTATTTTTGTGATATTATATTTGCACTTTCGAAATAAATGAATAACTTTTATAATTTATGACATTTGTCAATTGTATTTGAAAACATTGATATTGTAAATTAGATGGAGATATTATTATTACGTTGAGGTATACAAAATTATTAAATTTTTAGTTTTACTGTAAATATATACAGTATGTCCCCGGATTGAGTTTACAAGAGGAAAAAAAAAATTATTTTTGATTTTACGAAAAAATGCTAAGGGAAAAATTTTTTTGCTTGAATTAAAACGCATGTTTCAGTTATTAAAACTTTTAATTAATGCAAGGTTCTTTTATTATAACGTTTTTTCGTATTTTGTCCTCCTAATAATACAGTTATTACATTGAATCTAACATGATTTTAGTTAGCTTTGAAATATTGACAAATGATTTTTAATTCTGATTTCAGATAAAAAAGAGTTAATTGAATAAACTACAAGTATTTTGATTTTTTTCGCCGTTTTTTTTTTCTGAAATTAGAATTAATAATCATTTTTCAATATTTCAAAGCTAACTAAAATCATGTTAGATTCAATGTAATAACTGTATTATTAGGAGGACAAAATACGAAAAAACGTTATAATAAAAGAACCTTACATTTATTAAAAGTTTTAATAACTGAAACATGCGTTTTAATTCAAACAAAAATTTTTGTTCCCTTGGCATTTTTACGTAAAATCAAAAATAAATTTTCTTTTTCTTCTTGTAAACTTAATCCGGGGACATACTATATATATATTAAAATTTGTATTACAGAAATGGAAAATATAAATGAAAATATAGATGAAAATGAACAAAAAGAAGAAACATAAATGGCAAAATATAGAATAAATAATATAAAAACAGAAGTTGAATCATTTGATTTTAGATAGAAATATAATTTTTGTAATAATTATGAATTTAATTATATGTGAATATTTAATGTAATTTCCCTAAATTTAAAATAAAGAATAATAACGGTATAATTATATATATTTACTAATTAATTTTATTTCATATATAAACTCGTAATGCTGTCTTTTATTCAAAAGGATATCGTTTTCAAAACCATTTTTCAACTTAGGATTTAAAATAATTTGTTCTTTCTTTTTCATCTTGTACGTCTTTCTATTTCTTCGTAATAATTACCAAAATATTCAATGAACTTACACAATTTTCATTTTGAAGTGGTGTTAACTGTCAAAAGTTAGGAAATACTTGCGATTTGGGCTTTGGAAAACATATACCTAGCTAAATAATTCCTAAATCGAGATAGGAAATGCTTAGCGGTTGGTAAAAACGAAATTTTTGCTAGGTAATGTCTTTGTGGTGCACATCGGGTACATAGGCATTACTTAAATTTTAAGAATTTTAAGAAAATCTTTTTTAAAACCATTTTTCATCTTAGAATTTAAAATAATTTGTTCTTTGTTTTCCATATTGTACATGTCTGTCTATTTCTTCGTTATAATTATCAAAATATTCTACAAACTTGTACAATTTTTATTTTAAAGTGTCAGCTCTCAGACATTAGGAAATGCTTAACAGCTTGGGCATCAGAAAACAGATCCCTAGCTAAGTAATTCCTAAATCGAGAAAGTTAATGCTTAGTTGTTGGTGAAAATGAAATTTTGCTAGGTAATGCCTATGTGGTGCACATCGGGTACATAAACATTACTTAAATTTTAGGAATCGGTGGTGAAATCGGCCATAAATATCGTAATTATAACAAAGGGGCATATTACTCACCGCTTGTATTGTAACATTGCGTATCAACGGGCTATTATTTGCACCGCTCTGTTGAAAAAAAATTTACTCTATTTATTATTTTTGTTCGATCACTATCTTCGTCAGTTTTCTTTGTTTCTAATACAAAATGGCCTCTTTCACGGAAATTCTTATTTTGGTCAGTACTATATACCCTTTAGTTTTGTACCAGAAGTTGTGAAACATTCTGTATACGTACCTATGGTATTTTATTTTTTCAGGAAAATAACAAGGGACGTCCGGGCATTGCTGGATTACCAGGTCTTCCAGGTCTTCCAGGACCTCCGGGAATTCCCGGGCCACCGGGACTACCAGGGATTGAGGTAAAGTGTCACATTTTGTAACATAGGCGCCGACTCCGTGGGTGCTCTAGTCCCCAAGCACCCACTACAGAAGAATTAATATGAATAATTATTTAATAATTTGGTGTATGAAGAATGTATGGTTAGGAAGAATGTAGTTAAGAGAGCTGGAGTGAGTCAGTTGAGATGGTTTGGTCATGTGGAGAGAATGATGAGTGAACGACTTGTAAAACGCATATATGTTGGTAAAGTTGAGGGTGTTCGATTGCGTAGCCGTCCAGTGTGTAAGTGGATGGATGTGATTGGTAGTGTTTTGAAGGAGCGTAAGTTTCCGAGTGGAAAGAGAAGAAGAGCATGTATGAATACGATTATGAATGTGGCTGAGGCGAAAGAAGTTTGCCTGGATAGGAATATGTGGCGAAGGATGATTGTTTCGTAATTATTGTGGTGTGAAGATGTATGGTTAGTAAGAATGTTTTATGAGAATGGAGAGACAGCTGAACTTTTATGTGGACGAGAAGAATGAAGTATGTTTGTACAGGAATGTGTAGCGAAAGATGATTTTTGTGTAACTATTATTGTGGTCCGGATGCGGTTATTCGCTACCGAAAAGCGGTCATTTTAATATGTTATTATGTATAAATACGTTTATGAATGTGGCTGAGGTGAAAGAAGTGTGCATGGATAGGAATGTGGGGCGAAGGATGATTGTTGCGTAACTATTATTGTAGTCCGGATGCGGTTATTCGCTACCGAAAATCGGTCACATTAATATGTTCTTTGTATGAATGTTATGATGATTTTGGGCAAGGCGAAAGAAGAATGTTTTTAAAGAGTTAAGTGATTCAGTGGAGCTCTTACTTTCATCCCTTTTCTTATTATTTTCGGGTTTTTGCTAACCCACTAAGTGGGAAACGCGTGATTTTATGTATGTATGTATGTATGTATGTATGTATGTATGTATGTATGTATGTATGTATGTATGTATGTATGTATTTATTTATTATTTATATAGTCTAATTAACACCGCAGAAATGTATTATATACATTATTTGTTAAATGACATATACCGAAAATAAAAATAAAATTATACATAAAAATAAAAATAACGATATGAACAATAGATTCTTATGAAACACAAGGATTTGCAAATATTAAATATCTTACACATAAATAAGGACCACTGTCATTTGAGCTGTCAATTTAAGTTTTGCCAAAAGGATTTCAATTTAAATACAGAGAATTTATTTTAAAATGCAACATTATGATTCAACACTTCCATGGTTACTCACTTTTGTTAAAAAATAACAGCAATGTAAAATTTGTCCAGTTTAAAATGTAACATTATAAATAGTAAAATAGTATTGCATCACAAATGGTGTCAATTCTTATTACGACCGACTAGAATATTGCCTCAGTGTGAATATGGGGGTATTTTTTTTTTTAACATTTATTACATGAAAGTTATGAATTTTTGTAAGCTAAAGTTTGTTAAGATGTGCAACATTCATGTTTTGATTTTTGTTAGTCGTACCTATGTAGGCTAATTTATTGGAAATTAGTTTTGATAATACAAAACTACAAATGTTGTATGTTGCATTTTAAAATGGACAAATATTACATTGCGGTCATTTTTTGACAATAGTAAGTAACCATGGAAGTGATTGACCATATGTTGCATGTTAAAAGAAATTCCCTGTATAATTTTAACCACATTTTAACATTGGGTTTATCATAACTATGGTTACGATTTGATATGATATTATTTGATTGACAGCAGTGTATTTGCTTGTGGCCTGTGAGTATTTTTAACGTGAAACATTGGGTTTGTCTTATCCATGGTTACGACTTGACATTTGATTGACAGCAATGTATTTGCCCTTCTTAACGCCTAAGTCAAGGTTTTGCTTGGGACACCCGGTATGAATTCATATATTTATGTATTTTAATATATCCATTATTTTTCCTTAGGGTGCAAAATTGCTCTATAAGTTATAACGAATGAATTTGAATACACTGTTAAAATTTCATGCAAATATTCCTCTTGATATAGCCTTAAATGAACAACCATGTTACAACTTTTCGTTTCTACCGTGTATATATGTATATAATTTTAAAAATTAAGTGTGCACCCACTATGAGTATTAAAAGTCAGCGCCTAGATTCTGTCATATGTATAAATGCAATGCAGATAAACTGAGGATTATTTATTATACTGTTCGACTGTGCTAATAAATTAATAATAATAAATTTATCTTGATAGAAGATGATAATGTTTTTAAATTTTCTTCTTATTTTAGGGTCCCCAAGGTCGTCCATGTCTTTGCACGTAAGATCGTCGAACTTCCAAACCATCTTACTTGGTCCGAATTCATGAATTTTCTGTATTCATTAAACTAATAACTAATTGTGCATAAAAATGTCTTAATAAAAAAATAACGTTTATTTGATTATTTTCTATGTTTTACGAAATATCATCTAAACATTGCATACTAAACTACTCTGTATAACAGATCTAATTAACTCTAAACTATTAATAATTTATTGTATCTATTTTTACCTTCCGTCACCTTTAGGTAAAGAAGGTGTTGTCTTTGGTCAAAAAATTCGGTGGTGAGTTTTTAATGAATAAGCACATTTTAGGGTCCCTACAATACGAATTTACTATTTTTAAGATGATGTCTGTATGTATGTATGTATGTATGTATGTATGTATGTATGTATGTATGTATGTATGTGTGTGTGTATGTATGTGTCCGTGTGTGACAAATTTTTCTCCAACGATAACTTCAATACTACAATTCTAAAAATTATAATTCTTTCGTATTCCTCTTCTGTACATCCCTATGAAGAGTTGATTAGATTTTGGTTATAATTGATCCACCGGAAGTACCATTATTTGAAGTTTTTAACAGTTTTTCTCAAAAAAACGAAGTTAAATATTATTTTTTGACATTTTGTTATTATATTTATTAAAGAAAATACTCTTCTCTATATGGTTTGATTATACATTTTCCTTCATATTCAATAGATATAGAGTTAAAGCATTATAAAGACATTAATTTTCAAAAATTAGTCAGCTTTGCTATTTATCATGGAAACAGCTGCTCATTCAAAAAATTCTAATTGACAGATGTCTGTTGCAAGTGCAAAACCAAATATGGAAAGTATGGGATCAAAAATTAGTATGTCATAGTGTTCCTCGCAAGTGACATGTAGTGAAAGGCTAAAGAGAAGATGGAAGGACTGTATCGCAGAAGACTTGAGAAAGGAAGGACTGTGTGAAGAAGATGCGTTGGACAGAAATGAGTGGAAGAGAAGAGGAAACAGCGACCCCTAATAAAATAGGGGAAAGCTGAAGCAGAAAGAAATGTGTCGAGTGCATTTTACGTAGTGTTTGTTTATGTTATAATTTTATTGGATTTATAGAACCTTTTCAAATGAACTTTTGGTATGGAAATTGTAAAAAATAGTATGTGTTCGTGTTCGATTTTACATGATATTATATAGAAACTGTTCCACGGTATTTTTGGTATGGGATTTGTACAAAATACATCGAATTGACGGAAGGTCTTGTGCTGGCCACAACAGATTTTTATAAAATCTTTTACTAAAGAAACTTTTGTATGACACAATCTTCAATTCTACGATAATAGCATTTAGTAAATAACTTATGAAATAATTTATTTTTATACATCATCTTGTCTATGCGTCAAAGATAAACATAATAATTTAATAACAATATTGACATACTTAAACAAATGTCATTGTCAGGAAGCAATTACATTAAAATTAATAATGAAACCGTGTTAAGGAGAATGTAATAGTGATATATTTGCTCTAATGAAATTAAGGTTTGTAAAAATAATATATTTTCCATCATACATAAATATTAGATGTACAGAATGATTCGATTTAAGTTTGCTATGTTCGTAGCACTATAAATCAAACAGTTGTCAATAAGCACTAAGCACGCGTTTTCAAAGTGTTAAATATTAGATCACAACTACAAATTTTTGAAATGGATCATGTACAACGAAGAATTTACACAAATTGCGTTTTAGAGCTCTAGGAGTTGCTGCTGATTTTTATAACGATGTATGTCTCTGTTGACGATTTTTTCGTCCACGATAACATATCAAACTTCCAGAATCAGAATATCACTAAAACTGTTGATTTTTGACACTGACATTTATCATTTACAAACTATGTTATAAACATTACTATGTTATAAACATTTGAATTTGTGAACTGGTTTCCTTAGTGTAGTTTAGCCTCTACGATGTGTTACATCCGTTTATTCTATATATTATAGTGTCTTTATCTCTAAATCTGTACAAGATATAATAAAAAATTTAAGTAGGTATATTAGATGGAGAATTTTATGTTCTTCAATATTCGTAATAACAAAAATTTCCAAAAAACTATATTTAGAAGAATTTTTTAAGAAATTAGTACTTTCGGTTGTCCAATTGTTAAAAAAACCTTTTCAGCTCTTCCCAGGAATGTCAGATTGAGAAATTCATAGTTAAGCAGGTCTTAAGAATTATAGTTTTTGAGGAATCGTCCTTCCAACATCCACACGTACACACACACACACACACAAACACACACACACACAACCATCATCGTAAAAATGTTATAATAGAATTCTAGGGGATCTTAAATCGTGCTTATTCACTAAAATTAGGATATGCGATTTTTAGCATGAATCCAATACCTCTCTTAACGAGAGGTAAAAAAATAAAACTTTGTGAACCACTGCCTTAATAGTTATTTACATTCGAGTGCTTGTAAGTTGTATTTTACAGCGCGACAGCTTTGTTTAAGGCACGAGCCCTTAAGGCGGGTGCCTTATTAGCTGAAGCGCTGTAAAAACACGAGAATTTTATCAAATTTTTTGGCCGACGATAATGAAAATCACTTTTTTTAATGAGATAGGTTATACTTCTGAAAAGGGTTAGTTTAAAATACTGGGGTTAAGTCAATTTCCAAATTTGATTTTACTTACCTTCATTAGAGTACTTCTTCTAGCGAAAATTTATTTGTAATAATAGACGTTGTTTATGACTGATGATATATTTATTTGCTCATGTTTTCTTCGTAATAAATAATAGGTAGGTATCGAAATTTGACATTTCAGCAATTTTCGCCTCGCGTATTTGACAGGTATATCGATCGGTGACTATGTCGGTAACGGCGGATTTTTACAATAATGACAGATGTTGCTGCCGTGATTTTGGTTTATATAAATTAATTTTAAATATAGGAAATGTTAAAGTAAAAAAATAACTTAAGTAGGTAGTACTTTTTTACATGAACTTTATTATAGTAAAGATGATTTCTTTTCTAAATGCCCATAAACGTCTAGTGTATTTTGATTATTTTACCGCATAGTTAGACAAGTTACAACACACTAAGCGTAAAATGTAGGTTACATTTGCTGTGTATGCAATTGTAAAGTTCCCATTACACCTCAGGATGGCAAAAAATATATACACACCGATTTTTCACACTTGACCGTTACGTCATAGTTTGATGTTCGTATATTAGATATACGTATCGAAGACAGAATGTAGGAAACCATAAGTAAGACAGAGATAAACATACAATTACTTGTTATTTTGCTGTTCAGCAATTAATGACGCAACGGTCAAGTATGAAAAAACGGTGTATAGTTTGGACACGAAAAATAAATAAAATTTACATGTATTTATTTTAATGTAAGGTGAATTATTCAGCTGATAAATAATTAAGAACTCATACGACAGATCTTTATTGAATTAAGATTTTTCGATTATCCCTTAGCAAATAAGTAGTGTCGCGCCACTGGAATATATTTGACAGCTCTTTTTGAAACGAAATTAAATTTTCCTCATTTATCTCACATTATGAAAAATATTACAAATCAATAATATAATGAAATTCATAAAATGTAATCATTAATTACATTTCAAATATATATAAATAGTGCATAGTGTATCATATGAGGTCACAAAATAAATAGAAAAATAACCTTTCGTTTCAGATATAAAGCAATTTGATTTACTTAGCTCACAGTTACAGAAAAATGTGGACGAAACTGTTCTTGTTACTGGTAAGTAGAACTTGTAAAGTTTATCTATTTATTTAATAGTATTATGCGTCCTAATTTAGATTGCTGTTACTTTAATAACAGCAACAACAATAACATCAGAAATAGACGAACTGAGAAATGAAATAAAATTGTTAAAAGAAGAAATTCAAGGTATTAAAACACAAGCGGTATGTATATACTTTTTTTTTTTTTACTTTCCATGAAGCTTATTTGATGCGAGTTTCGACGTCCCCCGTCTCACTACAGTTGGCCCGCCCGCTTTAATTTCATTTT
This sequence comes from Ophonus ardosiacus, assembly GCA_943142095.1. Lineage (NCBI taxonomy): Eukaryota > Metazoa > Arthropoda > Insecta > Coleoptera > Carabidae > Ophonus > Ophonus ardosiacus. The sequence continues at coordinate 10,104,790 of OW964839.1, forward strand.
ATTGAGTTAATATACAGGGTGTTAAAAAATAAGTGTCCCAAATAATGAGGGCATATAGTACCGACCAATATGAGTAAAAAAAGCTAAATCAACATGGGTTCTTTCTTCAATAGTTTCCGAGATATAAGGCAGTGATAAATGAGTTTCTTCGGAGTATACTTCTGCTATCTAGAAAACTGTAAGAGTTACGACTTCGCTAAATTTCAAATTGACCAATCATGGAGCAGCATTACACTGTTGCCAATATAATTTGTGACATAAGTTAAGTTCGCATTTATATTTGCTGGTGCAACGCAATTGGGATATAAGGTCTACTTGCAATTAAGTAGCACTTTAATAATCAACAACTTAAGTTGCTGTGGAGAAATTGGGCATAAAAATAGACAAGCATTTTTGTAAAAATAATGAATTTTATTATATGTGAATATTTAACGTAATTTCCCTAAATTTGAAATAAAGAATAATAACGGTATATACAGGGTGTATCAAGATAATGGAACAGTGCATTTTATTCGTGTATGTGAAAAGATACAGAACAAATCTGTTGTGGCCAGCACAAGACCTTCCGTCAATTCCATGTATTTTGTACAAATCCCATACCAAAAGGTCCTTGGAACAGATTCTATATAATATCATGTAAAAACACATACTATTTTTTACAAATTCCATACCAAAAGTTCATTTGAAAAGGTTCTATAAATCCAATAAAATTATAACATAAACTACACTAATTAATGTCCTTCCATCTTCTCTTTGGCCTTTCTCTGCGTGTCACTTGCGAGCAACACTATGACATACCAATTTTAGATCCTATACTTTTTCCATATTTGGTTTTGCACTTGCAACTGACATCTGTCAATTAAATTTTTTTGAATAATTATGTCAGCTGTTTCCATGATAAATAACAAAGCTGACTAATTTTTGAAAATTAATTTCTTTATAATGCTTTAAATTTACATCTATTGAATATGAAGGAAAATGTATAATCAAACTGTATAGAGAAGAGTATTTTCTTTAATATATATAATAACAAAATGTCAAAAAATAATATTTAACTGCGTTTTTTTAAGAAAAACTGTTAAAAACTTCAAATAAGGGTACTTCCGGTGGATCAATTATAACCAAAATCTAATCAACTCTTCATATGGATGTACAGAAGAGGAATACGAAAGAATTATAATTTTTGGAATTGTAGTATTGGAGTTATCGTCGGAGAAAAATTTGTCACACACGGACACACAAACACACACACGGACACACACACACACACACGGACACACACACACACACATACAGACATCATCTTAAAAATGGTATATTCGTATTGTAGGGACCCTAAAACGTGCTTATTCATTAAAAACTCACCACCGAATTTTTTGACCAAAGACAATACCTTCCTTACCTAAAGGTGACGGAAGGTAAAAAGTGATTAAGATATTTTGTAAGGTATAGAGGGGGACACATTTTAGCATAAACTTTATTATCTTAAATCCAGTGGTACTCAAACTATAGGGCAAAATTATATTTTTTTAAATGGCATATATATATATATATATATATATATATATATATATATATACGAGCTCCTTCCCACATCATTTGGCCCAATCCGCTTAATTTAATTTTATTTAGTTAATATATGACACAAATAATAACTAACATAAATTATCATCAATTTTTATTAATATTACAGACATTTTGTCGTTTTACCGATATATCAAGATATGTTTCCTAAAATATTTTACTGTTTCAATGTAAAATGAAATAATACTTAGTTTTAGCAACAATTCAAGAAAAACTGAAAAAATTAAATGAATTTAAGTCGTAAAATTGTAAGGTTTTGTTAAATAAAATGTCTGAAAGATTTGCAGTAACAATTTACATTTAAAAGCGACGTTATTCAATATTGATAAATAATATGTAATTTATATATTAGATTTGTGTTAAAGTTATAACATTAAATTTTTAATCTAGCTAAAAATTGAATTTAAAATTACGCTATAATGCTGAAAATCTACATTTTAAATAAAAAGTAAAGATTCATTTTAGTATTATTAAAAATGCTATTAGTTGTCAGCATAAATGAATTTTTAACAAGTGGGCCAACTGAAGTGGGAAGGGGCTCGTATATATATATATATATATATATTATTAACTCATTAAATAGAGAATTTTGTTCTGAATTCAACGATATAATAATATACCCTTACATTGCGAAAAATTTGATAAAAATTAATTCAAAGTTAATATTTCATTTCTACTTTATCTAAGTAATCTGAGCAAACATTCAATCAATAAAACAAAATAAAATATATTTTAGTTTTATTACATTCAAGTAAGCTACGATTTTGGCAATAAATTCAACTTTTAAAATAAATTTTTTGTTTTATTGATTGAATGTTTGCTCAGATTACTTAGATATAGTAGAAATGAAATACTAACTTTAAATTAATTTTTATAAATTTTGTTCGCAATGTAAGGGTATGATATTATTATATCGTTGAATTCAGAACAAAATTCTCTATGTAATGAGTTAATAAAATATATATAATGCCATTTAAAAATATATAATATTGCCCTATAAAACTACCACTGGATTTATGATAATAAAGTTTATACTAAAATGCGTCTCCTCTATCCCTTACAAAATATCCTAATCACTTTTTTCTGTATCTTTTTACATACACGATTAAATGGCACTGTTCCATTATCTTGATACATCCTGTATGATATATTAATTAATTAATTTTATTTCATACATAATCTCGTAATGCTATTTCAAAAGAAAATCGTTTTCAAACCCATTTTTCAACTTAAAATTTAAAATAATTTGTTCTTTCTTTTCCATACTTGTACGTCTTTCTATTTCCTAATTATAATTACCAAAATATTCAATGAACTTGTACAATTTTCATTTTGAAGTGGTGTTAGCTGTCAAAAATTTTGCTAGATAATGCCTATGTGGTGCACATCGGGTACATAGGCATTACTTAAATTTTACGAATTGGTGGTGAAATCGGTCATAACGGTTCAATTTACAATAAAAAGCGACTTTTATATAATATATATACAGACACTGATCGAATTGAGTAAAAAATCTTAGAGAGGGCTCATTCCCACGAGAATATTTTCCAAGGCCCTTAAAAATTTCCACAGAAAAGTTCCAAAAAATCCTTTCTATTTGGAGTGGACCCTCCTAAATTGGTATATCGTCTTAGAGTCAGAAAAATTAATTCTGTCGGATCCAGCAATAAAACTATAAATATCGTAATTATGGCAAAAATGCGTATCATTTACTGCTTGCATTGTAACATTGGATGTCAACATGCTATTATTTGCGCCGCTCTGTATAAAAATTTATACCTACTTTATATACTGGCATAGAAAATTTTTTGTTCGATCACTGCGTGTTCGTCAGTTTTCTTTCATTCTAATACAAAATGGCATCTTTCTCAAAAAGTCTTATTTTGGTCAGCACCATATGCCCTTAAGGTTTGTACCAGAAGTTGTGAAACATTCTGTATACGTACCTATGGTATTTTATTTTTTCAGGAAAATAACGAGGGAGTTCCGGGCATTGCTGGATTACCAGGCCCTCCAGGTCTTCAAGGACCTCCGGGAATTCCCGGGCTACCGGGACTACCAGGAATTCAGGTAAAGCTCAACATTGTGTGTCATTGAATTACTATGTTTTTATTTGACATTTAACTTTTGACATATTATTATTATAATTAATTTTGAATGTTATAATAATATACCATTCATGAATCATTTTGTACTTTCTTTTTGTGTTTAATTATACTTTCAATAATTACATAAAATTATTTATTGACAAGAGTTGAATTATGAGATCTGTCAAATAAAAAAATTAAACATCAGTAATTCAATAACACTGAAATTTTGTATAAATTGATATTCGTAATTTTAATTTGCGTTTCTTTCGTAAAATAAATTTAAATTATTAATTTTAGTCTCATATTGTGTAGTTTTTAATTTTGAACAACTTTTTTTATTTACAACTTAACTTTTCTCTAAATTTAACAAGCCAGTAACTATAGCAAAATGAAAAAATAACATTATATGCCATATATATATATATATATATATATATATATATATATATATATATATATATATATATATATACAGGGTGTCTCAGGATGAGCTTACGCTATCTATATTTTAAATACTATTTAATATAATTTAACGAAATTTGGTATCTAGGGGTTATCCAACATGCCCGTTTTAACTAAAATATTTTCAAAGCAGTAGCACTTCCGGTTTGACCGGAAATTGACCTCAACTTACTTACGTACTGAGTACGCTACGAGAGAAAGATAACAATGGGCTACTTGCGTGGTACTGAAAATCCGATTTCTGTCACTATATACGTAATGTTATATTGAAAACATATATAAAAATATGAATTAATTTTAAAATAATTATTTGTTTTTTACTAAATTAAGAAAGAAATTTTTGTGTGACGTCTTTATATTGAACTGGGGAGGAGAAGCATGCTTAAGAATGTTATAAATAGATGGCATGGCGTGCGAGAAAGTTTTAATTTAAATTTGACATTAGTTCATTTTTCTCTCTCTCTCTGGTCTCCAAATACATTAATTACTTTATAAATAAACACATAGGTAATTACTTGTAATTTAAAATATCGATACCAAAAAGATAAACTAAAATAATAACCTCCAAGCTATTGTTGAAACGTTAAACAGGTGATCTACATTACCCGCACAAACATACCATTACTATGGGACGGCAACACGCTTGGCTTTGCGACTATTCATTGGTGCGGCGTAATGGGGCCCTATACCATTTTTCTTTTATTTTTATTTTTTTCTGTAAGAACAGGATAAAATAAGAATTTTAGTGCAAACGCGACTTGAAAATTTTACGTAATAAGCGAGATATGAATTTTTAAAATTTAAGAATTTGTGCGTGACGTAGCAGGTACTAACAAGTGATCGACAAACAATGGGACAAACTGTTAGTTATAGAGGGAACAATTTTTTTCTTGTTTGCATAGCTGAAATGTTTGTATATAAAAACTCATACGTTATATTCACGAAGAAATTATTATTAAGTATAAATAACGTAAATAATAAGCATTTTTTTCCTAATAAATTATAGAACATTGAAACAGTTTGACAATATTATTACACAAAGTATGACGACGGATGGCGCTAGAGTTGGCTGTTTTGAAGTTTCAATATTAATTTAATTAAAATTATTATTAATTTAATTAATATTACAAATTGATTTAATTATAAATATATTATTATTGTTAATATTACTAGATGTTATAATTAAACAAATTCATCAAACACAAAATTGTTAAATGTTTTGTTAGGTTATAGAATAACATGACATTTCATATTCTCTTAAAGGTGACTCAAAGATGACCGCTGCAGACGCAGGAATCTCCTTTTTAAAATCAGGCGACCAATCAAATTCTTAGTACCTAACGCGTCATACCCCATTAGTAATCAGCTTCAATCGCTTATAGTTTGTGACCTAGTCAATATTTAAAGAAAATTTTTTCACTAATACTCATTAATTTATGTATATTTTCGTCTTCTTATTTAAGATAGTTAAAATATGACTATGGTATAGGACCCCATTCTACGTCATAAATGGCGGGAATTCAAATAATCAAATTTCATTTTTTTTCTGGCTAATTAATAAAAAATTTGTCAAAAGAAAAAATATGGGTAGCAAGTTTTTACCTTCTCTTCAAAAATATTAAATAAAAAAAGGTACGCAAGTAGCCCATTGTATGACGTCAATTTCCCCTTTTAGCAAATGTGAAATATCTGGTAAATTAATTATTTAAAAATTGTTTTCATTGTTTTAACTATTTATTGAGCCATACTTTAAGTTAAATTGAAATTTTTCTTATTTTTTTGTTATGGCGGAATACTCCATTGTTTATTATGACGATGTTGTTTTTAAATTTTCTTATTTTAGGGTCGCCCAGGTGGTCCATGTCTTTGCCCGTAAGACCGCCGAACTCCGTAACCATCTTACGCTGTCCGAATTCTCGCATTTTTTGTATTAATTAAAGTAAAAAATGTCTTAATAAAAATAACGTTTATTTGAATTCTTTTCTATGTTATTAGTGTACGAAATATCATCTAAACCAGGAGTCGTCAATCCAAGGATCACGAGCTACCAGTAGTTCGCGTGGGCACTTCTGGTAGCTCACAAGTATATATCAAAGAACCAAAAAATAATAAAAATTTCCGTAATTTCTCATCATGTTTCGTTGCACAATTGACAAGAATTTCTCGCTATAAAATATATAATATGTACATGTCATTAAAAATTAATTGTTTGACATTTGGATAGACTGCTAGATTAAATTTATTTTAAAAAAATTTACAATGTAGTCACTCCGGTTTTATTTTTTTCTGTCTGAATCGTAACAGATATCACAAATTACACAGAGAGAAAAGTTTACTATTGAATGCATCTTTCTGAAAAAAAATAATTTCACGTTATCGGCGTGGCCATTAAAAGTTATGGTCTAATCAATGTTGGGACACCTACGTTTCATACACTAGTGGTTCACTAATAATAACAAGTATTATCTTAAAGGATGACTTATAACCATATAAACTGTCATACCAAATTTCATCCAAATCGAACAAAGCGTCCGGTTATAATAAGCAAAATTAAATTTTTTTCGAAGAACTTTGAAGCAGAATTCTGGCTAAATGGTACACTTTTCGGTAGAAGCAAGTTTAGTTAAATCGTCTTATTTTAGCCTCAAGAATCTGTGGTTAAGCCATGTCCCCCTATTTAAGAGACACCCTGTATATAATATTATAATGTGTAGTACTAAAAACTAAATTAAACAACTATAGGTAGCTCACTCTCTGGTCGACAACACGTTGAAAAGGTTGGCGACCCCTGATCTAAACATGTCATACTAAACCACTCTGTATAATAGACTAAAAGTAGATGGACACGAGAAAATTTTCGAAACAAGGCTTATGGTACTAGCTATCGGTCATGGAAAAAACAGTATACATCGGTGCTTTGTAGCCTCGGCCTGTGCTCTCTGATTATAAATTATATCTTTAAAAAAATCATGCATTTCTCTACCATTTCTTGTTTCACAATGAATTTTTACCTCTCGCTAAGAGAGGTATTGGAATCATGCTAAAAATCACATATCCAGATTTTAATGAATAAGTACGTTTCAAGGTCACTAGAATCCGATTTTAACATTTTTACAATGATGTCTGTGTGTGTGTGGATGTGTGTATGTGTGTGTGTGTATGGCTGGATGTTGGACGGACGATTCCTCAAAAACTATAAGACATAAGACCTGTTTAACTATGAATTCCTCAATTTGACATCCCTGGGAAGAGCTGAAAATGTTTTGGTAACAATTGAACAACCGGAAGTAGTAGTTTTTAAAAGTAATTCTTCCAAATATTATTTTTTGAAAATTTTTGATATTACTAATTTTGAAGAACAAAATTCTACACCTGATACATTTGAATTTTTTATTATATCTTCTATAAATTTAGAGATAAAGACGGTATAATATATAGAATATCGGGATATGACAAGTCGAGTAGGCGAAACTACACTAGGAAACCAGTTAACAAATTCAAATGTTTATAACATAATTTGTAAATGACAGATTTCAGTGTCAAAAATCAACAGTTTTAGTGACATTTTGATAGCTTTTTCTGGGAAGTACATTTAATCTTTCTTATTTTCTTATTAATTAAATATTTGAAATTATAGGTAATATGCATATATCCATCAGAAATACCGCCAATCTGGTTAATGAATTGGAAAAATCTGTGACATTTAGAAACTTCCTCACACAATGAAAAATAGATATAATTAAAATTATATGTGTGCAGAAGACATGTTAAATACAATAAAAAACAATATTTGGGTAAAGTTCTATAATATTTTGTTATTCAACGACGGTTCGATAGCAAAGTGCAAAACAATACTTATATAGCCTAATGTGGAAATGGCGAGAGGTCTTGTGCTGGCCACAACAGATTTTTTACTTTGTTCTTAGAATAAAGATTTCAAATATGTATGATACTTCATTTGGCTGACGTGTGAGTATTATAATTTATTTTGATAGGTACCTAGCTCTTGGAATTCAAGGATTCACCTTTTTATTAGTTCATTTGGATAGCCAATAATTTTTGTTAAAATTATCCATAAATAACAAAAATTTTCGTTAAAAGCTACAAATGAAAGTACAGCAATAAAAATAAAAAGCCCGAACGGTAATGTCACGGGTTAAGTACTCTACTTAACTTGTTTAACTCTTTTATTTCCAACGCCAACTGTAAATTTTTATATTCGCGCGTGTAATTTACTTTTACAACGTTTCAAATTGATTCCATTTAGTGGCAGTCAGTAAATACAGCTAAACTCATCAATCTCATCAATGCAATTTAGGTGATGAACAAGTGGAGGTGAGTGAATTTGTTTTCAGAGCACTCTTGGCATTTCATTTCAATTTCAACAACTTTATTTATTTACTGGGGCGTAGTTTTGCTGCAGGAACTAATTTAGAACTAGTGCTGGTCCCATAGGGAATTAAATAATGCAACTATGCAGTTCACGACTTAGAGTAAGTTATTGCATGTTCAGATGAGTTAGGTTAACTTTTAATCAGTATTCTGGTTACTGGTACATGAACAACACTTTCTTGTTCTTGCCAAATTACATACTTTATACATTACAGTGAACTTGGGTTCGCACGGGAGAAGTTTTGAACTTAACGCAAAAAGTACTTTTTTACCTCTCGCTAAGAGAGGTATTGGATTCATGCTAAAAATCACATAAACAGATTTTAGTGAATAAGCACGATTTAAAGTAACTAGAATCCGATTTTAACATTTTTAACATGATCTCTCTCTCTTTTTCGGTGTGTGTGTGTGTGTGTGTGTGTGTGTGTGTGTGTGTGTGTGTGTGTGTGTGTGTGTGTGTGTATGTATGTGTGGATGTTGTAGGGACGGTTTCTCAAATTCTATAAAACCAAAGACCAATTTAACTACGTACTCTTTAATCTGATATTAATGGGAAGAGCTGAAAAGGTTTTGGTAACTATTGGGCAACCGGAAGTAGTAGTTTCTTCAAAAAATCTTCTAAATATTAATTTTTGGAAATTTATGTCATTACAATTTATTTTATTTATTAAAATTTATATTATTACAAATATTAAAGAATATAAAATTCTCTGTCTGATACATTGAACATTTTTATTATATCATATGTAGATTTAGAGATAGAAAATTATAAATATATAAATAATCCCTTGTAATGAATTTCTCAGTCCAAACAACTCCATAGAAACCATTTGAAAAATTAAAATGTTTGTAATTGACAGAAAATGTCAATGTCAAAAATCCATTAAATACAAATACATTACAGAAGGCTTTTTCTGGGAAGCACATTTAATATTTTAAATTTTAAATTATAGATACATATATTACATATTAGTACAAAAAGATAAACAAGTGTTAGGGATAAAAATCTGGAAAGAAAGAGCACAGGACAGAAGACAATGGAAGAATATTACAAGAGAAGCCATGGGCCTACACGGTCTGGCGAGTTGAGTGAGGAAACTTATTTATAGAATGAATTAAAAAATATATTAATAATATCAGTAATTAGAATTTTTGTGTATGTACCAGAAATGTTAAATACAGGGTGTTATGTAAGTAAGTGTTCAACGCTTAACCCATGGTAGAACTGACCCCAAAGATAGTAAATCTGGCAAAAAATTTTGTTTAACATACTTTCTACAAGAAATAGAGGCCTTTAAAACTGACCAATCACGTCATAGTTCAAAACTTTATAACAAAAAGTAAAAATCAATGTGCTCTCTGGAAAAAATATTGATTGTTGACGTTAAATGTTTTTCTGCATAGACGTACAATTTATATTCTGTTTTTTTGATATTCTCAAAATGCTATTTACCTTCACCAATCAAGAGTATGCAGACATGCATATGGTTTATGGCGAGACATTACAAAATAGTCGTGCTGCTGTAATACGGTAAGACGGAACCTTCCAGCAAAATACTTGGGATCTTGGCAGGAATCCTGATGCCAACGCTGTTGATCGAGATGAAGAAATTTTGGAATTGATTAATGGAAATCCAAATTTAAGTATTAGACAAGTAAGCCATATGATAGGAACATCTACATTTATATCCTGGAATTTATTTAAAAAAGAAAATTTACATCCTTACCACTACTATCGCGTGCAAGATTTGCAACCAGAAGATCATGTTCGCAGAATGAATTTTTGTCAGTGGCTCCTACATAGACATAATCTGGAATTTGTTGCGACGGCAATGATCTTATATGTCATTTGTGACAGGTATCACATTTTTTCCAGAGAACACATTGATTTTTTACTTTTTTATAAAGTTTTGAACTATGACGTGATTGGTCAGTTTTAAAAGCCTCTAGTTCTTGTAGAAAGTATGTTAAACAAAAATTATTGCCAGATTTACTATCTCTGGGGTCAGATCTACCATGGGTTAAGCGTTAACACTTACTTACCTAATATGGAAATGGCGAGAGGTCTTGTGCTGGCCAGAACAGATTTTTTTTACCAAAGTATCATATCACAAGAACCGTGTTTCTTAGAATATTAATTTGCAACCTAATAATGTATACGCTTACTATTGGCAGGTTTTATAAAGGAATTTAATCTTCACTTAAAATTTAGTTGTCAAGTAAATTTAATGGGGTCAACAAATTCGAATCAGTTTTTCTGTTCTTATCTCATTTCTATCATTTCTATATAAAAAATCTGTTGTGACCATCACAAGACCTCTCGCCATTTCCATATTAGGCTATATAAGTATTGTACATGTTTGACATTACTGATACACACAGAAACACATATCTTCTTCATATATTTTTTAATTCATTCTATTCACTCTCATTCTTCCAGTGTTCGAGATTATTCCAATTCATTGATGAGATTCTATGAATAATAAATATTTGACCTTTAAGTACTCGCGTGCTCCGTGTGACGTTAGTGAGTGATTTTTATGAAGGCCGCTACGGCCGCCAAATTAACAGTTGCAGCTTAAAACCCACCGCACGCTCCTGGTCCTCACTAGAAGTTAACACCACAACTGTCTACGCCTACGCATCCTTGTGTCACGCGGCAATCAGTTCCAGTTTCAAGTGCGCAACTGATTATCGATCTGTTTATTATTTCCATTGCTCTTCCGACTTTTAATTAAACCCAGCAAAAGATAAATAACACCACTCCATACCCTGCGGTTATCCATGAATGCTCAATGGAATCCTACTCGCACCCTTTGAACTCTAAACTTGAAACGTATTTGTCAATACAACACTACAAAGTCTTGTTAAATTTAATGAATATTTGTTATTTTCTCTAAATGTATGTTTATGATGGAACAAATAATGATAATTTATTTTTTGTGAATGTATACTGTTGATAAAAAAATCTGTTGTGGCCAGCACAAAACCTTCCGTCAATTCGATGTATTTTGTACAAATCTCATACCAAAAGGTCCTTGGAACAGATTCTATATAATATAATGTAAAATCAAACACGAACACATACTATTTCTATTCTATAAATCCAATAAAATTATAACATAAACATACACTAAGTAAAATGCACTTGACACTTCTTCTTATTCTTCAGCTTCCCCTACTTTATTAAAGGTAGCTGTTTCCTCTATTCTTCCACTCATTCCTGTCCAACACATCTTCTTGACACAGGCATTCCTTTCAGTCTTCAGCGATACAGTCCTTCCATCTTCTCTTTGGCCTTTCTCTGCATGTCACTTGCGAGGAGCACTATGACATACCAATTTTGTGATCCTACACTTTCCATATTTGGTTTTGCATTTGCAACTGACATCTGTCAATTAGATTTTTTTTAATATATCAGCATCAGCTGTTTCCATAATAAATAGCAAAGCTGACTAATTTTTGAAAATTAATTTCTTTATAATGCTTTAAATCTACATCTATTGAATATGAAGGAAAATATATAATCAAACTGTATAGAGAAGAATATTTTCTTTAATATGTATAATAACAAAATGTCAAAAAACAATATTTAACTGCGTTTTTTTAAGAAAAACTATTAAAAACTTCAAATAAGGGTACTTCCGGTGGATCAATTATAACCAAAATCTAATCAACTCTTCATATGGATGTACAGAAGAGGAATAAGAAAGAATTATAATTTTTAGAATTGTATAGTATTGGAGTTATCGTCGGAGAAAAATTTGTCACACACCGACATACATACACACACACGGACAGACATACACACACATACAGACATAATCTTAAAAATAGTAAATTCGTATTCTAGGGACCCTAAAACGTGCTTATTCATTAAAAACTCACCAACGAATTTTTTGACCAAAGACAATACCTTCCTTACCTAAAGGGGACGGAAGGTAAAAACGATATTAAAAAAAAAAAATTTCCATAGACCGAGAAAAAGTCATTGTGTATGGTATCAAAATTGAAAGAGAAGTACACCATTTTGTCCCTAGAGACAAAATATGGATACTTTCCTCCTACGGAAGATTTTATTATTCTAACTAGTAATGACATTTAATGCTTTATCATACAATTTTCTGGATTTCGGGGATAACAAGTTCAAAACTGCTGCACCGGTAGCATCAACTATTTCTTGCGTTTTTATAGAAATGCACTAAATTACAATTATTAAAGCAATTCCTAACACACTATTAACAATTAAAAAAGAAAAATCCTTTAACCTTAACAATAATTTAAAACAAAAAACATATTTTGAGAACAAGGTTCTCATCATCAGTAGGAACTACAAAATAATACTACAGAGAAGTTGAGTTTACTCAGCATGTAATCCATGACATAGGTCAAAACACCTCTGAGTAATAAGAGAGAGAACTCGGATTATATAGGGAGAGGAGTCATAGGTGAGTGGATACCCAGAGCTGGGCAGTAACTAGTTACTTTAGGAACTTAGTTACTAACTAGTTACTTTTACGTAACTTGTAACGTAACTTAGTTACTTTTTAAAATATGGTAACTGTAACTGTAACTTAACTTGCTGCGGAAAAGTAGTTGGTAACTTTACGGTTTTTAGTTACTAGTTACTTGAGTAACTTAAGTTACTTAAAGTAACTCACAAATTAGAATGTAACTTGAGTTAGTCAAATGCCCTCTGTAATGTGTAACTTTTATTTTAATACATAATTACATTCAATGTTATTGTTGATTGATTTCAAGCCATAATAGATAATAAAATAAGTAATTATATTCATTAATAATAGAGTTTTTGTACGGTAAACAGAAAAACTAAAAATAACACATTTTAACTTTTAATTCTAGAATTAAAAAGTCACTAAATGTTAAATTTGACTTATAAAATATATTATTTTCAAATGTTTTCCTCGTTTACAAATGATACGTTTTAATAAATTATAATTAAACTGCCACTAAATCATCAAAATTATTCCAATTTTCAAGTTATACAAAAAATAATGTATTTTGTTCGTTGTTCCAAGGGTTGCAAGACTTGAATTCGTCTCATTTTTACAAATTCCCTTCTCACAAGATAAAATGTTATTTTTAATTTTTATATTATATTATAATGTAGATCCGCAGGGACTTTTTATCAGATTTTTTATCACAGCAACCGGCCCCTGATGGCCCCTTGTCAAAGCGGGCCCTAGGCCGTGGCCTCGTGGACCTAGGCGGTAATAAGGCCCTGTAGGTCCGTTAACATTAACAACAATAATAATATGATTGGGTGTTGCCAAGCAATAACGTGAAAATTTAGGTTAACGTAGTTAGTACAAAAACTCCCTGATATGTATACTACACAATAACTAAGTCAACAGTCAAAGTCTACACTTCACGCCATTAAAAGTAGTTAGAAAGTAACTCAAGGTAACTAAGTTACTTTTAATGAGTAACTAGTAAATAACTTAGTTCTTTCACCAAAGTAACTGGAACTTAAGTAACTTAGTTACTTTTTTTTGGAGGTAACTGTAACTGTAACTAGTTACATTTTAAAAGTAACTTGCCCAGCTCTGTACCTAATTGGGTAACTAAGATTAAACAAAGTAACTGTCTTATATTAACTCATATAATTTAGAATTAGGGATGGGACCTAGATTCGCATTCATTAATTTATATTTAAATTTATGTATTATCAAACTCTCGTGTGCGTCCAAATATTATCAACATGTTTTTTTAATATTATATTAGTATTGTCGATTTTATGATAGATATCCACTCACCTATGACTCCTCTCCCTATATAATTCGAGTTCTCTCCCTTATTCCTCAGAGATGTTTTGACCTCCGGCATGGTTTGCATGCTGAGTAATTTTAATTTCTCTGTCTTATTATTTTGTAGTTTCTACTGATGAAGAGAACGTAGGTAGTTCTTGAAATACGTATATAGTTTTTTACCTCATCACTCTAAAATTCGCATATCCAGATTTTAGTGGATAAGCACGATTTAAGGTCCCTATATTCCGATTATAACATATTTAAGATTATGTCAGCGCGTGAGCGTGTGTGTTGGTGTGTATGTGTGTGTGTGTGTGTTTCATTAAAAAAATTCTACATATTATTTTTTGAATATTTCTGTTATTACTATTATTGAAGAACATAAAATTCTACATCTGATACATTTAAAAAATTTATTATATCTTATATAGATTTAGAGATAAAGACACTGTAATATATAGAGTAATCTAAACGCAGAGACTACGGAACTAAGGAAATCAGTTGACATATTCATATGTTTATAACATAGTTTGTAAATGACAGATGTTAGTGTCAAAAATCAACAGTTTTAGTGACATTTGAAAGCTTTTTCTGGAAAGTACATTTAATCTTTCTTATTGTTTTATTAATTAAATATTTAAAATTGTAGATAAAATGCATATATCCATAAGAAATATCGCCAATCTTGCAAATGAATTGGAAGAATCTCTGACATTTAGAAACTTCCTCATAGAATGAAAAATAGATAGAATTGTATGTGTGCAGAAGAAATGTTAAATACAATAAAAAAAATATTTGGGTAAAGTTCTGTAATGTTTTTGTTATAAAACGACAGTTCGATAGCGAAGTGTAATACAATACTTATACAGTGTGTTAATTAAAAATCTGGCCATAGGCGTTTAACATGGGAAAACAGTTTTTCTTCCCCAATTAATTTCAGACCAAAATGTTTCAAATAAATGTTGTAGATAATTGTATTCTACGCCTAAATTTGCACGTTTGGTATCTTGTAAAATCTAATTTTAAATTGTGTAAATATTGTTCATTTGTAGCGATACCCATGGAATTGAAACAAAGTTACAAAGAAATGCGTATCGTTTGAACTGCCAGATTTCATTATTTAATAATAAAAATGAATAATATCTAATTTATCAAAATATGATTTTTAAGCAGAACATAGTTTGAATTCAAAATAATATTTTTTTAAAAAAATCGTTATTTAAACATAAGGGTGAAATTAAATATTGAAATTTGAATTTGACATTTTTTAAAACAGTGTTTTAGTTAAAACCGTGTTCATACTACGAGCTATTGAGTGATGAGTTAAGTATTAGCACTTATCCAAGAATTTGGAAAATGCTAATATAACTCCAATTCATAAGTCTGGAATGAAAAATGAGGTTGAAAACTACAGGCCGATATCTAAGCTTTGTATTTTGAGCAAAATTTTTGAAATTATTATTTACAAAAACTTGTTTTCCGTAGTTAAGTCTCAGATAAATCCACAACAACACGGATTTTACGAAGGACGGTCAGTTGGAGACAAATATGGTAGAATACATCGACTACATCTCCAAAGCCATGGATGACAGGGTGCAGGTGGATGCCATCTACACTGACTTCAGCAAGGCATTCGATAAAGTTGATCATAGCATATTGATTCATAAACTTGCTGC
The DNA here is from genome assembly GCA_943142095.1 of Ophonus ardosiacus. Classification (NCBI taxonomy): domain Eukaryota; kingdom Metazoa; phylum Arthropoda; class Insecta; order Coleoptera; family Carabidae; genus Ophonus; species Ophonus ardosiacus. Next base: position 10,120,765 of record OW964839.1, read on the forward strand.
GGTGGGTGTAGGTGGTAATCTTCTTAATTGGCTTCGCTCATATTTAACAGAAAGAACAAGGCCGTAGTCATCCAGGGTTTTAAATCTAAAGCAATTAATGTAACTTCCGGAGTACCACAGGGTAGTCATCTTGGACCATTATTATTTAACATATTTATCAATGATATAAGTAATTGTTTCAATTATAGTAAATATATTATGTATGCGGATGATATGAAGATATTGCTTGCCGTTAAATCAATATCTGATTGCTTAAAAATCCAACAAGATTTAAATAATTTCACGCAATATGCAATAGACAACTCATTATTGATAAATATAACAAAATGTGCAACCATCACCTTCACTAGAAATATAAATGTTTTGAATTTCGACTATAGTATTAGCAATGTTGTTTTAGAAAAATGTATACATGTCAAAGATCTAGGAATCACTCTTGATAGCAAGCTGCTGATGGATAGTCACGTAAATAATATCACTAAAAAAACATATAGAATGCTTTATCTTACGCAGTACTAAAGAATTTACTAATCCAAAAACTGTTTTAATGCTATATTTCTCTTTGGTGCGTAGTCAGTTAGAAATTGCCTCAGTGTGCTGGATACCATTATATCCCATTTACATAAATAGAATTGAATCTATTCAAAACAAATTCATTAAACATTTCTCGTACAGATTTCCAAATTATTCTATTTGCCTTCTGCCACTTATGAAAAGGAGAAATTTAAATGATTTAATCTTTTTATATAAAATTTTTAATAATCTAATTAACTCAATGCACATAACGTCATGATTCTTTCTGACGTTTCAAGACATGTTACTAGATCTATGCACATGTTATATTTCCCATTTCAAAGTACAAATTCAGCGTCTAACTCCCCTATAAACAGAATTTCAAGTTTATATAACAATATCGTTCATGTTAACCATAATGCTCCCGATATATTTTGTACCGCTTTAAATTTATTTAAAAAACTTATTACAAAATTATTGTAAAGTATGTTAAAATAACAGACTCATACTTTTCTTCTCTATTATATATTTAGTTGTTACTATTAAGATTTTTTTATATTGTTAATTATGTTTATAGTGCCACTCTGTCATTGGGATATCTTCCTGTTGAGTGGCCGTATTTCTAAATAAATAAATAAATAAATAAATAAATTAGCATTTAATGTTCTTGTTCATTAACTATACGATACAAGAAATGAAATTTATGACAGTTAATTATATCTAGAGGAGTCACTCCATTGTTGTTCTTAATATGAACACTAGCACCACGTCGCACCAACACGTCCACCAATTTACCCGTGAGCTCTTCATCTGTGTCCTGCAACACCCTTCTGTAGAGGATTAAATGTAGAGCCGTCATGTCATAAGTGCCTCGAGTATTCACATCCACTTGTAGCTCATCCACAATGAACTCCACCACCTTGAGATACACCGCGTGGTAGATAAAATGGACGGCCACGTGCAGAAGAGACCAGCCCCATTTAGTTACATTATAGACAGAGGCTCCACGGGCCACCAGGGTACGCAATACTTGACATATCATTTCCTCGGTATTTCCAATAGAGCTTACAAAAGCAAAGAAGATGCATGTACCCCCTTTGTCATCTAGGGCGTTCAAATCAATGTTACTATGTTCTAGTATAAGATTTAAAATATCTAAATTTGACACAGAAAATGAGTTGTGTAAAACAGAAAAGTTAATTATGTCTTCTTCATATTTTTGTAACAGTTTTAACATATTAGGTTCCCGAGAATCTATAGCACTATAAATTAATTGATGTTCAATGATCACTCTTTTTGCTTGTAAACCTAATTCGCTAAATATATGATCTAAACATTTCCCTGCTCCTATCACAACAAGTTGTTCCAAAAATGTTTTTTTGCTAAAATTATATATGAAGTAAACTTTCTCATACATAATTTTCATTTGAAAGTTTTCATCGGAAATGTTAACAGGTATACACCAATCAAAGTTCAAATTTAAATTATTATTATTATTTTCAGATATTATTGTTAACTTGTATTCACGATAAAATATTTTAAAAATTTTAAGTTTCATGTCAGCTTTTTCCAAAATACTAATAGTATTCCAATTAAAATTGTTTAGGGCATATTCTAAACATGAAGTGTAATATGATTCCATGTTAGCATTAGATTTATTGTGATAAAAAATTAAAGTGTGTTGCACAAGACTGTGAATTCTGATGTTGCTTCCTTCCAAGTGAACAAACGAATAGCTTTGCAACACGTACAGTGCCCTCCGCACTTCTTTTCCTGGTTCTTGCTCTTCCTCCTCATCTTCTTCCTCTTTCAGTTTATTCTGAATGACAGAAAATTCTAATAGCAAGTTTTCTAGTATTTGGTACGGATCTAAATATGCTAAAATATTTAGAATGTCTAACGCTAGGTTTGATTCAAACTTATTAGACCCTCTTATTTTTTCTATGGATAAATTTATGGCCTTTTGTATACAATATTCGTAAGGTAAAAACGAAGGTACTGGTTCATTAAGTAACTTCCATCGAGATTTTTTGAGTGTCTTTATGTACTTCAGAATGCTGAAATCTTTGGGAAAAAGTTTCGTTTCCTGGCGGATGTACGCAGCGGCAAGTTGAAGAGCGAGTGGTGCATCGCCCAGAAGTTCAGCAAGATCACTCCAAGGTCTAGAGTCAGCAATCTCGGCTGGGTCTTGCTGGTACTGCAGCACGGCTACGGCAGCCTCACGGTCCAGGGGGCCCAACTCTATACTTGGCATAGTGCCCCATTCTCCGAATTTGCTGCTAACTAAGGTCCAACAACTGCTCGGCGTCTCCCAATCTAGCAGGTTCCGAAGGATATCTGCATCGTCAAACACGAAAAGTGTCTCGCTGTTTTGATATCGATTACTTACTGTCTGTAGCAAGACTCTCAGATCGTCTACTTCGGGTAGCTTTAATATTCTGACCAAGTTCTGCAAGGAGTGTTTTAGGATGTCTTTGTTGCTGGCTTGTATCCAACATATGTATTTAACCTTATTTTTTAGTTTGCATTTGTGAGCAAACTTTTTCAGGAATTCAGACTTTCCGAAACCAGGTAGGCCCCAAATTACCACCATTTTCTTATTATTTAGAAATAGACATTCATCCAGTTGTTTGTATTCATCTTCTCGACCTTTGAAGGAATCTATTGGTTTTGGAAAATTAAAGTCAGCCAGCTCTGATTCATCCTTTGTTGCGGGATAATAATTATGAACAGTATTTCTATTACCCTGTATATTGATTTGACCTGTCACGGTAGCATTTCCATTATAAATTGTATATATTTTTCTCAAAAATATACTTAAAATTGCACCCATTATTACATCTAGAAAAAAAATCGACAATTAGGTACATTTCAGGGTAATATATACATATTTACATGGATAATATTTGTACTTGTATGTCCAACATATAGGGATCTCGACATATTAAGAGATACGAAGTTGGTTAATTAGACGAAAGTTACCCCATGAGGAGCAAAGAGAGTGTGTGTGCATGCGTATGTATGTGTGTGTGTGTGTGTGTTTGTGTCTGTATGTGGCGGGATATTTCCATTTTTACCTCCCGCTAACCTTGGTAAGGGAGGTATAGGGATCGTGCTAAAAATCTAATATCGAGATTTTAGTAAATGACCACGTTTTAAGGTCCCTAGAATCCATTTTTAACATTTTCACGATGATGTATGTGTGTATGTGTGTGTGTGTATGTGTATGTGTGTATGTGTAAGAATTTTGTTTGCACTCTAACTCAAATACTATCATTCAGTAAATTCTGAAACCTTGTATTTTTAACCTATTCTAATAGGAATAGAAGCCATTAGATTTTGGTGTAAATCGGATAACCGGGAATGGTACTTTACTTGAAGCTTGTTCGGACCGCTTGCGACATCTAACAATTGGTTTCAATAACAAGCGTATTACGCATCTTCTATGCGCCACTATTCGTCATATCCGTTTTATGCGGCAGCTTCACTGTCAAATAAGCACGTTTTTTCATTCGTTTTTGATCTCTAGTAGTGAGCACACACGTTTATTATCGCATTCTAATTTATTCTTTCGCACAATAATTCTTAATTATTGTTACTAGTACCGCTTTATATATATTTATATTATCGCTAAAGTGTATTTCAAGTGCATTTTATTTATTTACGCTACGCTTGTGTATTTAATTTCTAGCGCATTACGCATGTGGTTTTTTCACCATTTTACCTACATATATTTTATATATATCTTCTTTTCAGCATATATATTTAGCCTTTACAGCACGTACATTTATTCTCTACGCATCTCGATTTATTTTAACATCGAACAAATATCATTTGCACATTTCTATGGACTTTGGAACTGCATTACACATTCTGCACAATATTACACACTGCAAGTACACGCACATTTTGTACACGAATAGCAGGTATTCTTTACACAGTTTTATACATCTAAAACACAGTAAGTACTTTTTTTCATACATTATAGAGTACAGTTTTACACGTGCAGTATTCATTAACTTTGTTCTATAGTAGAAATTACTCTACTTTATATTCATTTTATTTATCAATTACATTTCAATATAATCTGTAATCTCTGTAAACAGTTTACGTATGTACTATATTTTTGAGTTGTTTCTTAAGACTGTTAGTTCAGTTAGTGTAATTGCATTTGACACACATTTGTATTTTTATTCATTTATCTTATATTTTACAAGCGCTTATATTATTTCTATTTATTTATTGATAATTTAGCATCATTTTGTGATAGAATTCACAAGGCTTTTTATTTGTCTTGGTCGCTACATTTGTACATGTATTTTTGAACTCAAATTCAACTATTTTGGTATTTAATAATTCTTACTTCTGTTTAAACTTTATTTGTTTATTTTCGGGTTAAGTTTAAGGTATTAGGTGCACATACTATCGTAGATTTTTCAGTTATTTCTGGGACTTTGTTATTTATTCTTTGGTTGGTTTCTAGTAAATATTAGCGTTCATATCTCACAATTTATTTATAGGTACACTGCTTACAATAAATCTAAGTTCATTTATTACGAATAGTTATACACTTTATATTTTTTCTGTATTTAATTTCAAATAGCATAGCAGTCAACACAGTCAACAGTTCTACAATACATACAACGCTTTTATGTAATAGTTAGCTCTGATACGCATACATTCGTTTGTTCGTCGCTTCTTTTCTGTGCTGTTGTTAGGAATAAGAGTTTGTTAGCTTCGCTATCCTAAACAACATTTGTGTGGGCCTTTGATTTATTATCCTATCTCTCCAAAAGAGCTACTGTCTTGTGTAAGTCCTGCATATCGCTCGTGCAGGTGAAAAGTGTCTATCCTTGTCCAATCCTCCTCGTACTCACTTTCTGTTCGCTTTGGATTCATAGTCACACTGACAAACATTTCACAGTTACATTTCAAACATTTTCAGTTTCGCACACGCTTACATACATTACGAGTTCACCGTTCACTGTAGACCGCCGCATCGCCGCAACGCAACTGTCCAAATCAACCGACACGTCAATGAACCAGCGCATATTCCACAGTCCCATACCATCTGTAATAGGCGCATCAACGGTCAACGCCAACATCTATTGGGGATTAGGGCTCTCACGCATCACTGGTCCTTCGAGTTATTTTTTGAGAGTCAAACTCAATTAGACCCCAGTTTTTATTTTGACCTGTGTCTAAACAAAGCTCATGATGGTTTTTCTTCAAAAAATAACATTAAATGCCATTTTTTCGAATTTTATGTCTTATGAAAATTAAAGATTATTGAATTTTCTATAGGAATACATTAATACTTTTACTATATATTTTACAGATAAATTTTAAAATAATTTTTTTTTTTTTAGTCGCGAAGCCTAAGATAAAAACTATTCCTTTGTTACCCAGTCAGAAAACTTATCACTTCAAATTAATAATAGTGACATTTTAAAAAGAAAATAGTAAATAAAGCAATAGTTTTCTGCAATGGAACAGTTTGCAGCGTTAGTAAATACGTAGGTAGGTGTGTATTTAAATTAATAAAAATTAAATAGCGGGAGGTTTTGTGTTGGCCACATCAGATTTTTATAATTAGAACCCTAATACACAGGGTTAGGCAGAAAGGACGGACTTTTTTAAAACGTCACAAAATTGATACCTTTTGCTTAAGAAAAACTTTATGGATAGATTCGAATTCGTAGTGACTTAGCATTTGACAAAATCAAGTGAGGAAAACAACATTTTTCTACCCAATCCTGTATATATTAAGAAATTGTAATTTTTACCTCTCGCTGAGAGAGATATTGGAATCATACTGAAAAATCGCATATCCAGATTTTAGTGGATAAGCACGTTTTCAGGTCCCTATAATTCGATTATAATATATAATTGCAGTTTCCTCAATCTGATATCCCAAGGAAGAGCTGATTAGATTTTGGTAACAAATGGACAACCGGAATAACTAATTTCTTAAAAAAAATTTAAATACTATTTTTTGAAAATTTATGTTATTACTAATATTAAAGAATAGAAAAATCGCTATCCGATAAATTTAAAATTTTTATATCTTCTATGGGGATATACAGTGTGTCCCATTTAAAATGCTACCATTGGGATCTCGAGAACTATAAGAGATACAATGTCGGTTAAATGGAACTTTTTGTGCGCTTTTGGGAGGCCATCTCAGACGTGCTTTTGTTTTTCCAAAAATTCTTATAGGGCACTAGATAATGATGAAAAACCGAATATTGTTGATTTTTTCTTTTTCAAATAACTTCTAAACTATTAAAATCGTTTAAAATATAAAAGATAGATATTTTTATTAACTAACCAGTGGCGTGCGAAATAAATTTTTATATCCGTAAATTTTCGAGATATGACACAAACTTAAATTTTTTTAAATTGAACCCATATCTGATATTAGTCTCAAAAAAATAATTATTTTTTTCTCTTTTCAATGTTGTAAGGGTTATTATGTTTTATATTTGTTTTGCATTCAAAATTATTATATTTTCTTTATTTTGTATTAAATTTACAATTATTTTGAAAATATTAGTAGATTTCTATTTAGAAAAACTCCTTGTATTTAAATAAGTTATTCCGTTAGAAAATTTTGCTCAAAATTCGTATCAAATTAATTTTTATAATATTTGTGTCAGGTAGCGCCGCGGAACGATTTCATCTCAGGGGGGCTCAATATATATATATATATATATATATATATATATATATATGTATATATATATATATATATATATATATATATATATATATATTATGTCACATAATATTTATTTGAATGAAATTAAAAATGTTATTTAATATTTAATTATTTATTATTATTATTATTTTCTCCTTAGTGTTATTGTATTTTAAATTTAGATGAAAACAAATAATGGCTTTGGCTGGGAGTGACAACATTCTGAAGGTATGGCTGATTTTTTAAATTAACAAACAGCAATTTCATAAACGTCTTATAAAGATAAATTGTTGCCAAAAGGATTAAAACAATCCAAATTAAACAGACCATGTTTGCTTTGTCCTGATCTTAGTTCATCATTAATAAATATTTGTAAAGAAGGCATATTCAATAGAGCGTTTAATAACGCTTGATATGATAAAAATAACTGGCTTATTGGAAATAGTTATGAAACTCAAAATGAATGCGGGATATAGCCGATTCTAGCTTTAGTGCAAATTCTAAAACTTGCTGCGCTAGTTTTGGAGAACTTCCATTCGTTTTAGAATCACTAATTTCCCGCAATTGTTACAAAAATAATTATTTTCAGACGTGTTTTGCATCTCCAATGTATTTTTAAACTGTAGCTATAGTAGTTAAGCAGTTAGAGTGAATAAAATTTTGAGTCAAAATTACCGGTCAGCAATTGAAACATAACACAATAACAAAGCGCGCCGCGCGCTTTGCCTTGCGTCCCAAAAGGGTCTCAAATAAACAAATTGTCATATTAACGAACTATAAAGTCACGAAACTGTACGAAGCTCTACGAGTTGATACATGACGTACATAAAACGAAAAAACTTCATGCGGCAAGTTACAAAAAGAAAATATTAAAATTTGGTTTGGTTATCTATAAAAAAAACGAAAATTTGGAGGCCAATATTAGATTTGATCAGAGGGGGCCTAGCCCCCTCTGAAATTTTGCAGAGGGGGCTGAAGCCCCCTCTGCCCCCCCGGCTCCGCGGCCCCTAGTCAGGTCGCCCTTAGCACATTATAGTGTAATTTGTAATTATGAGTCTAGAATGAAAATATTAAGTAATAAAGGAATAAAAGAAATTTTATGGATCAAATATAATATAATTAATAAAATAATAATGTTCTTTTTGGGAAATAATAAGAAAATTCAGGAAAATAAAGAAAAAATTTAAATTTTAGGAACAAAACATATATAAACCATAATAAGTCTTACATCATTGAAAAGAGAAAAAAAAAATAATTTTTTGAGACTAAAATCTAATATAGGTTCCATTAAAAAAAATATAAATTTGTGTTATATCTCGAAAATTTACGGATATAAAAATTTATTTCTAACGCCACTGGTTAGTTAATAAAAATATCTACCTTTTATATTTGAAATATTTTTCTCAATTACTAATAGTTTAGAAGTTATTTGAAAAAGAAAAAATCAACAATATTCAGTTTTTCGTCATTATCTAGTGCCCTATGAGAATTTTTTGAAAAACAAAAACACATCTGAGATGACCTTCCAAAGGCGCACAAAATGTTCCATTTAACCGACATCGTATCTTTTATAGTTCTCGAGATCCCAATGGTGGCATTTTTAAATGGGACGCACTGTAGACAGAGACATCTAAATATATAAAATAATAAATTTTAAATGAATCTCGCAGCCCACGGAAAACAAGTGGAAATAATAAAATGTTTGTAATTGACAGATAAATGTGAGTGTCAAAAAGCCAGACACATTACTGAAGACAAAAAGAACTTTTAATATTTCTTATTTTATTATTAATTAAATATTTATAATTATAGATATATATATTACATATACCCTTCAGAAATACCGTCAATTTCATCAATCAATTGGAAGAATCTCGAACATTAGAAGAATAAGAGTGAATAGAAGGAATTAAAAAATATAAAAATATGTGAAGATCATGTGTTTTTGTGTGTATCAGAAATGTTAAGAAGAAATGTACAACACTTACGAGCCCTGCGTCAAAAGAATTCGCCCACATCTATTTATTATCATTATTCATGTAAAAGGAAATTGTTTACACTTATTCAATTATTATTCCAAAACTTATATTTATGTTATTAGAGTTAATAGCTTACATAAAATGCGCTATCATAATTAATAAATGTGTAGCTTGTAAAGAGAAGGGATGTAGGCGAATTCTATTGACGCAGGGCTCATATATAGCCTAATATGGAAATGGCAAGAGGTCTTGTGCTGGCCACAACAGATTTTTTCTTAAGCAAAAAGTATCAATTTTGAGACGATTTAGAAAACGTCCGACCTTTCTGCCCAGTCCTGTATCATATTCAGAAATTGTAATCTTTATTTTTCAAAATATATTTGCCTATTAGAAAATGAAAAATTTACTGAAAGAATGGTCAGTCCCCGCCCGTGTCAAAAGTTTGAAAGCTACGTTTAGAAACATATTACGTTCAAGAAACGTACGCTGGAGAATACCAAGTCTCTTTTCTTACGTTTCGGTTACAAATGCCACAAACGTACCTACATATTTAAATTCGAGAATACAGGCTCAGCTTCATTCCTTAATCAGCTGATTATTAATCAATGGATTAAGGGTCGGTTTTTCAATCTCTGGTTAAAACTTTAACTAAGAGTTAAATAAACAAAATTGAAACGAAATGAACTATCAAATGACAGACTTATCATTACTGTCAACAAAATGATGCAATATTGTTTTTGCCCTTCTAAAGTGTAATGGGAACTTTACAATTGTGTACACAGCAAGTGTAACCTACATTTTACGCTTACTGTGTTGTAACTTGTCTAACTATGCGGTAAAATAATCAAAATACACTGGACGTTTATGGGCATTTAGAAAAGAAATCATCTTTACTATAATAAAGTTCATGTAAAAAAGTACTACCTACATAAGTTATTTTTTTACTTTAACATTTCCTATATTTAAAATTAATTTATATAAACCAAACTCACGGTAGCGACATCTGTCATTATTGTAAAAATCCGCCGTTACCGACATAGTCACCGATCGATATACCTGTCAAATACGCGAGCATTGCTGAAATGTCAAATATCGACACCTACCTATTATTTATTACGAAGAAAACATGAGCAAATAAATATATTATCAATCATAAACAACGTCTATTAATACAGATAAATTTTTGCTAGAAGAAGTACTCTAATGAAGGTAAGTAAAATTAAATTTGGAAATTGACTTAACCCCAGTATTTTAAACTAACCCTTTTCAGAAGTACAACCTATCTCATTGAGAAAAGTGATTTTCATTATCGTCGGCCAAAAAATTTGATACAATTCTCGTGCGTGAAGTATTTTACAGCGCTCCAGCTAATAAACAAAGCTGTCGCGCTGTAAAATACAACTTACACGCACTCGAATGTAAATAACTATTACTTAACTAGAAGAAATTTTTAAGCAGAAATTGAAAAAACGGCCGTAAGAGTGAATTTGGTTGATTATCAAAGTATTGTTTGAAATTTCGGGACTATATAAATAAAGTATTGGAAATTTAACTGGGCTGAGTGACATACTACTGTAGTTTCTATTAGAAATTCTAATAACTTAAATATCAATAGGCATTTTTGTACTAGACATACCATACTATTGAATAGAAGCTTGTTTTCAAATATTATTATTACTCCATTACTCGTATTTTATGGGATAAATATCTATTTGTATTTACTTACAATAATATATTATATGTAGAACACAATCAGTTTTAGAATAAACTAAATGTTGTAAATCGAATCATTGTTAAACTACAAACACATGTAAGTTGTACATATTTACTTATCATTAAATTATCGTTATCATCTACAATCTGCAAGATTAATATTTTTGAAGTATTTAATGTTATCTATTACTATATAAATATTAATAAAAAAACATGCAACACCTACGTATAAAATGGCATTATGTTTATTGAATTCTTAATTCTAAATAGTTATTTTAGTATTAAAGGCAGTAAATGCTTTCTACCGGTTGAGGATGATTTTGGAACAAACAGTTTTTGTTTTGTTTACCTTCAGTCACCTTTAGGTAAAGAAAGTATTGTCATAGGTCAATAAATTCGGTGGTGAATTTTTAATGAATACGCAAGTTTTAGGGTCTCTAGAATACGATTTTACTAGTTTTACGACGATGTCTGTATGCGTGTGTGGTTGTGTGTGACAAAAATTTCTTCGATGACAACTTCAGTACCAATTCTAAAAATTATTTATTACTCTTCTTTACATCCATGTGAAGAGATTATTTTATTTTGGTTATAATTGGTCTCAACAGTTTTTCTTGAAAGAACGCAGTTAAATATCATTTTTTGACATTTAATCTGATTGTCAATATGGAAGAATATCTTATTATCTATACGGTTTGATTATACGTTTTCCTTCATAATTCAATAGATATAGATTTAAAGAATTATGAAGAGATTAACTTTCATAAATCAGCCGGCTTTGACATATATATATATATATATATATATATATATATATATATATATATATATATATATATATATATATATAAGAAAACAAATAGCGGGAATGCAGTCTAGGAGTATATTGGGCTCTAGTAAATAATTGTCAGTCTTTACAATTAACCAAGCTTTCGGTTATTTATTTTAACCATCCTCAGGGTTCTAAAATATGATAGAAAAAGTTCCTTGACTGGATATATTGATGAAATTTTTATTACCTCATCGTTCTAAAATATGTTTAAATTGTTACAAATAAATTACAATTTTGTGATTTAAAATATTTGATTACTTACATTGTGTGAGATTAAGTATTAAAAATTATATTTACGTCGTTTTTTAGTTTTGTTCTTGTAACATTTTTAATAACAGAATGTAATGAATTTTCGAAATATCACAGTAAATTTTGACTGAAAACTTAAATATTTATCATGTATTATAAAAACTCTTGTACTTATTGTATTAATTCTACGTTAATTACGAACTTGTTTGTACTGTTTTCTAACTTTAAAATTGTTTTGACTGCATTTTTTGGAATTAAATGGTAATACGAAGAAGATATTCACTTACCAAAATGTCGCCAGAGGGACGGCGAGAAATTTGCTTTAAAATTATTATTATTAATTGTTTTCTTAACTACTCGTCACAGTCGCGAGTACTTTCCACATATATATATATATATATATATATATATATATATATATATATATATATATATATATATATATATATATATATATTCCGGGTGTAACACGAAAGGCGTTTAACATGGGATCTCAAATGTCATTGTGTATGTTCGTGTTATAATTTTACTAGATATATAGAATCTTTTCCAAGGTACTTATGGTACTTATGGGATTTTACGGAATACAAAGAATTGACGGAAGGTCAGATTTTTTACTTTAACTGACATTTAACAATTTAACCAGATGAAAATACCGTGCCTTAAAAATCAATGAGTATTATTGTTAGAAATCGTATCATTTGTTAAGTAATTGCACTACACATTAGTGTAGTGCAATTGCTACAATAAATTAAGTACTTAATGATATACATTTGCAAATTCATATTAAAATAAATGAAAGCATTACATTATCATAATCGTACTTGTGTGAGTACTAATTTTTAATGGGAAAGAACGAGTTTTCACAAGTTTGTCTGGTATTAAGTTATTAAAATAAGCGTGGAACAAATTAAAACATGAATATTTCATATTTTATTAGCATCTTAGGACAGAATACTTGATTAAAAGTTTTAATGTACACGCCTTCGATAGTAATCTTATATACAATTCATGTATTCATTGGCAAATTAATATTTCGCATAAATAATTAGATTTAAAAACGTTAAGGTTTAACACTAATTATGTTTTAAAAGAAAAACATTTTAATTCCTGGAACAAAAAGGGCACAAAATTTTAATTTGTATAGAAGAAAGAACAACAAACAATTAACCTTAACTTTCATAACAATAAAAAATGTGATGTGGCCAGCACATTACTTTCCCATACTAAAAGTTCCTTGGAAAAGATTCTATATATCCAGCAAAACTGTAACACGAAAAATCCAGAGATATTACTGGAGACTTTTTCTGGTAAGTACATTTATTATTATTTCTTATTTTATTATTAATTAAATATTTAAAATGATTTATACATTTATGTATTTTACATATACCTATACTCTTTAGAAATACGTCAACAGAAGCGACACTGTTGTATGTATTCCCGTCCGGGTGGTTATGGCAATGTGTGCGTGAACCAGGGAGGAGTAACGTAAGGAGATTGGGCGTACTCCAGTACGCCCGGCGCCCGGCTATGCCAGTGACGGACTGACGGCGTTTGTGTGTAGGACTGTTCAGCGCAAGAATAATACAACTACTAGACTAGACTATTAGACATAATGCCGGGTGCTATATATATATATATATATATATATATATATATATATATATATATATATATATATATATATATATATTTCTAGGGACCCCAAAACTGAAAATGTTAAACAAATTAAAGTGAAATTATTTAGAATAGCAAACATTATTAACAGTCAGGAGAAGGGTTTCAGAATGTGACGTCAGACATTATGAAAGACGCTCGCTTGCTCGCATCTTATATATTAATGAAATATGTGATCCAGGTTTGTGGCTAAATTATGACTGATAAGTATAGATTACTGTGTGTTAAAATTGGACTAAAGCAACATCATGAAGACGCGTTTATTAAGAATGCTGAAGGTAGATCATTTTCTACAACGTACTGTTTTACAAAAATTCCAAATGGTGAAACACAGCGTCGTCGCTGGTTAGTTTACTCGAAAGCTAGAGATTTAGTATTGAGCTTTTGTTATTTATTTGCCAAACATTTTCATTACTTTACCAATTAGTATAGCAAGTGCCGAGCGATCGTTTAGCAAACTGAAATTAATAAAGAATTATCTTCGGTCAAGCATGTGCGAAAAACGCTTAAACGCACTTGTTATATTGAGCATAGAAAAAGAAATTATAAAAAACTGTAATTTGTCTAATATGAATAATGATCTAAAAAAAAAAATCGCATATATAAATAACATATATACAATAAAGCTCTTATTTTCTTCACCTCAAAACCATAATAGGGCCCCAAAATATTTCTTGCACCCGGGGCTCTTTATAGAGAAGGCCGGTCCGGACCGCACCAAGAAAATAATTACGTATCTTATTATTGCATTTAAATACACACATTTAAATTAAACATTATCTGGTGTCTGTCTTACAAATCGAGATTTTTTTATTTCTCCTATTGTACAAATTACTGTAATAAGGTGAGAATAGTGAAATAACAAGTAATAATTTTAATATAAACTCTTCTAAATTATAGTTTCAATATCAACATTTTAATTCTGTTATCTTTGTAAGTCAAAATTCTGTTTAGAAATAATAATCATTATTTTCTCATATATCTGTTTAGTCTAGATGTCAACCGCGTAGACATTTATTGTTTTGACAATTAACTGTATAAGTTATTGGTTAGACTACGTGAAGTCTTGTTATTTTGCTATGGATGCTACACCCTCGCACCCTTCATGAGATATACGTCTGAAGAGATAACCCTTTTGTTTTAAGGCAGTCGAGATAAAAATCTCAGAGAGAAAAGACATGTAGTCCGTGCTTAGTTTTGGGCGTTTTACGCCAGTACTCGTATTTAGATTAGAATGTAACTGTAAGAGTATAGTTTTGTGTAATGAGTTACTTAAAATTAGTATAAAAATATTGTGTGTGCCATTTATCCAAAATATGTTCATAAATCTGTCACCAAGAATTAAGTGTTTAGTGATAGTGTGAGTGTAAAAGCGTGTTCCGTCTCAGTAAAGTGGTGGACAAACCAGCAAGCGTCCACCATTGAGATAAAGTAAGAAATAGTGTCATCGTTGGGTAAGAGAACAAAGAGTAAACAGTAGCCTGTAAGACCCCCCCCCCCCTGTTACATTACTAATTGTATTACGTGAAATGATTAATTAAATAAATCACCTAAATTAAATAAAATTGTTTACAACGGTATGGTTATTTAAACGGATAATTAGCAACTTAATAAGTGTTTTTACGGGTATTATGGGAATTTCGATTTTTATGGGTCTTATGACGTCTTACGGGTCTTACATTAAAATATGTAAGTTGAAATAGTTAAATTTTGTAAATTTGTTATAACAAATTATAGTGAAATTAAATGCAAAATTATATGAAATGACTACATTTATAACGTAATAAGTACCTATTGAACCAAATATAAATAAAAAAATTAACTAAATATATATTTAAATTTTCTATTTAATTTACATAATTCATTAGATAATGAAAATTGTACGACAAAAATAATGAAGCCAAAATACAGTAAAATTAAATAAATAAGTAATTCAAGTAACCATTTGCATATTTAAATTAACGATATTTTACAAAATATGTATTATCTATTTCGGATTAATTAAAATGCTAAAGTAAGATTTGTAAATTATACTAATTTGTTATTGCCTAATAAAATATCTAAATATAATTAGACAAAATTTCAATTCTTTCTTTTCTTTGTATGTAAAAGAATCGACTCCGACCCGTATTGACTGAAATATGGGTGAGCGGGACGTTTTTTGGATCTACTGGTAATCCGAGCACTAAACTAAACTAAAGTGATATTACCTAGCTTTTAAAATGTATATCTCTTGGTTGTATGTAGAGTCCATTATTTTGTTGTGTTGCAACTGCATCTGATTTTCCAATCTCTTATCAGATTAGTTCACTATTCATTCTCTTATGTAGGTCATTGTTTTTTCTTTCCTGCTAAAATCCATTGAAATTCCGCTTTCATTGTTGAGTAGCAGTTTTTTTCATAGAATTTTATCGTTTATGTTCATTCCCATTTGTTTTTCATTATTTTTTTTCTGCAAAACTGTTCAATGATGAATAACTTTTTGAAACTACAGTGTATTTCTACATTCTTTTTAAATAATAAAATTATGTGTCATTTACAGATACTGTACTTTATATATATCACTCCCTATATATTTGAATTCTTGGCTAATGCACAAAGCGTGTTTATAAAAAGAACACATGAAACCAGCATACGTTTAATTTTATTAATTAATCTGAAAGTCACTTTGGTTTATCGCAAAGCCTTGCGCTGTTCCATTGAATAGCAAATTAAATTCCTCGTATAATGAACGTATGGTGGTGCCACTTTTATTTGTTATTGCAATTGAATACAGTGTTTTATCGCCAAAGGCATGTCAATTATATTGACATACAGTATTACGCTCTAATTTATAAAAGTTTTTGTATTGTTTTACCTATCATGTTATACAAAGCAATAATTTTTTTTTAATCTGCAAAAATGTCGTACATGCAAAATTTATTTAAGCGCGTGTTTAGTTGACACTGATACTGTCCATACTTTTCCTTATAAATGAATCCCCATTCCTTTTATACTAATTTTCCAATAGCATATTATAATTTCTATTACATTTCAACTCGTCCAAGAACGAATTTTAGGTTCTCTGCATTCGAAGTCAGTCCCAACTTAACGTGCAGTAGCTATTCCCATTTGTTTACTCATATTGAGGAAAAGTGGATGCAAGAATTGTGTTTAAATAAAACATACAATTTTGGCGATGTAGATCTTTTTTATTATTATAAAATAAGATAGTGAAAGACTAAAATTTTAGGATTTAATAAAATTCATCAGTATTATAGTAAATATATATTTTATACTTTTTCTGCAAAACTGTTTTTCGCTAATATTATTGTAATAATAGCTGAAGATATCCTTAAGTCCGAAACGTCCCTAATAATAGTTATTTACATTCGAGTGCGTGTAAGTTGTATTTTACAGCGCGGCAGCTTTGTTTAAGGCACGAGCCCTTAAGGCGAGTGCCTTATTAGCTGGAGCGCTGTAAAATACTTCACGCACGAGAATTGTATCAATTTTTTTGGCCGACGATAATGAAAATCACTTTTTTTTAATGAGATAGGTTATACTTCTGAAAAGGGTTAGTTTAAAATACTGGGGTTAAGTCAATTTCCAAATTTGATTTTACTTACCTTCATTGGAGTACTTCTTCTAGCGAAAATTTATTTGTAATAATAGACGTTGTTTATGATTGATGATATATTTATTTGCTCATGTTTTCTTCGTAATAAATAATAGGTCGGTATCGAAATTTGACATTTCAGCAATTTTCGCCTCGCGTATTTGACAGGTATATCGATCGGTGACTATGTCGGTAACGGCGGATTTTTACAATAATGACAAATGTCGCTGCCGTGATTTTGGTTTATATAAATTAATTTTAAATATAGGAAATGTTAAAGTAAAAAAATAACTTAAGTAGGTAGTACTTTTTTGCATGAACTTTATTATAGTAAAGATGATTTCTTTTCTAAATGCCCATAAACGACGATTATTTTACCGCATAGTTAGACACAGTAAGCGTAAAATGTAGGTTACACTTGCTGTGTATACAATTGTAAAGTTCCCATTACACTTCAGGAGGGCAAAAAGTATTTTACGCACAACTGTATTGTAATTGTTTGTTTACATTTTAGTTACCATGGCGGAAAATGAAAGATTACACCCTGCGGGCGGTAAAGTGTAAAGCAAAAGCCCGCCGGGCGGTAAAAAATATATACGAGTAATATTGATATATCACCATACCTTTCCTTTGAATTATGAGAACAAGACAGTTTCTTTCAAAATAGTCATATTTTTTCTGTCAACCAGGCTTGCAACACATCGTATTCGTTTTGATATCGATCCTTTGACTTACCAGGACATAAATCCGCTAAAGCTTCATTAGCTTCTAGAAAAAATTTTCAGAAATTTCAGTATCATATTTACACAAAACAAATGGTTACCAATACAACGCATCGTCTAAATGTTTCTTGGCATAGCCATCTGGCCATCTAATATTTTTTACATAGCAACAAGCTTTTAGTCATGCAATTAAAAATTACGTTTCATTTGGTTTCAGTTGTGCGTAAAACGTTGTACGTACCTCAGGCCGAAAGAGGTTTACGCCCTTGGACGAATAAATTTCGTCCGCAGGCGTAAACCCTTTCTTTCGGCCCTCTATACGTAAATAACTATTACAGCACACGAGGACCATTTAAGCCTTTTAATTCACCTTTAAAGTACTCAACGGTTCCATCCCTCAACGATTAAAAATATTATGTTCGACTTTAAAATAATTGTAAATTTAATTAAAATATACATTTCTTACATTATGCAAAAATGGTATTTATTTTCTTCGTCTTCCTAAACATATACAATACTCGGTCATTCATACACTTTTTATTTTTTTCATTTTGTAAAGTTTTGATGATACCCCTCCTCTGCAGAAATATTTTTACTATAGTACTGTGGAGGCCGGTAAACAATTTGTAATTATTTAAAGCCTAACCTAACTGGAGTTGTTATAATGTGTAGATGGCAAAATGTTGAAGTTGGTAATGGACGATAGTACGGTATAGAGATCTGATAGGAATAATGTTTATTATTTACTGTATACTGTAATATTTAGAGTGGTTCTATAGTGAATAATAATAAATATACAAAGTAATTATTTGTGAAAAACTAAGGCTAGCCCAAGTACTATTTCAGTTTCTTGTTACTACATAATATTTGAGTAATAAAATCATATTCATCTAAAACAAATAATATACCTTGGTGTGTTTTTGTTTTAGCGCAAACTCGAAACCGGAAGTGACTGTACGGAGCGCACTTGGGTGTAATGTAATTTAATAACACGTTTAATCCTCTAAATTCAAACAGTTATTTAGAGTGTTAGTATTTCCCGCATTTCGCTAATTAATATAGCTTACATGCAAATTGCTTCTAAATGTACAACCGAAATAAGCGCAATGAATACAATCCCGTAATTCCTTTTCCATTTTCATTTTCAATTATTTGCTCAACATACAAGCCCGTCGCGAGAGTATGTGCTACCCACATGTAAACTTTTTAATATTGCCCCAGAGTAACAACAGTTAGAGAGAAAGCCAGGGAATTTACTATAGCCAGGATAAGTCGAGGAGTTGGCTTGGAACTTCATTAATTATTTTTCTGTGCTTCTAGGAATATAAGCCTAATCTTTATTTTCGTTGACTAATGTGTTAGTTTTAATTTTTGAGGGATTAACCCTACAGGAGGTGGGTAAAATTTTATAACGTCGGAGGGTCATTCGATCTCAGAGATGTCTAAGGATTCATAACATCCGTGCTTTGTTCAATAGTTTGTCGGTTTGAGAAAATGATAACATTATTAATAAGTAATTTTCTGAAATTCTTTCATATATGCTACTTTCAGAATGCCATGAAAAACAGAACAATTATTTTGACATAATATGTCAGTATGACAAAGTTTATTATTTTAGAATAAAGTAAATCGTGTTATGAACGTATGAGTATTATATTTTCATTTCTTTATAATTATGTTATAATAGAAACAGACACACCATATTTATTTAAAATAATTCCGTCTACTCTACCGTTCTTGCTTTTACTACTTATCGTGCGTCGGTTCTTTAGCTATCTCTTGTACTGCCACTTGTAGTGTGGCTGCTATCATTGTCAAATTTAAAATTTACAAGTTATTTTTATTTAAACCATGGCCATCTTCATTGAATTGCGCTACGCTTATAAGCTTCCATCTTACATCCCTTTTCCTGACTAATCTAGCGCGAATTTTGAAATTTTTAAACTGGCGCTTACATTACTACAATATAAATTAATTAATGGTAGTTTCGTGGCAATTTGGGGCCCCGATATCTGCCCCCCCCCCCTTCCTTCGCATTGCGGGGTTTTGTGGACCCTATTTACGCTACTGGTTGGCCGTACCTAAAACGTTCTCATTCAGTAGAAAATCACTACTAGTTTGCAGAATCTTTTCCAGCAGCCCTCGTAATATAAATTATTCTGGATATAAAAAAGTACCACCAATAAGATGCTAAATAGTGAAACCAACAAACCCGCCGTTTTACCTTGTTGGATTACTGTAAAAGTATTACCATTTACTATGATATGTTGTAAACATACCTGTACACATAAATCAATGGTCATTCCCACTTCCCTTCATTCGTTTTCACTTGGTGACGTGTTTTCTGGCGGAAAAAGGAAGCTAACAAGTCGTTTCCTGTATAGAAAGGCGCGGCCTGCAGCTATTCCGAGAACGTGCTCGCAGGGGGCCTTGAGCCTAGCCTTGAACGAGGATCAGCTTCCTGATCCTGCCTCACTTGTCTGAACTTGTTACCCGATGCTCATCACCAGGCACGTGCGAACGATCAAATGTTATATTCGGATTAGGGAAGTTAGAGAAAGAGAAATGGGATAGCTAGGGAAAGAAATTATGTGTAAGGTCAGTTCATGTTATAAAAGTTTGTTAGAAATGAGGGTGTAATCCGGAATGTTTGTTTTCATCAAAAATAGATTTTTTTGTTGATTTCTTTTGTCATTAACTACATAGTCAATACTTACAAGAGATATAAACTAATACAAACGACGTCAATACCAAGGTATTTATTGGATGAAAAGAAAAACATCAAGATGATTGCCAGGTTCAAATATGGTAATGACGAGAGAAACAGTAAACACTGGCTATCAAGTGATGAGAGGAGTTGCAGACTTTGCGGGAGAGAAAAGGAAACTATCAGGCATTTAAGGACTTCGTGCAGGGAAGTTACGAGAGAAGGAAGAAAAGAAACGGTTGTGTTAGGCGATATAAGGTCGGGACAAGATTGGATGAAGGAAGTCATCGAGAAACGGGAGGTTAATTTATGATGTAGTACCACAATTTATTAAAATATATATAATATGTAGATTCTAAGCTGGTTAGGCAAGAACAAATATAATAATAATAATAATAATAATAACAATAATAATAATAATAATAATAATAATAAGATAGTCAATACTTTAAGGGTAATTAAATATTAAATGTGTAAATTTGACATGAGATACTCGTATAATTTTAATTGATCAACAATCTATTTCGCTGACTAGTCGGACATAGGTATCGTAACAGTGCAATTAGCGGTGCAATGACGGAATCTAATAGCGTTTTCCACTTACACATTCAGTGCGCACTGAGTGCAAATTTAGCTGCACTGAATGTGAGTGGCGTTTTCCACTTTCCTTTTCAGTGCGCACTGTTCCGGATTTTTATTTTCCACTTACTACGAAATTGCACTCAGGGCAACATCAACTCGCACTCAGTGCGCATTTTGTTGCACCGACTACTATAGCAAGTGCGACAATATGAGTGCAAATATGGCGGCGGATGATTTCAAAAATGCCGTAGCGGTATCTACTATTGAAGGACTTTTATCTTCATCTTCGTCATCATCATATAACAGAAACGACTCTAGACTATTTAAATAAACCATACCAACCCAAAATAATTAATTTCATATCTAGTGTAGTACATAAATATTTTGACAAACAGGTAATAATTACATATATTGTTTTGCACAATTAAAAAACTTAAATTTTATCAAGTTTCAAGAATCCTTCAGAATTAAAAGTTATTATAAATGACACCATCATCATATTTTATATTTATTGTCAATTATGTCAATAAAACTTTCAAACCCCAAACTTAACCCCAACTTTTGCACAAACAAATGTGAACTGAAATATGAACGTATTTTCCACTTGTCATTGAATGGGTGCGCACCGTTCACAATACCAAAACAGTGCATGACGTCATACATTGCACGGAGTCCGTTCCAGTGCGCACTAAATTTTGGTAAGCGGAAAACGATATAACTGATATAATTTAGAATTTAAATACAAATTAAATGGTCCACATTACTAGTTGCGTGCCACCAGGTTATTTTTATTCGTAGAAAAACCAACCCTAATTTAGAATTTTGATAAGATAATCTAAATTATATCTACAAGATAGTTATTTAAAAAAATCTGATGTGGCCAACACAAAACCTCCCGCTATTTAATTTAAATACATACCTACGTATTTACTAACGCTGCAAACTGTTCCATTACAGAAATCTATTGCTTTATTTACTATTTTCTTTTTAAAATGTCACTATTATTAATTTGAAGTGATAAGTTTTTGACAGTGACATTTACTGTCAGTTACATTCATTTAAAATATAACCTGTGTAACAAAGGAATTATTGTGTTTATCTTAGGCTTCGCGACTAATAAAAAAAATTATTTTTAAATATATCTGTAAAATATATACAAAAAGTATTAATGTATTCCAGTAGAAAATTCAATAATCTTTAACTTTCATAAGACATAAAATGCGAAAAAATGGCATTTAATGGTATTTTTTGAAGAAAAATCATTATGAGATTCAGATAAAGTGCCATTTCCGGTTATCCGATTTACACTAATATTTAATAGTGCCTTTTCATATTAGAACAGGGTAGAAATACAAGGTTTCAGAAGTTTCTGAATGATGGTACTTGAGTTAGAGCGTCAACAAAATCCATACACATACACACATACACACACACACATATATATATATATATATATATATATATATATATATATATATATAAAACTATTGCTTTATTTACTATGTTCTTTTTAAAATGTCACTATTATTAATTTGAAGTAATTAGTTTTTGGACAGTGACATTTACTGTCAGTTACATCCATGTATTCCTGTAAAAAAATTCTATAATCTTTAATTTTCATGATGACACAAAATGCGAAAAAATGACATTTAATTGTATTTTTTGAAGAGAAACCATTATGAGCTTCAGGTAAAGTGCCATTTCCGGTTATTCAATTTGCACCAAAATCAAATGGTCTCTTTCTATAATAGAATAGGGTAGAAAAAGAGTTTCAGAATTTTCTGAATGACGGTATACACACACACACACACACACACACATACACACACATACACACACATACACACACATGATAAAATTGGATGCTAGGGACCTTAAAACGTGGTCATTTATTAAAATCTCGGATATGTGATTTTTAACGCGATCCTATACCTTTCTTACCAAGGGTAGCGGGAGGTAAAAATATGTTGTGGCCAGCACAAGACCTCTCGCTATTTCCATATTAGGCTATATAAATATTTAACATTTCTAGTACACACACAAAAATTCTAATTAAATCTATTATTAATATATATTTTTTAATTCATTTTATAAATAAGTTTCCTTCTACTCTTCTAAATGTTCGAGATTCTTCAAATTCTTTGTAGAGTTTGCCGGTATTTCTTATGGGTTAGTATATGTAATATTTGTATAGATAATTTGAAAACATTAATTAACAATAAATATTGTAACAAATATTTAATGTTCTTCCCAGAAAAATCTTTCAGTAATGTATCTGGATTTTTGACATTGACGTTTTTCTGTCAAACATTTTAATTTTTCAACTGGTTTTCATGGATTTGGGCTGTGACATTCATTACAACGTATTATTTTATATATTTATAATTCTCTATTTCTAAATCTATAGAAGACATAATAAAATGTTTAATGTATCGGACAGAGAATTTTATATTATTTAATATTTGTAATAATATAAATTTCTAAAAGATATTTACAAGATTTTTTAAAAAACTACTACTTCCGATTGTCTAATTATTGTTACCAAAACCTTTTCAGCTCTTCCCTTTAATGTCAGATTAAGGAATACGTATAGTCTATTTGAGAATGACTGGCAGTAATAAATCATTATTTGCAAGAGTAGTATTGGATTTTTGCCAGCAATGCGGCAAATAAAACTATCAGTTGTAACTACACTAGGATGGTCAAAATAAGCCGCACGCTTTGTACCTGGAACGAAACTTACTTGTCGAACAATAGAAATGCCCACCGATAATCCCCGCCGGACTGTGTCATAGACGTACTTAGATAGGATTTGTAGAGTGATCTGTTTATACATTTACTAAAAATAAAAGTTTTAATATTTAAATATAACTTTCTCAGTCATTATTATTATATTGCATACATTTAATATTTACATACATATATTCAATATTTACATTTTTATTTGTTACATACTAAAATTTATACTTATTTCATGTGTGTTGTCAAGATATTGGTACCTGTCATATTTCTATTAAATATACATATGACATTACATATACTTATATATTTATACATAAATTATTAAAAATCAGAATCTGATTCTGAATCTTGTCCTACTGAAATTATAAATGGCTCGATCGTTTTGTCTATCAGATGGTCAAGTTTGCACATTTGGTCTTCTTCCTTTATGACATATTGAATACAGTTTTTCCAATTATCGGCAGTCACATGTTTTAATGCATCCATAAAAATTATTGGCGCGCCACTGGAATGTCTTTGACAGAATGATTTATTACTGCCAGTCATTCTTAAATAGACTATAGTGACCTTAAAATGTGCTCATTCACTACAGTCTGGATATTACGATTAGGCATGAATCCAATGGGGAAGTTTAGCGATTTTTTTTATTTTTTTATTCCATGGGAAACGACTTGAAAAATGATGTAACATGTTTTATTTTTTTCAAAAATGCCCAGATTTTCCGGAGAAGCCGATTTTAAGCTGTGATGACGTCGGTAGAGGCTTGGCGCAACGTATGTCGACTTATACACTGACGCGATTACGGTTACCAGTGAAGCGCTTTTACGCTTTATTACGACCTACGTTCAAGTGGTTCGATTTCACAGTTCTGTCTGAGTTTGCGCATAACTGACTTGTGACGTACTTAAAGTTTATCCAAAAAATATTAATTATAAATAAATGGAGCAATAATTTTAATTTTTAATATCAATTTCAGCAGTCATTTGTGTTATATTTGTGAGAAAATAGTATGTTATGTAGAATTTTTACCATGCTAAACTTCCCCATTCCTCTCTTAGTGAGAGGTAAAATTTGTTATGCTGCAAAATCTGCAGGCTACAGTACCAACTAGGTACTATTTATTTTGTACAAACAGCAGTGGCGGCTATTCGGGTGAAGAAGGTGAAGAGCAACTTCACCTGTTATTTCAGAAAACAACATATTTTTAAAAAAATTAATTTCACATTATTTTTGTTCATTATGTACTATAAAGCCTGAAATAAACATTAATATAATTTAAAAATCAAATTATCTACTAAAAATTATATAAACTGATCGTTCGCAACCCGCATTACATGAAGAGTAATTCAAATTTTGAATAAACTCTTCACAGTTGCGCGCGCAACTTGCGTTTATTGGCTAGATAGAATGGTTGCCATAGCAACGATGCTCCCCCCTGCGCTTACAGGAGCGAAAGGTGAATACCACATTTCGAACTCTTCACTACCGATCAGAAATCTGCACCTCGTCTCCACATTGAAATTGATGCATTGCAGTTTGCTTGTTAAAACAATTTGAATAGTTATTATTTTATTTATTATAATTTTAACTTATTTAGAAGGTAATACTAATATATTTTTAAGTGAAAATAAATTCACATTAATATTTTATTGTTAATATCAATACTTTAAATCTTTAACAGATTGCACATTGTATATTTAAATCATCAGAATGAATCTGCATAATGATATTATTTGAAATTTATTGGAAACACCGTTCTGTAGATGGATAGATGATAATTAAAAAGATGTATTGGCAACCAACCCCAACATTAAATTTAAATAAAATAAAAAATATTAAAAACTGTGGAAGAACGCACAATCTACATTTTAAATCTGCCTCGTGTAATAAATTTTCCTGGTTATGTGGTAGCTTTTATTTGCAAAAACTTTTTGAATGATAGGCGTATTGATAAAGTATTACTTAAATATAATTATGTTTTGTTTATAAATATTTTTTTGATTTAAAATATATATTTGAAATTTACCGTACGTAATAATTACAACCCCCCCCCCCCCCCATGCCCCTCTCCCACCGACATTCATTCATAAATATCTCTTCACCTACTTTTTACCTCACGAGCCGCCACTGACAAACAGACTCAAATAAAAGTGCATTTATAAAAAAAAAGTTATGCCCGTATAGAGCTAGGTTCTAATGAACCTAAAGCTTTGTGTATACGTCTTTAATAAAAGCAGAGTAAACACAAGCTTTGTCTATACATCTTTAATAAAAACATAGTAAACACTTCGAAACCTGAATATCTAGTTAACAGCAAACTTACTGTGTCTCCTATATCAAATGAACAAGAGGACAAGTGCGCAGTGCAACAGTGTACCTACTTTACTCTGTAGTCTGTACCCTCCCGTTGCTTGTCCGGATCCGGTCCGGACGTTTGAATGCAACAGGCGACGGGCGGCACGGACGCGATGCAATAAAATGACGATAGGAAGTTTACTCGAACAGCGTACAGACACAGGCGAGGGCGAGATAACCACCGCTCCAATGCTCACAGATGCAATTTTGTTAACGTAGCGACAGTTTGTTTCACTGGAGTTAAACATTCGGTGCTTTTCATTACAAACAGGGATTCGATAGACAATATGTGGAAAAATTCAAAGCTCATTTCATCTGTGCTCTATGGTCAGTACCAGTGGCGGCTCGTGACATTTGTCGGAAGGGAGGCTCACTTTATGGCAGGGGTAGGGGGTGTGGGTAGTGTACTACTACCGCTAAATAAAAATTAAGTTTAAGTTTACAGGACGTTGCAATATGCTCTTTAGATTTTGAATGCCGTTCAACAAATCGGGGTAAATTTTTACCTCCCGCTACCCTTGCTAAGGGAGGTATAGGGATCGTGTTAAAAATCACATATCGAGATTTTAGTAAATGACCACGTTTTAAGGTCCCTAGAATCCAATTTTAATATTTTCACGATGATGTCTGTATGTGTGTATGTGTGTGTGTATGTATGTGTGTATGTATGTGTGTGTATGTACGTATGTGTGTATGTGTAGGGATTTTGTCTTTGCTCTAACTCAAATACTAGCATTCAGAAAATTTTGAAACCTTGTATTTATACCCTATTCTAATATGAAAAGAAGCTATTAGATTTTGGTGTAAATCGGATAACCGGAAATGGCACTTTATCTGAAACTCATAATGGTTTTTCTTCAAAAAATACCAGTAAATGCCATTTTTTCGCATTTTATCGTTATGAAAATTAAAGATTATTGAATTTTCTACAGGAATACATTAATATTTTTTCTATATATTTTACAGATAAATTTAAAAATATTTTTTTTTTACAAGTCCCGAAGCCTAAGAAAAACACAATTCCTTTGTTACACAGTTCATATTTCAAATGAATGTAACTGACATTAAATGTCACTGTCAAAAAACTAATCACTTCAAATTAATAATAGTGACATTTTAAAAAGAAAATAGTAAATAAAGCAATAGTTTTAAGCAATGGAACAGTTTGCAGCGTTAGTAAATCCGTTGGTATGTATTTAAATTAATAAAAATTAACTAGCGGGAGGTTTTGTGTTGGCCACATCAGATTTTTTAAATCAGCGAAGCCAATTTTACACCTCGAAGTGTATTCAGTTTGTGTAGAAAACAACAAACAATGCCAGCAAAATAATTTTTCCCGTTTACTAGAGCCTGTCAACCACTTGCGTTTATCGTACCAAGTCGTATTAAACCTCGATTTCGCCCATTGTCAGAAGATTTTAATTTTATTAAATTCGGGCGAGAATTTCCTAAGGTAAACTAAACGAGTTTCTCACCAACCAGTTGACCACACCGTTACAACGCTTAATTTCATCTAATCTGTCCATTTTTGTCTATTGTTTATTGCATTTGTATTGTTGAATTGCACCCAATTGAAAATAAAAATAACCTACTAACGTACACTGTACTACGCCGCGACCGCAGACACGCCTGTAGTTATCTATCGTTTAGCGAGCGCCAGCGGTCACGAACTAAGCCGAGCATTGACGAAGAGCATTGGAGGCTAGCCTCCTATGCTAACTTATACGCTGGTATAAATGTAGCTGACCCTCACGAAATTCATTTGTTCTGGATTTATCTATAGATCAAAATTTCTCGATATTTATCATAAGATATATAATAATTAAATAATTTTTAAAAATATCTTTATCATTGTTTATGACTTGATTTAACCCTGAAGAAGACCAATGTAATGGTCGAAACATAGGTTTCAAATCAAATAAAAGCATACTGACTGCAGTTTCCGATTACTTTATTTTCTTCTCCACACAATTTTGAAAACTATTCAAAAGTGAGGTTAAGATCACTCTTGTGGAGGGCAGGTGACGTCATTCTGGAATGGTCTATAGACCACATTAGTGAGGTTAAGATTTTCGTTTGGCGCGAAACCCTAAATCAAATCAGAATGTATGAAGTTCTTACAGAAGCGCATTTTCAAATCATATTATTAAAGCTATTCTGTGTTTCTTAAGTACAATTTGAAGTTTTTTACTAACTTTTAACAATACTTTTTGCTTTCTGTACAGTAAAAGTATAAACAAAACAATAAGTATAATTTTATTTTAAAGAAAGTAGGATTACAAATAGTAACATATGTCGTAACTCAGTGCAGTTACAAATAACTACAGTGACAGGTCAACTGAATTTGTAGGTTAGTTTTTAATTTGAAGCTGTTTGTCTTTAAAGTTATAATATAAGATGGTTATAAGTTTTTCGTTCTTGTTGTTTGCATGTCTGAAAGGGTTATTAAGTTGTCTGCAATAAATAATTTCTTTGCTGACGATCTAAATTGTCAGGATTAAATAGAATCGAAAATAGCTACGATCTACGTTTTAATGAATTTGCACTTGCTGCTTTAATTACAGTTTATTCAATAATTTTGTGTGTTTTAGATATTTATACGACATAAGTAGATAGACAATACATTAGAAATTTGTATTTATAAAGTTTAGTAAATAAGATTTGCATTTTAAAGTTCTTTTGAACATTTTGGAAATAGCATATTTTTGTTCCCGTATCCCGAATAAATAACATGAGAGTATAAATCGGCAGCGGCGAGTTAGGGTTTTAGTTTGAATTTACTACCACAAATTGACCGTCGTTGGACGTTAGCAATATACGATATTCCTCTCTACAATAGTCGCAAGAGTCGTAAGGTGTCGTAGCGAACTGATACTTTTAAGTAAAGTTATGGATATTGTATATTTTTCCAAATATTTTAATTTCATTATAGTATGGCTTTAAATATACAACTACGACAGCTGATGCAAAATAGAAGACAACAATGCAAGACAATGTACAACAATTTTAAATATTTTTTTGTTTTCTTGCTCATTCACTGCCTATGCTGAAATTTGAGAAAAGGCGGAGACGGCTGCACAATAGTCCGGTCAAATTTTGCCATACCAAGATGTGTTATTTTTTATTATACTCAGATTTATTTATCTTTATTATTGCAAAAATTAGAATTCAGCACACACACACACACACACACACACGCACAAACTTAGAGACACACACTCGTGAGGACATTGTGAAAAATATTAAAATCAGATTCTAGGAACCTTAAAACCTGCTTATTTCACAAATATTGATATGCGATTTTTATCTATTTCGAATCTATTTCCTTTAAGTACAACTTTTGGGGTACAGTTTTTTCCTTATATTTTGATAAAATATGAAAGTTTATGGCAGAATATGACAGATTACACTAATATATGTATGATACTGTTTAATTTCGTCACTGTATTTTATTGATGTATCTTATTTATTGACTTGCTACATATCTGCTGTATGGATCGCTTTAGCCAAATAAATTATTATTATTATTATTATTATTTTAGTGTATACAAGCTTTTGAAGGGCTTCCGTGATGCTCTTTCCTACGCAGTCAAATTACCGTTTTGAAGTTATACAAATTACTGTAAAACAGTCTAAAAACACTTATTTTGCCTAAAAAACACATTATGAAGCGATTTGGAGACACTTTATGAAAATCAGTTTTTTCATCAAAATTTTAAAGTTTGTTGGTATAAAACAAAAATTTTAAGTACAACTTTTGCGATACAGTTTTTTCCTTATATTTTGATGGTATATGAAAGTTTATGGCAGAATATGACAGATTACACTATATTTTAATGTATACAAGCTTTTGAAGGGCCTCCGTGATGCCCTTTCCTACGCAGTCAAATTACCGTATTGAAGTTATACAAATTACTGTAAAACAGTCTAAAAACACTTATTTTGCCTAGAAAACACATTATGAAGCGATTTGGAGACACTTTATGAAAATCAGTGTTTTCATCAAAATTTCAAATTTTCTCGGTGTAAAACAAAATTTTTAAGTACAACTTTTGGGATACAGTTTTTTCCTTATATTTTGATGGTATATGAAAGTTTATGGCAGAATATGACAGATTACACTATATTTTAATGTATACAAGCTTTTGAAGGGCCTCCGTGATGCCCTTTCCTACGCAGTCAAATTACCGTATT
Source organism: Ophonus ardosiacus (assembly GCA_943142095.1). Classification (NCBI taxonomy): domain Eukaryota; kingdom Metazoa; phylum Arthropoda; class Insecta; order Coleoptera; family Carabidae; genus Ophonus; species Ophonus ardosiacus. The sequence goes on from OW964839.1 coordinate 10,151,331, forward strand.
GAAGTTATACAAATTACTGTAAAACAGTCTAAAAACACTTATTTTGCCTAGAAAACACATTATGAAGCGATTTGGAGACACTTTATGAAAATCAGTGTTTTCATCAAAATTTCAAATTTTCTCGGTGTAAAACAAAATTTTTAAGTACAACTTTTGGGATACAGTTTTTTCCTTATATTTTGATGGTATATGAAAGTTTATGGCAGAATATGACAGATTACACTATATTTTAATGTATACAAGCTTTTGAAGGGCCTCCGTGATGCCCTTTCCTACGCAGTCAAATTACCGTATTGAAGTTATACAAATTACTGTAAAACAGTCTAAAAACACTTATTTTGCCTAGAAAACACATTATGAAGCGATTTGGAGACACTTTATGAAAATCAGTGTTTTCATCAAAATTTCAAATTTTCTCGGTGTAAAACAAAATTTTTAAGTACAACTTTTGGGATACAGTTTTTTCCTTATATTTTGATGGTATATGAAAGTTTATGGCGGAATATGACAGATTACACTATATTTTAGTGTATACAAGCTTTTGAAGGGCTTCCGTGGTGCCCTTTCCTACGCAATCAAACTACCGTATTGAAGTTATACAAATTACTGTTAAACAGTCTAAAAATACTTATTTTGCCTACAAAAAAAAAAAAACACATTATGAAGTGATTTGGAGACACTTTATGAAAATTAGTTTTTTCATCAAAATTTCAAAGTTTCTCGGTGTAAAACAAATTTTTTAATCATGTTGATAAGAATGAATGTTTATATAAATATAAATACTTAAATGTCTGGTGTGTACTTGAAAAATGTTATATTTGAAATTCAGTGTTAATCTTTGGCTGCAGTTAGTTACCTATTAATATTAGACAAAAAAGTTTCAAATGAAGGTTGTAGATAATAAAATTTTAAACCTACACATAAGATTTCATTTTGCACGTTTTGTAATCTATTTGAATTTGAAACCCAGGTTCCGAGATTCGTGACCAGACACTCTAGAATAGAGCACGAAATCTCACGATAAGGAGGAATATTAGTACGAACAATTTATTTTATATAAAGTTATAATTTTATAGCCATTAAACATTTATTCACTCTCGTTGCAATTTTCTTTGGAACTCCCAAACTTAGTTCTCCATTTTCTTCAGACTTCCATTGAAAGTTCATAATGGTAACAGTTGGCGTTGCCTTGCCAAACAAGTAACTATCATCACGACTGTTTAATTATCCACAACTGCCACCCGTCCGAGCCAGCTGTCATGTGATGCGTTGCTCCCTTTAATTGAAATCCAATCAATCAGAAGCCAGAGAAATAGACTTCCATTTGTTTTCAACCGAAAAGTTTGTTCAGAGAATGAAAGTTGATGCTGAAGTTACTTTATAACTTTAATAATATGCATAATATATATATATATATATATATATATATATATATATATATATATATATATATATATATAGGTGATAGGTAATTACGACTGTAATTAGTTAAGGAAACTGGATAGTGGGTTTGACAGTCAATTTGTAGGCTTCAGTGTAATACACTCTTTTTAATTTGTCAAGCTTTCGGTTATAATTTTAACCATCTTCAGGACAATTAGTTGAGATTTTTTGTAGAATAACAGCATTTACAGACATGTAAATTTTGAAACATGCACACGCGCATGGTTTATTAAAATAATGCGTCGAAATAACTGAATTACATATTAAAATTTTTGGCCAAAGTAGGTATCACAGTAAAATTGATAAATTACAAACTAATAAAGCAAACAATTTTGTTAAAATAATGTTAAACTTTTAAAAATGTGCACAAGTTGTCGACGTAAACACGTGTACAACACCATTTTGTGAAAATTAAGAGTTAATTTTCACAAAATGGTGTTGTACACGTGTTTACGTCGACAACTTGTGCACATTTTTAAAAGTTTAACATTATTTTAACAAAATTGTTTGCTTTATTAGTTTGTAATTTATCAATTTTACTGTGATACCTACTTTGGCCAAAAATTTTAATATGTAATTCAGTTATTTCGACGCATTATTTTAATAAACCATGCGCGTGTGCATGTTTCAAAATTTACATGTCTGTAAATGCTGTTATTCTACAAAAAATCTCAACTAATTGTCCTGAAGATGGTTAAAATTATAACCGAAAGCTTGACAAATTAAAAAGAGTGTATTACACTGAAGCCTACAAATTGACTGTCAAACCCACTATCCAGTTTCCCTATATATATATATATATATATATATATATATATATATATATATATATATATAACGTGAGTATTTTTTAACGTGCAACATTGGGTTTGTCATATCCATGACTACGACTCGACATTTGATTGACAGCAATGTATTTGCCTATCTCATTTAAAATGAAACATAGGGAGCGAATCTGACAGAAGTATTATATTTAAATATTGTAAGAAATTTAGCAGAGTCAGAAACTTACTAGAGAGTACTATACATATTTCGGCACAAGGTGCAAACAACATATTTTCTACATCTAAATTTAATTTTTAGAAAGCAGGTATAATTATTTAAACAAAATAAATTTCTATTGACGTCTTGTCAAGTGTCAAATACGTTCCCTATGTTTCATTTTTGTTAAGAATACTTGATAATAATTATTGATTGACAAAACTCCAAGAAATCTAGTTGTAATAAAAAAAGAATAGTTGAACAATTATGATTTTGATAGATATGTAATTTATATTGTAATGTCAATATTGAATGTAGTTCTATAATAAATTAAATACAGTTATTAACCAGAAGGATTAGTAGGTTCTTTATTCATAAAACTCAACTATTTTAAATGGGACAGGCAAATACATTGCTGCCAATCAAATGTCAAGGGGTAATCATGGATATGACAAACTCAATGTTTCATATTAAAAAATCTGTTGTGGCCAGCACAAGACCTCTCGTCATTTTTATATTAGGCTATATAATATTGAATTGCACTTCCCTTTCGAACCGTCGATTTACAACAAAAAAATACAGAACCTTACCCAAATACTGTTTTTTATTGTATTTAACATGTCTTCTGTACACATATAATTCTAATTACATATATCTATTTTTTATTGTATGAGGAAGTTTATAAATATCAGATATTCTTCCAATTTATTAACCAGATTGACGGTATTTCTGATGGATATAAGAATTTTACCTATAATTTCAAATATTTAATTAATAAAACAATAAGAAAGATTAAATATACTTCCCAGAAAAATCTATCAGAATGTCACTAAAACTGTTGATTTTTAACACTGACATGTGTCATTTAAAAACTATGTTATAAACATTGGAATTTGTCAACTGGTTTCCTTAGTGCCTTAGCCTCTACGATTAAATTACTCTATATATTAGTGTCTTTATCTCTAAATCTATACAAGATATATAAAAAAAAATAATTTTATTAGATGGAGAGTTTTATGTTCTTCAGTATTTAATAACAAAAATTTCCAAAAAATTATATTTAGAAGAATTTTTTCAGAAACTACTACTTCCGGTAGTTCAATTGTTACCAAAACCTTTTCAGCTCTTCCCAGGAATGTCAGATTGAGGAATCCATAGTTAAACAATTCTTAAGTCTTATGGTTTTTGAGGAATCGTGTCTACAATATCCAGACATACACACATACACACATCTACACACACACACACACACACACACATACACACACAAACAGACATCATTTTAAAAATGTTATAATCGGATTCTAGGAACCTTAAATCGTGCTTATTCACTGAAATCTGGATATGCGAATTTTAGCATGAATCCAATACCTCTCTTAGCGAGAGGTAAAAATACTCACGGTTACAAGTACCATTGTTACCAAAACCTTTTCATTGCAAAAATGTTAAAATCAGATTGTAGGGATCATAAAACGTGCTTATTCACTAAAATCTGGATATACAATTTTTAACAAGTGGGACCCAATCAAATAACATGATCAAAATATCTCTTGTTTTTCATATTTTCTCTTAGTTCTGTAGACCTCCATATTCTGAACATCGAACATCCTGTACATTGACTGGTATTTTGAATTCCCAACTAAACTAGCTAGTGGGGAGTTCAAAATACCAGTCATTGAGTTCAATGGATGCGCATTCTAATTGAAACCCAATCAATCCGAAGCCAGAAAAACAGACATTCATTTGTTTTCAACGTTATATTGATTAAACGAGCCGGAACAAATAGTGAGATAGGGATCTTAATGGAATTAATATTATATTAGCACAAACTTTCCTCACATTGATGTTATTGCCTTTATAAATTTAATATTGTCTGGCATCCAGAAATAAAAAGGGTGTAAATGCTGGTACAGAAATTGGACGAATCCATTAAGATATTAAAATTTTGATATGATAGCAACTCCCTACAAATGAAATGGAATTGAGTTGAATGTGAAATCTGCTGATAGTCTAATTTTCAATTTACTGGTAATTTCATTAATTTTATAAAAGAAATCTGATGTAGGCAACATATTACCGTTTTTTGTTTTGAAAATACTTTTGTATATTCTCACAATAGTGTATGTAATCGTGATCAAATTTTATTTTATTTTAATATACACTAAACAGTAAAAACTAATAACAGAGTCGGAAAAAACAAAAATTTACATATAATTAATACAAATTGCAAACTACAAAACATTGTGAAAGATTTGCAAACATAATGCTGGGTTTATGCAGGCAACTAAATTAAAAAATCTGATGTGGCCAGTCCATAACCTCCCGCTGGGTATTTAACCACGCAGTATAAAGAAAGCAACCATTATGTTCAAATATTTTTGCATTCACACATAACAATTTTTATTTTACATTTAACAAATATATCATACACAAAATAAATTTCACAAATATTGACAAAAATAATAGAAACACTTAACAAAAATCTAAATAGTACTTGCATCTTGACACAAAGTCTTTTCAAACCCGTATTCTAGAAGCCAATGAAGCAAATCAATAGTAATTCTAATATTGATTAAAAATATATTATTTTTACTAACCTTAATTTTATTAGATTCAAATACATATACTATTACTATATTCTCCTTAACACGGTTTCACTATTAATTTTAATGTAATTGCATCCTGACAGTGACATTTGTTTAACTATGTCAAAATTGTTATTAAAATATTGCTTTTGTTTGAGGCGTAGGCAAAATGATGTATGAAAATAAATTATATTTTTAATTTATATTTAAAGTTATTTAGCGTTATTTACTAAATGCTATTATCGTAGAATTGAAGATTGTACCATTATATTTCATTATTATTAGTAAAAGTTGCTGAAAAATTATATTCAACGAATTTTTTTCAAGAAAAACTGTTAAAAACTTGTACAAGTGATACTTCCGGTTATCCGATATACACTGAAAACTAACCAGCTCTTCCCATATTAGTGTAGAATGGATATACAAAATTTCAAAATTTTCTGATTGATAGTATTTGAGTAATCGTGTCCACCAGATCCACACACACACACACACACACACACACACACACACACACACACACACACACACACATACATACATACCCACAGACATCATTGTAAAAATGTTAAAATCGGGTTCTGGGGACATAAAACGTGCTTATTCACTAAAATCTCTATATGTGATTTTTAACACGATCCCTATACCTCCCTTACCTATGGTAGCGGGAGGTAAAAATTAAATTGTAAAACTAAACTAAACAAGTACAAACCATTGTTATCAATGACAACGTTTATGGAACTGAACTGAAGAATTAAATTAATGAAATTAAATTAAGAAGTTGGCTATTTTCAACTTTTAGTTTAATTTTATAATTTCTTAGTTTTGCGCCTGCGCCATTCGCGCACTTATGACAGTTTTTCGCACCTAACCTATGAAAATGTACGATGACAACAAAGTTTGTGCAGAAAAAAGCGACGAAATACTAATTGGACTTATTCAACAAATTGTTTACCTTTATTTTTTTATTCTATATAAATATAATGTATTGCAATTGCACCTATAAAAGTTAGATTATACGAAATGTCAAACATAAAATTCTGAATTTTAATTTATTGCGTACTCTTTTCTTTCTACCAATAATTGTTACATACAGTTTTAATCGTATAAATTTATTGTCTCCTCTACATCTTAAACTGTTGCGTTTACGTTACCATATAGTGCAGTTATAAACTTTGAATGACGTGCTTACAGCTTAAATGCAATTGCTATTGATCCCCACTTGTGCTGAATTGCAGACACATGTTGGGATATTGAATTGTCTTCACACAACTGATGTCACATCCAGGTTTCCAGATATGCATGCATACTTTCCCGGTTTCCTAGCTCTCTAGAATGTATTGCCAAACACTTATTGTTGACTCGTTCAGATCCACTTATTGTTCGCGCTAGTATTGATTTCGTCTCTGCATTTTAAATTTTTTATTGTTAATTTAATTTAGTTTTAAATTGAAGTTAGAAGCGAGTTGTATTGATCAGCACAGAAACTATGAGTAGGTTAGACTATATAATTAAAAATATGTACTGGGTGTCTACTTAAAATCTATTGTATAGAATATAAAGTGTTATTTTTTTATTTGGCTGTAGTTAGTTACCTATTAATTTTATACAACAATGGTTTCAAATATAGGTTGCAGATAATAAAATGTTATCTAATATACAGAATCAATGAAATACATGTCATTTTAGACTGTTTTTATTTTGTTCTTGTATTTTTAAAGATTTAATAGCTCGAAAGTACGAAATAAAAGTTTCATGATCACGTTTTTGAAAATATTGAGATTCAAGAAATTGAACATTTTTTATAGTTTAAATTTACAGATACCTATTTGAGACATAATATTTGATGATCTTGAAAATGGTAACTATTTATTATATATATACCGGGTGTCTACTTTTTTTTTCTGAACATAGGAAATACAATGTTAATTTTTTAAATCCACGATATCTCTTTACCTATTAATTTTAGAGCAAAAATTGTGGAATACTAATTTGTTTAGAATTAAAAATTGCATTCAATGAGCCTAAAAGAATTACCCAAATGAATTCATATCTTAAAAAAAAATAGTAATTAAGTTTTACAATATTCAAGCAATTTTCAGTATGCCATGGAAAATAAAACAATACGATTGCAGAATGTTTTAGTTTGACGTTTGTGAATTTATGGTTATAAACTGTATCTGCTGTAAATTCTTAATTCTTAATTTTCTCGAAAAAAATTATATGGAGCCCGAATAACCGTTTTGAGGATGTTGTACCTTAAAAAAAGAAAACATTGTAAATGGGACATTCTGAACATGTAAAACAGTTCTTCAGTGCGCATTGCTTTTCAAATTATTGTAAACAAAAAAACTTCAAATAAAAGTTCAAACTCATAAAATTCTGCTATTTTATATCTGAATCAATAAACAACATTTATTTTGCAACCTTAGAAATTTGGTATGAAAATGTCTAAAATCACCCGAAAAATAACGATAACCATTTATTTATTATTAGTAGATAGGATGTGGGGTTTCTGGCGCAGATAACGATTGACGTCTTAGATAAGAGATTTTAAAGATAAGAACTGATGACATCACGAGATTTTAAAGCTAAGGATTTAGTGACGTAATAGAACAAGATGGCTGCGTTGTGGCGTAATACACGATGGTGATATCATAACGTTCTTATGGAACCGTGAGATTTTAAGAACATCTCGAAGTTGGTTCTCAAGAGTTCGTAAGATTTCTTCAAAATGTTCTTATCAGTTTGTAAGATCCTTATCTTTAAAATCTCGTGACGTCAATTATTATCTTTAAAATCTCTTATATATGACATCAATCTTAGATCGTTATCTGCGCCAGAAACCCCACATCCTCTCTACTATTATTTAAAGAAACTGTTTCCATGTTAAACATCTGTCACTGATTCTCGTAGTCACCTGTAAGGTAACAGACGGTAAAAAGCACATTTACACACAGCAATGTGAGCATGGATAATAAGATCTGATGATACAATAATCTACTTTATTTGTTTACGAGATATATTTTCAATGTAAATTTTACGGGGCATTAGTATTTTCCTCTTTATTAAAAACACGAATTTGCAACAAAAGATTTGATACATCTCAGTATAGCTACTACAACTTTGCATGTATTATATTACATACGTTTTTATGAAACATAACTTTTCATAATTAAGAATGTTTTACCAGTCGTGAAAACTTTGATGATTTGATTCTAGGTTGAAAACTTATATGTGTAAATGTGGTTTTATAATTTCTACTTTATACTTTATTTAACATAACTTTAGTTTCCTTCAAAGTTTTAATCATAAAATATTCGAGTATGTAAAGTAACATCGTCACAAAGGTAATCTATTATACGACGATTTCATGCAATTGCAGTGTTGCCAACCTTATGATAATTGCTGTACATGTAAGATAATTTGGGCAGGTGTACGATTTACCGTGCAAGAAGAACGAACTAAATAATTCTGATGAATAAGTTTGAGATAAAATAAATAATTTTGAGAGTTCTTTACGATAACTTCAATGTCCGAGATTAGCAACACTGAACGTCAGGTTGACAGATTATATTTAAACATAACCTATAAAATAAATATTCCTTTCATTTCACAATTTTTCTATTTCAAATAAAATTTAATATGCATGTCAGCATTGAAGATCTTTTTTATCACTCATATGGTTTATTTTCCTCGGCCGTGGTGGCCTCGGCAAATAAGTTCCACATTCATGATAAAAAAAAATAAAACTTCAGTGCCTTGATACATAAAGAACTATTGGTAAGCAATATGGCCGATTTTTAAACTCGGGACTGAATTTTTGTGTTCTTTTACCCCAAAAAAATTGAAAATTACATCGTTAACCCCCCACCGCCATTCCTCTAAACTTTCAGATTAGATCCGCTTGTTTTTGTAAAGTTGGGATTTAAACCTGTGTATTTTCAGTCTGGTATGTAAATACTCAACGCTGTCGGTATCAAACACTTTGCACAGTTATTACTGAATAATTAGTAATAACTAGGACTCAAATTATCCTTGCAAATTTTCAATTTAGAAGGATATTGTACAAAATGTCTACTACTTTGCACTCTCCCCGAAAATGGAACAAGAGTGTAACTTTGACTTAAAAATACTAGTTTGATGTACACCAGGGCAAGAGCAGAATTATTGGCAAGTGTACATCTCCCGTGATTGTCTAGCACTGGTTGATTTAAGCGAGGACAACACGTTCAGTCTTGCACGACATCTATGTCGAATAGCTCATATTCACTTGTAGTACATTACTACATACTGGCTAGAGAAATTTCGCTCATCCATACTAATATAATAAATGCGAAAGTAACTCTGTCTGTCTGTCTGTTACCTTTTCACGCCTAAACCGCTGAACCAATTTTGATGAATTTTGGTATAGAGGTAGATTGGACTTTGGAGACGGACATAGGGTACTTTTTATCTTGAAAATAAAACTTAAAGGGGTGAAATAGGGATGAAAGTTTGTACCGCTCTATTAGTACAGTTGCACAAGTGAATAATGAATTGAACGTCACTGACGCATGATGAGTAATTCTTTGGTTAATTGGACAATGAAATTTTTGTCATTGGCGTGTAGCGTAAGATAAATTATCGTGTAAAAATTGAATTATCAAAATTTAATAATCAAAATGAATCGAAAGCATAAGCAAGGTTCTACAATAAATATTTCACAAAGTACAATAAAAAGGATTCTAGCTGAAAACAAAAAGAAATTTAAATAATCCGGAATCAAAATTAAATTCTCCGGGAAAGAACAAAATTAAAAATTTTGATTTCCAGGTATTTCTCATATTCTTTCTCACATCTATTACTTTTACAGTTTATTACAGTGTAGTTTTATTTGATTAGAACAAATAAACGTTCAAATACAAAAGATTACATAAATTTCATTACAACAATGAAAAGTTTTACAGTTAATAACAATGTAGTTTTATTTGATTACAACAATTTTCACATACAGTAGACTAAATCTGATTGCAATACTAAAAATAACTATCACACAAATTATTGTCATCATTGTTAACTATATTGATTATTGTAATAAAAAAAAAATAATAGTGATTTTGATTTTTTCTTTATTTAGTTGTTAATATTAAATCCATACTAATATAATAAATGCGAAAGTAACCCTGTCTGTCTGTTACGTTTTCACGCCTGAACCGTTGAACCAATTTTGATGAATTTTGGTATAGAGATAGATTGGTTCTAGGAGAAGGATATAGGCTACATTTTGTCGCGAAAATAAAACTTGAAGGGGTGAAATAGGGAATGAAAAATTGTATGTTCGAACCCATCATTTCTCCCGCTGAACCAATTTTGATAAATTTGGTATAGATGCAGATAGATTGGGCCTTGGAGAAGGACATAGGCTACCTTTTGTCGCGAAAATAAAACTTGAAGGGGGTGAAATAGGGGACGAAAGATTGTATGGAGAACCCATCATTTCTCAAGTTAGGGATATAAAAATTCTTATTTATGCTTTTAGCAAGAAATAAAGTGTTTTAGAGTTTTTAAAAAATCATCCATCAAGGCGGTACGATAGGGGATGATTTCAATAATTTTTTTTATCTATAGTAAAGTTTTAACCGTTAGCAGATTTTCGATATTTGTCGGAGAGATAGCTTGCATCATATGTACATAAGTAAAAGTACCCGAGACATGTTTAGAAAAGGCGCTTTTAGGTGCGGTGTGGGGATCGAGCGGAGCCTGTTACAAGTACGATGCAAGGCAGGTTGCCGGCTCCCTACACAACGCATGTCTCCGAAGTATATGTGAAAAATTACTGGTACACGTGTAGCTAATCGTTATTTTAGCTTTACCCGTGCGAAGCCGGGGCGGGTCAGCTAGTAATATAATAAAAATAACCGGTATATGCACTTGCTCCGTTTATGAACTTACCCAACTTCACCTTAGTTCTTATTAAATATAATCAATACCCATCATCTCAAGAAGAAAGATCATCTTGGTTTTGATATGAATGAATGTGCACGTAACATAAAGTTCTAACGAAAAGCAGTTGTTGAATCAAGTGTCGGCGGCAGAGTGGTTGCGAGACTCATTCAAAGAAGAAAGGCGTGGATAATTATCTTCCTATTCAATGAATATTTCTCTCCTTTCATCAACTCTCCAAAGTTTCCCTTTTTCTTTCCTATTCCCTCACTGCTTACAATTCAAAATGTTCTAATTTGTGGAGTGTTAAATGGAAAAGTTCTTATGGGAATATGTACTTTTAATTTTGCCAGACCTGGATTGGTTTTCTTATTACGTAATTATGTGAATCTCACACGAATCATGATATAAACTTTTCTGCGACATTAGTTCTATAATGCTCGCACGGTAAATAAAAACTTTGTTGTGATTACCAAAAATGAGTTCCAGCAGCAATTTTTTTTTCAATATAGGACCAGCAAATATATTTGTTACAGTTACCTAGGTAAATTTGCTGGTAAAAAATTGTTGTGGCAACAAATACAGTTTTGTTGCATATAACAAAAGATATTTGTTATGCGAACAAATAAAATAAGTTACCATTAAGAAGTATAAACTTGTTATACGAACAAATAAATTAAGTTACTATTAAAAAATATAAATTTGTTATGCGAACAAATAGAATAAGTTACCATCAATAACTATGAATTTGTTTTGGAAACTAATAAATTTTGATAGATATACAAATGCATTAATGAGGTAGTAAGATAAAAATTAAATACATGCGTATTATAATAATTTTATTTATTTATAATTATAATCTATATACATGTAACAAATATTATATAAAAAAATAACATGAAACAATAGTCACTTAAATTATACAGATTTATCAGTAATCGATGCATACCTTCAAATTTCTCAATAAGACACTAATTGCCATTGTTTTAAAATATCTTTTACAAAATCATCCATTTTTATTGACGGGCACAAGAAACAAGTACTTTTAAAACATAATTTTCGACAGGCTAAAACTTAACAGCGCAAGCAAATGCGACACGACGTAGTATAGTATAACACGAACAGTGAATTATACTGTATACCAGGGAATACCCTGTCCACACAAAAGTTTTAGTTACCTGTACAAAGTATATGGCGGGAAGAAGAATTTGTAATCTTTACAAAATATAATGTTACAGGATACAAAAAATAAAATTTGTCCCAGTAACAGATTAAATATTTTTAATTGTTGCAAAATGATTTTGTAATCTGAACAAAGTAACAAAATGACTGCTTAGTACTACTAATAATAATTGGTACCATGACTAATATTTTACAGCAAATAATACTTTTTATACACAACAAAAATGGTTTAGTTTTGGAAATTTAAAATTCAAAGTTCTTCGTATACGCGGCAAAAACATATTGTTGAAATAACAAAAAAAAAATACAGCTAACTAAATTTTGTCCGGAATATCAATGTAATTTTTTACCGTGCGGTTTCACCATTGCCGAATAAAGTTATCAGACAAATAAATTTTATTCATTGACTAGTCAGTTTCGTTTCACCAACTAAAGTCGTCGAATAGATAGTTATTCGTAGAATATTATATTCCACTGATATTCTTTTGGGTTAAGTATACAGCTAGCAAGTTCATCTTCCTGATAAAACTGTCAAATTCACTGTCAACAAAAATATTTTTTTGGTTTGTGACACGGAAATCGAATGATATATGAATATATAAAGAAAAAGAGAAAACAATATAACCGACGGGGTGTTGTTGCACGAAAAAATTAAAGAATGAAATATTTTTGCACAAAAATATGACCTTTATAAATACAAACAGGAATATTCCTGCATTTTGGCTCCACATGATGACAAATATTTATAATTTCATAAACGCATTGTTTCAATAATCTGAATCGCATTCGAAAATATACTTCGTCAAATTGATTATAGATTTCAGGAATCATTTCTTTTTCGCCTATATAACAATTTCTTCATCGGAATATCAACAATGGTGAGGATGACATTCTGGTACTGAAGGAAATAATAACAAGTAAAGATAACCTTATAATCGGGCTTATTCTTGTGACTCATGTAATTGTGGCAAAATGGCTAAAATAACAATTATCCTAACAAGGCTGTTAGCAATATTGTTTTGATTTTGTATTCAGGTGGCATCCTTGTTATTGACGTTCAACAATTTCAGTATCATAATAATTGTTATAACTTAGCAATGAATTTAGGGAAATTTTTGATGGAATCTAGGGACATTAAGCAGTTGACTGAATATATTAATCGTTTGACGTTTAATCTAGTGGTTATGGCCCGTATTCTAACATCTTGAAATAGTGCTACTTCCGAAAAATCGCTACTTCAACTGTCAAATGTGAACTTTAATATTAAAAATAAGAGAAATAAAAATAAATTAAATTATAAATGCCACTTATTTCAAATATTATAGGTTTCATTGGGAAAGCCTTTAACATCCGAATATTCAAAATCAGAATATTTAACACCAGAAGGAGTAAACGTTAGATTATGTTTACTTTGGTTAGCGATGGTTCTGCTGATACGCTTTCGGGAAATGCGCGATTCTGTGTTTGAATATTCGGGATTTGAATGATTTTGTGTATGCATATTCTGCTTTTTAATAATCTGATTTTTAATATTCTAGTATTGAATATTCGGGCGTTGAGTATGCACTCGGTTTCATTTACAAAAATATGAAAACATCGAAATAGCGTTACTTCATTAACGGATTACTTGAATCACGAAGTTGTTGTCGTTTTAATTTTAAATTGTATCTGAAATATTTAAGTTCCATTATTTAAATTACAAGAAACATATTGATTATTATTTTACTTTTGTTCTTCGTTCTCAATTGCTTCCAAAAGTAAAACAAAATCAATATTTGCCATATTTATTCAAAATATGCTTAACTTTAAAATATAACAATGTTGCACTCAGGCGACAAGTTTTAGTTCTCGCCTGTGCATTAATGGAGGTCATTAATGCATAATTTCATATGCATTAACATAACCTATTAATAAACGGTCAACGGAAAATAAAATTTAACTGGACAAAAATATCCAGATAATTTAACCATTTAATTTATTCGTAGAAATATGCTATTTTACTCGACGAATAATTTAACTGATGAATAAAATGTTTATTCATCAATGGTGAAACCAGGCCTTAATGAAGCGGGTACCGCAAGTGTGACATGGATAATAAGGGGAAAAAAGGTTTTTTTTAAATAAATATCATAAGAACTCTTAATCACACTGTTCTATAATAACCGGTCACATTTTTAATATAGAGCAGTGTCATTAAGAGTTTTTATGGTTTTATTTTAAAAATCTTCCTTCTCCTGATAGATATTTTAATTTGATGATGTACTAGTAACAAACATCAAGTGAAAATTGATAAATAATGTTGTGTTACATGTAGGTACTCTGGGCAAGTACTATACACAATAATTATGTATTCAATTCTCAATAGGAAAGTTTCTTGCAAAGACTTAGGAATATTTTTTACTAACATTGAATTTTATGACATAAAAGCAATCCTAGTGGTACACTCTCTACACCAGTAATGAGGGCCTGTGAGGTGATGCCTGGTAAGCGCCCTGGCGTAACAAACATGTTATCATCGTTACCAATATCTGTGTACACCGAAGATTGGCACACCTAGAAATGGGTAATATGCCGTGATGATATATTTAATCATAACTTTGTTTACACGAACCATGTAGCTTTATACATTCCCATATGCAATAATCTTTTAATTATGCCCTTAATACTTAAATAACTGTAGTGAACACCTATTATATTTGTTATTTTTAAAATCGCGGTATAATCTGTAGCATCTTTGACTAGCTGTCTGTTGATCCAGATATTTGTATTGGCATGTGTAAAGTTGTAAATTCAGTTATTTGGTGATTATCAAATGAATATCAGTGTTGCTGCCGGTTGATGTTATTATATTGTTATTATGTTTAAAAACCAAGTAAACTCTGTATTTATAATAAAAAAATCTGTTGTGGCCAGCACAAAACCATCCGTCAATTCAATGTATTTCGTACAAATTCGATACCAAAAGTTCCTTGGAAAAGATTCTATATATTCTGTAAAATTGTAACACGAACACACTATTTTTTACAAATTCCATATTGCAAGTTCCTTTGGGAAGATTCTATAAATCCAATATTATTATAACACGAATGTACATTCTGTAAATTGCACTTCACACTTCCTCATTCCTATCCAACGCATCTTCTTCAGACAGTTCTTCCTCTCTCAAATATTTTGCTACACAGTCCTTCCATCTTCTCTTTGGCCTTCCTCGTACTCCCGGCATTGAAACTGCAAGTCACTTATGCGAGGGACACTCTGTCACTTTTGTTACTTTCTAATACTATACTTTCTACTTTGGTTTTGCACTTGACACTGACATCTGTCAATTAGAATTTTTTTGAACATATGTGTTGTTTCCATAATTTTAGCAAAGCTAACTGATTTTTGAAAGTTAACCTCTCCTAATCTCTCTATAACTCTATATCAATTGAATATGAAGGAAAATGTATAATCAAATTGTATAGAGAATAAGATTTTCTTTCATATTAATGATCACAAAATGTCAAAAAATTATATTTAACTGCGGTTTTCCCAGAAAAACTGTTAAAAACTTCAAATAAGGGTACTTCCGGTTGACCAATTATAACCAAAATCTAATCAGCTCTTCATATGGTTGTAAAGAAGAGGAATATGAAAAAATCATAATTTTTAGAATTTTAGTTTTCGAGTTATCGTCGGAGAAAAATTTGTCACACACACACGGACACACACACACACACACACACACACACACGGACACACACACACACACATACAGACCTCAATGTAAAATTAGTAAAACGTGCTTATTCATTAAAAACTCACCACCGAATTTTTTGACCAAAGACAATATCTTCCTTACCTAAGGGTGACAGAAGGTAAAAAATCTCAGACATCTGTAAAATAGAGAAGGATGCAACAATGAAACTCCATAACGAAAAATAACACTCACGAAAAATATAAATAAACAAGTCGGTATCGAACCAAAGTGGGGTTCAGTCGTGTTTACTTTCATTCCTAAAATTTTCATATCTATTCATTTCTGCATTCTTCTTCGATCAATTTACAACATTATGTCTTCAAGTCAAAATTAAACTTTAATTCTTTACTCCGGCGTTTCATTGAGTTGGGGACAACTTACATTTCAGATCTAAAGTGACTAAGTGTAAGTGAATAGTGTATTTGTGTTGTGCTTCAAGTTGCTCATTAGTTCCAAGAACAACGGGCCAAATTTAGTCTTCGGGCCCGCCAACCGTGTACGCAGCGCCTGCTGCCCTCATCGTCTCCACTACTCTTCTGCGTTTCTACAAGAGAAACACACCAGCCTCACAGCGAAGTGAGGCCTGAGTTACGTCGTTCCCCATGGTCACCGCTTTCAACAGCAGACAGCGTCCACATTGGAACCCTGCGGGCAGGATCATCTGAATCCTGCATTTCGTCCCATCAAGTCCCTGCCTTCCAAATATTAATCCTGTCTCTCCCGTCAAGGTCCAGTACTTTAATATTCACCTTGATAATCACCAAACTCTAATTTCGCGAGATTTCATTTTATTATTCATTACTTAAATTACAATTAGTTCACTAGCGACTTGGTCCTTCGAGCATTAACAGCATGTTATGTTACACGCTCCATCCATAAAGTCCTTGGTTATTCCCACTCGCCTTAATATCTGTGTGTATTGGTTCGAAAGCGTTTGTAGGAATAAACCTCCTGTATTAAATTATTTGTCTTTGTCTTAAATTTAATGATTACGTTGTTATCTTCTAGCAAGGAAGCAGAGCAATTTCCGTTTGAGTCTCGTATTGTTCTCTATATACTGAACAGAGCAACAAGTCCTCTAACAAATGCTGTTATCTGTACGTGCTCTTTCTCATTTCAACCTGATACATTCGATTTGCTATAGATAAAATTGTTTTCTTTCACAAAACGTTTTGTGTTCTTATTCTAATAACGTTTAACTAAAACTAATAAAATTACCTCTTAACTTTAAAATTAATTCTAAGGAAAACTAAATATGTACTAATTTGTCGTAATTAATAGTACGGAATTAGAAAAAGTTAAAGAGAGTAGCTAAGAGTACTCAACATGTGAACCATGCCAGGGGTTTTAACAACTCTCAGAAACAAGGCAGAAACCAGAGATTATACAGGGTTAGTTAAAAGTATGGAGACGGCGATTTATTGTCGTTAATATTCATTTTAGGAAATTATGTTCAATACAAAAGTTTTTTTAAGAAATTTTGATCTGCATTTGAGAATACTTGAATTTTTTTTTTCTTCAATTGTTTTTGAGTTACGCTTGTCCGCGTAATTTTTTTAAATGGGAACCTATTAATTTTACTCTACCATTCGTAAGAGTGTTTTTTTTCTCTTTACAACAGTATGTTTGTTTTTTGTTTTTCAATTTATTTTAATAACATTTTTACAAGGAAACACACCTGTTCAAGTATTTACGAATAGTAGGTTCATCTAAGATAGACAAAATTATTTCCAATAAAGTTGTCGGGCATAATCTTATCATTAAAAACAAATTAATAACTAAGTAAATTACATCGTTCGAGTTTGTTTATCGCTTCGCTTTTATCTATCTGAGATGTACCTACTATTCGTAAATAATTGAACCGGTGTTTTTAATTGTAAAAATGTTACTAAAATAAATTGAAAAACAAAAAAAACAAACATACTGTTGTAAAGAGAAAAAAACACTCTATCGAATGGCAGAGTAAAATTAATATGTTCCTATTTAAAAAAATTACGCGGACAAGCGTAACTCAAAAACAATTGAAGAAAAAAAAATTCAAGTATTCTCAAATGTAGATCAAAATTTCTTAAAAAACTTTTGTATTGAACATAATTTCCTAAAATGAATATTAACGACAATAAATCGCCGTCTCCATACTTTTAACTAATCTAATATTATAAACTAATATTATTTAAAATCGTCTACTAAAAATGTGTCATTAAAAAATTTAACCGTCCAATAACTCTGAAGTTCTTAAATTACATATCTTAATAATATGGAATTAAAAACAAAAATTTGTTTATGTTAAATTAAATTGAATAATACGGAGTTTGGTATGGAACCGAGATCTGCGTTCATCAAATTATTTTTAAATTGTTTATTATTAAACACCCTCCGCCGTGGTGGCCGAGCGTGTTGAGGCAGCGTGTCTCCGGCAGTGCTCAAAGCGACCTTCACCGCTCGGTTCCTGGGATCGTGGGTTGGATTCCCACCAAGGGCATGTATTATTATTATTATTATTATTATTATTATTATTATTATTATTATTATTATTATTGTTATTAAACACTCGTGTGCATCTAAATATTTATCATTAATAATATGCTTTAAAAGTGTAATATTACAATGGGGAAGTTTAGCATAGTAAAAATTCTACATAACATACTATTTTCTCACAAATATAACACAAATGACTGCTTAAATTGAAATAAAAAATTAAAATTATTGCTCCATTAATTTATAATTAATATTTTTTGGGTAAACTCTAAGTACGTCACAAGTCAGTTATGCGCAAACTCAGACAGAACGGTGAAAGCGAACCACTTGAACATAGGTCGAACAACACCTCAGTCTCAAGTGACTGGTAACCGCAACCGCGTGCGTCAGTGTATAAGCGAAGCGACATACGTTGTACCAAGCCTCTACCGACGTCATCACAGCTTAAAATCGGCTTTTCCGGATTATCTGGGCATTTTTGAAAAAAATAAAACATGTTCAATAATTTTTCAAGTCATTTCCCATGGAGTAAAAGAATAAAAAAAATTCGCTAAACTTCCCCATTTTAGTACTGTGGTTATTAATGAACATAATGTTGAGCTATGCTAAATTTTTCAGGATTAGCACTCTATAGACGATAAAAAAATTCTTCAAACAAACAGTACATAACATTTTATTTGTGCCGCCAAATGGCGAGCTGAGCGTGAAGTTTGCACGTTATTTTCGATTATTAATAACTCTAGAAGGGAAGGGGGTGCTGACTTAATTTTAGCAGCACAAAACAATACAAATGAAGCACAAACTTTTTAAGTAGTTTTTTATAGTTTGTGCTCATAGTGACGTACCTACTTCGCGGACCTAATAATTAATATATGTAATCAATTTTAGTTATGATTAAGATACTATATATTTTATTTGTTGTAAAAGTAGTTTAAAGTGCTGAATATAATGTAAATTCTGAGTATTAGTTATTAGTCATTCATATGACCTTAAATTTCAGAGTTCATTTGCACTCATGCTTATGATATCATTATATTTTTACCTTTCTTTGTTCCAAAAGTGAGAACACCTCGTATTTGACTTTTATAATTCTTAGAATGGTTTTTCACTATTCTTTCAGACGTAATTCAGCATTTTACACTTCGCTGCGTACGACGCACACGTTGCGTCCCATATGTTGTCGAACCATTGCGCACGCCGCATCAGGTGCGTCCAGTACTGTATCTCGTTTCAACCGGCATGGTTTCGTCAGCCTTGTAAAGAGAACACTGTGCGTTGGTCAGCATTGTCAGACAACTACAGAAAAGTGATTTGTGGGGCTAGTTTACAGTTTGGTTTTTTTGCGTCATGGGAGACAACGACCAGGGCTATTTACAATTCAAAAAGGCTAAAAACACAAAAATTAAAATAATGGCTATTACATAAATAAAAGATAAAATATCAAGCAAATAAACATTAATTGTCTAACATGTTGATTTCAGAATTCAAGAGGCTGGACGCATAGGTGCGTCGTTAGCATTGCAGAACAAAAGCTGTCCACAATGCTGCCGACGCACCGTATGCGTTAAAAAAAAAAATACTGAAAAATAAGAGTAAAGACTTCTACATACACGCAATATTAACAAATTGAGGAAAAAAACTAGAATTGCGTCAAAACTCATTACCGCGTTATGGGTGCGACGCATGCATTTATACGCAGCGAAAGTGTTAAGTTCTTAGTTCATGCTCAATCTGTATTCGCTACATCCGTTCTTAGAATTGTTTATTTCAAATGACTTTCAGGGGACATTCTTTGTTCCCTCGCTGAGAACCCTAAATCATCATTTTTACCCTTCAATGCCATTGGTAGTATAGGCGCGCGGGCGAGCGACGGCAGATGGACGGAATTATGCTCCATGTTTGAATACAGTATGCTAAGTCAGTTGCAATAATATCGCCAACTAGTAAAGTTGCAATAACACCGCCAACTCATAAAGTTGTATTAGACGTTAGAACTATACCTAGACGTACCATAGAGTCTCCACTGTATACTAAATGTAGATCTTCGTAAATATAATAAACAATAACAAATCGTTGCTTATTCGAACCTACAATTTCAGCTAGTCAATCAAAGAAGCCAAGAGTCGCTATAGAGAGCCTAGCTAATTCTGGTAAGCGTGCAGACGTGCAAGTTTACAACAGCGCTTCGCGCCTTGGTTAGCTATCTTCGCCCTTGACAATAATGAAACTCTTTCCACCTCGGTTAGTAATATATTATTGTTATGATGAAGGACCCCATTGTGAAACAAACTAGAGCACAATATAAAACTGTTTTATGATTTGATTTATTGTTTCAACTCACTTCATCACTTTTCATAAAATTTATGATATTTTTGAACTGTTTGCATCATACGAACATGATTTAAGTCAAACCAAGGTAAGAACGTATAGATAGCAGATGGTTGTATAATTCCTCAAGCGAATTAAGACTGACATTTAACATATTTTATACTCCTTTTAAAGCTTTATATAACAAACTTGGCAACGGAACATGATATTTTCGTAGTTTGTAAGGAAACACACATTGATTAATCTTTATGATGTAAATCACATACAGTGAATTATATTAATGCAGGTTCATTAATTATTATTATCGTATCCAACCCATACATAACAAAGTTATTAAAATACAAATGTTACAGTACAAGTAGATAGTGGAATAATTGTCGGTAAATATAGAAACTTGCTCAAAACTTTTTTTTTACAATTCGACCAAACATATTACACAACTGACAACTGATAAAAAAAGTAACAAGAATGATTTCTTTAATTTGGATTTATGAACGTAGAAACTTGCTCAAAACTTTTTTTTACAATTCGACCAAACATATTACACAACTGACAACTGATAAAAAAAGTAACAATTTAATTTGGGTTTATGAACGTAGAAACTTGCTCAAAACTTTTTTTACAATGGGGTCCTATACCATCTTTCTTTTATTTTTTTTTTTTTCTGTAAGAACAGGATAAAATAAGAATTTTAGTACAAACGCGACTTAAAAATTTTACGTAATAAGCGAGATATGAATTTTTAAAGTTTAAGAATTTGTGCGTGACGTAGCAGGTATTAACTAGTGATCGACAAACAATGGGACAAACTGTTAGTTATAGAGGGAACAATTTTTTTCATGTTTGCATAGCTGAAATGTTTGTAAATAAAAACTTATACGTTATATTCATGAAGAAATTATTATTAAGTATAAATAACGTAAATAATAACCTTTTTTTCCTAATAAATTATAGAACATTGAAACAGTTTGACAATATTATTACACAAAGCATGACGACGGATGGCGCCAGTGTTGGCCTGTTTTGAAGTTTCAATATTAATTTAACTAATATTATTATTAATTTAATTAATATTACAAATTGATTTAATTATAAATATATTATTATTGTTAATATTACTAGATGTTATAATTAACCAAATTCATCAAACACAAACTTGTTAAATGTTTTGTTAGGTTATGGAACAACATAACATTTCATATTCTTTTAAAAGTGACCGCTACAGACGCGCGAATCTCCTTTTTAAAATCAGGCGACCAATCAAATTCTTAGTACGTAACGCGTCATACCCAATTAGTAATAATCTTCAATCGCTTATAGTTTGTGACCTAGTCAATATTTAAAGAAATTTTTTTCACTAATACTCATTAATTTATGTATATTTTCGTCTTTTTATTTAAGATAGTTAAAATATGACTATGGTATAGGACCCCATTCGACCAAACATATTACACAACTGACAACTGATAAAAAAATCAGATGTGGCCAACACAAAACCTCCCGCTATTTAATTTTTATTAATATAAATACATACCTACCTACGTATTTACTAACGCTGCAAACTGCTCCATTGCAGAAAACTATTGTTTTATTTACTATTTTCTTTTTAAAATGTCACTATTATTAATTTGAAGTGATAAGTTTTCTGACAGTGACATTTACTGTCAGTTACATTCATTTGAAAAATGAACTGTGTAACAAAGGAATAGTATTTATCTTAGGCTTTGCGACTAATAAAAAAAATTAGTTTTAAATTTATCTGTAAAATATATAAAAAAGTATTAATGTATTCCTGTAGAAAATTCAATAATCTTTAATTTTCATAAGACATAAAATTCGAAAAAATGGCATTTAATGGTATTTTTTGAAGAAAAACCATTATGAGCTTCAAGTAAAGTACCATTTCCGTTTATCCGATTTACACCAAAATCTAATGGCTTCTATTCCTATTAGAATAGGGTAAAAATACAAGGTTTCAGAATTTTCTGAATGATAGTATTTGAGTTAGAGTGCAAACAAAATTCGTACACATACACACATACACACATATACACACATACACATGCACACATACAGACATCATCGTGAAAATGTTAAAAATGGATTCTAGGGACCTTAAAACGTGGTCATTTACTAAAATCTCTATATTAGATTTTTAGCACGATCCCTATACCTCCCTTACCAAGGGTAGCGGGAGGTAAAAAGTAACAAGTGATTTCTTTAATTTGGATTTATGAACTACTGATTTACATCCAATATCTGCACATCAGAAGGAAGATCTATATCGGTTTTGGAAGACATTCAAAACTCATTTTCAAAGATGATACGCATGCACTGACATCAGTATCTATTAAATTAAAAAATTAAATTCATTTATTTTCACAGCAACGCTTTCGTAAATTGATTTTGAAATATGTGTATTGAGCTGTCATAGAAAAACCTAAAATTTTTAGTTTTTTAAAATTATTTTGGCGGAATTAGATAAAATTTTGTGCATAATATATGTGACGAAGTCACAACTTTTCGCCGCTATCTAGAGTATGCCATCCGTTCCATAAAGCTCTACCGCCGCTAGCAGGGCTGAGATACATCGCACACCAGTATACAGAGCAGCTGCAAGAAAGAAACACGGACTGTGTAGGTTGTTTTGCTGGACGCGTGGATGTGATCTCAGTCAACAATTCTAGAACAACTGTCAAGATAGCAGCGCCAGCCTCACGCTGAAATAAAGTGATTACTAAATACTAGTTAATTGTTATTTATTATATTTTTATTTTGTATATTTTACCTAGTAATTCTGAAACGAGAAAAACTGGAATTTTTAATTTTCATTACCAGTAGAATTTACTAGAACTTATTCTTAAAGTACACTTCACTACCAATAGAAAGCCATGTCCTCACGTCCCCGTACAGCCAATCAGAAGCGAGGTAGTCCCCACTCCGTAGACTACGCGCCAAAATTCTGCTTTAAATGGCAAAGCACCGACCCAAGAATTGATTCTGTTCTCTAGCCTGCCGTTCTAGCGAGAATCCGGAGAAACCTCCTATAGCTGTTCTATAGGACCCATTTACAGCACGTCGCTGCTCGATCGCGTCTAAGTTTCACCGAGAAAATATTATTCCTCATTTGTCTTGAGCATAAATAATATTTCACGATGCTAAGTTTCAGAGTTAATATTTCACGTATCAAGTTTCACGGGGTAAATTTCTCACGAGTGTAAGTTTTACAGAGTAAATATTATTTTACGTTTGTCTAGAATATAAATAATATTTCACGTACTAAGTTCACGGAGTAAATATTTCCAGTTTTACTTGATGCTAAATTTCTCAGTAGTTTAAATAATAGTAACTAGTTTCTTATTTCTTTATTAAATTGTGCATAGTGCGTAAATAAACATAGTTTAAGGTATTGTATTTTTCACTGCACAAAAATAACCCGAGGATCCTGGCTTACATGACTAGCTATTCACAACTTCCTCATCCTTCTCTCAGAGTTACAGAGTTACACAAAGATACAAGATGGCGCCCGAGCAGGAAACAACTCCGACAGCAACAAAGAGGGGTGAGAATCTCGTCACATACGTTATGAAATAGTTATTTTCATAACAAGTTATGAAAAATACCAAATATCATGCGAGTGTAAATTGACGCACGACGCGTAGCGGAGTGCAAGTCAATACACACGAGCTAAGATATTTGTATTTCATGCAAGTTATGAACATTATTTTTTAGACGAGCTCAAATAAATTTTACTTTTTCTACAAAACTAAAATTTAGGTTCAAACGTACTTGCCAGCTGACAAATGAATAATGTATACATATAGCCAGAAAATAATGACATAGTAACCTAGCAACCGTGTCAACTATTACGATATGAAATATATCGTAACACTAATGTGATAAGTTCAACTTTCAGTGTTAGGATACTACGTTGATATGTCATACTTATCACAATGGTCGTCTAAAAACGTGATATTGTAACTATTTCTGCACTCAGTGGTAAAGTATTTTAATGTCAAAAAATTGATAGTCTACTTTTACGAAAAAGTAAACTATCATTTTTGTTGTAACAAATAGCTTTATTGTATTAACAGTAAATATTTTGTATTTATTCCAACAGTATTGAGAAATCTTGTTTGTAACACATAGGAAAAGTATATTTTTTCATAAACGGCGCGTATTTAATCTCTGCTTCTCCTGGACTAAAAATTTTACGTGTATTGATATACACGAAGAGAATGTATAATGAATACACATACACGACACCCTTGTGATTTTATGGCTTATAGACTTTATAACCTATATCCGATTTCCATAATTTCAAAAGCAGCCGCGGAAAGCAATCCATTAAATTAGAATGGTGGGAATCGAGATGATCGATAGTCTGTTTCCGGAATTGGAGTACACACAGAGGAGAACACGAGCAAAGCGATCCAATCTGCAGATAGATATTCAACAATAAACTCCAGGATATATGGCTCCGTAAAATACTAATCAAACTAGCTACATTGCCATTTTCATTTACTCCAATTGTCTTTCACTGTAGCGCAGTTTACGACTTCCCTAGTGTTGCAGAATGTGGATTAAAAACTTGAGGGAAGTATTGAGAATTGCAGAGATACTCGAAAAGTTTACAATTCAAGATGTTTCCGAATTATTGAACTGCAGGTGTCTGCAGAGCAGTCTTTGTGTGTAAGAGCGAGAAAGTGTATTGAAAACTTTGCGTCCTACCACAAAGAGACAGCACTAGAGGCATAATGGTTTCTGTGAGGTTATGTGAAGTAGTACTAGTACTAGTGTCTACGAAGTTTTGCGTTAATCCGCTTATTTGTGACGCAAATGATTTTTTTAAATTAACTTGTGCATTGACTTTTCAAAATATAGTAAAAGAAGAATACTGTGCAGTGATCAAATACCTGCTCAAAAAGAACTTAACAACCAACAACGAATAAAATTCATGAAGACATGATAAATACTTTTGCGAACCTCCTGTCCTTCCTACACAATCGTAAAAAAACAGTTGTGGCCAGCACAAGACCTATCGGCATTTCCATATTGGGCTCCATAAGTTATGTAGATATTTAACATTTCTGGTACAAACAAAAACATATATCTTCTTTATATATTTTTATATTTTTGAATTTACTAATAATGAACAAATTTCCTCTTATTCTTCCAAAGTTCGAGATTCTTCCAATTCACTGATGAGATTGGCTGCATTTCTAAACGGTCTATGAAATATATGTATCTACGAGTAGGATTATAAATATTATTAGAGATTTTTATATTCTTTTATATTTGTAATAACATAAATTTTCAAAACAATATTTAGAATTTTTTAAGAAAGTACTATTTTCGGTTACCAATTGTTACCAAAATCTAATCGGCTCTTCTAAGTAATGGCAGATTGATGAAACCGCACTTAAACATATGTCCGTGATTCCAACAAACACACACACACACACACACACACACACACACACACACATATATATATACATATATATATATATATATATATATATATATATATATATATATATATATATAATATAAGTGATAGCTTTGAAACTCTTTAAAAAAAAAGGAACTCAAATTATTATATATTATAAATTTATTTGTTTATGGTGTTATGCTAACGTCTAAAATCTGGGTATGCAATTCTAAGTATGATTTTTTAGCGCGAATCCAATACCTCCCTTAGCGAGAGGTAAAAAGTTGGCAGCTGCATTTAAACGTGGGTGGAAAAACCTTGATAATAATAGAAGTTTGAGAAAGGGCAGAGGCTATGTAATGGAAGTAAAGATGTACTCAGGATTTCAGTCAGTGATAATAATTTTATTCTACAGCCAACGTTTCGCCCCCATTTGGAGCTTCATCAGGGCAACATAGTTAATAATGATGTCTTCTATGAAGGACATGATGGAAGAGGTGACGTGTTTCTCCCACCGTAGGTATATGAAGAAGTAGTAAACGACTGTGCTAAGGATGAAAGTAAAGATGTACTCAGGATTTCAGTCAGTGATAATAATTTTATTCTACAGCTATGTAATGGATTCAAAACTTTCGGACCATAATGAGTTAGGAATGATAAAATTTTTGTAAGCTTAGTTCCCCTGATTCTGACGAATTCAGAAACGTTGTCCGACTTGTTGCCTTGTTATGGAGCTGATCCTGTTGTACATATTTTAAGACTTGATGTAAATAAGGAACTAAGTGCCATGTTCAAACATTCTAGAAAAATGAGTTTTATTTTAATTTCCTTGAAAATATAAATAAAATTTTGCTTCCTTTTGTTGTCAAACACATGAAACCTTTTTACATTGAATACATTAACAAAAAGTATTATATTTCAACTGTATATAGTATAATAAATTTTCTCTTTGTTCGTCCAAAGTGCCAAAGTATTACCATAAACATCTGTTGTGGCCAGGACAAGACCTCTCTCCATTTCCATATCAGGCTAAATAAGTACATATTTTATTTAACATTTCTGGTATACACACAAGAATTCTAATTACATCTATTAATATATTGTTTAATTCATATATTATATGTTTCCTCCTACTATTCTAAATGTTTGAGATTCTTCAAATTCATTGACAAGATTGGCTATATATCTGATGAGTATATGTAATGTACATGTACATATCTATAATTTTAAATATTTAATCAATAATAAAATAATAATGTTTTTTTCTACCCCCTTGGCCTTCGGTACGGTGCCGATTGGCCAATGACAATTTATTATTAGAGTTTTATAATTTAGGACATACACAAACATCCAAGCCCCTGGTGGGAATCGAACCCACGACTTCAGAGCCGAGCGGTGAACGTGGCTTGAGCGCTACCTGTAACCGCTCAACCACCGAGGCGGCTAATAAGAAATATTAAATGTAGGTACTTCCCAGCAAAGGCCTACAGTAATGTATTTGAATATTTGACACTAACATTTTTCTGTCAATTATAAACATTTTAATTTTACAGCTGGTTCCCATGGAGTTATTTGAGCTGCGAGATTCATTACAATGAATTTTATATATTTATAATTCTCTATCTCTAAATCAATAAAAGATATAATAAAAATGTTCAATGTATCGGATAGAAAATTTCATATTTTTTTAAGTACAACAGTCGAAATATTGGAAGCTTCCAAAAAAGAAATGGAGGTGTCTTCCTTTGGCAAAATCATAGATCATATTTTTTTGAGGCGCGAAGGGATGATGGTATGGTACAAATGATTAGGCAGAAGACTTACGTCATCAAATAATATTTCTAAAGTAATGACGTCATATACGTTTACATGGGATACTAATTTGTAAGACGCGAGCAGTCATGAGACTTTGTTGGTCTTTTTTGACAAGCAAATATGGGAGCCCGTAACAGAATGAATGCTAGTATAATTATGTACGTAGATGTCAAATGTCATCATTTTTCATTCCAAATTTCATGATTTTCCAGTTTCATGTGGTTTATTTAGCTCGCCAAATTCACATCTGGTAAGAGGAAAATCATGTGAACTTAAAAATCTTGAAAATTTGTATGAAAATTTATGACATTTGTCAGTTATGTACATGATTATTAGCTGTCATTCTGATATGGACCATCATATCTGCTTGTCAAAGTCATTTGACTACTCGCACCTTATTCTAAAAATAAAAATGCATCTTCCAGTTTTTCCCGAAACTTGCTCACTTAATTTAATTAAAGTTTGATAACAAAAGAAATATATGAAAACAAAATACCTTTCGAATAACTTCGAACTGAATCAATGGTCCACCGTTGGCCAATTCCTATTCGTAATATTTCACGACATTCATGGTTAGCTTCTGAGATTGCTTTGTTAAAGCTTTATGCATGATTATGGGTGTATTCCGTATTATAGTATATTACTTATTAAAACAAACAAGTAATACTGTATACAAGTCATAAATACTCAATACCGAGAAAACTTACAACCAAGGGGCAAAATAGTAACAGGATCGATATTCGATCGGCATAAAATTTAATGTAAACATGGTTATGCCAAGTTATGGTATAAAAATCAACTACAATTATTTCAAATAATTTTATATTCAGTAAAAGGAATAGAGACTGACTTACAAATACTTATAAATTTCATTAATATGTACGTTTCTCAATACTAGCATTTGTTTTCTCTTCTTTTTCTAAAATAAATAACACCCCATATTTTCTAAAAGTTATATTTCATTTTATAAGATTTTTTTAAAATTAATGACGTGCGTCTCTTGCCTAATCATTTTCACCACCAATAGGTTACATGTTTAGAGGTCAAATTACAGACAATACTACTCGAATTTATTACGTCAACATTGAGAAGAAATAAAAATTTAAAATTTTGTACTTTTTTTGGCTCACCTGTTGTACTTTGTAGAGATAATAAAAACGAATTACTTTTACTTATTTGTATTATTAAAGGAAATTAAGAATTAAGAAATGATATCATAGATAGTTACAATGATTTATATGTATTTATTTTCTTTTTCAAATATTACACATTTGTTAAAATTATATTTTGGTTTTATAGTAAAGATGTTTCTAAATTATCAGAATAACAGAACGGGCATCCACAAATTGGAATAATAATTCGATTTGGTGGACAATTATCCGGGAACAGTCCACACTGTCGAAAACCGTACCGCCGAAAAGCCATACTGCCGAATAGTCACACTGTCGAAATGTCATAGTGCCGACACTTACCCCCACCACCATGTCCATAGCGTCGAAACCTTCAATGTCCACACTGCCGAAATGTCATAGTGCCGACACTTACCCCCTCCACATTGCTAGTAGTGTAGAGCAGATAAATGTTCGTAGTAGGTAAGAGCCGGCCAAAATCAGTACAATATTTATATAATAGATGGTACAGGCATCGCAGTGCTAAACAAGTTTCTCGTTGTTTTCTTGTAATATTAATATATAATTTATGAATTAAATATTTATTATGTGTAAATACTGAAAGGCAGTTGATCTTTTCAGCACATAAAAATATATAAATATGTTAAAATAACTTTCCTGGTTAATAATTGGAAATACGCTTGGATAATAAGCAGTTTAATAATTAATAAAAACTACATGGATTGTACTCTAAGGGTTAAGGCCACATAAATTTTAAAAAATGCTGTTTGGTTTACTTCCGTTTTTTGTTATTTTCTGCATTCATAGAAGATTTGAAAGTTGTGAGAATTTGGAACAGACGTGTGACGTAGATTTAGAGATAAGAAAATTTAACTCGAATATTTTAAAAATTACTTAATAACTCTACAAATACTGTATATGTTTCTCTATATTAAACATCGCATAGTTAAAGTATAATAGTTATAAGTACAAGCTGAGAAAGTGTTGATTGCAACAAAGACTATTTTACTTATAGTTCAAAAATATTGATTACAAGAAGGAATCCGACAATATTTAAATACAAGTATTTTACTAAGATGCAAAGAATCAAATACTTATGATATATAATTCTGAAATCTTAGTGAGATAATTTTATTTTTCTTGTCTGTCGATATTGAATTTCCCTGATTTACCAATAAAATTTAGTATAAAAAAAGTAAAATAAATATCCTACCAAACGGATAATTTCCTGGCAATGTTATCTTGCAAATTATAATTGTAAAATTGTTGAACGGATTTTGATTGCAAGAATGAATCTAACAAAGGAAATTTCATCAATATTTTAAAACTAGCATATTTCGAAGAATCTATAGTTTAAACTTTAAGGCGTTCAAATTTATATTATGAGGGGGGGGGGGGGGGCGTACACATATTTGTTATTTGTATGTAAATATTTGTATTAGTAGAGATGAATTATACAAAAACATTATATAATACCTTTATTTATGATTTGGTGGTGTATTTTTAAATAAATAATATTTCGTTTCCATTTAATATGCTCTTTCATGAATTGTTTAACGAATTTTGTTCAGTTATCATATCATATGAATTCAAAATTCGCGGCGTTTAGCTACATTATGTATATAAAGTTACTATACAAAAACCAAAACGAATTTTTAATTGGGTACCAGAATATAGAAGAAAATGTGAAAAACCACGGAAAAGTTGGAGAGAAGAAATAAAGGATAATGAAGCAAAGGAAACAAGAGAACTAGAAGAAATGGATTGAGAAAATAATAGGAATATGTAAACAGCACTAAGTGTAAAAAATACCAGTTTTTATATAAATTACAAATGTATGAAAATCTCTGAAATGTATTGATATCCTGATTTTTTAAATTAGAATTACCATAAAATAATAATAAATGGACCCATAAACCAATTTTTTAAAAATATTTTTAAATGAAAGTTCGTTTAATTTTGAGGCAATTCGTGGTATCAAAAAGTCATAATTGTTTTTTGTATAGCTGCATTTGATTTTTAAAGAAACCTATACCTATCTTTCTCACACTAGTTTCTGTAGTAGGCTGCGCGAGAAAGATGCCAATAGTGTGACGTCATCTATGGCCTGGAAATAAATTCAAATATCTCGCAAAGTAATTACTAAAAAAAAAAGTTTTTTTTTATCTTAATCGTTATTTATTGAGTAGTACTTTAAGGATAAAGTGTACATTTTATTATTTTTTGTTATGGTTTATGGGCCTATTAACCCTTCGGAGGTGGCGCTCAATCTGACAGAGCCGAACAATTTTATAGCATACCTACTGCGAACGGTTTTGTTGGTTTACATTTTCGAAAGTTAAATTTTTATTTGTTTTATTTTTTATGTAAATATTCGTTTTCATAGAAAAAAAAATCTACTGTGGCCAGCACAATACCTCTCGCCATTTCCATTTTATCTTATATACGCATTGTGTTGCACTGCGCTGTCGAACCGTCGTTTTATAACAAAAACATTACAGAACTTTACCCAAATATTGTTTTTTATTGTATTTAACATGTCTTCTGCATACATATAATTCTAATTATATCTATTTTTCATTGTATGAGGAAGTTTCTAAATGTCAGAGATTCTTCCAATTCATTAACCAGATTGGCGGTATTTCTGATGGATATATGCATTTTACCACAATTATACCTATAATTTCAAATATTTAATTAATAAAACAATAAGAAAGATTAAATATACTTCCCAGAAAAGCTATCAGAATGTCACTGAAACCTGAAACTGTTGATTTTTGACACTGACATGTGTCATTTGCAAACTATGTTATAAACATTGGAATTTGTCAACCGGTTTCCTTAGTCTCTGCGGTTAGATTACTCTATAAATTATAGTGTCGTTATCTCTAAATCTATACAAGATATAATAAAAATTTTAAGTGTATTAGATGGAGAATTTTATGTTCTTCAATTTTTAATAAAAAGAAAACTCTGAAAAATTTATATTTAGAAGAATTTTTCTAAGAAACTACTACTTCCGGTTGTTCAATTGTTACCAAAACTTTTCAGTTCTTCCCATTAATGTCAGATTAAGGAATACGTAAAATGTTAAAATCGGATTCTAGTGACATTAAAACGTACTTATTCACTAAAACCCTCGCTATGCGATTTTTAGCAAGAATTCAATACCTCTCTTAGCGAGAGGTAAAAAGAATGTAAGTTCTTGTTATATCTGGATAATTTACTGACGAATCATATATTTCAAATATCATTCTATTATTTATCTTTACTTTTATATTGTAAGTAATTTGAGAGGCGTGGCAAAGGCAACGGTTTACAACACCGGATTATTATACTATGTCGATGTTTTGTGATTGTTTTAAATAAATAATACACAGATAAATATACTAAAACCAGTGTTTATTTTTTTAAAATTTTTATTAATGAACACTGTTGATAATATTTTTTGCTTATGTATGTGACACGGGAGGTAGCGCCGGGTTTGAGAGACCCATATAAAAAAAACTACCTGTATCGGCGTATTTTTCATAGAAAATTATGGTGTGAGTTGATAAATTGAGCATTTTTACCTCTCGCTAAGAGAGGTATTGGATTCGTGGTAAAATTCGCATATTCAGATTTTATTGAATAAGCACGATTTAAGGTTCCTAGTATCCGATTATAACATTTTTAAAATGATGTCTACGTGTGTGTGTGTGTGTGTGTGTGTGTGTGTGTGTGTGTGTGTGTGTGTGTGTGTGTGTGTGTGTATGTGTGTGTGTGTGTGTGTGTGTATGTATGTCTGCAGAGACTAAAGCACTAAGAAAACCAGTTGATAAATTCCAATGTTTATAACATAGTTTGCAAATGACACATGTCAGTGTCAAAAATCAACAGTTGTAGTGATATTTGGAATATATGATTTTTTTTTCTATGAAAACGAATATTTACATAAAAAATAAAACAAATAAAAATTTAACTTTCGAAAATGTAAACCAACAAAACCGTTCGCAGTAGGTATGCTATAAAATTGTTCGGCTCTGTCAGATTGAGCGCCACCTCCGAAGGGTTAATAGGCCCATAAACCATAACAAAAAATAATAAAATGTACACTT
This sequence comes from Ophonus ardosiacus, assembly GCA_943142095.1. Taxonomy (NCBI): domain Eukaryota; kingdom Metazoa; phylum Arthropoda; class Insecta; order Coleoptera; family Carabidae; genus Ophonus; species Ophonus ardosiacus. The sequence continues at coordinate 10,184,468 of OW964839.1, forward strand.
TATCCTTAAAGTACTACTCAATAAATAACGATTAAGATAAAAAAAAACTTTTTTTTTTAGTAATTACTTTGCGAGATATTTGAATTTATTTCCAGGCCATAGATGACGTCACACTATTGGCATCTTTCTCGCGCAGCCTACTACAGAAACTAGTGTGAGAAAGATAGGTATAGGTTTCTTTAAAAATCAAATGCAGCTATACAAAAAACAATTATGACTTTTTGATACCACGAATTGCCTCAAAATTAAACGAACTTTCATTTAAAAATATTTTTAAAATATCTGATGTGGACAGCACATTACTTCCTTGTACGCCTGTTACACTATACATATTTTGTTAATAATTAAAATATGTATTATAACAGACCCAATCATAAAATTGCACGTATTTGACATAATTTGACATCAACATTTTATTTTTTTTGTTATTTTTTGTCCTAATCCATAGCAAACTTAATTAGAGAATACAAAAAGCTAATTTAATCATAATTAATGTTTTCGACGCAGAATTCAATTCTCTAAAACTTTTATTTGAAGCATTTATTACTAAAAGCAAAATAACACCATTTTTTTCAAGAAAAACTGATAACATCTTCAGGTAAAGTATCACTTCCGGTTAGACTATTTTAACCAAAATCTATTATGTTATTCTCAATGATATAAAAGTATTAAATACTAAATTTGAAAAGTTTTGAATTATATTTTAATATTGTTTTTCATTAAAATCTATTATAGGCTTCAAGTAAAGTACCACTTCCGGATAGACCATTTTAACTAAAATTTATTACGTTATTCCCATTCATATAAAAGTCTTATATACCAAATTTGAAAAGTTTTGGTTTATATTTTAATATAGTTTTTCATTAAAATCTATTACAGGCTTCAAGTAAAGTACCACTTCCGCAAGTTATGTAATGACCAAAAAGGGAGGTGCACAACTAGATGTTATAACAGTTCTAAATACAAAATTTTAACTTTCTACGGCTTCCCGTTTTTCAGTTATGCGAGATACTAGTCGAAGATCCAACCCTCATAGCGTTCACTTACATAGGACTTTTGGTTATAAAGTTGAAACATACATATTCTTATAGGAAATTTTCCGACGGATTTAATGGTGGTAGTCTTGATTATAGATCTGGGTGCAAACAGTCAAAAATCCATATTTTACATAAAAAACGGGACTCAGATGCTCGCACTCTTTTTTAAACTTTAACTCGTTGTATCTTTTTAGTTTCTAAAGATATAATAATAATTCTTTCACATTTCGAATTCTACATGTTTTCTAAATGTAACAGTGTTTGAATTAATTATATATTTTATTTATAAATATTGAAAATTAATTAAAAACAATAAAATGAAAACGCAATTTTTGCATTTTGTAGAGAAATTTTCAGTCAGCGACAAACTTTTTGTTCTTAAAAGATAGACCCCAACATGCAGCGACACATTTGTTGTACACATATCAAAGATGTTTTTTTCAAGAGACATTTTTTTTCTGAAAATGCTCCAGATCAGAGTAAATCGAAGGTAAAGTTAAATAATGTTTTACGTCGACGCACGCGCTTTATATATTGGCAAGCTAGCTTACAGCGAGATGCGGAAATAGTAATAAATTATAATATTTATTTATATTTTTCATGTACTTACCCCAGAAAGACTGCAAGAAAAAGTGTTTCCTAATTCTGCTATATATAGATAATATTTCTTGGAATAAATGCATGTGATTTCTTTAAACATCTCGCAAGTTTTATCTAAATATGTACTTCATATGGAAGTAAAACATTAAATAAAAATTTCAATTATTTACACATTTACCCATACATAAACATGATAATGGTACAATTAACATAATTTTTAAAACATTTACATCTAGTAGTTCACTGTAATTTACATTTAAAATACAAATTTTTACTACTAAGTGGTGATTTTGGCACCTTATCCATTGTAATTGGCAATAAAATATTATTTATTAATTCCCATCCCGAATTTAGTGGATCTCTTGTTACAAAATTTAAATTAAATGCACCTTTAAATATTTGAATTTGGTGTAGTGATCTTAAATGATATTTAAATGCATTTTCTGTGGGGTAAATGCCTAAAAGTTTTAATCAAATTATTATTTAGAAATTTTATATAAATATATTTTACCTTATGTCTTGTTTACAATCTGCAAAAAGATGGGCGCGAAGATTATTCAAATTTCCCTCAAAAGTTGGTCTGTTGTAAAACATTTTAAAAAAATAATCTGGCATTTTCTACTGCATTTTCTACATTTATATTTGGGAACATTGCAATTATTACAATATTTCATACATATTTTACATTTTAATTGAATGGATAACTAACAGTATCGCATCTTCGCATCCAGTAAGTACGTAAGTAGAAACTATAAATTACGAATGTCACAATTAGTTATAGATATACCTATGATATTTTTGATAAATATAGTTAAATAGTTTTTTTAATCCATTCCTGATTGAATTCAATTTTGTCCTCGATTTTGTCATTAATTACATTTTTTCTTATGTCTTGTATGTCAGAGGCAATAGATTTACCAAGATGATATAATTTGTTGGTAGATTTTACTGGAGAAAACTGTTTGCTAGAACATTCATCCTCTGAACCCAAGTCACTTTTGTCAGTTATTGATTATTCTATACATTTTATAATTATTCAGTACTTACAGATAAGTGTATATTAATTAAATTTATTTTTTCTTTAAATGTACTGATTAAAGTATTCTTAATAAGAAAAAAATTAGCGTAATTGTCACTCCAAGATTTTTTTTATCTTTAGCTTTATCACACAATAATTTTTTAATGTTCATTAAAGATAAAAATGGTTCATTTACAAATAAAAGCTTACTTAAATTTGACAATATTTCATCAAATATATATATTTAAAAGTTATTTTTGGAGAATCTGATACTGTAACTTTTTTATTGATATAATTATCCATACACTTTTTTATTGTTCTGAAATCATTTGCAATCATATCAATATGGGCTGAGCCAAAACCCTCAATTTTTTGCAGCATTTTTATATCATAAAGATTTTTAGCTTTCTCCCAAATTATATTTTCCCTTTCTTTTGTTGTAATTAAATATAATTTTCTATCACGTTTGAAACGTTCTTTTTCGCCAATGAAACAGATCTTTTTAAAATTTATTTTATGTTTTTTGTCTAGTAATTTTCTTGATACTAAAATATGTAAAATTTTAAATCAATTTACAACTATAAAATAAAACATACCTTCCATAATGCAGAATAAAAGGCAATAATTTCTTTGTATATTTCTCATAAAACACTGTTGACTGTTGAAAACATTCTTCTGTATACTGTAACTGAATAAAGACTAACAAGTGCAAATTTGATAAATACAGTGTAGGGT